>OZ037938.1:23014574-24214574 GCA_964035585.1 Polytrichum formosum
TTTTTAAAGACCATTGAAACTCGTTATTTAAACGCCAAAAACACACCAAGTCGATATACTCCAAAATAGACATTGGGACAATTGTTTAAGATGCACACAGTGGAGCCAAACAAACGCCAAGAAGATAACGGTCCTCAACGTGACTTACCAAGCCCACATTAGACACCCTAATTTGTTAGCCCGTTCATAAGCAAGTTATTAGCTCCCGAAGTGTGTCAAAGTTCTCAAGCATTCTTCACAACTAAATTCCTCAAGACTTAACAAATCATGGCCTTTCCATAAGCCCGTACCAAATGGTTCCGTACATCTTCATCCCAGCCCACCCAAAACCCCCGAAAGTCAGTCATCCGCTTCAACGAAGATGGACAACAATGTAGTGCCTTTGAGAAGCACCCAAACAATGCCCGGGAAATCTTTGGGCATAGTCGGTCAAGATCCTAGTGATTCTAAATCCAACCGGTTAAGGTCGAAGACGACCCTAAACTACTGGATGATGGTGGAGAGATATCCAAATCTCAAGGAAGAGGTTGGCGGTTTGATTCCCGACTATGAAATCTCCTCTCTACTTGACAAAAACTTTCTTGGTGGTCAACGGCCTCCTATGCTTTGGCGTTGGCCTGTCGACCTTTTGTCTTAAAAATAAATAAATAAAATCCAACCGATTACATGTTGATATCTTCCGGTTTTGCTTTATTCATTTGGGATATATTCTATAGATTCCTCTAAAATGATCGGTAATTCTCCTGAAGTCTCCAACTTCAACCAGTTATTTCTCAAACTCAACCGGTTCATCTGCAACTAACCGCCAGTTCTTCCTGAGCAGTGCACCCAAATCCCATAATACATTCTAAAGTAGGAGGGGATTTTCTTGCCCGACAATCCATGTTGCCAAGTAAGAGGTCCCTAGGGCTCTTTGTGATTTGGTCTACATCTCATTTTATTGTGTCTTTGTCTAGGATACCCATTTGGTGATCCCAATGGATATAATCGCCCCCGCCATTTCTTATTTGGACCAAAAAGTCCTTGAGAGCTTTGAGGGTCAAAAGTCCACAATCTATGATCTCTTGGATTTAAGTAGTACACGGATTATCCCAAGTAGTGTGTTTACTACTCAGAGTTATGCAATGCTATATCTATTCAATAATATGTTTTATAATGTCCAATCAACCTATCAAAATTCCCATTAGTAAAAAAATGAACTCTTTAATAACATGTTATTGCAATGCATGACTCCAAACAGTAACACGTACTAATTGGGATAATCGGTGTAGTAAGTTAACTTATTATGCAAGATTTTTAGGGTGCACCCTAAACTCCGTAATTTCACTCCCTCTCTAATATCCTAAAACCCTATGGAACGGATGTTCTTAGTTTAAATCTCACTCCGTACTATCACATTTCTTTCCCTAATATCACAAATTTTGCCATTAATGTAAACCACCAAAAAAGCCAACCCACACCCTTACATTGCACCATGTGTCAATATGTGGAGTGTCTTCTTCTTCTTCTTCATCCACTTGTTGAATTGTTGGTGCATGGATCTGCCACTTGCCCGGGAAGGCCACGTGGGAGGTTGACATGTGAAGATGGACCATATGTTATGATATTGCAGATTTCCCATGTAAGGATTTGTTCTAAACCCTAAACCCTAATCCTAAACCCTAGTTTTCTCCCTCTCACATGTGCTGCACATCTCTCGGCAATTCAATCCACCTTGGCTTGGTCAATGCACCCTCTCTTGGTGGGTAGCAACAATAATTGAATGCTTTGAGACACAACGAAGTCTCATGATCTATACATTGTTTCATGTCACAATGATAAATTGGTAGAGGAGTCTGTCTCAACATCACCCCATAGTAGATGGAAATATGCAACGACTATTATTAATTCCCAACTCCTACACATCAGTACCATAACTATGTTCTGTGGGACCGACAATATTTCATCAAATATTCCACCGCATTCATACTATATATGGGAATATTCTATGGAATATTGTCGGTCCCACAAAATGTTGTTATGGATTTGAATAATGTTATGACAACCAAGTGAGAGGAGAGTTTACAAGGAGAGGGTTGTGTTGAGTGTGACCTAGTTGGGCATTTGTGAACATCTCTTCAATCTATGGAGTTGGTGAGATTTTTTGAGATTAAAATAGTTGAATGAGCTCCAGTGATGTAAAGTGTGTTTAGATTTGCAGTGATAGTGAACATCAACAAGGTAAATGCACATCATCGCATTGTAGGAAGGTTACAATCTAAAAGCCTTTGTTTTGCCACATATTCATAAAATAAAAGTAACGCCCCGGCATGAATGTGAACCCGTTAGCCGTATGATGATCACGGTTAATCATGATGCTACATAGGGTGTTATGCCTCATGCCAAGTATTCACCTATTTGTTGAGTTTCAAATCATGGGAGTGAGACGAGGGTTGGGTTGGGTTACATGATTGTTAGTTTTCCCATGAGAGCCAGTTCAATTGTAAGTTTGAGGGATATATGAGCTCCATGGTAGACTACTTTTCTTTGACCAAGGGGGAAGCTTATGTGTAGAATTTTCTTAATTATCAATGACCGGGTTTATTTCTAGAGAGAAGTGGAAGATTGAAAGATGCCTCGGGAATCATAATTTGATCCTTTACCAAGAAAGTTGGCCAGGCAGAAGCAAAACTCAAATGGACGGGGAGGCAAACCACTATCACATGACTCCTTCGTGAAGAAGAATCAAGTGTAAGAAGATTCTTTTTGTGCCACATGTACAGTAGCATGAATCCGCTAACAAACGACAACACATGTTCAAATAATGTAGATAATTTCGTAGATGAAGAGCGGTATTTGTGGTGGAATGCTTAGGGCAGGAATCATCATTGATGCAAGATATGCACGTGTAAAAAAAGAATTACAGGTGCACTTTCTTATGAGTCATTCCCTAATGTCACCATCTACACTAATTTTGTATTATTATCACACATCCATGTTACCACTACGGAACTCCGTAATATCACGTGCACTTTGGTTGCGACACGTGTTGATACTACAGAGTTTATTAGAGCGTACGTGGGCGCAACATTTAACATGGTTAGAGGGTACATGGCACTAACTTTTAGGAGGCCAATTAGAAAGCGAGGGATGTTGGTGTTTCTTAAAAGGAAAAAAAGAAGAAGGAATGATTGGATTCCTGGGGAGCCAATGGGAGGCCACGGATGATGCCGCCTTGATGGCCAATCCTTGAATGACTTTGTGGACTAAAAGCCAAATTACCTTGAGTGTGTGTATCATTAACTTCGAGTCCGCCTTTGACCGACCTACCCCCAAGTAGGAAGCAATGAACGCAGAGAACAGTGCCCGGGAAGTTTTTGGGCATATATAGTCGGTCAAGATCCTAGTCATGCCCTGATCACACCAAAC
The DNA here is from genome assembly GCA_964035585.1 of Polytrichum formosum. Taxonomy (NCBI): domain Eukaryota; kingdom Viridiplantae; phylum Streptophyta; class Polytrichopsida; order Polytrichales; family Polytrichaceae; genus Polytrichum; species Polytrichum formosum. Next base: position 23,017,983 of record OZ037938.1, read on the forward strand.
TTTCCGTCTAGTTCCAACCGTGAAATTGCTAGGGATTATGTTCAGAAATAGATGTTGGCCCACCACTTTTCACACTATTACAGTTGGAGATGCCCGACGGATAGTATCTGAACTGGCCGGTGTGATCAGCCCCTCAGTGTTCAAGATTGAAGTCCTCGTATGAGTTTCATTTTGAAGGGCCCTCAAATTTCAGCCCTTTAGTTGAAGGGCTGGTTCAAATCCAGGACGTCGATCCAAAAATGTAGAAATTAAATGTAAAACTCATATTAAACTTGTGCATGAATTTTATATGGTACATGTTTCCAGTACAATGTGAAGAATTAAGAATCAACCATCTATAACTCTACTTCTTGTAGTGACAATGCCCTTCGCTTGTCGGTTCTTGTGGCGGGCAGATTATATTGAGGACTTCAAGTGACGTCTTCATTTTCAATTTGGGGTTGCGTTTTGAAAGGTTGTTTTGAGAGAGGTATATTTCGAAGGGCCAAATCACGTTTGAAGGGCATTGAAGACTTCAATCTTGAACACTGGGTTACATGTTGCCATCTCCTGGGTTTGCTGCTTTATTCATTTGAGGTATATTCTCTATAGATTCCTCTAAAATGATCGGTAATTCTCATGAGGTCTCCAACTTCAACCGGTTATTTCTCAAACTCAACTGCCGGTTCATCTGCAACTAACCGCCGGTTCTTCCCGGACATAGGCGGAGAACCGGCTGCTACGAGAAAATTAATGAGTGTTTTAGAGGAATCTATGGAATATACCTCAACTTAGTAAATAAAAAACTTGGAAGATCACGACATGTGACCGGTTGGATTTGGAAACATTAGGATTTTGATGGATTATGATCAAAAATTCTCCCCGCTAGACATTGGTAGGAAATGCAATTTTTGAATTGCACCTTTTCAAAAGAAATAATATGACTCCATAATTTTATTCAACATTAGGGTGTTGCACCTTTGGTGTTGGGAATCTTGCAAGAACTATCCTCCATTCATTGTGCCACTTGGGGTGGTATTGTTGCAAAATGAACATTACATCGCATGGGTATTGTTCACTCTGCAAGGATGAACAACCACTAGGTGGGCTTCTGTAGTTGAGTAAAAAAAATCATGTTTAGTTTTTAATCTAGCCAACATGCATGCATGCCACGTGGGGTCACATATAGGCTATCCATGTTACCATATAAACCTTGTGTCAAGTGTCAAAAATTGGTTTCCCAAGATCCTAAGGCAACTTGGAACTCGGTACTAGCCAACCCCTTTTAGAAATGGGAGCAATGCTAGTAGCTTGAGTAATGTGATGCCTGGATTTATGGTTGCTTCAAGGAGGTTTTTACCCCTTATAATGTGCAATAAATTCGAGAAAACACTTCAATACATTCCAATCTTGTACAATTTCATTGTCATAAGAATGAGATTAAGGTGATCAAACCTCAATTTATGACAAAACTCCAAAAGAGCATACATGCAACTTTTTAGGTGATTGTATGGGTGTGCTCAAAATAGCTAATGTTGAGCGGGTGTTGAGCATTGACCTTTTGGCTATCCCAACCAATCAGCTATCGTATTATCCTTAGGACAAACACTAGAAGTGTTTGTTTTAGAAGAGTATTGAACCATTTTGCACCCAAAATCAGGTGTTTGAATAAGACATGCCTACCTTAATTTTGGAATATAAAACATAATTGTCATGATAAAGTTCCAAATCGCCTTTTGTAAACTTTAATACCAACATCTTTTGAAGTGCTTAAACATCAAAAAAAATTATGTGAGAAAATCTACTATTTAAGGCAAGTAATAAGGTTATTGACTTGATATTTGTTGCCATTTTCCATCTTATATTAGAACCCATAATTTTAAGGGATCAAAACACAATTTACCTTATTTTGATGATATGTAAGAATTCTTACCATTTTTGGAAAGCAAGTACCTCTAAATTGATTCTCCCCCCCCCCTAAAAGCTTCACAATTATCCAAATTCTAACTATATAGATGTACTATGAAAATTGCACTCAACATCTACCTTTTTATATCAACTCTAAGTTAGGTCACCAAGCCCACACTAGACCATACTTCATAACACATCTTTGATATCAAGTATACCCCCTTGTCCTTTAGGAGTTAAGTATGTGGTGCAGTTCATAGAGGTTGGATAGGCGTTGGGAGAAGAGACATCATTAGAGTTATTTGCAAAACAATGTTGAAGTTAATGAACAAAAATTGGGGTTGAAACTCTTTGATGCATTCCCGAGGAGGTCACTCCATTGTCAAGTTGAACACCACGTGCGTTAAGAGTTTGTTACCCCTATATTACATGTCATAGATAATTTTAAACATTATGATATTTTTTCTACATATACATAACCATTGATAGTATCTTTTGTATATTTTTCTGAAATTTTTAGTCATCTTCATTTTTGTAGTAATTTTTTTAGTTCAATTCTGCGTCATTCTAGTTAGAAACGGTATGTTTTATATATAAAAAAGATCATCAAATTTGGTTACCATTTTTTACTATGTGATAGATACCGTGTATATCTACTCATGGAAAAAATTGTTAAAATTTTGACCCATTTTTGTGATGCCCTTTAGAAAAAGTAGATTTTGTCTTAACGCACGTGGTGTTCAACTTGACAATGGAGTGACCTCCCCGAGGATGCATTTGTTAGGATGTTACAAAACTTTGACAAATTTTTGAGATTACTTCATAAGTTTCTATTTGGGGAGCGCGTAATGTGTCTAGATGTGTCTAGATAAGACATATGCATACACGTGACCAATAAATAACTAAATGAATTTGAATCGTATAAAAATGAAACATGTCAGTGCTTAAAACTTAAAGATGTGCTCCAAGACTCTCTAGTTTCATTTGAAAAAGGGAGAATCCACCTTAATCTTTGAAGGATGTAGGGACTCAATGTACCAGTTATATATACAATCTCTACAAGCCTCACCGAGTCTAAATATCAAATTCATTTATACTTATGGGTTTGAAAGTTTATACTATGCATTATCTTATGACAAGGAGAAAACAAAAAGACACTCACATGTGACATTGAATGGCACCAAGATTGTGTATTTAGCCCAATTTTTTTTGAAATCAAGGTATTCAATTGATCTAAAAAGTGCAGTAGACGAATGAGTTAATATTAAATAGGGCTGCTATTGACTCAATTGGCTTAAGATGGAATTATGTAGCTCAAATATACGTTTTTGTGCACGAGAGACCCAAATTGAACCTCTTAGAGGCTTCATGGTTAACTCTCCCAATTTCCACAATATCTTTACGATTAATAAATTGGTTGTGTATATTGAATAATATGTTATTCTTCTTCGGTTCTGGGTGGGTGTTTGGGGGGAGGAAACAACCTAAGTTATGTGAGGAAAATAACTTAAAGCTACTATGTTGTATATTCTAAACCAAACTGGCACACCTCATTGTAAATGGAGATGTCAAATGAACATCCTATCATAAAATGAACTCTATCGTAGGTGGTGCTTGAACCAACACCCTAACATCTTGCACAATAAATACATGTTGATCATGAGAATGTCCACCACCTTAACATCAAGCTTTGTGTGGATTCTGGATACTCTACCAACAAAATTTTCAACCCTTATAACTTGTGCATATGGAACTCAAATAAGACATGCTTTGGTAGATTGGAATCCCATATCAATTGTTAACAAGAATCGTCTAGAAGTTCTTCTACAATAAATTTTATGTATGGAGCTAATTTATGAGCTTTGCGCTTAAAGCGACAAGTCTAGCACCATGTACCTTAGCCTCGATAGCGAACCATGTGCCCATGCACTTTGACCCTCTAGAGGTTCCTTCCATTGTGGACAATTTGTCCATATTAACAATTAGGGTAGGGCGGTCGCTTTTGGCAAAGGCTACCCTAATTACCTCTCAAACCTTGTCCCCCCCCCGCCCCAATCCAAACTCATTTGTCTCTACATCGACCTAAACTTCCTAAAGGGTGGGAGAAGCTCCTCCATGTGCAACGTTCCCAACAATCCGTACTTTCTTAACTTGGATGAGAAATGGAAGATGAAAAACATCCCATGTTTGAGGTTATACTTCGGCTTTGTTGGGCCACTTTGTAATGAAGTCGTTAGCATAATGAAAGACCAAACAAGACATACACGCTCAAGATGTTGCTACCACGTATTTGTGCAAAGACATTGTGTGCCACAAACACAAAATGGTGGCAAAAGAAGACAACGATGAAGAAGTATTGATAAGTTGACCTAAAAGGGAAACTTATCATTGTTATCCAAGTAAGGTGTTTGGGGGCTTAAATGGGCATAAGAAAAGAAAACATAAACTTAACTCCTAAACTACAAAATTAATATTACCTTATTTATTTCTACAAAAGGTAAGTGGGAGAATACACCCCCATTCCCCCCTCAAGACGGGTCCCCACCAATTTGCCAAGATAAGCACAAGTAGGTCTTTGGTTGATTCATCCCAACTGGGTTTCACTAAACTATTTTCGGGCATTGGAAGAGGTTGGCGGTTCGATTCCTGGCCGTGAAATCTCCTCTCTACTTGACAAAAAAACTTGCCAACTGGGCAACTACCTCCTGTGCTTTGGCGCTGGCCTATCGGCCTTTTGTCTCAAAAAATAAAATAAAATAAATTTTTTGGGCATTGGATGTAACCTATGGAGTAAAAAGATTTATCTAGATTGTATGAACCATATAGTTCATCACATTTTAACCTCAAGTAAGATTGGTGGGGGCATGCTTAAATAGCAAGACGTGGAAGTTGGGGTTGGGTATGTTATTTTCTGCAAATACTCTATGTATTTAAAACTATCCTACATAACATGTAACACAAAATATGGTATGCATGTATTTTGGGTTTAGAATTTTTTTTGCATACATGTGCTAAGGTAGATGGGTCTTGAATGGTTACTTTTCCAACTAGCCCACTTCTAGTAGGATATGAAACAAGCAATTAGTGCAAGATGGTTAGCATACCCAAATGAAGGTTGTGGCCAAGTTCCTTGTGATTTTTGGAGCTCATATGAATATCTCGTTCATAACCACATTGAAGATTCTCGTGCTCATTGTATGATCATACATGACCCCTCATTAATGTTGACTAATAAGCCTAGAAGGGTTATCATGTTCTGAGCTCGCAATCCAATCTCTTCTTACAACATTTTTTTTTGGTTTCGTATTCATTCTTGGAGCCAAACCTAAACACACACCACTCAAATATAAGTGTTCAATTAAGTAACCGAATCAGGCCATATATGACAATCCCTCCAAGTGGGACTTAGTGGGAAACAAGACAAGCCTTACAAGAGCCTTACGAATAGCCTCCCAGCTAACTAATTCCATGCCCACACTAGAGCCAGTCGTTGGTCATAGGCAATAGGAGGAGTCCCTCTACAACTGGTAAAGTGCATCTCAACTCAAAATTTACTGCTATCAGTAAGGATTTTTTTGTCCTCACGATAACCGGCTGGGACGAACCAACCCGTACATTGGTTCCTTGGAGGCAAGGCTTTCGGCATCCAACAAAGAACGAGTGTATGGGTTGGTTCGCCCAAATCATGATAACCTCACTACATGTAACGTATTGTAGTTTAGCCAGTACATACAAGACAAAAACTTCTATCAAGATGGAAACTCTCCCACTAGTGTGGGCCAGTTCCTAGTCCTACTATAGGCATGGTATAAGTCATAGCCATGGGTTTGGCAGGTCCCGTGGGCCCCACCATGTGGATCGCGAGTGGTTGTGGTGAACAACTAATGTGGCTTTCAATTGGGGTGTGGACCACATTGACTCGTGTTTTGGGCCACTAATTTGGTGGCCCACACACTACTAATTGGTTGTTGTGCATTTGTACATGAAACCATGTAAGTTATGTACATGTACTTTCCGTCAAGCTATTAGTACTTGGGCACTTGCCTATGTTGAATACTCTGGCGTTCATTATGTGGAACTCCGGTTTGGATCATATTAATTAGCGTGACCTTTATCATAACTTTCCTCTATTTGCCTTGAATGCATGGGGGTTAGTGGAGCTCATACTATAAGTGGGTTTATAGCGGACATTTCCATTTGCTTCCAACAAGCACACTTCACCTAGGATATCAAGACTTGCTATTAGTGTACGGGCCACTTTGCATAGGGACCAAGAGCCATGACCATGAAAATCTAAGGGCCCTTGAAATTCAACCAAAGGCCATACCATATTTTGCAATTGATGGAACATAAAGCTTTAGTGTAAAGTGAAAGTGGACCCTATTAAGATACCGCAACACATTTCATGGAAAATTTAAAATAGTAGATAATAAGAATCCTCAAATTATGGATGAAAGTATATATGAATGACAAAGTGTATAAACATCCACAATTTGACTTCATCACCCCAATGATTGTCACCTATCCCTTCAATGCATGGTGTTGATGGGGGGGTTTAGAGGAGCTAAGCAAAGTGGCTTTAAAATGGATAAGTTTTTTGATCCACTTCTCCTATGACATTAAGCAAATATTGCTCTAAGGTGTAGGAGCCTAAATTGAAGAAACTTGGTTGATATATAGACCTTGAAGTCTTGTCTTAATATGATTATAACAATGTTTGGGAGGCCCTACCCACACAACATTATTCATACTTGAATCCTATTTGAAGCAACCATTGACACCACCTCAATGCAAAACCTTGTTGCTTGCCATTTTCCAAATCATAGAGTTGCCATTAAAATTGGCCGAGAGAGAGAGAGAGAGAGAGAGAGAGAGAGCAGTCAAATCTTGTCAGGATTGGTCACGATTGGTTATGTCATACCTATCGTGGGGTTGTGTTAAGTTAAGTAGAGTTAAGTAAAGTAACTTAACAGACAACATACATCCCTATTTAGATTAGGGTCTTGACAATCTTGTGGTAAATTCCTGTGTATCTCTAAGTCAATCACTCTTTGCTGTAGAAACAGGTATGTGGAATTTCCCGTTAGCGTTTGGTATTATAGCCCGTGAGTCCACCGAATAACTTCAGGACATCTTTCCTTGTAGTCAGAAATGTCCATATTCAAGAACATATCATCATCTCTTTTTACATCATGTATCAAGTCCTTACCGAACTCTGTAGTTATAAGCCGAGTCCATTCACCCAGGAGAATATTACTTCTGTCATCAAAAGAACTCTCATGGGCCCAGTATAGTTTATAATCTAGCATCACCCACATCACTTCCCTTAACGATCATCGCACAGAAGAGGGCTAAGACCTCCCTGAGTGAAACATCTCATCACCTTGTTATCTTAAAGTGAGTACTCAAACCCACCTATGTTCATCCTATCCCTGTAAGTTACAGGCTCATCCTTATTCAAGGATTGAATAGATATCCCTTCCGAGATCCATATATGCTTATTGATACTGTATATCCCATTTTTCTTATCCCGTAGAAGGTCAAAAGACACACACATCCCCAGTCTCATTTGTAAGAGGTCAAAAGGATATTCATATGTAATTATTAGGAACATCATTTTGTCCTGTATTTTCATTGTCCACATTTTTCCGGAAATAATACTATCGCCGAATGTAGCAGACAGTCATCAATCCATTTCAGAATAAAATACCACTATATTAACTCAATCTTTCATCAGAATAATCGAGTTATTTTCGGGAAATGCTTTCCCTTCTCCGTTTCTTACTGGTATCCCCACACCTTCTGAGTGTGTGTACGCCACTTCTGAAGGGCCAACATATATTCTGGAGGTACTTTAAGACCGAATACGGTTAACCTCGCATCCTAAATACATACTCCTTCTTCAAAGATCAATCCAAACAATCAAACCCATCTTGAGGATATTATGAAGCAGTAGTTCGATCAACCAGATCGATCATCTATGCTCCCTCCCCTTATTAATAGTAGTATATAATCTTCTTGAAAATGCATTACACAGCATTACGCAGTGAAGAAAACTTCGGCTTAGGACAATCAAGAAGAGAGTTATCGAATTGAACCTGCTCGTCAATCCACTCTTAAACCTTCCCTGTCCATTTTTATTTTAATCAACAATACTTATAAACTCCGGAATCAACTTTGTTAATACAGTTCGTACAATGGTTCCTGGTTATCAAGGAACGCACCAGTGGGTTCCAATGTAACACTATATCAATTTATAGCGGAATGTCTCAAGTATATGACGACTGTCATTATTTATCAGTATGTAGAGTATTTATCAGTATGTAGAGTATTTTGAGGAAGTTATTATCAAGAATGATAGTACTCATCAACAATTTTCTGGGAAAAAAGAAGTATCAAGAAATATTGTTGTGATTGGACATTATTCTTCGGAAGGTGCGCAACACTCGTAGAAGAGGTCCTCACCTGTGCCCATGCTCCCAAAATACCAAGAGATAAATTAGTAGAGCGTACAACAGGTGTAGGCGGACCATCTTACTTGTTATCGATGTCAACAAGGCAATGCTACTTCCAAAGAGATAGGTATAATACTTCTACATAATGAATTGCATATATTGAAAAGCATCATGCATTCAAGAACTGATATAGTACAAGAAACAAATATTCCACAGGTGGTTAGCTTATTTCTTCACGTGTAGTTTCTGTAGAATCTAGCGATCTACACCTTAAACTCGTCTTGCGAAGAGCTGCCCTTAGTCATCTTGTACTAGTTTGAGAGATCTTGTAGCGGTGTGAATTAACTCCTCAGCACGCTACTCTCCTCATAACACCGAAATCGCACAGACTAAATCAGGCTTTTCGAGTATACTGTGATTTGTATAGTCATTCATTTGTCGAACTCCATTTATCCACATGTTGCATACCCGGATCAATCTCTTCCCTTTTCTATCAGTCTATCTACTCGTCCATCCCTCGCAGTCTGTACTGTGGAGGAGAGCAAAAGGAGTATTCGGAAGGTCCCTGCTGAGGTGCATTCTGGGACTCCGTCTCCTCGAATTTAATCTTGTATACTTTCCTTTATTTCTTGGGCAGCCCGTAGTGCCCGTAAATCAAGAAGTAGATAGAGAGATAGAGAGAGAGAGAGCCCATTGACCAACAATCATGTTGGGACGTAAGTCCTAAAGGATGACTGGAGGTGTATTGCCTACCTCTTGGTAGGTGGGCCTTGTGGTAAAAAAGAACAGGTAAGCGGGTGGGAAGATTTGTAGATTTAAGGAGGAATAATGGGGGCTTGTTTCTTTTCAAGTTTGCGTTTATTAAGAATAATGATAATGTTTTGTATAATTTGCATGAGGGTTTGAATCTAGGGCATGGGGATGTGGAGGTCTTTCGGTTGGTTGATGGTGAATGTTGTATTTCACAAGAGCAAGTAGGGGGTGATACGGTTGGTGGGTACATAATGGGGCTTGTAATTGGAATGATAGATTTGAGCTTTATGTATTTATGTGGAAATAGTTGTAGGGGTGGTGAGGATGTTACCATGTTGGTCAATGAGGTTGTCCAGCAAGATGGGTGTAGTGGAGGAAAATATTTTCTTATGGATGTGCATGGGTTTGGTATTAAGAATGAAACAATATTTGGTGATACCTTTATGGGAGGTTTTGGATGTATGTGTAGCAACAATTTTGCATCCTTCTAGATCTGCATTTTTTGGCGATGAAGGCTAATGTGGTTTGCCCAATGGGGATGTCCAGTGGGGCAAGGAAGAGGGGCCGGAGTGATAAAAATGCTTGGATAGTGGGTTTGTGTGCTCCACGAGGTGAGTGGGGTATGTAGTGAGGTGAGTAGTGCTTTTTGATTGTATGGTAAAGTTTATGTTGGTTTTGCCATAAGTTTTTGGAGCGACAGGGAGGTAGCAACCTTGTGTTGATACATGGGGGTTTAGGAGGGGGGTCGTGGTATTGTGTGTTAATGTCTTAATTTTTGGATTCAATTATAGACTAAAGTTGGGACTGAGTTTGGGCCCACATGAATATATTGATGATTTGTATTTGAGCAATTTCATAGAGTGTCATAGGAAGTAGAGAAGATGTAAAAGATGTGGGAGTTGGATAATGCAAAGGTAGAGGTGAGTGGAGCTTACCCGTAGTGTTGATGCTTGCAAGTGGTAACAAGGAGAGAGTGGATGTCGGTGATAAAGGAAGTGGTTGGGGTTTGGGAGAGACAAGGTGAGTGTAGGATAATGGGAGATGGAGATTTGAGGGTGTATGTTGTGTGATAAAGAGGAAAGGTGGTTGGTCAGTTGTTAGAGGGAGACGTAGGCGTGTGGGGTGAAGATATTAAGGAGGAGACTAGGATGTGGTGTGCATGGAAAGCATGGGTGTTGTATGAAGTTGAGGGCCTCGGAGGAATGTGAATTGGGGGTTCATGTCGTGGATGGGCGGTGAATTGTGGGAGTAGAGCTATAGAGTTGAGGAGCATGTGAGTTGTGATGTGATGAAGTTGGCAACGTATAAGATGGATATGGAGGAGAGTGGATAAGTAGATAGATGATAGTCAAGATGAGTATGCTATGCTTTGTTGGATGTTTAAAGATTGTAGAGTAGTTGGGAGCTGAGAAAGAGGAATATTTGTGTGGGAAAATGTAATGGTTGTTGGAAGAAAATAGAGTTTTGTGGCATGGTTTGGTTGAATTTTTGTGTGGTGTGTATTTGATATTGTGGGTTGCAGTAAGTATTATTGATGTTGGAAACTTGGGTGAGGGGGTGCATTGGTATGTTGTTAGGGGATTGAGTGGAAGTGGAGTATAATAAGTGGGATTGGAAAGTAGGATACCAGTTGTATGGTAGAAATGGGAGGCCATGTGAGTGTTATAGCCGTGTTGAGTTGAGTTGGATATTAGAAAACCTACCCCAGGAGGTTGGTGGAGTAGACGAGGATGGATAGGGGTGGCCGTTGGCTAGTGAGGGGTGTTGGAAGGTCGGTTTGCATGGCCTTGAGTAGGAGGGTGAGAGCCGAGGCAAGGGTGTTGATGCGAGTCTTCTATAGAATGTGGAGCTGAAGTTTATGTTTGAGGGATGCCTAGAGTGGTGTTGAGTGTCGGGAAGAGCCACGATGATGCCTTGATGGCAAGATGTTGAGGTAGAGAGAACCCACAGGGTGTCCATCTTACAATTGAGATGGGGTTGAAGTTGTGTGAATCGCAACAACGTTTGAGGTGGGAGAAGGTAGCAGTGTTTGTGTAGGAACTAGAGCAACATATCCTTTAATATACATGGATAACATTGTGGTGATCGCTATGGGAGATAGATGTATGCAACAAGAGCTAAGGTGACGGTGGTTAGAATAGTGCAATCAAGATGCACATAGTGGAATGGCGATGAAGATCGCATGCGACATAGATTGAGAGGGTGACCACAAAGGGGGGGGGGCACCGCCTTGCCATCACCCTCCACTCCGCATGACCTGAAAAAAACTAGGGATGAAATATGGGTCATTTATGAAATGCAATTGAAAATGAAGCACAATTTGTGTTGGAGTGTCCCTTCTACCACTCCATTATAGAGTAGGTTTCCTTCCCTATTTCAAAATCTAGTACTAGGTAGTGTCAAGTCTTTCTTCCAATTAGACCATCAAGTTGATAATCTAACCTCTATCTTACTAAGACTACTCCACTCCCTTACTCTAGGGAATGAGCTTTTTGTCACCATCTCCATGTACATCTAGTCCTATAACCCTTTTGGCTTCCTGAACTTAAAAATCAATTTCATTTTAGCCATAGCTCTTGATTGATTGCATTCCAAATTGAGTGGTGGACCCTATGAGAAATAAAAATTGATGAATGGAGGAGTCAATGGCCATGCATATGTTGGTTGCCTATTGGACATTCTTACTAAAGCAAAAAACCTAGTACTAACCAACGACCTCTTAATAAGTTCACTTAATAGTCCTATTATTGTGAGCCACAATATTCTATGGGGCCACATTAATTTTCACATTAAGAATTAATGTGAGTTATGTCAATTAATAACCCATGTTAAACCTCTTATTAGAAATTAGCCTAGGCCAAATTAACTGTTGTTTCTAGAAATCGATGTGGTGACTATTTTATTTCATGCTACTTTTGTCCTATAAGTAATATTGATTTTGTTGTTGGAAGTCTCCATGAAGACTTTGGGGAAGACCCATGGTCTTGGACCCACAATATTTCCACAGTGTTAGAAAATTAGTATGGTCCACGTTGATTACTTCCACACTTATATCTTACCCACACTAATATGACTATTTAGTGCAGTGCGATGACAAACTTGGTAAATAGCTTGGCATCATGATTGTGTACTGCAACATAGGTTGTGGTTTGGGCATGCCACAAGTGACCACATGGTTGGCCCTTGGTGCATGGGTTGGCTGGAGGTACTTAAACCCATTGCATTTGACAACCTGGCCTCCATGAATCTCACCACGGCCAGTGGAGGGCTAGTGACCCTACAAGTGTGGGCCACTAGTTATCAATGGCATTGTGGCGTGCCACACCAACTTCAATCTGAACAGCCGCAAAGACCAATTGAACACTATGCCCTTGTTATTATCGGGCGATGTAAGAACGCATGTGAAGTGAATAGCGTTTTCCAAGGTTTTTCACACAAGATCCACACTCGTCGGTTCATGATCTCGGATCCAAACTCTCGGCCCCAAATCTATTAAGGCGACGATGCGGGAATCTTAACCCACCAAATGTGCACCTTTGAATTCCCAATGCCCGAAGGTAGGATAATAAGTAGTCGGGGGAAGTACCGGTGTACAAGAGGAGAGCAATTCAAGGGGATAAAATCCGCCCCCAAACATTGTCAAGATAACCCCACAAGGGGAGAAGTACTGACAAAACACTCACAAGGCCTTGGCTCGAGCTTGATAGGCTTTAGGGGACACAATTGCACTTCACTTGGCGCAATCATCACCGGTGCACCGCCACTCCATTCACACCATTGGCCCATGCCAACCTATAGTACACCCTACAAAACATAATTAAACAACGACCGAATGTAGCAATGAAGTTGGAGTTATAGGATTTAACTTTAGATTTAACTTTAGATTTAAGTAGCAAACCACATTTTTAAGCAAAGGGAAAGGACGTAGCATGGAGTATATAGACATTATAGAGGATGTAAATACGATGATTGATGAAAGTTAGTATGATATACATAGTGACTCACAACAAACAACCCGTGTCTCTATAATGTTAAGATATTGAATTGAGTAAATAACTTGAATTTTTTTTTTTAACTAGGATTTAAGGTCAAAAGACTTGTTCAAAATAAATAATGCATATGAGATTATTTTTGGTACAGTTGAGATAAGCACATTGTAAAACAAATGATTCGGATGAAGAGACTAGAAGAATATAACAAAATTCTTAATTGTACATATTTTGAGAGGCAATATGGTAAAATATTCCCTCCATATGTGTATTTTTTCACAAATAACATAGTGTGCATGCAATTAAAGCATGCTACAACAAGAGATCCAACCCACATCTAGCACTAGTTGATGTCACTTCTATCATAGGGTCCGCCAATAGAATTGCACATATAAAATTTCATTATGTCCAGAACTTGCAAAGAAGTCTAGATTTACTTAGAAGATAGTATCTTCAATTCAAGCATTTGGTGTAAATGCATCCAAGGGATAAGTATTGGACTTCTTAATAGTTAATCATATAAATATTAAGAAATTAAGCATTACCTTTTTAAGAACGAAAAGAAAAGAAAAAGAAACGTCAATGGTCAATGCATCACTGTGAATATGAGCCCGTTCTCCTTAGATTGATCATAACCTTTTCTAACATTACATTTGATATTGGGAGGTGGTTCACAAATGGTGTGGATCTGTGGTGTTTGTAAAGTTAAATTTTGTTAGTGTGGTTGTTATGATATTACCTAAGGGCCAAGTTTCTAGATTGAAGACATGCTCTTCGACAAGTCCCCGCCAATAGCAATTGAAGACGATTTCTATCTTCTCGTGTATTGTGATCTACGATTAATACATAATACATTTAGTGATTTCAAGGTCGCATAACATTACAAAGATGGTTTGCAAGCTCCTTGTGACACAAAATATTACCTAAAATATTCATGAATCTTTTAGATAATATTCATGGCATGCTAAGGTGTCAAGCAAAGTTTGTAAATGAAGCGCTCACTTAGAGAATCTCTAAGGCTCAAGGAGGATCCAACAATGGTCATTGTTGAACAATGTTGGTGAGATTGTACTAGGATTTGAAAAGAGAGTGAATAGCGGTGTTTTTAGTAATGTTATACGTGTGTTGAGGTATTCTCTCCCACAAAATCAAGGCATGTGTCCCTATTGTGTGCACTTTCAAGTCTGCGAGCACTGTAGGCCGTCGGATCAAATCGGGTTTTGACTCATCATTTTAGAAATGTCATTTCAAGTTTTAGAATTGGAATTGAGATGCAAAAGTCATGAAGGGTCAAAGTGAAGATCCCTATTTTCTTTAAGTGATCCAAATGTGTTCACTAACTAGCCTAGAATGGTGTCTATGTTATGAGCATATAGTACAATCTCACCGTAACACACATGTCTTTTTGTTGAAAGTTCGTATGTAAAAAAAAAGCCTTGCTATATATCACTTGAATGTAGGTGTCCAATTAAGGACAATAACCATATAAGGCTTGCATACCTCATATCCAAATGAAAATGATGCAATGTGTAATGTTTATCTACTTATTTTAGAGACCCAAATTGCATTGTTTAAATTGAATGATGAGAGAAGAAAATATGAAGAATGTTCCAATATAATAGAATCTATCTAGAAATATGAAGAATCTTTTTAAAATTTTAGATTTGAACACATGGATTCATGAATCGTTCGTGTCTAACTTATGCAAAATGCAATTTCCATGCCTCTATCTTCATGAAGTCTATCACAAGACGTATGAAAATCCAAGCATATAGGTAACATGTTAAAGTTTGAATTGCACGTATCCGAAAACAAGTTATTTATGATATCACATTGAGAATTCAAAAGATGTTTAGATTTGTTCCCAAAATAACACGCACAAGTTTCATGTTCCTCATGTGGAGTTGCGAAGGTGCTATGATAGTTTTTTATTTTATCATGAAACCCTCACATATGTTTAAATGCTCAAAGTGTCCATATTGGGTGTAGTCAAATTTTGCAGGTATGGGGCAGTGCCCGGGAAGTTTTTGGGCATATATAGTCGGTCAAGATCCCAGTGATTCTAAATCCAACCGGTTACATGTTCACATCTTCCGGTTTTGCTTTATTCATTTGAGGTATATTCCCCATAGATTCCTCTAAAATAATCAGTAATTCTTCTGAAGTCTCCAACTTCAACCGGTTATTTCTCAAACTCAACTGGTTCATCTATAACTAACTGCCGGTTCTCCCCGGTATGCATAACATTATTCAAATCCATAATAGTGTTATGTGGGACTAACATTATTCCACCAAATATTCCTTGATATTCAAACCAAATATGGGAATATCAAGGAATATTCCGTTGAATATTGTCAATCCCACATAACACTATTATGGATCTGAATAATGTTATGTGGGGCCACCGCACATGGTGTGTATATTTTCAAGCAACCATGTCCAATTTTTTATCAAAATATTTCTTGATTTGCTTACGATGGCAGATGGTGCTAAAATGAACCCCCTAAAACCTTGCAATTTTTTATTATGAGGTTGTCCTCTAGCTCAACATCGAGCTCCCGTGTTGGTGTCGGGTCATTTACCAATAAAACTTTGAACACTTATTGACCTTGGCATACGAAATCCAATTTGACATATTTTGGTGTGTTGAAATTCCTTATCAATTGCTAACAAGAATGACAAAAAGGGGTTCTGAATGGAAAATAATACTCATGTTGAAAATAGTACTTTTAAAATCATTTATCTTTAGTAAGGAATTTTTTTCCTTTGAGGTCTTGGATTGTCTCCTAAAGGTAGATGGGTCTTAAATGGTTACTTTTTTTCAACTGGATCACTCGTCCTAGATTAGTACAAGATGGTATAACGAATCCAATTTGAGGTCATAGCCACTTTCCTCAAATTTTATGGAGCTCATATGAATATCTTATTCATTATCAAAGTGAACTTTCTCGTGCTCATTAAATGGTCATAATACTCCCCCCAAAAAAACATAATTGTATTGATTATTAAACCTAGAAGAGATATCGTATTTGATCACGTACTCTGGTCTCTTCTAAAAACATATCTTTTTGGTATCCATTCATGGATCCACACCAAACCACATAGCACTCAAACATAGGTGTCCAATTAAGATAAGTAACTAAACTAAAAAATTGTAATATAAAAAATTCTATGAAACCTAAGTATTTTTCGGTTTAATCAGAAACATAAATAAATATTGCAATGCCATATTTCTCATCGTTCATAAGTGTGATCCATCCGTGGGATGGATGAAACCATAACAGTCTTGATGGATGAGGTTTTGGTCGGCTCTGGAAGTGGCTGTCCTAGGCGGCCGCAATGATGGATGATCGTGTGGGGGTACGAACGAATGTCCGGGGGTAACGGATGAACCTCCCTGCACGTCCACGCAAGGCTTGAGGGCTGGATTGGATGAGACAAGGACAGATAAGAGGATGAAATCTGTCCTCCCTATCGCCAGTACCCGCGGCAGTTTCTGACCGTTACTTGGTCTGTACATCCAAACACATCCTGGTCGCCCAAGGACCACACACCCCTCATGAATGATTTCATCCACTTGGGCTACAGTGTTGTACATCCAAATTGTACATCCATCTTTCTCCCTTCCTTGCTTTGACGTGGGCGCCTGTGTCCTTAACTTCTTATGTTGACCTATAACTTTTATTTAGAGGCCATTAATTAGTTTGGGGAGGCCCATTTAAGAGTTTAATTAAGACAACTAATGACAACAAGAAGGGACAATGAGGGGTGGGGAATTTGAGATAAGGGCCGTTCTTCATACGTGATCAAGGGCCGAAAAGAAAAATTCATTTAAGGTATGTGGGTGTTCTTCGGTTCGTTTTATATGCGCTTCAACCTATGTTGATTTGATTTATGCAACAAAGTTGTGTTCCATCTACAAATCTACGATGAAGCATCAGCAAAAATCGGATTGAAAGTTGGACCTCCCTTGATTTAGTTATGGTTATTGCATGTGCATGTTTATTAATTCCTTGACTTAATACATAAGTCATCTCAATTGTGTTCACTGTTGAGTGTGTAGCGGGAGTGAATAAAATTTGAAGACATACTCCAAAATATTTTAAACATGTGTCTTTATGGTGTTTTTAAAGCCACTTTCAAGGTCAAATCAACTAGAAATTATAACCTCCAAGTTGCATACTATTTTTGGGCTTTTCATGTTGGATGCAAGAGAGGTATGCTAGTATGTGATAATTCCCGTCTCCACTTCAATCTAGCTTCCTCTAACATGTTGGATTTGAATCGTATCTCACTCTTGCCTGCTCCTTTCTTGCAACCTCAAACAACCTCTTTAAAACCCATTGTTCCCCATTGTTTCCTTCTTGTATGCCTATCTATGCAACTTGCAACCACCCAACCAGTGTCCAAAGGGATTTTGGGGCGTAATGGAGTTATTTGTAAAGTAAAGCAGATGAAACCATGGGTTTTAGTCTCAAACCTTAAGACAACATTTAAGAGGCTCTCCCCCAAAATCAGGGTCCTTGCGAGCCCCCAATGCCAACAAGCTATAGACCAACATAATTAGTACAAGTGTCCAGGGAGATTTTGGGGCATAATCGGTTGATATCCTAGTGTTTCCAAGTCCAACTAGTTACATGTTCACATTGTATGAAAATGGGCTATATTCCATAGATTCCTCTTAATTGATTGGTAATTATCCTGTAGTCTTGAACTTCAATCGGTTCATCTCCGACTAAGGTAAGTGTGCCAATGACCGAACGCAACCCACGGACCGCACAGCCACCGCACAAATTTCATTCATGAGAACTCCCGAGGGAACTTCAGTACCATCACTATTATATGTTTTATTACAAGCACCACACGGTGTGTGGTGAAGGGCTCAGTAAGCTTTTGAGATCCACCTGTGTATGTCTGGATTCAATTTGTGATAGCTTTCACAAATCATAATATATTTTTATTTTATTTTTTGTAGGAGAATCCCCACTTCACAATCAACAATCCTTCAGAATTTGAAACGATTTAAGCTTGTAAATTATTATTTGCAAGGATTTGAAGATTGACCATGCGGTCATTGGCACACTTACCTTAGACTAGCAACCGGTCCTCTCCCCGTCCATTGAACAGGGTAGTGACGGAGCTTGCTCCCTAATCCTACGTCCCTTTTATAAAAGCCATATGTTGGAAGATTAACTAGACTAGAAATTCTAGACTTCCCCTTGATCTTCAATTTGTCTCCTCGGTTCTGTAGTGGAATCCGTAATGGACGGTGAGAAACCCTGAGGTCTCTTGTCGTGAAGCAAACCTATTAGTTTGACCTTTGTGGGCAAAACTCACCACACTAAATAGGATATTTAGTGTGACATATTGTTCAGAGTTACATGTTCCTATATATGTTTACTATTTCTGTAATTTTTATTATTAATGTAACAAGTAAAGATGTTAATGTTCTATAGTGTCCAAACAACCAATTCGACCATGGCTGGTAAAAAAATGAGATGCGTAGTAGATAGTTATAGCATTTGCGTAATTCCAAATAGTAATTCACACTAAATATCATATTTAGTGTATTGAACTTTTGCACTTCAAACCATGTCCACACTAGGGCCAATCGTCGGTCCTAGGTAGTAGAAGGAGTCCCTCTTGATAGGGAAAGTGTATATATTTTCCAAATTTTACTGTTATTAGTAAGGATTTTTGTCTTATACACAGTAACCTCTTTGGATGTAATGTATTACAATATCGTCAATGCATATAAGACAAGAACTCTTATCAAGATCTCCCAGTGTTGTAGGCCGGTCATTGGTCCTAGTGTGGGCATGGTATCAGCTCCTCTGCTTGCCATGTGAGATTTACGATGGGCCCTGAAAAAATTCAAGCCCTTTCCCAAATCTCTTCTCGTGGAATAGAACATGTGAGTCAACCTCTTTGTATAGAAATCGCCCCCTTCCTTATGTGGTTTGGCTCCAACCCACCTACCACAAGGTAGGCAATCAACCCCTCCCTGCACAAAGGGACCCTTGAGCAAGTTAGGACCAACATGCTCAAATTCATGTTGGATTGCATGATGTTGATTTTTCTTTTCCTTTTTTTTTGGTTTGGCTCCTTCTTTGCCATGTGAAATCTGCAATAGTTGGTACACTAAGTCTCCCAAGTATAGTGTGTTATTATTCGGAGTGATGCAATACTATAACTATTTAATGAGAATTTAAGATTTTATGACACAAAGTCATTTATGTTTTATAATAAGGTTATCCTTAAACTTAAGGACCTGTAGGCTTGCCTTTCATCCTGTACCCGAAATTTGGCTTCACAAATGAAAAGTGCCGGGTGCATATAAGGTAGAAATACCATAAACCGTTAAAATAAGGCAATTCGCATTGAAGATTTGGTCTGACAATCATGAGATAATTTTCCAAGATAGACGAGAAGGATTCATGAAGAATGCAAGTTGTTTCGTATTTTTCTGCCTTGTACAAAAAATTCCACAATTTTTCAAAGTGGAAAGTTTGTCCAACCCACTTCCGGTTCACTAGGCTCTCCTCATTTCAATACAGATTATCACCTAAACCAGTTAATCATGAGTACGTTAGATCTTGCCTCCCATTGGCTACACTGCATTGAAGTTGCCGCGCCATTTAAGACATGGCACTTACCATTATGAGGCGGTCTAGTACACCGCTATTGGGTGGTTAATGCTTTATGGTATTTCTACCTTACCAGAGGCTAGGTGTCTAAACATGGCATGCTAGAAGCCTCGCCAACTACAATCTGCACTGTGTTCCTAGCAAACGACATGTTCCCATGCAAGTTCCTAGAAAATGACAAGTTCCCATGCTGATTTCCAACAAATGATGCGTTCCCACATTGGTTCCCAACATATAACGCGTTCCCACGCTAATTCCCATCAACTAAATTGTCTTACTAACGCTCTTTCTCAAGTTTCGAAGCTCTCTTGGTTGAGCTCTCTTCAAATTTAGGGTTCCATATACTAGTGGAATATCTCATTACCTTTTCCGCCTCCATTTCTATGGATTAGGTTCCATTTGTGGTTCACAAACTAAATGAACTTGCTTTCATTGTGTGTCCTACAATTCACGACAATGCCCATAGCACGGATGTTGAGAGAGTTATGAGTGACAAGCCCACAAAGTTGACACTTGAGCAACGTTTGCTCAACCTTATCGTGTATTTGAAACATGATGATGTAATTAGCTATAGGTCTTTTCAATGGAATGTTGTGTGGACAACTTTGTACGACGATGTGATTTTCATTGCTTCGTGCATCAACGAAGCACTTGCTCAAGATATACCTTGGCCCGATGCGGTCAAGTGGCGCCGCTTGTCTTGTTTAAATCCTCATTCTCCAGGTTGCATCATAGTCATTGATGGTACACTTGTTGAGATTCAAAAACCATGGCATAATCCCAACCACTCAAAGTGATTTAATGGCTGAAAGAAGACCCATTGTATAAACAATACGGTTGTGGTGTCACACGAAGGTCTCTTTATTTACTTGTATTTGGGTTTTCTTGGATGTTACAATCCTCTGCCACTCCGACTTCTATAGGCATTGCCGTGCACACGTCACTCACAATGACGAATACTTTGATACTTGCTTGAAGATCCCCTACGTTGGAAAGAACATATTCATAATGTAGAGATTTGGCAGTGTGGAGAGGCCATTGGATATGGGTGAGGGAGCTCTACCCACATACAACAAGATGCATGTAGGCTACCATGTGAGAGTTAATGAGAATTGGTTGTTGAAGCTCAAATTTCATAGACTCGTGAAGCGGTTTCATGCCACCAAACCCAACCCACAACCATTTGTTTAGGGCCTCGGCCATCTTTGACAATTTCATACACCATCGTAGAATGGATTTCACTTATGAAGTTGTGGGTGAGCAACAAGATCTTACACAAGCTCATGGCTAGAACGGAGGCTATTGAGCGTGTGTAGTGATAGTGCTATCTATTCTAGATGTATCTGATGTTAGTTTGTTGTGGTTGTGGTTGTGGTTATGGTAGTCTCGTTTGAGAGTGAAAGCATTTCCAAGCATACATTCATGCTTGATCATTAGTGTTAATGCTTGAAATAATAATACATATATACTTCAATAGATCCTTTTGTGATGCCCACAATTGCTTAGTTCACGTGTTCTCACTTTTCTCTTTGTGGTTGCATATTTCCATTGAGTACACATTTCCACATGTATGACAATGCAAAGCAAATATAGGATTTGAAGTCACCATCGTGATAAGAATGGATGTTGATTAGAATGTATCTTATTTATTGATATCCATGACCAAGGTCAGTACATTGTAATCTCACTCCCAATTGCTAGACCAATTGCCTTGACTTCATTTCCAACAACTCCACCACCTTGTCCTTTCCTTCTTCAACCGTAATCATTCCCATCTCTATAGCTTGCTTGATGTTGGAGATCTCTATTCTTATTGCAACAAGTCTAAGGAGTGTTGGAAGTGGCAAATATGGGAGATTCCATCAAAAACATTGAGTTGGTCCCCACTTTTGGTGACTTTTTGGTTAACTGTAATATAGAGGACTTGTTTTTTTTTACATAGAGAGAGAGAGAGAAGAGGTGCACTTATATGCAACAATTCCCTCTCTTTTTTCAAGGCAAAGAACATGTTGGGGTTTTTATTAAGGTACGTGGGTGTTATTTGGTTCTTTTCTTGTGTTCTCCAATTCTACTGATTAGACTTACATAAGAAATCTTGTGTTGCACTAGCAAATCTACAATGAAGCATCAACAAAAATCAGATTGAAAATTGCTCCTTCCTTGATATGATTATGGTTACTAAAAGTGCATGTTTCTTGATTTTGTAATTAAAAACATGAGCCCTTCCAATTATGTTCACTATTGAGTGTGGAGTAGATAACAAAAATCTGAAGACGTAGTCCAATCTCTTTTAAACAGATGTCTTTACGGTGTTTGTTCTTTGGTCCCCACCAAACCACACACCAATCAAAAATAGGTGTCCGATTAAGAGAAGTAACCGAATCCACATACCTTAAATGCGTTTAGGATTCACAACCGAACAACAAGGCCAAGGCCAAAGAAAGCGGGAAATTACATACTATATGTGGCGACAAGACATTGTGAGCATGAGACTTGGCAACATAGGATAGGGCGTGGCAAGATTTTTTAGGGCCGGGCGATCCCGTCCATCCAACATGGCGAGGGGAGGGGTTTGGGTTACTACGCTCCAAATTGGGTTGGAGCCCAAGGCCTTTAGGCCAACTTATTTATGAGGGGGAGAAGTTGGCCATTGGCATGGCATGTCGGCGGACACAAATCGAAAAGCCATTTCTATTGAAATGGTCTTTCTTGGGCCGAGACCCGAGGCCAAAAGATGCACCGAATATACTTGGCAATGTCTCCAACATGAGGCTTGAATGGCCAAATATGGGAGATAGGCCATTTTTATTTTTTATTTTTTATTAAAAGCATTTTGCTTAACTCGACTTCTAATGGGATTTTCAACATGCGATTGATAAGAGATGAATAGCAAACCCAATCGTCACCATTCTCCTCATAATTTTTGAATTTCATATGGATTATCTTTCATTATCAAAGTGAGAATATTTATATGATCACATACGTCCCCTCGATCATGTTGACAAGTGAGCCTACAACACTTAGAAACGATTTGAGTGTAGAGTCCAATCTCTTGTGGACACATGTCCATTCTTACATCCACACGAGCCACACACCACTCAAAATTATGTGTCTTATTGAGATACATGACCAAACCGTGCCCGCTTACCTTAGGGTTGCCTCACTAAGGGACAAGGGCCTAAACTAGAGACTTTGAGCACTTAATACCTTTAACGTGCTTGTAATGTATTTATGTGTGAAGAAATTTAATGGATCGAGTTGACAAGTTTTCCACATCGTGCAAACTAAACATGATTGATGAAAGGAATTGTTTCTTTGTGACCTAAAGTGGGCATACATGCTCTCCAAAGCGGACACATGATTGTTGAATCATGCACAAGAGCCCACCCACCGCAAGGTAGGCAGTAAACCCCACCCTGCACCAAGAGGATTCTTGAGCATGGTAGGGCCAACGGGCTCAAATTCACGTCGGACTGCTTGACGTTGCATTTTATTTTATTTGAATCATGCAAACTAAACAAGATTGTTGAATTTAAAAACAATTCCCTAACCAACGAGCTGTGTATTTTTTTATACCTAGAAAAACATCATTTATGTTAATTTGGATTTAAATTGGGTCACTAACATAATTAGGCACTTCTACCTTAGCACAACTCATGCGGTTGTGCACATTTTGTGTGCCCGTGATTGAGTGGATGGAATAATAGTTTAAAACACCGTAGTACTTTTACCACTTCGGCACTCATTAAATTATTTTTTTAAAGGAGAAAACCGATTTTTTGGAAATTTTATCTTAAAATCCCCAAAATTAATATGGAGAATTTTGATTTTTCCTTTAAATCTAGTGTTGTCGTATTTAAAATGAAATTATAATAAATGTTCACCTATAAATAGTCAAAGTGGTAAACGTACTACGGTAATGCATTTTGTTTTGTGTCATGGCATTTTTATATTATTCTTGATGTCACTATATTGTTTATAGTATTTAGTGTCTAATCGCACTATTGACGAGTTGTCTAAACTAGATGCCTAAAGGCCTAGTAGTGTCATGTCCAGCAACTGCCAACATAAGTAACTTTTGGAAATGCGTAATTATATACAGTATGCTAGTAGTGTAGCACATTGAAGTGCTTGGGATGCTAGTTTTATGTTCTAGGATGCAAGAGGAAGATATTATTGGGCAAACTAATGCCAAACATCGTGTGTTTACACTTATGATCAACTTGTTCACCATCATGAAACCCAAACATAGACCTCATATTGTTATTGAGCATATAAATGCCAAGACATTAGTAAGCACACTAGAACGCCAAGTTCCATGAGGTTACACTACTGGTCAAGTCATTGGCCATAAGTGTAACCTAGCATACGCATGTCATAATAGGGTTAGTGACACTATTACGCATGTGACACTAAATACCAAAACTGGTGTACATGACTCAAGGATGGGATATGGCAACGTTCCAAGCAAACGGAAGGGAAACAATACCCGAAGCAATAAATCATTTCTATCCTTTGGATTCAAGATCTAGCTACTAACTAGAATTAATGTGTACTATGATTTACACATTGTCACGCGGATGGTCATGTTGTCATCCAAGAGAGTGTCACGTTTTTGTGATGACATTTGTTCATCCATCGTTTTCGGACACCCTCACATTTTGTGCTTCATTGTCACAAGGCTTGCAAGAAACAAAGTACGAGGTTCCAATGTCTTCACACTTTGCCAACAATTTAGAGCACGCTTGACCTTGCATGTGTTGTTGAAACAACGGAAACTTCCGACATTTATGATAATCAACTACACTAAATATCATATTTAGTGTTTGATTCTATTTAATGTTGTTCCCACCCTACCTTGTTGAGCACCAATTTTCAATTCCTTAAGAAATAGTGTTAGAAGACATGCTAGAAGATATGCTGGAATTCTCCTTTTATCATTGTTAATTTCATTTCATATCCTTATTAACACTAAATTCAAACATGTAACTTCCGCATATTACCATGGTTGATCTTTTGTGTTTGAGGTTACAATTAATGTTACTTACTTTCATAGGGTTATTGACATTTAGTGTATGCGTTCGTATTTAGTGTATCAAACACTAAATATCCTATTTAGTGTAGCTTCATTGAGGATGCAACGGGATGTGATTTATTGTTGTTGCATGTGCAATGAGTGGATTGCTAGTAGGATATAAATTACAAAGTACTACATATAAGGTAATGTGCATGTAATGTATGTCCCTCAACTTATAATTACAACTTTCACGCTAGAGGTTGTTGAAGTCTCATAATTGAACCCCTTAATGCTTTCAGCATGTTCACACTAGTTGTGTATTCTCTCTTTATACTGGATAACATGAAATCTTCATCAAAATCTTTCCAAGTTACTTTGTGTCCAAGTGTCAAGAAAAATAACCTTGGAAAGCAACAAGCTATCACTATCTACGAAAACATCACATCAAAATCTATATCTATGTTGTAACATTTCAAGACACCAAATGTATAGAGACCCAAATAGGACTCCAAAAGCGCTTAGATGGACCCTTCGGGGTACTTTAGTTAGTTTACTCCCATTCACAAAATCTTGTGAATGAATACTAAACACAGCCATTTTCATGCTTGTAAAGTTTAGCGTGGAACTCACATTCTTGTTGTGCATGTTCATGTTCAATTTTGTATTTAGTGTGCCATATAATTGGATGATGCAAAAACATTAATCAATAGAAAGTGAGAAAAACACCACACTTGTCGTTTAAGAAAGACATGTTAGGACTACCAATCAAATTACTAATGAATGTAATTAGTGTGGGTTTGCAAATATTTTGGATCACACCGTACGCATAGAATTTTGATAGTGGGGAATGCCAAAGAACAAAATGCCTACTACACCATTTATTTCAAGTATTGTGGACCAAAATATTTAGAAAACCCAACACTAATTTTTGGAAGCATTTGAAATATACTATAAGAATTATTTTGATAAAGGTAACCTTGAAATGTGATGAAAAGGGTGATACGTAATATAGGGAGTTTAAAAAAAAAGAAAAAAAAAGAATTACCATAACACTCTTAAGGTACGTAGCAATATTGAAGCATCATTTCAAAAAAATCTTTATGACATATTTAAGTAAAGCTGGACATATTTTCAAAATCTGGACGTTTTGGTTGCTTCAATTCTATCGGTAGGTCTTTTAATACACTTTTGATACACCAAATATTTATAGGAGATATGTGAATTTTTAGTGATTACTTGAATGTTATGATATTGAGATATGATGGAAATTAAAATGTATTTTAAAATGGTAAATATATATACATAAATGTTGAATAATGAAAATAAAATAAACAACTAGTACTATAATACTATCATAATCAACTATACATAATCTGTTGTAGGATCTTACCATACAATCCCATCATAGGATCTTATAATAGAACTCAACATCTTCTAATAATGAACTTGGACTTTGTCCAATTTCATTCAAATGTCAACTGCATTACACGCTGATGATTAATGTACCCCTATAGGTAGTGAACTCCCTAGGGGGTGTCATGAAAGTTGTTTGGAACATCATCTCACGTGAAACTAGTTTGTGGTTTTGATATAAACTCCAACGAACACGGTCCACAACCATATGTTTGTGGTTCAAACAAACTTGTCCAAATGTATTGAACAAAGTGTTTGAATTCTAAATGTTGAAATCTTGCGACTGCAAGCATATGTTTATTTCATACTCTTTTAGCAAATTGTTGTCGATGAAATTACATGAAGATTGAAGCCAAACTTTAAGATGTGCATGTGTTATTTGGTTATTTTTCTTAACCAAACACCTATATTTGATCGGTGTGTTGTTCAGCAACGATCAAAGAACAAACACCACAAAGATACATGTTTAAAAGAGATTGGATTGCATCTTCAACTTTTATTAACTACTCCACACTCAATCGTGAATACAATTGAGAGGACTCATGTATTGGGTTAAGAAATCAACAAACATCAACTTCCAATGAGCATAACAAAATCAAGGGAGGTCCAGTCTTCAATTCCAATGTTTGTTGATGCTTTCATCGTAGATTTGCTATTGCAATACATATTTTGTTGTGTAAATTTAGTCAGTAGAAGACTAATTGAAGAGTGTCTTCATCCTTTGGCTACTCCCACTTCTCGGTTGGGAATGTTTTTTTAATACATGTAGTCAATAGCCACATATTACTCTATGAATTCATTTGTATTCAAATTTATTTGGAATATGCCTAAATGCACAATTGAGTGAATTGGACTACAATGTTCAAAAAATTTTAAGATAAATGCATACAACATTATGTTGATAATGTAATAATTATGTTAATAAATAATTAGTTATGTAAATTTTAATACAATTTTATTTAGATGCATTGAAATGAGTTGATGCATTTCGTATATTATGTGACATTGTTATGTTACATTAGATGATTTTTCTTGTACATGATGAACATGTACATAACACATTTTATGTCCCATAACATGTAAGATGTATTCCAAATACACGGAGCTTTGTTGTGTTTACATAAACTCATCCATCATGGATGAAGGGGCTCAAGGTAAAGCAAGCACCTTATAGGGTACATGGCCGATTCATTCTAACTGCACTAAATATGATATTTAGTGTCACTTACTAATCAAAGTTACACATTGCAGTATCTTTTTATAATGGATGTAATTTTTTACCAAGTAAAGTGGTTAATATTCTATCATGTCCAAACAACCAATCTGACATTTGTTGGTAAAATATGAGATATGCAATAAATAGATACAACATTGTGTAAATCCCAATAGTAATTGACACTAAACACAATATTTAGGATAGACCCCACCACACATATTTGGAGCCTCTCAAGCAATTCTCAGAATCGAAATTGTCTAGAAGTTTTTTTTAATGAAAAAAAATCATCCTACATAAGTGGTCACAACATTTTCACCTTCCCAATGGACGTTGGATGCCACAAAGCTCACTAGAAAGAATGGTTAGAGTTTCATAGTGTTTATGCAAACTCATCCATTAGGAAGGTCAAGAAAACTTCGTTTGACCATTTATAGTCTAAAATCTATCATTCTAAAGAGCTCTAGCTCTGAAAATGGCATCAAAAACCTTGAATAAGTCTAATGGAATGCAATTGGAAGGAGTTAGCCGTGTGCCCTAGGTGGGTTTGTTTTACTCGAGCCTCTCATTTCCAATGGAAGAGTTTACCAAGACTCTACGAAGTATATGTCACCGGCAAAGGATTTGTGGTGTCTATGGAAAACTCATACATTAGGAAGGCATAGCATGCAACAAACCGTATCATGGAAATGACCATTTTAAGGTAAATGACTATGACAATGGCTTAAGAAACCTCGACTTATTGAATAGGAGTTCAATTGAGTGATAAGGTCCCCAATATGTAGGCAAGTTTTCATTAGAGCCCTTTCATCCACTATGGATGAGTTTACATAGACATCACAAACCCCAAGGCCCATGTCACCATGAATTACATAGGTACTCATCAACCCATATTGGTGAGACATTTGTGGTGTACGTAAACGAATAGAACAAGGAACGTACAAACGCCAACGAATTATTATATAGAATAAATGTGATTTTTGAAGGTTATTTGTCTTTGACATCCGAGACCCTGAATTAGTCTATTGGGGTCCAACTAATTTGATTGTTAACATGGAGTAGACTTGTTTTTATGCGAGCCCCTTCATCTGCAATGGATGAGTTTACAAAGACGCCACAAAACCCAAGCCGATAATATTGCCCATATTTAGTGTAGTAATGGATGAGGGTGTACAAATCCGATTAGGATTAATTTGGATGCTTAAAGCACTTTACACTTGAGCTTGAGGGCCCTTGACCCGTGATATAAAGGTGATATGATTGGTTGAGAAGTAGTCCAAGTTCACTTTACACTAGACCTTGAAGGCCCAAGGGATTGAAAAAAATTGAATGGATAATCTACATGGCATCCTACATGGCAACAAATAGATAATGTTTCATGGTATACTGGATATTGCGTTAGGCCCATCAAAAAGAGGTGGGCCTACGCAAAACTAGGGACCGTGGGAATTAATTAAATTATCATTGGCTCCTAGAAATATTATATTACAATGGTAGGGACCCGAACCCGAACATATGTTGCAGTCCCTCAACATGTCCCACTTTCACTTTACACTGAGGGCCCATCAATTGCAAAATTATATTGCAATTTCCCACATTACAACCTTTTGATGATTTTCAATTTTCAAGAGCCCTTAGATTTTCGTGGTCATGGCTCTTGGTTTGTGTGTAAAGCAACCCATTATATTAGCAAGCTCCCCAAAAAACCTTGACAGTTGCATTGAAGTGCTACACCATTTATGGTATTTAGTGCCACTTACCCTATTTTGAGGAATATGCTAAACTAGACTAATAATCAACAACTCTACCATTAGTATCACGTCATGACACATTGGCATTCAAGTGTGCTTACTAATATCCTGGCACAAGTATCTTAACAGTGTTATGAGGTGTATGCTTATGTAACACAACGGTCTACAAGTTGACTAAAGTGTAAACAGATGAAACTTGACATTAGTATGCTCGAGAATACCTTCCTCTTGCATACTAAAATGTAAACACGTGACACTTGCCATAGTATGCTCGATAATATCTTCCCTTAGGATACTAGAACGCAAATGCATCATTTGAAGTATCTCAAATGTGCTATGCTAAATGTCATAATGCAATTAACTTTTCACTTTTAAAAAATTACTTGTGTTAATGAAACCAAATTGGCAATTAGTGGACGTGACACCTTGGAGACCTCTAGGCATCTAGTTTAGGCCCACCACGAAATAATGTTCGTGACACTAAATACCGAAAACGGTGTAGTTATAGGCTCCCATTTGAAGACGCACGGCCCGGGTAATAGTGCACGGGCAGTCAAGATTTTGTTCGCAAACGTTTTCTCTCACGGGCAGGGCGGGCAGGCTGCGGAAATTCTGGTTGTTGAGGGCTGGAACTTTGAAGGAATAATTTAATTTTAGGGGTGAGGCTGGAGATTCCTAAAGGTACCAATGGGGCCTCCATGGCCCATGTGGGCAAACTCCCAATCAAAGGGCTTCGGTTTTTTGAGTATCAATGTGGGTCCGA
Source organism: Polytrichum formosum (assembly GCA_964035585.1). NCBI lineage: Eukaryota > Viridiplantae > Streptophyta > Polytrichopsida > Polytrichales > Polytrichaceae > Polytrichum > Polytrichum formosum. Next base: position 23,047,871 of record OZ037938.1, read on the forward strand.
GCCGCCTTTTGCCCCCCATCCTCCTCACTCCTACATTCCCATCATTAGCTTGTAATTTTGGATGATTTCTACGTGAATGATTCCATAATGTGGTGGCCAAGAATATCGAATTTCCCCCCCTTCCAATGTACATCTCACCCTCCCCGGAAAAACTAAACTGGTTAAAAATAGCCATGCATCCAAAAGGGCGTCAAGAATGCAGTAAACACAATAAAACTCGATTTCTAGCAAAGGAAAAAGTAAACTGGCTAAACATAGTCATGCGTCCAAAAGGGCGTCAAGAATGCAGCAAACAATAAAACTCGATTTTTAACAAAGTCAACCCAGCTTCTATTTTTAACCAGTTTAGTTTTTCCGCGGAGGGTGAGACATAGCGAAGTGGGCGGGTTCATTCCATTGGTCCATTGCTAATAGTGCTAATAACTAATAAGGTTTTAGAAAATAAAACCTCGTTACTTAATCCCTAAAGGCCGAAGCAAAATCTCCTAAAAAGACTCAGTCCGAATTACCAACTTATTGAAGGAAATGTGCACTCTTATCGTAGATCTAAATGTACGAATCAAATCTTTGTAAACTTAGATTTATTCACACTATATTTCAATCATCTACGTGTCAAACTTCAAAAGATTGTTACGTAAACGTGTACGCTAGTATGGTCGGGGCACATGTGGTTGCCCTCGATCTCAACTTTTAGGGGTGAACTCCAAAAGGTTCAAATTTGAATACATAAAATGGTGCCCTTGGATGCATAACCGTACTTAGCATACGTATCATAAGAATCACAAATAACCATGTTTATAATTTCTCTTGGAGATAAAGATATTGTATAAAATAAAGTCCAAAATAATAGATATTCAAATTTGATCTTAAGGCTTGGTGATGATTCTTAGAAACTGTCTATAAAGGGAACTTAGCAAGCATAAGGCAAGCAAGTATAGAAAAGAGGAGCTAGGTTAGAAACAGCCATGATGACGTATGTGACGTGAATAAGTAGGGTGAGGTCACGGAACTCAAAAATGCACTTGAGGGTGTTGAAACTAAGAAAACTAAGGGGGGTTGTCATCAGGTCCAGAGTTAACTAGAATAAAGTCGGTAACAAGTGCTCGGCTAAGTTCATTAAGGTGTGGTACACCTTCAGACGTTTCATCCGTGTCCGCATGTATAAGGTTGTGTTCTTCACCCTTGTCTTCACCCATGGCATAGTTTTCGTTTGTTGCATCAAGGGGAGGCTATGCTGGAGCTAAAATCAAAGTGATGGGAATGAAATCTAAAATAATAAAAGAATAGTGGTAAGGATAAGATGTCATAATTAAGATTTTGATGGACTATGCATAAACATTGCAAATGATAAGGTATCGCAAAGATAAAAATCACAAAAAAATTCCATCATTGTTATTCAAAAGATTAGCAAAGATGGGCAATAACTTACTTTGTGAGTCACCACCCAGAATAGTAAAAGTGGTACAACATGAAAGAGTGAACTTCAAAGAGTATCAAAGATGGTAAAAAAACATCATTTCGAATCCCACCACAAAGTCAATGAGACTATGCTCTTTGAGAGAAAAATATGCATTATGAAAGGGAGAGCATGTTGTAAATCAATGGCCACCCTCAACTCTTTGGGTAGGGAAGTTGTTTTCACATGAGTAGTATCCATGATTTTACAACATTGAAAATGATAGTAGTTAGATATGAATTGGTAATAATAATCATGAAAATAATCATGTCATTAAATTGATGCCAAGTAAAAGAATGAGGATTGCAAAAGCTATGTACAAATGTGATGCAAAAACATGACAAAAGAAGTGGTAAAGGCAATTTGTAAGAGGAAAAAATTTGATGCACATCTAAATCTAAGTGATTACAAAGAAACACCTACCATCCCAAAATCAACGTGATCTAAACTGAAATGAGATATAAAACTAAATGTGACCTAATGAGATATAAAATTATAATACAAATTTCAATGCCAACCAAAAACTAAAGGTGACCAAAATTCAATGCTCCAATGAAATATGATGTTTGCTAACATTCAACTGTACAAGTATACATTGTTGAGAGTTCCAACCAAAATGAGATGTATAAGGATTCAAGTAAACAAATATACACATCAAGATTCAAAGTCATCAAATTTGATGGAAGTATCGATCTTAGGAGATCTCATTTGATGGAAGTACCAAACCTTCATTGACTTCATGGAGCCTTCACAACTACATTGTTTGCCTAATTAGTCCCTTGCTTTCATATACATTGTGTACACCAATCTCTAGTATGTTTCAACGGATAAATTATGTGTTGTAAGAGGGGGTAAAAAAAAGCATTATGAACCAAAAATAATCAAAGACATGCAAGTGGGTACTACACTAAATACGATATTTAGTGCCACCTACAATTTGGAGTTACACATTCCTATATATTTTTACTATTAATGTAATTTTCTACCAAGTCAAGATGTTCTAAATTGTCCAAATAATCAATTCAACCTTTGTTGGTAAAAAAATGAGATGTACAGTGAACAATCATAGTGTTGCGTAATTCCAAGTAGTAAGTGATAGTAAATATCATATTTATTGTAATCAACACAAGAAATACTATATTGACAACCTTGATCGTCCAATTTTAATGGTCACGATGGACCGAGGCATGCACACGTGATATAATACGTCCCGACCCCAGTTCTTCTAGCCTTATCCCTAGCTTCCATACCTCTCATTGCCCTTTACTCTCATTGGGTGGTATGATATGATGTATGAATATATCACCATTGACCCCAAATGGAACAAGACTCCCTCACTCTCCTCATCGTTCATTGGCACAACCACTAAACTTGAATATAAAAAGCCTTGGATTTGGATCCCGCATGCATAAAGTTTGGAGACTTAGCAAACATCCCAATCAAAATTTCTTAATAATAGTTATAGAATAAGTTCTTGTGATCAATTATCGTTCACATGCACAAAAGGGCTTTTGATCATTGGAGAATGGAGTCGTATGCAAGTATACTATGTAAAGTTTCGCATTAAACTACAAAATAAACATAACTAGATAGCAACTAGATAATAAAATTAGATTCATTGCACTCAATAGGGTAGGCCATAACATGCCCCGGGCTAGATCACATCTTCATTCGGCTGGGCCCTGCCCCTCCCACGCCTCCTTCACTGCCCAATCTTCCTACCCGCACCTGCATGGGAACTCTTCCTCGTTGGGAACCAATGTGACAATACCCGGTCACTTAAGTCATTAAGCTCCTTTGCCATGTGAAGGAAATCCATCAATTGACTTGGGAATAATGAAAGTGATGTGAACTTGAATATTTGTAATTCTGATCGGGTATTGTCACATTGGTTCCCAACGAGGAGGAGTTCCCACGCAAGTGCGGGCAGGAAGACCGGGCAGTGAAGGAGGTGTGGGAGGGGCGGGGCCCAGCCGAATGAAGATGTGATCTAGCCTGGGGGCCCATAACATGATTCAACCTACTAGCTACGTTGGCCATGGCTATACGTCCACCTCGTTTAGTTGGACCCTACCACTATTACCCAAGGTGAAAACCTAGGCAATTATGTTATAGTATATATATATATATATATATATATATATATATATATATATATATATATATATATATATATAACAATTTGACTCTTAAATAAGCATCAAAGGCCTTGAATTAGTCTAGAGGGACCCACTTGATATGAATAAATCAGAAACCTATGGGGGTCATGTGTTTACTAGACCCTCTTTACCTTGGCAAGGGTGGAGCCGCACCACCTAGTTAAGAGAACTACACTAAATATCGTATTTCGTGTGACCAATTCAAATTGTCTTGCTCAACACTAATTGTAAACCACAATATAGTGTCACCAACACTAACACTAAATGTTAACCTAACAATATTTGTCATTCCTTGTAAATTTTTTGGGGATTATAGATTTGCAGTGTTGCAATTACAGTCACTTACCCAATGTTTTTTCATCCAAATTTCAGTCATCCATGATGATATTTCATCACAAGTTGCTGACAAGAGAAGGTAGGGGTTTTGGCCACTGGATGAACTCATCCATCATCCATGACAGTATTTGTAAACTTATTCATAAAAGTGTTGTCTGAAAAGTTACCATAGTGACATTGAATACCATATGACACTAAATACCATATTTAGTGTAGCTAACTTACGAGTTAGTGAAGAATTGCTAATCAAAATTCTAGCTAACTATAATCATGGCCGCACCACTTAAATTTTTGTGAAACATTATAATTTTGTGGCCCACACCATTTGTGTTTCATTATGATTTTAATAAAATAAAATAAAATAAAGAATAATATCAATCTAAATGTTGACATTGAAAATTATATCTTATCATTAAAACAACAAATGATCAATTATATATATGCCAATTTAGGATGATGTAAGAAATAGTGTGGTCCACCTTGTAGCGGAACGAAGAAGCAATAGAGAAAATGGAAGGCAAGCATTAAAGGAAAAAACTTGGGCTACTCATTTGAGAAACTTAGTTAGCACTAGGGGTACGGATGAATTAAGATTCCTTCACAAAAGCAAGGTCCCAAAAGTTAGCTAATCTCTAGTTTGATAAATGTTTTTGAAGCCTTAGTTTTAACTAAGCAGTGCGGTTGTGAGATAGATTAGATCTCATATAAGTTAGCTACCTCATATGTTAGCCAACTCTCTTCACCAGGAAATGCAGCCCCAATATAAGTAATTGGAGTGGTTACTTACCCTAACAAGAGCCTTAACCATGATATGCGGCTGGAACCTAAGGCAAGTAACAATATTTAGTGACCCAAACAACCTATAGCTTGGGTTCCGGAGTTCGTGGGTGGACTCCTTATATATTCTTGCCTATGTTGAATTCAGATGACTGAGGGGCTGATCACACCGACCAGTTCGGATACCATCCGTTGGCATCTCCGGCTGTAATAGTGCAAAAAGTGGTGGGCCAACATCTATTTCTCAACATAATCCCCAACAATTTCACGGCTGGAACCGGACGGAAGGTTTGGTGTGATCGGGGCATGAGACATTGTTGGTTTTTTGTTTATAAAGCTATAGCATCCGTTGTTGCTTCTGCTTGTCCACATAGAATCTCATCAACCACAGCTCAAACCTCAATCTCAAGAGGACTTATGTCAAAGGTTGGCTGGTGAACCCAAAAGGTGTTTTCGAGCAACTAATCCGCTCCCTATAGGGTAATGTGTTCAAGCTCGTGCACTTGAATCAGGGCCACTTCACACACGAGCCAAGAGCCGTGACCATGAAATTGCGAGAGCCCAAAAGAAAGTGTCAAAAGGCCGTCCCAACACACCTCCGCACTCATGTAGTGTGGTCACGGATCCTCAAGTGTAGTGTGAAGCCATATGTGGTCGGACCCTCAACCTAATGCTATTTCAATGAATTTCTATTCATGCGGGTCCTCACACATGATACAATAGAATAAACCAACGGTTGTGAGTGTTCGGAGTGCCGTGGTCTCCCGGTTTTGTGTTAGGCCTACCTCCAAGAAGTGGTTTTTAAAAATAGTCCAAGTGACCATGAAACATGATCCATTCGATGCCATGTAGGAACCCATGTAGACTTTACATCCATCTTGCATTCACATACTCCGTTGGTCCCTCAAGCGTAGTGTGAAGCGAACTTGGACCGGCTCCGCCTTTTCCACCAACGAGAGTGCTTGAAAGAGTAATGGTCACGGGCTCTCAGTCTCGTGTGTGAACTGGCCCTCAGCGTACGTGTCACAACCTTTGCAAGCCTAAAGAAGGCCAACAAGCTTAGATACTGTAGTACCTTTACCGCTTCGGCTTCCTATTTATAGGGAAATTAGTATTATAATTTCTACTTGTGGAGTCAGACATCCCGGATACATTAGAGGAAAACTCATTTTTTCCACACTAATTTTTGAAAATTTCACAATACAAGTTCCAAAACTTTCGAGGTCTAATTAGTGCCAAAGTGGTAAAGGCACTACGGTAATCAATCAGGGTGGATTAGAGCTACTCTACTATCGATAGGGATATGGCCCATCTGGAGCCATGTGAAGCTCGCATTCAGCCGAGAATCTTCCCACAAAGTCGTCCCAAGCAATGAACAAGGAGAACTGACTGCTAGTTGCAGATGGACCGGTTGAGTTTGAGAAATAACTGGTTGAAGTTCATCAAGACTTCAGGAAAAATTAGCCATCGTTTTTAGAGGAATCTATGGAATATGCCTTTAATTAATAAAGAAAACCCAAAAGATGTCAACGTGTAACCAGTTGGACTTGGAAACACTAAGATCTCGACCGATTATGCCCAAAAATCTCCTCGGACATTGGTCCCAAGGAGCTCTTGGTTGGTTGCTAGGGATCGCCTCAAAAGACCATGGACTCACTGTAATAAGCTTTAATAGTTGCATTCTCTAGCATAGTGAAGGATGGACTACATGTAAGATAGCTGACCCGTTCTCGACCAGTTAGGCAATTTAGTATATATGCGGTTTAGGTACGATCAGAGGAAAAAATCCCCCTTGTGAAGAAATAGAAATAAGAAGCAATTCATATTTTTTCATAATGTTTTTTTTGCAATAACCAAGTTATTATAAAAATAAATTAAGTGGATATTCTCTTCGACCTATGCTCTTGATATAAGCTACACTCTTTCCGATCACTGATCGGTTACAAAACTGAGAACACTTGATTCCCATAATCGATAATTTAGGCACTTAAGTTTGCTAGCAATCTAAACCTAGCTGCCAACTTAACAACTGACATTTGGCTAAGTTGGATTTTGACCATGACATATCAACAATGATCAAAGATTGATGTGGTGCACGGAAATAGGTTGGCCACCTTAGATAAAACAAGGGCGGAGGTTAAACAACAATTGCATAGCTTGTTAATTAACCCAAGAACTCTTAATCAATTGATTAGAAATGTCGGCTCCGTAGCTGGAGCAAGCATGAATAAAGAGCTTACTCACTCAAGAGCTACTTCCCCTTTTCATGGGTGACCTTAATGTTGTGACTTGGGATACCTTTGGGGGTATCCTCTTCTCATGTAGTGTTCCTTGTGGTTTGTGTTTTGAGCACGGTTGTGATTGACCAAATCTCTCATCAAGCTCCCCAAGTAATGTTCATGTTTGGTGCGGGGTGTGGTTTGGTTTGGCTTGTAGTTTTCATTTGTTTAGGATGAGGGCCATGAGTCAAAGGATGGTCATTGTGTGGAGTTGGGTTTGCAATTTGTCGATGATGTGTGCATGTAGTTTAAATGGGAGTTTTTGGTGTGGGAGTGGGTGCCCCCATATTGGCCAGTTGCGATCATGGTGAGGGTGTGTGTCTTTGATCCTTTGTTGGTTAAGGCTTGTATGAGGGTTGAGTAGTGGTTTGTTTTTCTTTGTATGGCTATGTCGGGAGCAGTTGTGGTAGTAGATGAATCCGTTGAAGAAGAGGGTGAGGTTGGCGGAGGATGAGGTGGGGATTGGCGCATGTGGGGGAATGTCATGTATGAGTAGTATGTCGGGGCATAGGCGTGTGGGACGTGAGCATGGTTTTTGGGGGCAACAACATGGTAGGATTGTTGTTGGGACGGTGTGTTCTGCTGGGTGTTCTTGGGAAGTGTTGTTGTTGATGAGGCATTTCCAGATGGTGTTGTGATGGTTCATGAGGAGTTTTTCAATATGTTGGAATCCTTTGTTGTGTTTGTCTATGTGAAGGTTGTATATTATTGGTGTTGGCAGGTGACGAGTAGGTGTGGCCATGTGTTTAGTTTTTGTGATGTAGTTCCACAAAGTGGGCATAGTGGGTTGGGGAATTTCTTGGGCTTGAAAAGGTGTTTTTAGTAGTCCCCCATATATTGGGTGTTTCAAATTTTTAGGGTTTGAATGATGTGTGATGGTGGTATATTTGGGAGGTTCTAGAATTCATTTGGTGGTATATTTAGTTGTGGTCGAGGGATGTGTTGCTGATCCATTTGTGTAGTTTGGGGTATTGTGGTATGACGTGATTTTGTCGGAAGTCCATGGGTATGACAAAGTTGTCCCAAGGAGATGTTAGCTGGAGACCACCTCCAAAGAGCATGGATCCACTATAATAAGCTTTAATAATTGCATTCTTCAATGTGGTGAAGGATGGACTACATGGAGATCAAACAAGGGTGTAGGATGAACAACAATCGCATAGCTCATTGATCGACACAAGAACCTTATGACACGACACATTCACTTGGCCCAAGCTCATCTAAGGATCTTGACGTTGAAACATGCCAAATTGCTAGAATAATATAGTCACCTTGCAAATTTGTTGAATTGAAGTGGAGTGCAATAGATGAACTTGAATTTGGGATGGCAACCTATTTTATGGATTTTGAGCCTAGCTAAAAGGAAATGCCTCATGCATTAATTCTCTTGGCACAAGCTTGCACCTCCTCGGCACCCCTCAATACAATCTCGTGGAGCTTTTTGTTAGAATCAAGTTATTGTGTTCATGAAATACAATCACAAGCATACTTGGACATTAGTAAATTTTAGGAGATTGTCAATAAACTTGCGAGATTTTGCTTTGTCTCAACTCATGCAGCCAAGGCGATCTTTTAGAGACATAGAGGCAGGTGATAACCTACGTTCACCTCTCCCCTCACAAAAGCTTGAAAACTAAAGGCTAGATTTGTCCAATCACTAATCAAGATCAAGCTTGTTAATGATGCGAGTGACCCCCTCCTCCGTAGATGTGGAGGAGGGGGGATGCCCCCATGTCACCAACCACGTGGAGGGGACCACTTAGGGTATTGCAAGCTACGGAGCACAACCACTCCAACCTTTGACACGACTCCTTGAGGCATGATTATGAAAAGGCATGAACACAACATCCAAGGGATAAAACCATCAACGCGGGTAAAAACAACTCCCATTGGTGACGATGCACGAGTTTCAATCTTTGGAGAGTTCGAAGCTTACCATTAGCATGAGATACGAGAGGGCCCAACCACGGGGGGGTCACTCCATTGTCGAGTGAATACCACGTGCGAGACAATTTTGTTACCCTATATTATATGCCATAGACAATTTTAAAAGTTATGATTTTTTTTCTACATATACATAACCATTGATAATATCTTTTGTATATATTTTTGAAATTTTTAGTCATCTTCAGTTTTTTTAGTAATTGTTTTAGCCCAATTATGCGTCATTCTAGTTAGAAACGGCATGTTTTATTAAAAAAACAGATCATCAAATTTGGTTACCATTTTTTACTATGTAATAGAAACCGTGTATAGCTACACATGAAAAAAAATTGATAAAATTTTGACCCATTTTGGTGATGTTTTTAGGAAAAAGTAGATTTTTTTGTCTCGCACGTGGTATTCTACTTGACAATGGAGTGACCCCCCGTGGGCCCAACTTGAGCAATACCACCCAAACCACTTTCTCCTCGCTACGATTGTGAGAAGAATTCTTACCTTCAATGTTAGAGGTCTCAATGTGGACTAAGGAAGTGGATTTGGTAAGAAATTGTGTTCAAGGACTTAAACTCAAAATTGATGTGTTATGTATTCAAGAACACAAGTTATGCAATGACAAAGTAGATAGGAACAATAGGATGTTACAGGGAAGTGATTCATTTTGGGCTAGCACTTAGCAATGTAGAAAAACTTCATGAATATTGGTGCATGACAGGGTGGTGTTGCTGGTTGTCGACAGTTGTGATATTACGGAGTTTTGTAGTGTTAACATGGATGTGTGATATTATAGAATTAGTGTAGCATGTGACATTATGGAATAACACAAAGGAGACGTGAGGACAATTTGAATTCGTTCTCCCGTCACCTACGCTAGTGTAGTCCACTCCACTTCCCGGGCAATGTGGCGCACACATGCACCAACATTCAACAAGTGGCAGAAGAAGAAGAAGAAGAAGACACTCCACATGTTGACACATGGCGCAATGCGAGGGTGTGGGTTGACTTCTTTGGTGGTTTGCATTAATGACAAATTTTGTGATATAAGGGAGAGAAATGTGACAATAAGGAGTGAGATTTGAACTACGAACATCCATTCCCTAGGGTTTCGGGATATTGAGAGTGTGAGACATTATGGAGGTTGATATTACGGAGTTTAGGGTGCAGTTGGGGAATTTATATGACAACTTAACGAGGATGAGAATCTTCACTTTGATAATGCATAAGACATTCGTATGAACTCCAAAAATTATGAAGAAAATGAGTCCAACCTCGATTTGAATTTGCTAACCATCTTGTCATAATCGAGTGTTTCATATCCTATGAGAAGTGGGTTAGTTGGGGAAAGTGACCATTTAAGACCCATCCACCTTATCGGTGGGAGTGATGGGCCCACAATGAGTGAGGAATGTAATGGGAAGGGGGCCGATTGTAGGGCCCCCAAGGGGGGGGATTGATGAATAAAGGACGTTTCGAGGTGCGCCGCCGTGGTGGGAGGATAGTAATATTTAACTTTGCGGTGATGATTGCCCACTCCGTAATAAGCTCCATGCCTTTGTCGTTATTTGGGTTGAAAGTATGCCAATCCCCCAATTTCTTGGGGATAGTTACCTTGACAAAATCATTTAAGATAGAAGAAGTGTATTGTTTTCGATTTGGGGACCTGGTTCGTGTGGGAGCGTATTGGGGAATGAGAGCCCCCTTGGACCCCGAGAGCAATGACAATGCAAAGTTGGAAACAAAATGGTCGCAATATCACATGGGTCATGTTGGCTACGGTCCCGACAAGGCCCCGGATACACTAGGAGAAAACTTGTCCAACCATCCGTTGAAACTTGTCCACTGCAACTCATGGCAAGAAAAAGCATAAATAAAGCATTTTGGTTGTGAAGCAAAGGGTTTTGGTCATGGATTTGGGAGAATTGGTATCCAGAAACCTCCAGTTGATAGCCGATATGATTTATTTATGCATTTATTTGCCATGAGTTGTAGCGGACAAGTTGCAACAGATGGTTGGAATGAACAAGTTTTCTCCTAGTGATAGGCATGAGTTAGTGTGGTTTCCAATCATGAAGCACTAGATGTAGAGACATACAAAATATCATTATTATTCTTTGACACGGCCCAGGATTGACACAAGGTAAATTGCAAACCCACAATATTCAAAGTGAGACATTGAATACTTCAATAGTGCAAAGTGTTGTTGATTAATTAGCGTGGTCTGCACTAACTTTTAAAATTTTCACACCAATAAGGTTTTCCTTAAAAGGACAAAAGCAACCACCCAATGTGTAATACTGTATCTTATTTTTGGTCTGTTAGTTGGGAGCTCTTTGGTTCCAACAAACACTTTGGATATAGACATGCCAAGCCCACCAACCTCGAACGTTCCTTGTGGCTCCCAAAAGGTTCACACGCTCAATTTACATGTTCTCAAGAGAAAACAAATAAAATCATCACTAAAACCTAGCAAAGCCAATAATAGGAGGAAAAACGCTTTGAAGATGTATGTATTCGAAGGTCTTTGGGATAGACAAGCTACACAAGAATAATACCACCTATGAGACTCATGGTTTTTTTTCTTATGTTTCACCCTCTATATGACCTTTTAATGATAATTATAATATGTTGTACCTAAAAACACTTGACATTAAACATATCCTTCTATGTGGTTTGACAATATTATTATGAAGTAATTGTCATGTGTCATTACCCCGTTGGAGGAGCTTTTGTCTCATGAGAGGGTACCCTATTTTGGTGTTAACAACTAAAAGCTCCAAATGACATTTTTGTCCATTTTATTTTGAAGATTTGCTTCATATATTTTTTGCCTTGTACATTTGAGTCTTGTGACCTCCATTTTGCAGCAAATGAACATATGTGGGCCTTGTTCTAGTTGGAGTCATTAGTCTGGAGAGGCCCATGAAATGAAATTGGTTTTAAAGGTCCAAGATGTCAGAAGGCTTATGGGACTACAAGTAAATCAAGATGGTGTCAAAAGAGCTTATTCCCTAGAGTATTACAATGCAATGGCCTTAGTAAGGTAGAGGCTAATATCAACATGATGATCCAATTGGAAGAAAGGCTTATATTCTAAAACAAGGAAGGAAACCTATCTCTAATGGCGTTGTAGAGGGATACTCTGACACAAAGTGTGCCTTGTTTTCAACTACCCTTCCTAGGAAAATTGGCATCATTTTTTATCCCTAGAGATTGGGATAGTTGAACACCGGCCAATTTCAATGGCAAGTCTATGATTTGAGGGGATTCCAATGAGAGCAAAGGAACAACGAAGGGTATGGAAGCTAGGCATAAGACTAGAGAAATTGTGGTAGCCTATGAGAACCTACCTATCAAGTCATGTGTATATTCTTTGAACAGTCATGACCACATACTTTAATCAAAGGATGCATTGAACAATGAGGGCCGTCAATGTAATATTTCTTGTGTTGAGTAGTAGTTGCAAGTCATTCACTTTCCTTGGTTATTTCATCACTTCTTGCATGCTCATGCTACTCACAAAGAACACAATCTTAATATTGGAGTTTACTACAACTTACTTGTACACAATATATATGAGGGTAGACCCAAGGAATGCATGAGGTGGGAAGGAAAGGAGAGAAAGAGGAGAGAAATTACAAGAGACAAGGAGGACAACAACAAAGGAAAGTTGGGGGGAATGCTAAAAAATATCATCCATTTTTTTAGACTAAGTGTAGTCATGTTTACGATGATTGAGCACCTCTATATAATTTACATTCTCTAAATATTGAAAGCAAAAGATGAATAGGTACCATGCTCTTTGTGTGGGAATTGGATAGATTTGTGAATGAATATGGGTGATTTAGATAGAAATGTGTTGCTATATCCAAAGACCTTGAACCTTGAGGGATTGAGAGATTTAGATGTAGTTCATATAAGGTATTTGGAGCCAAAACCATAACTTTAAGCATTGAGCGGTTCTATAACTATTAGATTGATAAAGGATTCCAATACACCAAAGCATGCCTTACTTGAAAACATTGGAAGGGTTTTACGTTTTATTAGTAGATGATTCAAAACCAACAAGGAAAAATCATATTTAGGTGCCAAACATTATCAAAATCAATATGTGATTGTTGTGCAAGGATTTTGGATGTTTGTTTTTTGGTGGGTTGTTGGTTTTACCACCCTCTACCTAATCGACCCCCGAAATAAACTCAAAGGCCTCAAAGGCTCATGGCACTTGTCACTATTCCTTGTAAAAAAAACATACTTATTAGTGGAAGTATGTTCTAAAGTGAGCATTTAAGCCTCCAGAGGTTTTATATTATTTTTCCATGTCATGTTTTGTGGGACAATGTTTATGGCACTTAGTGTCACTTACAATTTGGAGTGATGCAATGCTAACTTTATACTTAGAATGTGAGATTTTACCTAGTAAAATCCTTGATGCTCTATAATGTCCAAACCACCTATTTGTACTTTGTTCATGAAAAGTGAATCGTATACTCAAAAGGTAGACCATTGAAAATTTCCAAATAGTAAGTGACATTAAATAGCATGAACATTGTAGTGCTATTTATCTATCAAAATGGACACTCTTTCTAAAATCAACAACTTGGTCAAATGTGGTTCAAAGTTACAACTCATTCAAACGGATGTCCACCTTTGCCCACACATGTTATTGACACCTCAAACCTACACAAATCTACACGTTATTGCATGCATACTTATTTTCTTTGTACCTTGTGAAGTGCTCTCATCTCAAGAGACAATCATCTATGCTAGTTTGATGACTTCAACATCATACATGCTTGCAAATTTTCACCAATCCGTAGTTATATGTAATTTGGACCAATTATATCAAGTCTCGTATCAAAATAATGAGGTTGATGATCATGGTAACTTATCAAAGCTTTCACTTATAAATTCATTAGAGAAGGATCTTAACATCGAGAGTGGTCACTCGATGGCACCTCACAACTTCTTTTTTGTAATAGAGTTCAAGAAATCCTTGGGAATGTTATTCTATAACACATTTAAAACGTGTTACCCCTCATGTCGTCATAGGCATTTAAAGTAGACAAGACTTGAATAGTCACCTTTTCCAATTAGCCCAATATTCCTAGGATATTAAACAAGTGATTAGTGTGATTAACAAATCCATGTCTAGCATGTAGCCATTGTCCTCATAAAATATGGCACAAATATGAACATCAAGTGAACACTCTCTCTCTCTCTCTCTCTTCTTAAATAATTGTATAGCTCTCCCCCCCACAATTATATTCAGTATTGAACCTAGAATAATCACCAGATACTGAGCATCTAATGCAATCTCTTTAGAATACATGCCTTTTTGGTGTCCATTCTTAGAATCACACCCAACCATACACCTGCTCAAGTTTAGGTGTCCGATTAAGATAAATAACCGAAGTAGCCCCACTAATTACCTTAGGGATTAAGAGATGATCTCTTTGGACGAGAAATGGAATAATTTACAAAGTTATGGTGCCGCTACTATTGTCGTTGGGACTCTCGATCACTTCTCGTATAAAAGCTTTGGCCCCACCTGTCACATGTACTTAACTAGATGTGTTTTCTCGGACTCCATACAAAATAGGGGTGGGCCCAAGCTCTAGATGCTATGATGAGGAACGGGAGCTTCAATGAGTATCCAATCCAATAGAAAGATTTGGTTTGTTTGCGGGTTTCGGGATCGGTCCTACCAATGATGCACGAGAACATGCATACATTGGGACCCCCCATGAGAAAGTGAAGACAAACAAGGGATCATGCCACTAAGGTAAGTGGGCCTAATTCAGTTACTCGTCCTAAAAGGGCACCTATGGTTTGGGTGAAGCATGGTTAGGTGTGGGTCTAAGAACAGACATCAAGAAGACACGTGTTCAAAAGTTATTGAACTGCATGCTCAGATTTTGTTAACCATTCTAAGTACACCGTTGAATAGAATTGGAGGACCTATATGATCATGTCATAAGAATCAAAATCTTCACTTTGATATTGAACGAGGTTTTCATATGGACTCCAACAATCATGAAGAATATGGCTATGTGTACGATTTGGATTTGCTAGCC
This sequence comes from Polytrichum formosum, assembly GCA_964035585.1. Taxonomy (NCBI): domain Eukaryota; kingdom Viridiplantae; phylum Streptophyta; class Polytrichopsida; order Polytrichales; family Polytrichaceae; genus Polytrichum; species Polytrichum formosum. The sequence goes on from OZ037938.1 coordinate 23,062,893, forward strand.
ATGTTGTACTCTTTGAGTGTTTCATATCCTACGAGAAGTGGGTGCAAAGCGAAGAATGTTCGTTTAAAACCTACTTATCATACTACGCAATGCAATTGTAATGAACATGTTCACAAACTAAGGTATGGGGGAGGTGATTTATTGATCAAAGGCCTAGGATTATTTAAAGTGGTATATGGCAAGGCTTGTACTTGGAAACAAACACCAAAATAAAATGCACCACAATCAAATTGGACTATGTACTCAAATGTATTAATTAATTCTATGTTCACCGGTTTACATGATTGGGAGGACCTATGTGCATCACTCAAAGAGAAAGAGAATATTCACTCTGACTTCCTATAACCTTTTCAAAATTCTAAAAATTGGAATGACATTCTTTATTATTTGCAATAGCTAACTAGATTAGAGAATTCCCGATCCAATCCAACAATCAAAATCAATTTGTGGAGTTGGAAACACCAACAACAAAGTCCAATTTATTTCCAATATCATCAAATGATTGACAATACTAGATGATGTCATTGAGAGTTTTTGAAGAATGATCTCAAATGAAACGACCTTGGGTTTTAGTTGCAATCTCCAAGTGATTCCATCAACGATGAAATTGCAGATGATTTAAGAAAATGGTACGAGTAAAAGCATATGTTTGTGGTTGTGGGAAATTTTGGATCATTTATTGTCCCAAATGTTGTACTACAATACAAGAGTGAGAAATGTACACCATTTAGGGCTTGCTTACACTAGTGACCAATGACCATGACCACCACTTTCTAAAATCTCTCATTGGTTGAGAAATGAGTGGCAATCCCACTTTGTTTTACACAAGTTCACTAAAATAGAATCAAACATGGCTGAGTCAGTTAGTCATTATGTCTACGCAATTGTGATTCAATAATCAACACCAAGACATGTGTGGTAAATTACTAAAAAATATGTAAAAAACCCATGTTGAACAATGAACAATCAATAATAAATGTGAAATTGTATAAAGTAGATGTACCTAATTTGGTGTTTGATCTTAAACAGACACCAATATTTGAATGGCATATGGTTGGGTGTGAATCTAAGAACGAACACCAAAAAAATATGTGATAAATAATCAAGTCCTAAAATTATGAAGAAAGTGACTACATGCACAATTTGGAGATTTGTTAATCATCTCACACAAATTGCATGTTTCATATCATATGAGAAGTGGGTGTGGAGAGAAAAGTGTCCATGTAAGACCCACATGTCTTAAGGAACATGAAAAGTTTATAAGTGTGTCCCCACACCAACCCTTTGGTTCACAAGGTGGCCAAACAAATTGGTGTGATGTCCTCTCCAACCCTTGATTTGAAACATGTGTTTGGGCAATTTTATCTAGAGCATTGATTCCATAAGATGATCTATAAGCCATATGAACCTTATGGCAGGACACCGGTATCCCAAATAAATCGGCGCCTCGTTAATGATTGGTTTTGTGGTTGTAAGTGATTGAAAATAGAATCCAACTTCGAACATCAGAGCGTGTACATGACGTCAAGATAATCTCAACGCCGCTCTGATCACCTTCAACTAACCATTTTTTACGTCGACACGGGCTTTAGGGTTTAACCGGTATATTCTGGTACACCAGTGTCCCACCATAAGGTTCATATATCAAGTTCGGTTTGCACATGTTTCTCTTAAGGTAGATGGGTCTTAAATGGTTTCCTTTCCAACTAGCCCACTTCTCTTAGATTTGTAAGTTAAACAACCGAATTAGGCATGTCCACCCTATTGAAAAAACACCCTCATCAATTATGAACTCAGAAATTGGCATAGTTGGAATCAAGAAAAAGTGTAAAGATTTACCTTGATCTTTTATGGAGGGCCATCTGCAATCCATTACATGGTGTCATGAGAAATTCCTCTTAAGGAAATTGTCAAGTATGCTTAGGGTGAGTTTCTATGTAGGCTGCCTGCTCACTAGATTCTAGAATAAAGTGGGTCAGAGGTGTTCACATGTACTGAAGCGCAAGCTGCCATCCAACCACATTCTGGCGGCCTTCTAGAATGTGGAGGGCCATGGACATGGACCGCGAGACTTTCATGCATCCACTAAAGAATCTTCAACCTACAAGTGCCAATCACCAAAGGATTTGAAGACTGATTTCAGGAGGTTTTAGCTTGGAGAAGGAGGTTAGTAGGTAGGTCCAGATTTGAGAAGATGGGAGTAACTAGTTGGCACATACAAGCCCTACTCCACTAGATTCTCTCTATTTGGGCGGGATTGTCCTTATTCACACTAGAATCTGGTGGGCGAGTGGCCTACATGAAAACTCACCCTCAATCGATTTATACAAGTACGAAAGAGCATCAAATTCAGGAGGATATTTGTAATTGGTCAAAGGACCCAAAACTCATCTCGACATTAGACACCTTCATGACATGGTTGATTTACCAATGTTGGGCGGTTCTCCTCTTTTGGGAAGAAGCTTTCCCATGCTACTGCTACATTACAAAGTGAAACCTCTATCAAAGTGAATCTTTAATTATTCCGAACAAGTACAATCATCCCAAAACGTCAAGTAACCATCTGTCGACTTATTGTTGTTGAACGTACCGTGGAGACAAGGTTGGCTCTCCAATTCCCAACACCACAAATGAGGTCCTTCATGATCATAGGTGTTGAAACGCGTGAAGGCCATCATCCGTACATCCAGCCACCTCAACATAGGCCAATGTGCCCGACCAAGCATATTCGACAAATCTAAGGAAGTTGAGAAATTCTCAACTGCTGCTTCATGCCACAAATTAGGTTCATAGATTGATGCACGAGTGACCAAAAGCATGAGGCTTGCGACTTTGTCAAGAATTTAGAACGTTGAAATTTGACAAATTTCAAGTGCCACAACTGACTTTAATTTGAAACACCTGTTGCACAACAGGAACATGACATAAAATAAATCTGGGACTGATACAAGACATTCAAAGGTACCACGACAAATCTCCTCAAGTCTTCAACCCTGTGCCTGTGAACAAGCACAAGGAATGAACTCCAAGAAGGCAAACAGTTATAAAAAAAAGTTTTCGGGCGAGCACGAGGATGGCGACGAGCAATCCTGTAAGTCCGCCTCGTACTGAAGATCTCCTACACAATGGAGATGATCCCAAACAGATACACCTGCTGGGTAAATGAGAATAATAAGTATGAGGGATGTCTACCAAGGACGTTGTCCTGTGATAAAATATAAATAATTCAACTTGTCAGGTTTCCTACTTCTGTCTGCAGAAGAGAACAAATCTGCACTATGACAAAGTTGAGTCGAATACAATGGTACAGCTGAGGGAATATCCGCAAACATGTCAATTTAGAACGAGGTTTCGAATATGAATAAGCTTGCAGTAGATGAAAAAAAAATCAGTGAGCATCATGGTCTGCACTGAACATATTGTAGTTGCGAAGCTATATTTTCAGGTGATCAATCTGCACCAAAAGAGCTTCCCCTGAGATAGTTTTAAATCAGTGTAATGTAGAGCCTTCCTCAATCTTGAACCTCAGGATGGTGGTGGCACAGCCAGGAGTGCAGATAGTATCTCCCCCATAGTGCGCGCATCCCCATCATTGTGCTCAGACGAGGAATCCCCTCCTTCAAGCACTGCAGCGTCAAGAACCAGCTTCTGTTGAGCAATCTTGAAAATGCTTTCATCCACCGTACCATTGGTCACAAGCCTGCACTCCCAAATCCTTGTCAGCACAACTACCTCAGGCCACACAAAGCATAACATTCCTTAGCTAAACATCAACCTTCTCTTTCTAATTACATAGCCCAGGTGTTTGATGTGAACTTAATGAGCGAGGGACAAAATTTAATAATGTTGAGGACAGTCAGATGAATCTCTTGTTTCTGCCCACCCAGTGCGTTTGATGCTTGAATCAAAGTGTCTTTAATTCCCAGTCCAGGGGAAACAAAGGCATGTATCCTAATATTGTTATGACTTCAAGTGAAGTATTAATTGACTAAACAGAATCTAATTGACTGATCAAAATGAGAGTAAAACCGAAGACAAGAGGAACCACTGCACTAGAGTCGCAAGTTCAAATCATTCATTGGAGATGAATGCAAATATGTTTGGATATCCTTTTCTAAGGAGGAAGCGTAGCAATAAAATGAAAATGTTTCTGCTTTACACCTGTAAACTGTGACAGGCTTTGATTGACCAATTCGATGACAACGATCCTCAGCCTGTCTATCCATCTGTGGGTTAAAGTCAACATCATGGATAATGACTGTATCTGCCCCTGTTAAGTTGAGGCCTTGACCTCCAGCCCGGGTTGAAAGAAGAAATAGAAATATATTGGGATCATTGTTGAATTCATCCACAAGGTTTTGGCGTTCGGACACCTGAGTACTGGTCACACAAAAAACAAACATGAACTGAGAATAGCAACATACTTCACAGCTAGCCTATGATACCAATGACCAAGTGCCAACACCATTTGGCTTGTGAAGAGAGTGCATCAAATAATGCCAAAAGTGCTGTTCAGAGACCAATATCCACAATCGAGGCAAACTGCACAAGGTCATACCTGCCATCCAAGCGAGTATAGGTAAAACCCATCACATCAAGAGCCCACTCCAATATGTCAAGCATGTTTGTCCATTGACTGAATATCAAAGGGCGGTGACCTTCCTTCTGTAACTTTGGTAGAAGTTTCACTAATGCCTGTAGCACAGATGATAGAATATCAGTGTGTTGCCCTACAAAATGCCCACAACAATTGAAGTGGAATAACTTGTACTATAACTCATACTCAACCTGACCACTCATATTCAGAAGAAAGTAGATACAAAAAACTTCACCCTGAGCCCAAGCCCAACATAAAAATCTAAGCTCATAAATTTTCATGTGTTCCTATTCAACATAACATCACAATAGGGCCTAGGACTGACTTGACAGTCAAATTCACTTTTATAGATTGTCAGCATTTAAACTGCAACACCTCCTACCAATCACTACAATCATTCATAGATGCTAACAATGTATTCTCTAACATACCTACAAGGACTTGGTCCAAGAGAATTTACCAACAATTATTCTCTCTGGAAAGAACTTGCAGAGCCTTCTAGACGTTACCCCTCTAATTAACTAGCCATACAGGAAAAAGCCTAAGCCATGTGGTATTAAAGATGGAGTCCGATACTATAGAAATGCTGTTCAGAAACTTCTGTGTTGTACCTGGCACTTTGCTGATGCTAAAACATGCTTATCTTCAAGCTTCCCTTGGCATCCAGCAACGCCACCATATGTGATACACAACTACATCAAAATTGAATTTATCAGTGTATATCAGTGTAACTGGAACAGAAGTCATCACAAATCCTTCAGAAGAGAGAAACGCAAGGATCACAGGACCACAAGAGTTTACATATAATTTTCATACCTTATGGAGAGAGAAGTCACTGTAGCTACTCAATTCGTCTTCCACTCGTTGCAGATCACATTCATATCCAAACACTCCAAGTGGGTGGAATTTCTTGGCTAATCTCTTGACAGTATCATCAGAATACAAGCGCCGTATGAGTAAGGGATGATTGCCCAGCTGCAACCCAAAGATCATATAATAAGACACTCTTCTTGTGAGCAGGGTATAGAGGGTTTTGATTCATTCAAATAGTGGATCCCAAAGTCTTGAATACATAATGAGTATATAATGACATAGCAGTGGTTTCAAAGTTTATATGTGGCATGCTATTGGCTGTGATCCCAAGCCACCAATAATATCTTCAAGTAAAACTCTTTGTTCTTAATGTATAAATTTTTTCAACCAGGGCACTGCCCATGGTTGATCCAGAGAGCACTAAAAATGCTACTATGTTTCAAAATAAACTTACGCACCTTCCTCAATTGAGTAAAGATGTTGGTCACTTGTCGACGAGGGAGAGCATCCACAAGGTTTATGGAGGCTTTCTTGAGGGCTTTAGCTGCACGAGCAGCCTCAGCAAGAGCACGATATTCATCCACTGCTTTCTTGTATGCAACTGATTGATCCTCTAGCATATCCACATACTCTACCTGAAACATAAAGAGCACTATTATAAAATAGAATACAAATACAACTTTGCACTATTTGAATGCCACAACTGTTTCATGAAATTGTGAATTGGTTATCAGGGTTAATAAATCGTGACAGAATATGGGTGATTGAAAACTTGAGGCAAATAATGGCATGGCAGACCTTCTGAATCTTGCACACTAGCTGGCGCATGACATCTGTCTTTAGTCTTCGCAAGACAAATGGTCCAAGTATGCCTTTAATACGGGTCATTAGGTTCCTATCCTGAACAACAACTCCTGAGGTTCCATTTCTGGTCCCCAGAAACTGGTCCAAATCAACCCCATAGGTATTGAACACATCTGGCATCATAAACTCCAAGAGTGACCAAAGTTCCTGCAAAACAATACAGACCCTTTAGTAAAAGACTTGAAACAACAAAGTAAATTACCAAATGAAGGATAGTCCAAGTTTATCCTAGAAGATGATAGCTGAAGCATTGCTGAAGCATTGACTAGAATGGTGTCTGACTCTAGCAACAAGCATTGACTAGAATGGTGTCTGACGCTAGCAACAAGTATTGACTAGAATGGTGTCTGACGCTAGCAACAAGCATTGCTCTACCTGCAAGTCATTCTGAAGCGGGGTCCCTGTTAGCATCAGCCTTTGCTTGGCCTTGTGAGCAATCTCTCGCAGCCGCTTGCTTCGGAAACTGCTTCTGTCCTTCAGAAGATGAGCTTCATCCATAACAACACAGCTCCAGTCCCACTTCTTCAGAAACTTCCTGTCATCTTTTGTCTGGGCACTGCAAAAGAGGTACAGAAGTACTCTTATCAGCATTCAGGTATATTATGTAAGGGTACAAAGTGTCATGCAAGTATAATCTCAAAAAAGGACACTACAAAATATCTGAATAGACTCCAAATTTGGACTGTAGTATCAAATGTTAATTGAAAATCAACAGCTGCTCAAAATTGTAAATGTGCATAATGCAATCCACTCCAAAAATCAAGTGTCTCCAAGCGCACACAGACCTCTGTCTCTCAAAAAGGGAGTAGCACGTCAGCATCACATTGAATGGTGCCGGTCCCTTGTTCTTAGAGAGGTGATGCAGCTTCCTGTTTAGGGTAGCACGCTCTGGGCCATGGTAAAGCTCCACTCTAAATGCTGGACACCATTTCTTCAGTTCTCTTTGCCAGTTTTCTAAAAGAGAAGCAGGAGCTACTAGAAGATGTGGACCAGCATCTCCATCAAGGTACTTCAAAAGAGCAAGAAATGCAACTGCCTGCAAAAACAATGTGTAGAGAACAAGTGACAATTCAAATGAGATCGCCTGTACACTACTGCAGATATTCAAAAAAAGTGGCTTTTAGAAAAGTAGTAGAATGAAATAGCTAAGTTTCCTACACCTTAACTGACAAGACAGAAATAGAAGCAACATATAATCGAGGAGAAGAGACAGTGATAGGTAAACAGAGATATTAAGCACTTCAAAAAACACGCACACCACAAAGCACTACATTGTAAGTGCACTTTATCTTGGAAGTTTGACATTTGTGTGTATCATCCACTATGACCTTGTTTATGGCAAGGCAGTAAAAACACTTTAATAGCTCGAGATAATGCCATAGTAGTAGTTTTATACCTGTACAGTCTTGCCCAGGCCCATTTCATCGGCCAAAATAGCTGTTACACCACCAACCCTGCATCAGCAGACTGCAAGAACTAAAGTCTGAGTTGGTAAAGCAAGTCTACAGAAAGGTACCTACATACCTTGATATATACCTAATAAAATGTCTAAAAAATTCTCTTACTACGCAAAATTGCCATTCAATACATCACAGCTCCATGATGCTAAGTTGGTTGACGACTTTCACCACTACAAGCTGGGTTTAGAGCAATCATACCACCCCCAACATTTTTGCGGTAAAGCAGGAGCATAAAATTGACCCCAACAAGTTGATACGGTTTCAGGACACGGTGCATATCATCTTCTGCTATGCCACAAGCTGCACAGACATCCCCCTGGCAATCGAAAGAAAAGATAATCATATTAGAACCAAAGCAAGGTAAACACAAGCTGAACAAGTAACAAGTAACCCTGTAATGATCAGTAGATTTCCAATTATGAAGAAAATCTCAAACTGCATTACTACACAAAACATATACTTCAAGACAGATTGCTAATAAGAGTCAAACTGGAACTCCTGGCCTTGATTCAAATCATTGTGGTCTTCAACCAGAAGAAGGAAAGGGAGTAAAGTTTCTGAGCTATACCTGACTCACAATCTTTGCAGCAGCTACATCTACTTCTGCATAACGATCCTCTGTCACTGCACTGTCAGATGAGCTGCTGGCCTGGAGCTCTTCCCGCAGTGATGCCGCAATCCGATCACACTTCTGAAGTGTGATTGTTATGGGGTTTTCTTCTTCCACTTCATCTTCCTCGTCAGATTCTGACAGTATTTGGACTCTAGGCCGTACTACTTCACACTCCTGGTCCTGCAAATTTCTTGCCAAAGCTTCATCTTCCAGGCATTGGCTTACATCCCTCACAGGAGGGAAAGAGTTTGCAGCTGCCAATCTGTTTCGTTTCTCTGCTTGAGGGTCAAAGTCTTCATCCTCACTATCATCAACAGTCTGATATCGTCTGCGCTTTTTCTTATTCTGATTATATGGTTGAATGAGTGCACCCTGCAAGAGTTGAGAGAAATGTCTTCAACAGAGAACACAAAACATTTCCAAATGAAGAAAATATTTAGCCAGAGCACCCAAGATACAGTAGGCTAAAGAATCACAATGCTCTCGAAATACAGCATTCAGGCAATGTCAAATAAGAGATTCTCCCATTCCTGAGCTGATATCCCTACCTCCATGCAAAGCCTGGTTCTATTACACCAGAGACCACTCTCTATATGAAACGATGTTCACACCACCTTCCTATTGTGCACTAATATCCATATCAACATCACAACTCAAAGACATCAACAGAGGACAAATGCTTACATCTGATGCACTCACAAACATGACATCATCCTCCTCAGGATCAATAGATGATTTTGATTGTTTTGAGATGATTCTAGATTTGCGGTTGAACGCAAAGGACTCCAAATCAGGTAAACCATTCTGCATTGTCTCATATATGCCATCTGATGGAGCCAACACTTTGGAATCCACTCCATTACTGCGTCCATTCATGTGAGATTGGTTTGATGCATTGCCGTCAAAGAATCTGGAACTGCTAACCTTGATATCTTCATCGTCTGAAAGCTCTTGATAGCTTGTCATTTTGTGATACTTGTCAACCAACGCTGTCAATTCTAGAGCTGCAAACTGCAAATCAAAGTAGATTTAGAAACTCAGTTTTGGCATACTAAAAGGCAAACAACATCATTAGGCAATGTTGGATGGATGCCAGAAACAGGAACTACCATGGGAATAAATTTGGAGGCTATCCTTCACTACTCTTCACTGAACCTGTGCCTAATTTGCAGGGTCCCATGACCTTGGCATACTCATTGTGACCTCTCAAAACAATTTATCCGGTGTCTCACATGCAAAATCTTATATAGATATGCACACAAAACATGATGCGAAAACCCTTGAGATATGATGTCCACCAAGAACACATGAAGTGTAACCTTACCGTACTATTAGGCAAAGCTCAGGTACAAGACTTCCACTTTGAGCACAAACAACACATTGCAATGCTTATTGTACTCATGCTGAGAAGATTCTTCACGATTGTAATGAGAAAACCCCAAAGTATGAATTGTTCAGAGACAATAAAAGGAGTGTCCTGTACTGACAATTCCTGTCAAACCCAGAAGAGAGTAACATCACATGCACAAATGGAAGGTCCCAATTGAGACTCTTCCGGAAGCCCCTCTAAACAGATGTTACTCGTAGAAAGCTAACACATGACTGCCAAATTTGAAAGTCCTCTCACCTTTTGGCTGTCATGTGTCACACAATGCGATACGAAGCCTATAAGACTTCCACTCCGAGCACAAACGACATATTGCAATGCTTATCATACTCATGCTGAGACGAATCTTCACCATTGTAATGAGACAACACAAAAGTATGAATTGTTCAAAGCGAACAAAAGCTTTGTCATGTCACGAGATAGCCTGTCAAACCCAGAAGAGAGTAACATCACATGCACGAATGGAAGGTTCTGATTGATTGCGATTCTCACGGGAGCACATCTGAACACATGTCACTTATAGAAAGCAAACACATGACGGAGGTCCTCCCACCTTCGCTTTTGCACAATGCCAAGCTTGTAAGATTTCCTCTCTGAGCACACCAACGTGCTACAAATACTTATCAAAATCATACTGAGAAGATTCTTCACGATTGTAATGAGACTAACACAAAAGCATGCATTGTTCAGGGCGAACAAAGGCAGTGTCGTGTACGGACTCTTCCTGTCAAACCGAGAAGAGAGTAACATCACATGCACGGATGGAAGGTCTACCCTGATTGAGACTCTCACAGGAGCACATCTAAACAGATATCACTCGTAGAAAGCTGACACATGACAAAGGTCGAATTCGAAGGTCCTCCCTCTCACCTTCGCTTTTGCACAATGCAGAGCTATCAACCCCCTGTTGTTCTTCCCCGAATTCGACAATGCGGCTATGAAAAACAATCGCCGCAGCTCCAAATACTTCAAAACTCCACAGTCGCTACAACAAATATCTCCTAGTAACCGTCTTGCACCTGCTTCAGCTCCAGCTCCAAATTCCAACCTGCAGAGCTCCCTCACAGCAAACCCCAGCCGCCATCCGTCCAGTCCAGAAATCTCCAGCTCCCTACTGCAAGAGAATCCCGTGCAAAAGCTTCACTAAGACAGTTCACGGCAAGGCAAGCAGTCATTCCAACACCGAATTCGCAGTCTGTTGTTCTGCCTTCCAGACGCGATCCATCCATGAGGGACTCACTAAACCCTAGCTGGACCTAATAACTTAGACCGGACACTTAAGGCCCTGAGGAGCGGTGTGGCTGGTTTCGAATGCGATCAAGGAACGGCACACGAGACGGCAATTAGCAGACAACATTACATCGAAGTTTGATGCGATCCACTAGGGAAGTAAAAGTAAACCCTAGCTGAGCCTACGATGGACGCCCTGAGGAGCGGCCAGGCTCATTTCTTCGCAAATGCGGTTTCTTCACATGTGGCACAAGATGGCACAAGAAGCGTTGGATCAAGCAAGTGCCGGAAGGTCATGGAGGTTAAGGGAGAAGTAAATTTGACGATGGAGATGGGGCTGGTCCCATGCGCCGGCAACGCAGGAGTGCGAAGAGGATTCGCGGGAGAGAGGGAAACAGAGAGAGGGGGGAAAAAGAGAAGGGTGTTGCCACGTGGCGACCTAAGTGCCAGGAGTCCAGTGAACTACGCTGTTTTGGTATTTTATTACTGTTATTACTAGGTATTTGGAGTTGCATAGTGTCAATAAGCTTTTACTCACATGGTCTCAATTTTTCAAGTAAAGCACACTCTAACCTCCGTAACATCACGCCTGTGGCAACCAAAGTGCTAACAATTTCTAGTGTTAACATGGATGCGTGATGAAAAGAGAAGCGCACGACATCATGGAATAACACAAAATGCAACATGGTATTGTTGAAATTGATGATTTCATACATAGAACACGGATAATCTCCCAAAAGTAACAACAAAGACCATTGGCAGTCTAAGTGAGCAGAGTTGATTGAAGAAGAAGAAGAAGAAGAAGATGTGTGTAGCCTGATCTGTTGTAATCGATGCAGTCAGTGAGAATTTTGCAAAAGGGCACGTTCTTGCTTTGAAAACCATTTCTCAATGTTCTTGTTTATGCTGGGCTGGGAAAGCTTTTTGAGGATCTGGAGGAGTCCACAAGCTTTTGACCCTTTTGTGCTCTCGCTGCTGCTGCTGGCTTTTGAATGTGAGCGTAGGAGGAATTATAATGTGTGTTAGTATACTGCACATTTAAACTTAGAGTATCTGTCTGTACCAGTCTACAGCTCTCGACTCACCATCCCTCCCAGTTGCCCCACTGCCCAATTGTAATTTTTTTTTGGATTTTTGAAGCAAGGTGAGTAATTAAATGGGTCTTAATCAGACACTTTTTGCTCTGCACTTCTTGTAAGATATGAAACATTGCATTAGTACAAGATGATTAGCAATTCCAAATTGTGCAGGTAACAATTTTCTTCCTTAAATTTGGAGATTGCATGAATATGTTATTCCTTATCAAAATGATTTTTCTTCTTATCAAGTGATCATGTAAATCTTCACTTGGTTTCTTGCATTGGATCCGTTTTATTGTAGTGGAAGTCTACGGAGGTTGGAGTCGGTTCCTCGTGGAATCGTAATTTGATTCTTGCCAATACTCTAGAAATTGTAGTTTAGAAATTTCTACATGGAAACTATGACGACTATTGATGAAGCAATTGCTTCGTATATAACATGGTTGTCTTTCCATGCTTAGAGACATTGATACCGACAATTGCATCATTGACAATCCAATTGTTGTCAAAGATGGCATTCGACGAGTTCATGAAGCGCATGAATTTTGGGGCCTTCATCTGTTATTGATTTCTAGTGATGAAGCATTTGAATGTTTTTTGGTGACCTACCCCAACATTGCTTCGTTCTATGTAGCTCTTCACCTCGAGCTTGAAATGCAAATGACATACAACGAGGATGCAACGGGTGGCACATTTAAGGTTTTTATTGATATCGAAGAAATATTTATGATTGCAAATGTTGTAATTTACTTGTTAAATAAAGTTTCTCGTTGGCCAATTTATTGTCATTCGCACACTCTTGCTATTGTAAATCATGAAGCTTGTCACTCGAAGTTCTCATGTTCCACAACTATAAGTATGCTTATGATTTGTTAGATTTTATTCTAGCTCTCGTTGTTCAAACCCATAGCTACAGTGATTTCACACAACTAGATTAATGACTTGTTTTAGTTTAGGCAACATCCTTGTATACTAATTGTGTGGCTCAAATAAAGGCCTTCTGGTTGTACAAAAACGCCAACATTTTTGTGTTTTGGCATTTTGCCCCGTTGCAAAATGTCGTAGTCATGTTGATTTTAGAATGTGAGCGAATATCATTTGGTATAATATTTAAATATTGGGCTTCTTGACTTTCTTATTAATGCAAATGACGAACGCGATTGTGAAATTGTGAACGATTATTGTGAGAAAGAAGTAGCGACCGATCCGGAGACACATGCATCCAAGAAAGCCAAAATAGCCAAGGTGGCAACCAATGGTTGCAAGTGAGCAGGTTGATTTTTTGGTTTGGGTTTACAACTGTCGTTTTGAAAAATACTCTCATGGTTGGTTGAATGTCGTGCAACTTGTTCCCAAGTCCATGTGGCCTCTTGTGTATAAAATTTATTTACACAAATTTCCAAAATGCTCTTTTACTCAAGACACTTTGAAAGAAAACTTCGAGATTTGGTGAAGGAGATTAAGACCGGGAAAACAAATGATGATAACTCTAAGAAGACACACCTCCAAGACGACGAGTTGCTCAAGCAGTTGTAGGCGACCAATGGCCATGCCACATGAACATTATTATTATTATTATTCAAATATAAATAAATAAGAATGTTGTCGGTGGATGCTCTAGAAGGCCGCCACCTAGCCCTTCAACCCCCTTGTTGCACCAACACTGATATTTGCGACATTGGACACTCCATCAACATCTGGTACACCTACGACCACGGCACCATCAACATAATTAGCTCCAAGTAGGGTCACACAGTCCATCGAGCAACCTCCAACCAAGGGTGAGATACTTCTTAATCACAACAATGCCAAGTGTTGTATGTTGGCAAGGAGCAAACATACAAATTGTTATTGGCAAAGCTTGTGGCCATCGAGATGGGCAATTTGAAAATGGCAAAGGACACGGGTGTAATATCGGAAGATGATTTTATAAAAATGTGAGGTTGCTTTTGGGTATCTAGATAAGGTAGACTTATGTTTTTATACTTGATGATGCATCTTATTTGTTTCATTATATGAAAATATATGTTTATGTTTTATTTATTAATTATATAAATTATGTGGGTGTTGTGAATTTGTTTGCATTACCTTTTTTGTGAGGGCATTAATATGCCTCTTAAGCCCATTATGCCTTGGAATTTTATTCAATTACTTGTATTTGGTCATAAGAAGTACTTCAAGCCTCATAGTTTGGTCGTTAGATTGTGACTTGAGTGAAATTGGAATTGCATAGGTACTTCGAAGCTTGTATGTGCTTGGATTTTGTATCTTGAGGCTTCACTCTTAAATGAATACAGTCATTTAAGGGTCATTATATGTTTCAAGCGAGTGGTACTATTTACTGGTATTTAAATGTCTACATAAGTGTATTTGATTCTTCGCACATGTGTAGTGATACTAGATTCTCTATGTGCAAAGGGTTATAATTTCTTACCCGTACGTTAAATATATATTAATGTTTATTATCCTATCAAAGCTTGTGATTTTAATTGAAATTGAGTTCTTAAACTAGAGTACTTGAACAACTTGCTATGATTTGACTATAGAATACACTCCTTACATGTTGACTGTGCATGAAATTAATGAATGGACACACAAACACACACAACTCATCAAATTCTTTGAATGAAAAATTTGTTATATTTTAAAATAATATGTTTCTGATGGCCCTCATAGTAGTAAGAAGATCACATATGCCAATGTTAAATTTTACCCCTACTTGAGAACCCTCCTCTAATTTGTTGGGGTTAAGAAACTCCCATGAATTGACGCACACGTTCATCACCGGGTCTATAATTTATGTAGTGATGCGTATGCCATGTACTCCTCACTGAGGTTTATTGAAGGAGGTTGGACTAAATCGTGTCTAGCCCTTGGTTGTGCAAGGTCAATGACATCACTAATCCATTGAGTCCAGCTTGACAAACAACATTGCTACACAAGGGGCCACCATCGAACTAAATGTGGGTTTGGGTTGCGACATGTGGTATTAAAGCAATCCTAGTAGATTTTGGCATTCGTCCGATTGATTGTGATGGTGAAAACTATGAAGGGCAAAAATGATAAATATTTTACTACTGAAGGCGATCCCGTGGAGCACCTAAGCCCTCATCCAAAATTATGATGGTGAGTAGGAAAATGCCTCGAATTCAACACCAATTTGGTAGGATGTCACACCCGAGTCAAAGGAGGGCAATTCACACCACCAAAATGCAATAGGTTTGGAAGTTTGACCTCCAGCTTTGATCCCATCAGGGTAAGCCCCCATTCACACCAAGGCGCTCAATAAGATCACCAAGCTCACCAACCTAAGCAAACACACTTTGATGTGGTGGACCGGGTGGAAAGAGGACAAATGGATGGAGAGAGTGAATTCATTTACTTGGCCCAAATTCAAAGTGTTCCTTGTTGATTGCTAGCATGTGGGATGGAATCACATGGTTGAAGTTGAGGCAAATGGGAAGTCTTAAGTCCTATGTGTGGGAACCTAGTGCAATTTTGAGTAGTTTTTTTAGATGAATGAGTATTCAAAGAAGATTGCATTCATTTCCGGGTTGGAACATTGGGCTGAAATAGCTTTATTTTAAATGAAACAATTTCATGAGACATGTGAGGAACTCTTGAAGTTGGTGGAAAGAATAGAGGATGGTGAAGGACAAAAGATAGGGTGTTAGATGGTTTCCCTTGCGCCGGTGCGGATCCCTCTAAGTGGAATCACATGCCATTTTAAAATGACGAAAATAGGCAAGGCATGAGGACAACCATGCAAATTGTAGGAAATACTTTGGCCACCCAAGGACAATGATAAAACCAAGTTCAAGGATGTTAAAAGCGAGCAAATTCGAAGGTTGCCTTGATGAAGTCAATGGCCTTATAAAGGTCATTTTGTGGCAAAGGCAAGTTGTGCTAGGATGATACCCGGTCTCCTATTTCTGAGGGGCGGTTTACACCATAGACCATGAACTCGTCCCACGGAAGATGCCTTATTCCGTGGTACGAGTTCATGGTCTACATTTCATGGTCCGAGTTCTTAAAAATTTGATTTACAAAGCCGTTGGGCCCCTCACTAGGTGTAAACCGAATGGGGACCAAGAGGAATGACCATGCGGCAAGAAGTGGATGTGCTGATTTTTTTAATATATGCCCCAAAAGGGCAGTTTTGGAAAAAAATGAAGTTTGACCATTTTGTTGCCTTCTCTTGCCTACACATGCCTTCACATGCCTTCACTTATCTTGTCACTTAGGTTTTTCCTTCTTTTCACCTTAAAATTCAGCAAGTATGGTCGAATTGGAGGAGAGGAGGAGGAAGCTAGTCGTGCTACTAGGATTGTACATATTTTTGTATATGCTTGTGAAGAATGTTGTGGGCATTCAAACACTGATTTTGCAAGGAGAATGGGAAAAATTTGCAATTTTGAGCGTGGTTTACGAAAGCATTGGACGTAAAGAGAGGAACATATGGAGTCAAGAGAGGATGTTAGGTTTTGTGGACCGGTTGCTATTGGGTTCGTGGACGGAGAAAGAAAGCGAACGCGAGTGACATATACAAAATTTAGGTTTTTGTGTGAGAGGTTGGGTCTGTATTTGAAGAAAGAAGATACCCGTTTTAGGGTTTCGGTGCCGGTGCAAGAGAGGATAGCGATGGCATTGCATCGGTTGGGTAGTGGCGATGGATTGCAAACCATAGGTGATTTGTATGGAGTGAATAAAAGCACATTGTCCATAATAGTGAGAGAATTTTGCAGAGCCGTGAGAAAATATCTACAACCAGTTTTCGTGCAAACTCCAAGTGAATCGCAGTTTAGGGTTTTAGCTTCGAAATTCGAGGAGTTGCACGGAATATCTTACATCATAGGTGCGATAGATGGATCACATATTCATGTTTTGGCTCCTATAATCGGCGGAGAAGATTATTATTGCAGGAAGTCATTTCATTCAGCGATTTTGCAGGGAATTGTTGGACCAGATTGCATGTTTTGGGATTATGAGTTTGGATGGGCAGGAAGTCTTCACGATTGGGCAGTATTTCAAGTGACAAAAATTGGACGCGCTTGCATTGAGGGTAAATTCCAGCCATACAAGTTGATAGGAGATGCTGCATATCCGGTAAGGCCTTGGATGTATTGTCCATTCAAGGGTGGGAAAACTGCGCTATCCGGGAAAGAGGCAAATTAGAATTTCATACAGTTCTCGACGAGGATGTGCGTAGAGAGGGCGTTCGGGATTTTGAAGGGCAGATGGAGGTTGATAATGAAACGACATGAGGTACCTTTGAGGAATATGCCTGATATTGTAGCAGCTTGTATAGTATTGCACAATATATGCATTGTTAATAACGAAGGTATAGAAGAAGATTGGATTATTGAAGCAGAAAGTAAATTGGCTAGAAGAATTATTGAGGGAGAAATAAGAGAAGGCAGTGAATTACGAGGAGAAAGAGCTGGAATTGCAGAAGTACGAAGAAGGATTCTAGCTAGGGAAGATGTGTCAATTGCAGACGAAGAAAACGATGCAGAAACAGATTTATTTTTATTGACAGAAAATGAGAAGGCTAATGACCTTCTGCGAGAAGCTACAGCTATGCACGAAACACTGGCAAAAAGTTTGTGGCAATACAAACTACGAAAAAAATCCAGTATTATAGAAACTGATAATGATAGTGATAGCGAGATTGATTTAATGAATTAAAGCTAAAATTTAGCTATAATAGCAGCAAAGTTCTTGTCCATATTCTTTAGGATAGCAGTAGATTCCTAGAATGATGCAAGAAGTACCCCTGAATTTCCTACAACCTGTTCTAGAAGACTTCCAATTTTCTCTTGTGTCTTCTTTTTCTTCTCTTGTGTTGGTGGTGCAGAAGTTGTTGTTTGAGACAGTGTAGGGGTAGAAGGAATAATATATTCTGTCCAAGATTTTGTGGCACTAGCAGGAATCTCATTGTGAACATGTTTTTATGAATTCTTCGTCCATCTCCCCACGAATTGCTATGAGATGATGCACTTCGAAATCCTTCCATTTGATTCTGCTCATTTCTTCTTCTTCTTCTTCCGATTCGCCAATTTCAATCGTATTCTTCTTCTCACCTTTCTTCATTTTTTTCGTTGCTTCTTTTGTGACACGCCCCCTTTTTCTTCCTACTAGTTGGCTCTTCGTTGCTCCTTCGGTTTCTTTTTTTTCTTCAAACATTTCTGCTCTAACATATGACTGATGACTATCTAATTGTCCTCCTTGGCTGTAATTTGTCATTGACAGAAGTGGAAGAGGATGAAATGCACTAAAAGTACTGGGAAGCAAATTCGGACCTTGCAACATTTGGGAAATTGAATTTTGATTCTCTCTGAAATTTGGAATTGGCACTTGTTGCATCCACTCCGAATTTTGTGACCACTCTCCTTGTGACTCTCTACACGGTTCCTCAGCAACAAAGTATCCTTCCATTTCTGCGAAAAAAATCTCACTCTATCACTCTATCAGAACTATGCTGCAAGAAAGTGAAATGACAAATCCTTCCTAAAACTGCCTTTTCACTGTGCTCTGAAATTAAACCGTTAGTTTGTTTTAACAATAACCTGCAGCGGCTTTTACAAGTCAAATAAAAAAATATTAATTTTTTTTTTTTGGCATTTTTCTGCCATGGGCCCCTGGCTGGTTTTTCCAGACCACCTCTTTTGCCCCTCCCAACGGAAAAGCCGTTGGACCATGTCAGTGGATAGAATAGGCCTTAAATATTGTTTTTTGGGGACCTCAATCTCTATGGGCTCTCTGACACTTTTTGCTTGGTGTAAACCGATCTGCTCCCGGGACGAGTTCAACATCCAATCACAAGCTTCGGATGGCCGTGGGACAAGTTCATGGTCCATGGTGTAAACCGCCCCTCAATGATATCATTGCTAAGAAGAAGGTATCTATGTTGGTGGATACATGCGCAACCCACTTGTTCATGAGTTCCGAGATGGTGGAGTCGTTGGGGTTGGAGTTGCACCACCCCATGCGGAATGACTAGGCAATAGGTATGTTACTATATTGTTTGCAATATGTAGTTTGGGATCATGCGATGTTAAACTTCTTACAACAAATTTCATTCCTTACAAATCAAGCACAAATAAGTAACACAAACATCGTAGTAACATATTCTACCCAACATGTTGATTATGTTAGGTATAAATGAATCATTTTTAAACCAAAATTTCACATGTCAACTTGTGCTTGGTTGGAACATGCTAAAAATGCAATGTAATTTGAAGTTAAGCAAAGATGTCCCTAATAAGACTTCTTGGGTTTTGTGGTGTCTATGTAAACTTACCATTATGGATGAAGGGGCTCTAGTAAAAACAAACCCCCTTACTTTCGGAGAGTTGAATGATTCCAACTAAGCCCCATTAACCTAATTTGGGGTCTTTGATATCGTTTATGGAGTTAAATCATCTTAAAAAACCATGCTATAGAAAATTATCTTGATTTCCACCCTCCTAATGAATGAGTTTATGAAGATGCCAATCAATCCACCCAAAATATGACAATCTATTGCAAAATCATGATTCTAAAAATAAGAAATGAAAAAATCTCCAAATTTTCATGTTTTCATGAATGAAGTCACTAGAAAATCCTCCCCAAATTATAGGAAATGGATGCAAATGTTGGATGAATGTATAAAACTAGATGAAATATACATTATCATCCGTTTAAAACCCCAATACTCCAATGATGTAGCTAGTGGTGCTCTCTTTAGAATTTGAGAATGTTTGATCATACCCAAACATTCAACCAAAACATATGTACACTCTAACCTCCATAATATCAACCTCCTTAATGTCACTCCTTCTCTTATATCATGAAAACCTAGTGAATGGATGTTCTCAATTTAAATCTCACTTCTTGTTGTTACATTTCCCTTTCATATATCACTTATTTTATATAACATGATGTTGTAGAAATATGTATGCTTGAAATATACTTTGGGACCAAACCCTTGTGTGAGCTAGCGATGGTAGTTGACGATGAGAATTTCTACATGCAATTTTTTGTCTTATAAGCTTCTAGAGACCAATTGCGTTGATATGTTGGTATCAATTCGTGCTACGAGGATTAAACGTTTGAACAATGCAAGGAAAAAACTTCCTTCGTTTGTTCACCCAAGGCTGAAAGTTTGTTTAGTAGGGTTTAGGGGAGCTTTAGAATATGCATTTATGTATTTAAATAATAAACTTTAGAATGTGTTGAATTGTCGGTCGATCTTCATCAAGTCTTGATGCTTTTGAAAAAAAAACATTTGAGGTTAATAAATATGAGAGTTTGTATACTTTTATGTGTTGTTGTAACTACTTTGATTTCATGCTTCCTTATTTTTGCAAGGAGTCTTATTTAGGTTCCCAATTTGGAAGAATGCTACCTTTAACCTCACTAAGTGCAATACTTCAAGAAATTTGGGCTGTGGATTTAAGTAAATGGTCTTGGAGATCTTAAATTCCATTTCAATAGACAAGTGTACTCCAAATAAACATTCATCTTTTAAGAATGCTAGTCTAGTACTTGCTTCCTATTTCCTTTGTGTTTTGCAATTGTCTCCAAAGCTACTAAATTACTCATAGATAGAGTTATCCACAAAGTAAAGTTGACGAAACCTCATTTTCTCACCATGTATATGGTTTTGATACAAATACGATAAAGTGGCCCTATTTTGAGATTGACGGGAATGAGTCAGGTGGCTCACCCGCATGTTACTCCAACTTGTTGTGGTTGGGCCAGGGTGCGACCTCATATGGCCTTGATTCCATATTTCAGGGATGTAACCTCATCATCGATCTTGCCTACTTCAATGAAAGGTTTTGCCTGCATCAAGCCACTTCACCGAACCCAACGGCCACCTTGTCAGACCCAATGGCCACCTCACCAAATGAACGGATCTGCAAATAATGGTGCCACCGAGAGAACCAAGGGCTACAACCTTCAAGCATATAAGAAAAATAATCTATTTAATTTATATTTGTCGGATTTCAAATTCAATAATGTTTCAGCTAGCATGAGGACTTGTGTATGATTCAAGCTAGTGGTGTTATATGTACAAGATTTAGCATGGATTATGGTGGTGGTATAGAAGGTGATGACTCCGATGATGAACTATTGGCGGAGTTACACTTTGAAGCTCAAATTGACTTCATGATGCCCAACGAGGTTTCACATTGGGAGTGACCCCGACCCATGGACATAGGGACATGCCTCAAACTCCCCACAATCTACCCTTACCACTCACTAGCCTCGAGACCCTTTCTCATGGGTTTGAGACATGTCCTTGCTAGTGAAGGTTGCTAAGGAGCTTAAATAGCTCCATTTGGGCTAGCCACATTAGTCCCGGGAGTGGGTGGAAATGTTTGGACACCACCTAGAGGGGGGTCGGTATAGTAGAAGGGAGAGTGTTGGAGCCAAGGTCTACCAAACCCAAAGTTTGACGAGGTTTGCTACAGGGAGTAGGGTAAATCTTTGCAAAATTTGTTGTAAGTATGCCATAAGGCTTTGATCTTCTCATTTCTCTTCATTTTGCAATTTTGTGGAATTTTTGGTGGGTTGTAGCTCAGATTTAGCATTTGCATTAAATGCATACCCCTTGAAATTCTTAAGCAATGGATGTGACATTCCATTTTTTAATTATGAATGAGGTTTGATGATTGTTAAGCAACACTTTGATAGTTCCATGTTGAGTATGTGAAGGAGGTTGCTTCCACCATGTTCAATCTATCCCACTTCCATTATCTTTTTGTTTTTCTCTGCCATTTTAGCCAAGGTTCAACTTAAGAGTTGGCCAATGATCATAGAATGTATTCTTTGATCTTTGTTGTTGACTTTTGGATTCTTGGTGTTGTTTCTCAAATTGATCATGGGGTTCAACACATGAGATTCAAATGTCACATTACGTTGATAGCATAGTTCAATCGATATGAGGTGGCACTCGTGATTTCATAAAGCCATGAACCAAGTTTCATGTGTAATCAGAATGGCACCTCAAACGCCCTCCCCAACATTTGTTGACCCTTGTAATTCTCGAGCACTCATTCATGTTGGGTTTCCCATCCATGCAAGTAGAATGTTGAAGGAGGTCATGTTGTTGTAACGTTTGTCGCTACCTACCCGTTCATTTGCACATACACTCTAAAGAAAGTCACATCTGAATCCCATGTTCTTGACTTTACTCTTCC
Source organism: Polytrichum formosum (assembly GCA_964035585.1). Lineage (NCBI taxonomy): Eukaryota > Viridiplantae > Streptophyta > Polytrichopsida > Polytrichales > Polytrichaceae > Polytrichum > Polytrichum formosum. The sequence goes on from OZ037938.1 coordinate 23,085,126, forward strand.
TATATTTTATGTGAACATTGCGAATTTCCACAACTTCTATCAATTTCATGAAGGAGTTTCTTATTTCCAATGTTGAACACACACAACATTAGATGTGCCTTCCTTCTTCATTGATATTTATCTACCACTTTATGTTGCTTTGTCATAGATGTATAAAAATGCCACATATGTCTCCCAATTTGTTTTATTATTGAGTGTATGGTTTAGATCTAGTATGAGCATATGTTCCAATATTCAATATGCACATCTAATTGATGCATTACATAGTAACTTTACTCGCTTACCTCATGTCGAGTTCATTTCTTGAAGTTCCCAATGTGAAAGTCATTTAGTCTTTTATGATTTGGACAGTTAGCAAGTGACATGTATGGTGACCAAGCTTCAACCAACACCACAAGAGGTAAAGGGTTGGTTGCTGATTTTGCTTCTTTGTTTTAAACCAAATATCTAATCATGATTCCTCAAACCAAATTCCAGTGGGCATTAGATCATACCTTATGCCTTTGTGTTTCACTTCTCCTACCATTTTCAAATTTTACATGTGACTTCTTCAAATCCCTTAATGCATATGTGCACAAGATTAATTTGGTATCTTGATTTTTGACTGTTATGTTTATTTTGCACATCTATTTATCTTTAATGCCAAGTTTTCTCACAAATTCAAATGCTCATACTTGTATGTATGTTTCTCCTTGAATTCATGTTTAAAATGTTGTATAATGTACACAAACGTGTTGATATACAACAAACTTCTAATGTGAGTAGGGCAAAGAGTACACAAATGAGGAGTTGGTTGTTGGTTCTAGGTTTGCCCCAACGAATGTCCCCATCCGTGTGTGATAATCTCTACAGAGAGAGAATGGAGCAGGTGGGCGCTTGAGGATTGAGTGAGGAGTTGCCGGAGGCCCTTGGAGGCACGCGGGTGGAGTGGAGCGACATGCTGTCTACATGATGCTCCTCCGCCCAAGAGCCACCAGGTCGCCGCACCCCCACTAACGCCTGTCCCTTGGGCAACGGAGGAGTCAAGACGATAGTCTACCACAACAGTACTAAAAGAGTGTCTCAAACAACACGCTTCACTTCTTCGCTCACAGCCAACACCACCCCCTCGGAGAGCTTCGCCGAAACAACGACCGGGAGCCATTACTGCCACCACAGAGCTGAGTTAGTTTAGATCGATCATGCGAGTTGAAAGGCTGAGTTAATTTAGTTCGATCTGGTGACTCGAAGGAGAGAATTAGTTTAGTCAGACTTGGTGATCTGAAGGAGGGAGTTAGTCTGATCCGGTGATTTGAAGGAGATGAAAGTAGCACAGTAGTCTAGAGAAGTTTTTGAGTTTGAGATCTGAGACCGCAATCACAGGTAGTCTCAAATCTAAGTTAGAATCTCAGAATAGCAGCTGTAGAGGCTAAACGATATAGATCGGACAAAGCAGAGATAGATTAGAGAGATTCAGAAACTGAGCAAACGACGAAGGTGATCGCCGTTGTATCCATGACGCTGCTGTGTTCTTGTCGCCACTGTGTACCTGTACAGAAGACTCATAATCTTGACTACCGAATCTGTGAGCAGCCTGTGAAGTAACTACCCAGGTCGAAACTAAGAATCTTGAAGCCACTGACGAAAATCTCGAAGCCGCTACTCCCGAACTGAGCCGCATTTGGAGCTGCAAGTACTGTCCCGGAACAGTAGAGAACTGTAGTTGTTGCTGCTAAGCCGAGGAACGAGGAGGTCCTGCAAAACACTGCCCGAGAAGTTTTTTTGGGCATAGTCGGCCCAGATCCTAGTGATACTAGATCCAACCGATTATATGTTGACATCTTCCGGGTCGCTTTCATTCACTTAAGGTGTACTCCATAGATTCCGCTGAAACGATCGGTAACTCTCCTGAAGTCTCCCACTTCAACCGGTTATTTCTCAAACTCAACCGGTTCATCTGCAGCTAACCGACGGCTCTTCCCGAACAAGCCTAGGCCTATCACGCTTCTGCTCTGAGGCCATTTGTTGACATGTCCAGAACAAGATTGATAGATGATCGAGCGACCAAGATCTCTCCCCCATAGTTGGAGTGTCCGATTTGGTGCAGAATCGAGGAAGGAAGGAGTTGGCAGCTTCGACGACGACGAAGAAGAGATTTGTGTTCGAAGGTTCACAGAAGGGATTGAGACATTGGCAGCGGATCTCTATATCGAACTTGATTTGGATAGAATCTGGCCTTGGAAGAATCAGAGCCTTGAACACGAAGGTCTCCGAGATACAGAAGAAGGCTGCTGGACCCGAATTACACCGAAACATTGCCGAAATACTGCCGAACTACTGCTACTGATGCAGTCGAATTAGTACTGTTGCAGCCAAACTATTGCTACTGGAGAATCAAAAGTACTGATGCAGCCGAGCTTTTTTGTCGCCACCGGAGTTCGAAATTGTGGAGTGCTGCCAAATCATTGCTGAGGGAGCTGCCACCTGCCTGCAGCAAAGCTCTGTGGCTGCCGGAGGACTGCTTTCTGCTGCCAGTAAACTGCTAGGTGATATCAAGGTAAAGTCTCTAAACCCCTCATCAATTATATAGGTGCATTTAGAAAGCACTCACTTAGGGAGATAGGCACCCACATTGGAGTATTTCTCATATAGTGCACACACATACACATAAATTCACAAACAAAAATTTCATTATAGTAACCCTTCACTTAGATTGCACACACATAATAACCCATTAGGCTGTAAGCCCAAATTGATGTCCACATGTGTTGTTAACACTTGTAAAACATTACAAGTAGTGTTTTGTTGATTTATGATTATTCACAAAAATATAAAAAGAGTGAAGCTTGAAGAAAGCTAAGTTTGAAGCATTAGGCTTGTGTGGAGTGGATTTAAGTAGTATGAGGACATACCTTGGTAAAGTGTGGTAGGTAGAAAACCAAGGTTATTTAAATGTTTGAATTAGGATCTTTGTTGATCATTTGAGGGAGGAAGGCTTAGGAGATTAGATGAAAGCCTACAAAGTAGGAGGAGATTTCGAAGGCTTATCGAGAGCCTTGTGGATGGGATGAGTCCCTACTTAGAAGGAGAAGGTTAAGGGGTTGTGATTGGAGGCTCTAATCCTCTCACCCTATCCTTATCTCATGCCCTCTCTCCCTCTCAACTCACTATATAATCCCTCATTCTTCCCTCACTCATCCTCTCTTTCCTTCGTGCTCCTTAAGCACCTCACGGGTTATAAGTGTGGGTGTATGGGAAGCAAGATAGGAGCACATGTGTGTGCTTAGTTCTTAGGAGAAGAGCCAAGGCTATTTAGCCTTGAAGAGGGATTGACCTCTTGTTAGAAGTAGATTGGGTTTAAGGAATTTGGAGTTTGATTGTAAACTCCAACTTGTTGCATTGAGATTCATATTGAAGTGAGAGAGTTCAAACTTGTTTAAACTTGTGGCATTTAGAGTGACTAGATCGTACTAGGTGCATTACTTGTAGTGTTTTATTAGTTATGAACTTGAGCAGAACTTTATAGTGAGAGATTTGTCAATTATGGATGATCAGAGTGTTCAATGGGTATGAAAATTTGAGGGATTGTTTATTATAAAGTATGGAAGTTGTGGTAAAAATTTGAGAGCTTCAGTCATTGGGATGAAAGAGTTATTAAAAGTTGAAGGGGAGGGTGTCTAGGAACAAAGCAGCAAGGTTTGAAAATATGTATCTCTTAGAGGGTTATAGATATGGATACCAAAATTTGACACTACCTTCTGAACTTATATATCTATCTTGTGTCAAAATTTTAGATTGATTGGACGTAGGAGTTGGAAGTTATTAGAGTTTTAATGACCGGATGCTTTATCACAACATTCATATTAAGTAGTTAGAGTTAGAATTTCATGCATAACTTTTGCATATGAACTCTGTTTGTGCCAAAATTTGGTGTGAAGATTTTTGATAAGGTACTTAACAAGTGTACCAAATTTCACTTGAAGAACATAAGTTGGGTGGGAGTTATACTATTCTGAAGTTTAGTAGGAAGACATTGATAGAGATTTACATCAAGAAGAACTTAGAGAAGGAAGGGCAATGATAAGTATATAAGTATTTTTTAATACTTGTATTTAAAGCCTATGTGCTCATGGAATCCACAAGCGAAGTGTCATGTACCAATACGGAATCAACCACGATGACATGTGATAGCACGGAATCAATAAGCGAGAACTCATGTAGTAGTGTGGAGTCGACGGCAAGGACTCGATTCACAAGAGGGATATCTTTAAAGGCATGCGTGGCCAAAGCGGCCGGGTGGACATTAGAAAAGGCTAAGGATATAACCTTGCCCGACATTAAGGAATGTAAAACTACATAGTGTGGTGTTAATCAAGTTGTGTATATTCCAAGGGTAGATTGGAATTATATATTGGGTTACAAAGAGAGAAGTCTCTACATGTCATTATAAACTTTTCCACTCGGGCTAGGACGAAATCGAAGGGTGGAGGATTTTTGGTGACATAGGCACATAGCATTTTTTCAATTCCTAGAAGTAGAAGTAGGCTAGTTAGTTAGAAATGAAGGTTGCTCATGCTACCAACATTACTCTTGTCCTTTGGCTCATAGCCACCTCATATTGGATAATCTCCCATGGTGTAAACTCACACACATGACATGTTTGCTTTCTCCCAAAAATGAATATCCAAAACGGCCCACAACTTAATTTGTGGAATGGATTTGAAATAGGGGTGATAAACTTTGCTCTTTCTCCACAACAACTATGTCACTTACTTAAACATTGTACTTGTAACAGAATGTCTATATCCGCAAATGTTGCTGCCACTACTAGAAAATTGTTTGAGCAAAAAAATGATAAAATGGACATAATATTGAACGGTCAAAAACGGCAAGTTGGTGTTATGGTTGTGTCCAGTCAAAAGAAGGCAAAGGGCAAAGAAACTATACCCCAACGCCCCCCCTTTTGGCTTGGATATCACGCACTAAATGCAATTGCATGTGAAAATGGTGAACCACTAGAACCAACACTCTCCGTTAGTGAACTTGTCAAATTCGGGATGGCACATGATGAAGCATTGGAATATCTAGAGGCAGTCCCCTCCTTTCCATACATTCCCCAAGAAGCTTGGCCTTCTAAGAGAATAGATGGAAAAAAGGGTGGACATTTCAATCTTACCCAAGTCCCCTTTGATGTAGAGATGGATGAGGGAGGATTTGCTCTAGACTATCAAGTAGCTATAACATTTGAGTTATGTGACCGAAACTTGTCAAGAGATGAGATACATGCAAAAACGGAGGCTAGATTGACAATCATGAACATTGAATTAGGAGAATTGCTAGGTGAACCGATAGCTATCGTTTGTTTCCATGGCTCTAAGAGGTGGAGTGGCACAATCAAACTCCACCTCAAAAATCCAATGAAAGATGCTAATGACCTTCTACAAGGTACAAGGTCATTTATCCTCAAACTGGACAATATAACCTATTGTAGGGGAAAGGTATTTAAATCATTCGATTCAATAGCCATTGCAAGCCTACTCTCAGTCAAAATTTCTAGTCCAACGTTTAGAGACAAAAAATGGTTTCAACTTCATGAAGAGATTGTAAAAGATAGTTTCAAACGAGGATATGAGTTTGAAATTACCAATGTACAAAAAAACGATAGTGCCGAATTTGCATGGATAAAAACCCCATCCCCGGACCAAGCAAAGAAAATCAAAACTTACAAAATTTCATTCTTCAATGAAATCATGGAAGTTAACTTTGCTAGCACCGAAAAACTCTCTGAGGATGACAAGGCTAGAAAAAATGCGGTGGTTTTAATTGCAAAAAATCTAAACAAAACCAAAACAACCGCAGCCTTAGAAGAGGGTATAAAGAAACTTTTTGGAGAAGGAAATGTGGCGGGTATCTTCTTCCGATTAGAGAAAGGGAAACATGTGGGGTCATGAAATGTGCAATGTCTAAATGCAACAGTCTATAAGAAATATGTGAAACAAAATCACCCAATTCTTGGTAAATATGTGGAATTTTCACCCCATCCCAAAAGTCTAGACGGAATTGACGCTCCTTCCACAATAGAACTTACTAGGCTTGGGTTCTCTGATGTTAACACCGCACTCGCCAACACAAATCAAGCAATGGAAAATGCTCCTTCAAAAGGCTACACAAAAGCAGACTTGAGCAAAATGGTAGAAGAGGCGGTGAATAAAGGGGCAGTGGTAATACGCAAAGAAATGAGCCTTCTCAAAGAAGAGATTGTAGAAGAAGCAAGAATGTATGCCGATAAAGTCCAAGCAGAATCAAACCGCAACTCAAGAATACAAATTGCACTCCTCCAAAAACAAATGCGCATCACCTTGGAAACTCTCCAAGCCGATCACCCCGACACATCCGAAATAGAAGGTAACATGGATACGTCAAACTAGTTTTGACACATGTAGCGACAAGAAAATATAAAATAATAGTATATTTATATACAAAAAATACAAAAATATTAATACTTAATGTGAACAAAACAAACATAGTATTTATCAATACTATTCTAAAAATACAAACAAATAAAATTAAAATAAAAACAAAGGCGACGATTGAATACATTAAAAACAACACACAAACACACAACAAAAAAACGCATACACAAACAAAAACATACACACAAACAAAAACATACACAAAAAACAAAAAGACAATTCATAACAACAGCCAAGACAAAATATACCAAACACCCTACAAAGCATCAAACAAAGCACCAAACGGCCTCGGCCTACCGGCCTCGCCACAAAATAAAACACATAAAACACCCACACTACCACAACTTCCATCCCACCTTCTTCATAAACACAAAATATAAATTTTATCCAAAATACAAACCCCAGCCGAAACAAGGTCTTCAACATAAGCACAAAACGGCCTCGTCCTATCGGTCTCGCCAATTTGCAAACTACTGGATACCTAACACAATAACAAAGGACATACCTAAAGACAACGCAAAAACACACTTCTCATCCAAACAACTTGTAAACAGAATACCCGCCTTACCTAACCTTTTTACGACAACTAAATTCGTATTTACAAGATATCAAAAAATAAATAAGCAAAAACCAAAAACACTCCAACTCCATGGATACTACTTCATTAATAAGTTAACCTTATTACAATGTGGAGATGTAGAACTCAACCCTGGACCAATGCCTAATATTCTACGCACACACCCCGCTACACATAAAAAGAGAGCCCAAGTATATTTTATTCCAAACACAATCAAACTACATCCCGAATATCAACACATTGCAAGCACATTCGCCCCCATACTAAAACATAATCACCCACTACATCACCAAACAATCACTACATACCCACACCTACATCAATACACCCAAACACAAAATTACTCCCCACCAACTCACATACTATATGTTTTAGTCATTACTATAAACCCTTCAATAGACACATGCAATAACATACTAGCCCAACCCCACATCTACCACTTTAACAACATATGGACTAACTCACTAATCATTAGACTAGCCAACCTTAGCAACCCCCCCGAACGGCATATTCTAACACAACACCCATACACAATATTTTTAGAAAATAACCAAGATATAATACACCCCAAAAACTCAATACATACTAAATTATATAAATCTATTCACAACCAAGAGACTCCACCTACACCAATCACACTTCAAAGAAAATTCCCTTTTCTTCCAAATAAATTAATAACCGAATCACTCCGTTGCCTAGAAAACATAAACGAATACTCACATCCACCTCCACTCCCAAACATCTCCACACTAGCCCCAAGAACCAACACCAACATCAACCACGAAACAAACATAATAACTTGGAATGCCTCATCACTTAACATAGCATTACCAAATTTACAAAGCTTAATAAATAACTCCCTTAGAAATACAACAATTATAAATATCCAGGAAACCAAACTTACAACAACCAAATCCACTAAATACATATAGAATTTATTCCCTGAATACAAACTCATTTTTAACAACACACATGCTCTCACAAGATGTATACAACAAAGAATGCCTTACACCCCCGGAAGAGGTGGCCTACTCACACTCATTCATAACAAATATGCATTTCTTGGAAACGTCAACAAGATTCCTACGCCAACAAACATATTCCCATATCTACAAATAATAAAAATAAACAACCACCCATTACTACCATGGCTAATCATACACATGTACATGCCCACACACTTAGAAGACACCCACCTCGTCCCTTACCTCAAAACCGCAATCACAGACCAAATCACTGCACACCCAAACCACATGTGCATCTTATGCGGCGATTTTAACCGAGACATTGCACTTATTGGAAGACAAAATAACAACATCAATACACCACCACAAGAAGAAGACATCCAGTGGAAAAACTTCACCACAACTCTCAATCTTGAATATATTCCAACAAACACTAACCTTTCCAGACAATGTGGCTATAATTACACATCAACCAGCCTTATAGATGGTTTCTATATGAACTCACCAAATAACAGCAGATTCACCTCCACAACAAACACAAACATAAATCTAAACTCAGACCACTACCCAGTCACCTTACACATACCTCAAAACATACTTATAGCTAGACCCCCACCCCCCGCAAATATCACACCAACTAGAATACTAACTCCGATTCCACCGAAAAACCTAGAAAAATTTAACATAGAATTCTTCGAAGGAAACTCCACGCAACTAAACGAACTAATCAGACTACTAGAGAACCACAACCACCTCTCCCCTGACCAATGGCAAGAAGCCTGTACATCACTAGACAACACTGTAGAAAAAATCTTAGAAACCATTGAAAAAACCTGTAAAACAACCCCAATACCATTCCTCACGAACAGAACAGCACAACAAGGTGGCTTTCTACCACGCAAACTAGCTAAAAATGGAAAAAAAACACCTTGACACATACCATCTTATTAGAAAAACTATATACATTGCAAAAAATAACCCACACTGGCAGACTCACCCCATCTTAGAGGAAATCCGAAACCACCAAAATGTGCAAATCCCACATCCACCTACAACAACCACCTCTCCAAATGAATGGATCGACGTCATAGCTGTCACCGCAAAAACTGCCAATAAAGAAGCCAGGAAAATCACTACAAAATACACCAATGAATGTATTCTAAAAGCTGTATCAAAATACCGCCAGATGTACGAAAAAAACCCCAAAAAAATAAATAGGAAAGTCTTCAAATATTCCGAAGCCTCACCCCTCGACTCCATCACTAATAGACAAAACAATATTCTAACTAGCCCTGAAGATATTGCAAAAGAAATATACACTCAACAATCCATCAGTAACCGCCCAACAGTACCCACATGCCACTATCAAAACACTCACCCTCCGCACTGCACGTGTGGCGTTAGGCAATATCCATGGCATGACTTAGAAGGATTCACGATTAACCAACGTGGAGAACCCCAAACCCCTCTACACACATACTTTGACCAAGAAACATACAACTTCTGCTTTAAAAATCTAGGAAATAACAAAGCCCTAGGCCCAGACAAAATCCCTAATTCAATTCTAAAAAATATGCCCCCACGCTTCCACAAACTACTCTTTCTATTTTTTAAACACTGCTACAAACAACAACAAATCCCCGCATCATGAAAAACTAGTCTAACAGTCCTACTATATAAGAAAGGTGATCCATCACAACTTACTAACCACAGACCTATTGCACTAGCTAACACTATATATAAACTTTATACAAGCACATTAACCTCCATCCTCTCCGCTTATGGTGAAAGACACCAAATACTGCATGATAGCCAAGAAGGATTCAGAGCAGAAAGAGGAACATCCAGACAACTTCAACTACTCATCGCAGCGTTAGAAGACGCAAGATTTACGAGTCAAGATATATATATCCTCTACATTGACTTCAAAAACGCTTTCGGCTCCATTGACCATGCAAGACTTTTAGCCATAATGAAAGATCTTGGATACCCAACCGACGTCATAAACCTCATCGGAAACATATACTCACAATCCTTCACTATATTTCTCGGAGAATACTTTGGTAAAACCCTACCTATCCCCATTCAAATAGGTACAATACAAGGAGATAGTCTTAGCCCATACCTATTTATAATATTTTTAGAACCCCTCCTTAGATGGTTACAACAAGGCGATAATGGATATACCTTTGGAACATCCAAAGTTAAAATCTCATCTGCAGCATATGCTGATGACTTAGCAGGAATTGCTAACAAATTAAAATCATTACAAATACAACTAAACAAATTAGACAAATTTTGCGAATGGGCAGGAATGGACCTAGGAATACCCAAATGCGCAGTGACAGGATGCCCTAATAAATCTAAAATGAATCCCATAACATTCAAAGCCCTGATACAATCTACCAATATAAACTATAGAAACCAACCATTACCAATTTTAGACCAACACGAACCATACACTTATCTTGGAATAAATCTTGCACCATCACTTAAATGGAAAATACAAATAAATACTACTACAGCTAAAGTCATCAAACAATGCCAAGCCCTCGTAGCATGCCCAGCCACTATGAAACAAAAAATCAACATGGCAGATACAGTCATACGTGCTAGAATAGCATACAACTTCTACGCAGTACCATATTCTATTCCGGCTATCAAAAAACTTGACAAAAAGATTATAGCACTCCATAAAACAATATGCGGATTACCAAAATGTACACCTAATATTGCTACACAACTCCCACATGATCTATTCGGAATTGAAGCATTCTCACTACAAAATGCCTACTTGCGCTGTATAGGGGAACAACTACAAAATGCCCTCAATGATAAAGGTAGACTTGGAAAAATCTACTATGGCTTGACACAATTTATACTAGAAAAATTTGGGGGCTCTAAAGAAATAACCCGCATTAAATACCACCACTGTGTTAGATCACCTATCACTAGAACGTTATTCCTACTCAAACATGAAGCTAGAGTCCACCTAAAAAGTACAACAGATAGCTTCCTATTAGATTCATCCCCACTTGAAACCGCATGGATGAAAGAAGCACAAAACCTACATGGCCTAAATCCCAACACTTCACTTAAACTACTACAAAAATTCTTATTACACAATATAATAAAATTAGAACAAATAACCCTACCTAATGGTACCACCTTAATGAATCCAGACGACTTTAAAAAATACCACTTCAATCCTACAAAATTCACCAAAAGTGCATTAAACATCGCTAATCAATTATTTTGTCACCCTCCCTGTCACCAAGAATGCCACATGCCATGCCAACACCACTGCCCCCACGAACCCTAAAAAATGACTACACAATAATAAACCACATCATCCTTCCTCAACACCCAACCCCCCCTATACACCCCCCGAACCCTCGCATCCCCCACCTACCCCCCCTCCCAATAATATGCTTAAAAACCCCCAACAATTTCCCATACACACAATACTCGATCACAAACAACGGCAATTCATCGATCCTAATGGGATAAAAAGAAAAGACACATCATACCTATGCCAATGGATTACACCAAATAATAACACATACAACAAATGGCGCACCCAAAGAGATCTATTCCCTTATTGTGATGCCAATACTAGTCACCACAAACCGAACTACTCACCCAATACTATACGAAAAGGCAACATAAACACTTCTCAAACATTATCAATGCCTACTTTTCCACAGAACAATAAAGAGATACTAGATACGTTACCCCTGCCACAATAATCCCATTGGCACATATTTTTATTAATGAATGTAATCCAGAAAATGACATCGAAACAAATACCAACACTATCTAAACACAATTTGACGTCGCTCATATATACGAAGACAATGGCCGGCACCTCACCACCATCCCTAAAATTAGACTACTGTGGCTATGGAAACAATACCAACAAGCAAAAAATACCCCACACGGCCTAGAACCACCTACCCAATCATTTGAAACTAAAATTGTTTGGCTATACCAAAGATATAAATATCGTATCCCAAAAAATGACCCACTTAAACGTGCCCAATACACAATACCAACTCCAATATTGGACTTCCTAATAACATCATTCAATATCAATCACTCATACTTCTCATCCCCAGTTACATGCCCTACACAATTCACCCAATTTTACTCACCATTCTCACGGGACATAATATTTGGATCCCTAGGAAAAACGTTTGACCACAAATGGAAGGGAATTGGTTACGCTCACCCCCATAATGCAACAGATTTACAACAAGCCATTCACTGGGCCCGCATGGCGGCCAAAAATGACCCAAATACAATCACTATACTCATTTCCCATGATACTGAATGGTACCACAATTTTAACCCATACACTGGCCCATTCCCGGACACACACATCATTGCCCACTTTGCCGCAGACACCATCACATACGAAGAACCCACAATACCCCCTGAACTCAATATTACAAGAAAAGAATTATCAACACTACGAATATTCTGCATCCACCACCTAAACAACAACATCGGTACCTACAAACAAATGAAACAACTCACTGACATAGCAAATAATCTCCAAATATTACAAACTCACACACAAATTGCACCACCCACCCCTTTAAATACCGCCGTTAATCCTAGCAAAAAATGGTCTAAATTAAATTATCCAAACGCACCCGCAAATAATAATATACCTATCCCACAAATCCCAAACTACCATACAAACTTACCACTAAAATTCCACCCTCAATTTAGCTACTATACTGATGGCTCCTTTATGAATCCCAAAGAAATCAACCCTGGAGAATGGAGAAAAGAAAGAGCTGGATACAGTATCTATAGCCCCAAAGGCCTCAATATCTCCAAAAGACTTCATGGACACCAAAACATATTACGAGCAGAAATGATAGCTATACACAAAACATTAAGAATCATCAATACACAATACCCAAACGAACCCACATACATATTTACCGATAGTCTAAACGTATTATACTTACTTAACACACAAATCAAACACCCCACACTTCATAATAGCCACCCCGACCAGATCACACTCGCCACCATGGTACAACTACTACAAAACCGAACACAACCAATTACACTATACAAAGTTAGAGCACACGTCAATATTGACGGCAACGAACAAGCAGATAAATTGGCAAAAGAAGGTCTAGAATTAGAACACATAATTGCCTCTCATCCACATGAACATGCACATGCCACCCCATACTATTACCAAAAGGATGTCTGGGCCTCAATGATGGACGTTCCTGACAAAGGCCCAGTGAGATTCCTAGAAAAACAAATTATAAAATACGATAGAGAAAATAACTTAGAAAACATGGCCATACAAACCCCTAACACTTATAAATGGACAGGAAATGCAGATATAGACAAAGAACTTTCTAATGAATTTTGGGAAAACCCGACAATCACAGATAAACAAAAATCATGCCTCATAAAATTCCGTTCGGGAACTTACATGGGCAATGCTAGAAAACAAATGTTCTTCGGTAGGCAAAGATATCCCTCTATTATGTGCCCCATTTGCAACTCATACGAACCGGATACATGGTTACATGTATTACTTACTTGTAAACAACAACATATACACTCACTTCACGTCAAAAGACACAACAAAGCAGTATGGGAAATTAGGAAACTACTAATCTCATCCGAAAAATCTCAATGTTATATCCTCATGAATGCTGGCACCTTCAATAATAAACCCCAAGAAAACACCGTTCCTAATTGGCTACTTCCTTGCACATGTGGTGCACAAAGATGCCATTGTAACTCAAGATTTAGGCCTGACATCCTTTGTGTTAAAGGTTTACCATACCAGAATGACCCCCCCACAGACATAGACCCCAACCTCACCATACAATTTATTGAATTCACATACTGCAATGACAAATTCTCACCAGAAACACTCGAAGCAAAAAATAGCAAATACAAACCATTAATCGCTAGTATTGTTGCTAGAGGATGGAAAGTCGATCCCCTTATTATCATAACTGCAGGCGCCAGAGCCACTACACACATTCCATCAATGAAATCACTCGAAAATAATTTCAAAATACCCATGACTACCATTAAAAATACCTTTAAAAACATCAATACTATTGCTATAAAATATGCCATGTCTATCCTCCTCCACAAAAGAAGAATAGAAAACCACCAACCGCTACCCCAAACACTAGACCCCCCATAGTTAATCAACCGCTACTCCATTCAATCAACCAATAATGAGCTAGGGACTCGGTGACCAACCTCACACTAACAAAACCTAAAAACTTACCATTCTGGTCCTTGTTACTGGTTACTTGTGACTATAGTGTCTACTCTCGAAAGGGGGGAGTAGATCCTTACTTCCATACCTTTGTCCCGTGGGCATCGGATTGGGGGTGGATCGAACAGACACTTAATTCACGTCGGTCTCCTCTCGGAGACCGAAGTTTTTCTCTCTCTTCTCTCTGTCCCCATCCCGTTACCATCCCCTCCTCAATTAACTTTGGGAATTGAAAATGACCTCACCACGCGTGCTCAAGCAATCACTACTCACATGCCTTAGAGCCATATTCACCTAGCTCACCAAATGCCAACACATTTTTTATAATTAGTGTCTTGTGTGGATCACCCATGGTTTTTGGTGACACTCGGTTGTTTGCAAAGGATGAACCTTTTTATCCATCTCATACTCCTATGCTTTTGAAACCACCATCCTTTGGAACTTGCCACATATATACATGTAGAAGTTCAAAATCCATCCAAAATGGACGTGGGAAAGCCATCAAACACGAGCATAGTGTAACCCCTTGGTTAATGTTTCATGCAACATGGTTTGATAGCTTTTACTATTATGTCAAGGGTCCATGTCCATATGGTGACCCAAATCACATCATTATTAGATACTGGAATTCCAAAGTTGTACAAGCATGCAACACATTGGTAGTTTTATTTTTGGTATTCTAAAATGCATGTGTGCATCTTGTTCTACATATTGCATTTGTAATCATTATAGGAATTGATTTAGGGTTAATATTTCGGCCATGTAAGTACGCAAATTGGTTACCATTCCAAATTACACTACAATAACATCTTGGGTAGGTCATTTGATGCATTTTAAAAATGACATGCAGCCTAATACATGGAGGATAAAATTCATTCGACATAAAATTTATAATAGACTTCCACATAATTTAGGGAATAAATTAGGGCTCTAGAAAAAAAATCTTGATTATTTTATGAAAAATATTCACAGGTGTTGTGTTGAGAGTTGGGTCTAAAGTAGATATATGGAAAATGATGAAATAAGCTGGTTCGGCTAGAAAGAATGACTTGAAATTTGTGCAATATTTTTAGAGATGGACCAGAGGAAACGAATGCAGGTCGTTTTGTAATTTTATTCCTCGTAAATATTTAGTTACATTTTCCCAAAGAGGTAAGTAAGTCAACCCCCTATTTGTACACTAGAGTCTTCCTGATATGAACATCAAAATATCCTACTTTGCGCATGAATGCACACAAAATAATTAACTCAATGGCACCGTTAAATGATCACAAATGATGTAAACAACACCTATCCGGCCAATCACTACATCTCACATATCACTGCATCTTTTTCGGGCCACCACTTTAACAATTACTTAATTTGGGTCCATAGAAGAATCATCCTACCCCTACTCTAGTGTATTTGTAGTGGTCATTCATTGTTTTTGGTTTTTCTATCTTAGCTTTTTGTTTGACCCAACTCTCAACACAAGTCCCAAGCCTCACCTCCAAAAAATATTGCCATGTAGGCATCCATGTCATATTAGGGACTCAGGGTTGGGGACTCTAGGGCTAGGCACATGGCTTGGGTTTCCACAGCCCGGGTGGCCCTTAAAGACCTGGACTGCAACAATAAAAAGTAAAAAGCTAAACACAACAATAAAAACTTTCGATAAAAATATTTGTTCACTGTTGAATAAAGCATATGCATTGTGTTCATTGCATTGGGATAAAACGTAGTTTGCGTTTTTATTGCATTGTGCAACGTGTGTGGTGACTTGCCTAGCCGGTAGCTGCCTTTTAACTTTTTGTACAGCCGCTTGCCCGGTTGCCTTGCCTCCCTAGCGGCTATAAACAACTGCAGGGCAACAAAGCTGGGCCATGTGCCCAGCCGCTTTGGCAGGATATCCCCTACGCTGGGACTTACCACGCCCCCTGCGTGGATGGATGCCGTCGGAGTCCACGTCCCAAGTCGAAGTGCCGCTCACTTGCAATACCTGCCGCACAATATTTGCCACGACACCTCGAACCAGGCACTTCGAGCAACCTGCCCGCCCCCGCGAACGCCCCCGCTGCTGCATTGTCGCATTCGCGCATCAAGGGTGTGAAGGATCCCACCATATCCAAATGAGTACCTGGTGTTAGCCACGATCCCAATACAAGGGTTTAGGGTTTTCTTTCAGAAGTCACTTGAAGAATGTGTTGTTGATTAGTTCGTCCAGTACGCAGCTACTCCACTCCAGAACGAAAGAAATTTTTTTGTCACTAGTGTCAACTTTGCAATGTGATTTCAGTTGACATATTGTTCCTCTTGCAGTGAAAACAAATGACATGATGTTGGTGATTTATCTATCATCACTTATCCGAAGTGTTATTGCACTACACAATCTCATCAATAACAAGGTTCACATTGTGTTTCCATGGCTTTCTTATTTGCCTTGATTGTTGATTTAGTTCAAATGTGGGGACTGTTGATGGTATTTTGTTATGATGTGTTGTATACATAGAGTTTGATTGAAGATAATTGACCTGAATATTTTGATTTAAATTTATTCTGAAAATCATAATCTTAAGGCCACAATATTCAGGATTCTTAGCATTTGTCTTGAAGCATTTGTTTACTTGGAAATCTGGTAGGTTAACATGATTGTCTAATGATGTGAATTTTGGTGGGGTGCATATTTTGAATAAGGAACATGAGAGGATCTCAGATGCGGCATCAACTATGATTTCAGCAATCACAGTGTAGGTAGTGAGAATAAGGCTTTTCTGCCTGACATTGTAACAAATCAAATTCCCTACTGCAGATCTTTAAACCTCCTTAACTGGCCAGCACACTAATATGGACTCATAAGAGGCTGTCTTTTTGTTGTATGGTTGAAATTGTGACATGGCTCAATTTTGTTTTTAGTGTCAGAATACAAGATGACATAGGGATTATAGAAATAAAGAACAGACCTCATTCACAACAGTTCCATTCTGGGTGGCACTACAAATAATGAATGGTTGCCAGAAAGCAGGGTAGAATCAATCAAGGTATTCATGAGGATTTGTAAAGAGAGTCGGTTACTTGTTTAGAAATAAGTTCGCGGGAGCGGGCAGGTTGCTCGAAGTGCCTGGTTCAAGATGCTCCACTATATCGCAGCTCCCAGCTTCCCTTATCCTTTTACCGGCTCTGACATCCACTTCAACGACGGCAGTTCTCTCTCCAGGTATGTGATTTTTTCTTCAAATTCTTCTTCTTTGAAAATGTGCATATTCAATGCTGCAAAATTGGACAATTGTTGACCACTTAATTTATATTGTGAAACCACATGTATGCAGTGCCAACCATTTTGGCGCGTGAAGGTGTGGGTTTAGGGTCGGAGAGTGAGATATCTGATGTTGAGCAGTCACAAATGCATATTCCTCCAAATGAGGACAAATGGTACTTAATATGTAGAACTTATTTAACCACTTTAAATTTAATATTATGAATGTTTTGTATTTGGAAATTTCACATGTCATTTATTAAAGTATGCGGTGATGTATATTTTTTATAATTGTAATTTTTACAATAATTAATTCTAAATTTCTTGTATGGTATAAAGGATGGTTTGCCCCTTGCGAGTTTCGGGACTCATTATTGGTTTCCACAAAAGCGAGAGGATCAGGAAAATATTTCTCAAACCTTTTAGTGTCACCATGGAGAGTGCACCCGCAAATTCAAGAATTTGAAGAATCTCCATGGACACATGAAGAAGAAACACATTCTCTTTATAGAGAAAGCAGAACCAGAGAGGCCATCAACAAATCATCACCATCGGATTCAAGATCATAAGAAAATGAATTCGAAAATCATGGGAGATGTGGAGAAACGGCTACGAAAAATTCATATCCAACAAGTGGAGATCTGGAGGCAGAAGGCGTTGGCTTCGTGGAGTGAGATTGAAGAAAATGTACTAGATCGTAAGCCACTCCCTAAACCTCTTCTTTGTAGCTTTCTTGATTCAAAGAAGGTAGAGATTCTTGGAATTAGTGAATGGGAGGTGGGCTTGATTAATTCCCAGGAATGGAGTTCATTAGAAACAAATGATGTTTTTCTTCGAAAATTGCAACTACGAGGGCATCGAAATATGCAAATTTGGTGAAGGCATTTTTAAAGAATCACATTCCTCATGAGCGCAAACTATTTAAGGAGGAGTTGCTTGCGTATCACAAAGACCAAGAAATTTTCTATTGGTATGTTCATTTTAAATTATATAAGTTTGAATAGTTAAGCTTCAATAATTTCTTATGTTATTGTATATGTGTATTATTATTGTTCAAATTTTTTTTAACATCCAAATTTTTGTTGTTGTTAAAGGTACAATCTTGGATGGGAGAAATATGAGCAAAATATGCTCAATCTAGAAGAAAGTTTGTGGAATATGAAATCCACCTCAATTAGGGCTAAGGTTGAGGAGAAGGCAGAGGATTATCGTACTCGATATCCCCGCTATTTTCGTGAGTGAAGGCATAGTATGATTTTCATTTAGCTTGTGATGTTGGATTCAAATTATTTAACATGGAATATTTTTTTTATCAATATATGATGATGTCTCTTCTATATGTTCATTATTTATTTAAGAGCACAATTTATGAAGACAATGATTCACAGTCTCTAAACAATACACATATTACATTATTATTTCATGCCTCTAAAATTGCACACATTATAAACAATTAATGTTCCAAAACAGTGCGGCAGATATAACTACGGCATGTATTGCAGACTTTCGGTAATTACAAATCTTAAATAATGTGGCAGGAAAAATTGCGGCATGTATTGCAGACTTTCGGTACTTACTAACCCAAAACAGTGTGGCAGGAAAAAATATGGCAGGTATTCCAGACTTTCAGATTTGTTTGAATATACTTGAAATGATTAAATTTGAGTGGTAATCATAAATATATATTAAAAAATATATTCAAAATATAGCATAAATAAAGCGCCTAGTATGTATACTCTACTATTCACCCCTAATTCTTCTTGGTCTTTTTTGTTTCCTCTCCATATAAATCTCCGCAAAATAAATGTGCCACAAATCTCATTTGATGCTCCACAAACTTGGTGCAATCTAGTATCTAAAGTAGAACAAACACCACAAAATAAGAAGCAAAAATAACAATATTTTTCATTCAAATAAGTAATTCAAGATGTAGCTGAACTAGAAGGACTAGTGTAAACACTATTACCTCTAGATATAAAAGCAAAGTTACAAGTGAAGAGAGAACCCTAAATCCTTACAAACACATTATATAGTTTCTTCCCTAGTATTGAATGAAAGCCTCACATCCAAGGGCCGATATTGATTGGGATGAATGAGTACATTTCAAATTTGTTGAAACATTCATCCATTTCATGAAGGAAAGAATGTTTAGGGGAGGCGGAATGTTTAGAACCCGCACTTTATATCAAACCCTAACCTCCTTCAAAATTTGGGCAACCCAAATTTTTTTTGATTAAAACTTTTGGCCGTGGCAAATATTGTGCGGCAGGTATTGCAAATTGAGCGGCACTTCGACTTGGGACGTGGACTCCAACGGCATCCATTTACGCAGGGGGCGTGGTAAGTCCCAGCTTGGGGGATGTCCTGTCCGCGCCGTGCCCAACCCATCTGCGTGAAGTGGTAATCCCAATTTCCATCGCTCTCAACGGCTGAGATTGCACGGATTGACCTCAAGTGACTTGGGACTTAGGACTTGGGAACCTGTGTGAACCGGCCCTTAGACCCGTCTCCCTGAGATGATCAAGATGAGAGAGAGAGAGAGAGAGAGAGAGAGAGAGAGATTTGGAGAAAGAGTTGAGAGGTAATTTTTGATACACTCACCAGCTGGTTGTGTTGCGAGCAAGCCTGGTTTTTGCACTGCATTTGTGTGGTTTCGAAGTCTCGTTTCTCTGTGGCAAACTTAACAAGGCGACGATGGCAGCGCAAGCGTCGACCATCGCCACCGGCTGCGATTCTGTTGTCTCTCTGCGGAGATGTGTCACTTCATACTCGGAGAGGCCGCGAGGGATTGTCCTGTCCCTTTCCAAGAGCGGGTTAACCTTCTCCGAGCACAGGTGGAATTTCAAAGGAACTGCGATTTCCGATCTGGAGAGATTATTCTCTCCTTTTGGTTTCACCAATTTTCCTGTCTGGGAGCTGTCAAGGGAGAGTGGTCCAAGTCTGTTTTGGTTAAACCCCTGGGTCTGAGGATTCAGGTTTTAGGGTTTCAGGATTCAGGGTTTAGAATTGAAGACGTCTCAAACTTGAAGATCCTCCCAGCACCAAACCCTTCCATTCTTGGCCCTGGCTTTGATATTAAAATTTAGTGGAGATACATTCTGAATGAGCTCATCAAGGAAATGCGGAATCAACAAATGTTGGATATATGCTTCAGGATGTATCACTTTTGTTGTGTCAAATCTTATGTTCAATAGGCAGAAGGACGGGTATGCTTATTTTAATGCGAACTGACTGAATTTCCTAATTTCGTGTGGAAGATCAAGCTGCACATATCCTCCTGAAGTGCTCCCTCCTTTTGTCTTTTGGCAAGTTCCTTCGAATAGAAACGTTGCTTATTCAATGACGTCATAAACCTTCAAGGCCAGAATTGGAGAATCTCATACACACAAGCTAAGGTTGCTGGAAGGCCCAATATCAGTAAGAACATTCACTTCAGGTGTAATACTTCGCTTGGAGGGGAAGCTAAAGTGAACCACCGAAATTGCCCATTGAGGAAAAGCTAAAAATTGGTAGTTTGCAGTATCAGATGATTTGGGCAGTAACAGTGTTGTGATTGCCCTCAAAATGAAGTGATGCCAAATTGCTAGTCTACATGGTGGTGTCTTTCTGAGAAGCAATTGTATTCACCTTCCGTGTTTAGTGTGGCGAGACTGAGTAGTTTGGTGAGAGGTCATTCTGTTATCATTTCAGGCTATAAGATTTGTGGCCTATTGCGGGGACTTCCAACTCCACGGATAATTCAGCCGTTCAATTGATCGGATTGGAATCGTTCATCTGGTTAGCAATTGCGAAACATGAAGATTGCCATTTCAAGTTTCAGAATCAGACTTTCACGAGATGCAAAAGTTAGAAGAGGTCAGTTAATGTGAAGATTCTCGTTCTCTTTACACGATCACATAGGCCCAATTGTGATTTTCACTATTGTACCTAGAACGGTGTCTACATCTTGAGCACATAGTCCAATCCCATTAGGGCATGTGTCTTTATGATGTCCATTCTTAACTACAAACCTTGCCATATACCATTCAAATATAGGCACCCAATTAAGAAGAGTGACCATGTAAGGCCCACATATCTCACGAGGAGGATTGAGGAACTTGATGTTGCATGATACAAACTAAGGAGCTTCCTATGGCCATACAACCGAAACTTGGGCTTAAGCTAGTAAATCGTGATGTCCTCATATCTTTCGACATCTTGTGCCTGTTTTAGAACCTCAAAGTGCCTACCTCAGTGCCACTAGGTATAATAAGGCATCAACTCTCACACTTGCACGTCAGCTGGCTGTTGTGCAAAGAGATATTTGTTTGTAGTACCTACAGAAATTGGTGTTGATAGGTTAAATGTTTTTTTGGCCTGCAATGCAGGTAATTGTCAAGACTAATTGCTAAGCTGAGAGCTTTGATGGGTTGATAAACAAGCACACTGTATGCAGGAATGCAGAAGTGTGAGGTTGACAAGGAGTTGCAGAAAACCCGCTGGACTGTGGTCTATAAGAGCAACACTGGGGACTGGAGTTGAGAATTGTAGGGATAGGGATGGGACATCGCACCGACTTCAAGAGTTTCTTGAGGTGTGTGTCTTCAGATTATAGACTAAGTATTAATGATATAACAAAATTTTATGGAAGAATCATTTCTCTTATTTAGGTCACGTTGTTGTTTACATGTGATACTGCTCCAGAAGAAAGAGTCACAGTTTTGAGTTTATAGTGAGAAAGTTAAGCTTGTCTTTCTTTATATGTTGTGAATAACAATATGTATGTATGAACCTATGTTGCACAAGCTTTGAAGACTTCAATTTCCAGGAAGATGGATTGTGTGGACCTTAATTAGCTTGTGTTGTTGTTAGGTTCAGGAGTTAGTTACAGGCCGCCTGGCACTGAAAGCAATCTCCTCACAAAAGTGTCTCTTTCACTACCAGAAAATAGGTGAGCAAGGTATTTACTTGGTGAAAGTTCAGGTTGCAGACATTATGACTTGCTTATTTTGTTGTTTCGATGCTTGTGCACAAAGTGGAATCAGTTGTATTCTTCTGGTGCACACATGCAAGCATAACCTCCTGGAGGTCATTTTTTCCTTTTTAAACCTGATGTTGACTTCTGTTTTGTGTGTGATTGGTGCCAACAGTTTTGGACTTATTTATGGTTGCAGTGGAAGTGGGAAGACAACTCTTTTGCAGGCAAGTTTCTTTCACAAGAAAGTTAGAAAATTAATCCCTAAGCGTTGGAGAAGCCCAAAGACGTGTATTTGAGCTACATACTTCCATTTTGAGTCAATTGTGTCAAAAGTGACCCTATCTAACGATTACTCATTCTTCAAGTTGTCTTTTCAAATCAGTTGAAGACCTTAATGCTATTGAAGTTTAGGGTTCAAATACACAACATTTGTAGCACATACTTTTTGCGTGTGCACTATAGCTTGTTACAAGTGTCTGAGATTCTGCAGGTTGGAATGGCTGATATTTCGTTCGATACCAATCCACGAGCACTAAGTGATGGATATAAGCGCCGCCTCGCACTAGCTGTGCAACTGGTATTCCTAATCAGCTTTTTTAGTATCATGCTAATCTTCATTTTTGCACGTAGGCAATTGTGGATTGGTTAGGTATATATCCTCGTGACAGTAGGGAGTGTTGACATTTAAATGTTCTTTTTAGTTCAAGTTAAAGGATATAAACCTTCTCTTCCTGAGGAAATGGATATAGGATAAGTCAAGTCTTCTCAATTGACTGTATTTTGTTTCAGGTGCGAATGCCTGATCTTCTCCTTGATGAGCCTCTGGCAGGTCTAGGTTTGGCCTTCTCACTTCCTTCTGCAGTATTCACTGGGATTCCTGTGCTGTAGTTGGCATTAAACCTTAAAGGTTGGAGAGGCCCATTCTGGGCTTGAAGGTGTCATCAGAGGCAGTTTAAGCTGACTACTTGACATTGTAATTTAAAAGTGTCCAAAATGACCCTATTCAAAATTATCCCATTTATCATATGCATAATTCCAATTGGAGCGTACATACATGCAAATTGAATTATCAGGAGATTTGAGCTTAAATAAATAACCTAGACTCAAATATGTATTGTTTATATCTAATTGTTGTTGTCCCTTGTGACTTTCATTTCACTTGCTCTTTTGAATCGGGCGTGCTAAATATAGATCCAATATCATACACCAAATAAATATTACTACAATACTTGTTTGGGGTTCGCTCAAATCAGCACATATCCCCACGTAAAGACACCCCCAGTCCTGAAGAGGGTTTATGGTTGATACTAGATTGGGCCAGGATAGAAAGTAACCGTATATTTCTGTCTTTGACTTTCTCTTGCAAACAGGGTATGTGCTTGCCTGTAAATTTCTTTCCAAAAAATTGTAAGTGGGTTGGTGCAGGCTAGAAACAATTGGTCTTTCTTTAATAGCTCAATGTTACATATATGCAAGAGATTGATGGGTTTGTTGTTGTTGTTCTTCAGATTGGAGAGCACGTGCAGATGTTGTCAGGTTGTTGGCAGGGCTCAAGAGAGAACGTACTGTCCTTGTTGTCAGCCATGATCTCAAGTAACTCCCATGCAAACCTATTGATTTTTAAGCTTGCTGTTTACACTTGCTGGTTAGCATTTCCAATTGTTTTCCTTGTTGCGTTAAATAACCTCTGTGTTGATCATCTCTATCTGTATTTATTGTGTCTTCAACATGTGTGTGTATTCAAATGGGTGGCAGGGAATTGACACCGTTAGTGGACCGGGCTTGACGAATGGAGATGGGTGGTTCATTGACGGAACAGCCGTGGCCTCCTGTCTCAGACTAATTCATTTTTTTGTACAAATACTCATATTTCTAGTGTACAGATGGCAATTTAGATCCTCCTGTTTGTCCGCATTTTCAAAAACTGAGATATTCCAATTTCAACACGAAGCTGTAGTGTTTTGTATCATTCACAATTTCGGTGCATTCTACACAACCTGCATCATTCTTGCACTGCCTTCATTTTCAAAGCTCTTACAATTGTGATGCATATATTCAAATTGGCTTGTCAGCAATATCCCACCTTGTTGTCAGGTTCAAACAAAGTGTTGCAATGCCAGGCAAGTTTCTTGTGGCAGCTGAGAAGGCCTTTCCTGCACTTCTAAAATGCACTAGAGAGTGTGCACCTGGAGTTCGAAAGACATGTGCTGCAGAGTGGACCTCTCCACCTCTCCACCTGAAGTTTCCTTGGGCTGCTGCTTCAAGCAACCTTCTAACTTCACTCCCTCCCTACTGCTCACCTTCTACCTGCTGTGGAGCGGACAGAGTAGGGTTTGCAGGATATGTTGCAACAAGCAAACCTACCCAAAGAAACTAAGGACAGAGAAATAAGGTCCCCTCTGCTGCACTCTACCCCAAATTGAGATTCATATCATCTCCCACTTTGAAGGAAACTCACACCAATGCAGAGTTGCACTCTGTAAGCTTATTATTTCACTCCAAAGACTTGTCTGCTGATTGCAGTTTATCATCAGTCTCCACCTTCTTGATGGTGGTGGGGATAGTGAAGGAGAGCTTGTGATCTTTCCACACTCCGTCCTCAATATATTTCTCATAAAAGGTACCTTCCCCAGTCTTCAGCACTGCCACAACTGCCATGCTTTGGGTCCCGTATGGCGGAATGTCACGATACACAAAGATAGGACTCAGAACATGCTGTCTCGAGCGGTAGGTCCGTTCCAGGCAGATGCGAATAATCGGCTTTTTCAGAATCGCTTAAAAGTGACTCAATGATGTGCTCCTCGGGGATCAGATCCTCTGGAAATTGGGATATTAGAGCCTCCGGCTTCTCTTTGCCACGAAGCGCCTTTGGCCATGGGGAGTC
Source organism: Polytrichum formosum (assembly GCA_964035585.1). Classification (NCBI taxonomy): domain Eukaryota; kingdom Viridiplantae; phylum Streptophyta; class Polytrichopsida; order Polytrichales; family Polytrichaceae; genus Polytrichum; species Polytrichum formosum. The sequence goes on from OZ037938.1 coordinate 23,110,470, forward strand.
CAGATTTGCATTGCTCAGGCAATGCAGTCCTGTAGAAACCTGGTCAAAGTATATTGGTTCTCAGTTCATATTATCAGGTCCCCTATCAAAATTAATTCATTAGCACTAACTACCTCTCCTGTACCAAAAAGGTTTAGCAAAGGAAATAAAAACAAGGTGTCCATGTCATGACAAAATTGAAGTATTCCCCCGCCACATGGCTCAAGTGCAAATTTCTGATTGCATTAGTGCGAAGGAGAAGCCCTTGTTGAAGAAGGTTGCTCCCTTGATTGTGCGCACACAACTGCCCTTCATTTCTCATGCATGCAAATGGTGCGGTGACTCCCAATATTGTAGTTCACACAGCTATATGAACGAGGACCCATCGGAGTGTTGTTTTTTCTCCCCTTCTAGTGCCCAATCAAAAGAAACACATCTCACATTGGAATTTGAGATCCCCTCTGATTTCAAAATTATAGAAACCTTGCCAAGACTTTCTGAAGCTTCTTGATTGTTTATAGAGGTGTGCAAATACAATTGCAAAATGGGACTGAAGAATGTGTGCTGAATACTGATGCAGCCAAATGGTGAAACAAGAAAGACACGTAGCCATCAAAATCTCCGAATCACGAAAATGGCTACACTGACTCTACACTGACTGCCATTGACATATTCCATGGCACCCATTTCCGTTGGAATCTATGACCCTGAAGGACAAATATCCCTCCTGATTATCTGGATAAGCTTGACCTTCTTGCACTCCCCATTTACTACCCTCTATAACCCCCCCGCCCCCCCCAAAAAATAAAAATTCAGCATGACTTAGAATGCTCAAATCCTCACCTTCTTTACTTCAATTGGCTCGTCATGTGGTCGATTTGTAAGATAGGCCATATCTCCAGCCATTACGTCCGCAACAATTAGGTTGAACCCATTGTAATCACCAGCGCACGCAGCAATCCCCTCCAGATACTCGTGGGGAGGTTTCGAGCTCTGCAAGAAAGAAGTGGGCAATTCCCCCCTGTGTACTGCTCCTTCGTGATTTGGGTTTAGCTCCCGGAAATTGGTCACAAACGCAAGATGTGCTGATTCAGAGATTGCCAAGCACGTCCCGCCTTCCACACCATGCCCAACAGGGCCTCTGATAATCAATTTGAGCTGTATGAAGGGAAGGCTTTCATGTATAGTTCTTATTATTATTTCACATAATAGGCCCACCTATTATGTGTGGCTGTTGATTCATGACCCCATTCCATGTAAGGCAAAATACAAGATCCACCTTGCAGAACCCAGAACTTGAAACGCTAATCACAAAATGTAAAATGCAAAACCTTTGTCCCTGGCTCCCTATGGAGCTTTGAAATTCCGCATAGTGATACCTAGAAACTGCAACATGGACCACTATGACCTTAGAATCTGATCGCACAGCTTCTTCAGCTGGATTTGGCAGTTATTCTTTAGGCAGCTCTAAACCTTAAACATCTCAGCAAGGGTCCTGGCCCCTGATCACGCAGTTGCTTCGGCTGAATTTAGCAGTTAATTCTTGGGGCAGCTCTACACCCAAAACCAAAACCTTAAACATCTCAGCGAGCATTCCTGGCCCCATCTCTTCCCCTGATTGCAGCATTGGCTAGCCTCGCTACAGCAAATTGAGAAAGTAAATTTGCACTTTTGTAGTGATGGTGGAGCAGGCATGAGAACTTAGAATCCAATGCGCAAGTCCACCTATGCTTTGTAATTCCTCATAATGACACCTCAACATTGCCATCTGGACCACTAAAACATTAGAATCTGATCACACATTTGGCGATTATTCTTGGCGCAGCTCTAAGCCCTAAGAACTAAGCAAGCACCCTGGCCCCATGTCTTCTCCTGATTGCGTTGGCATACCTCACTACTGCAAATTGAGGACATGAATTGCAAGATCAAGAGTAACCAAGAATCCTACAGCTAAGCTAAATCCTTGCATGTTTTGCACTAAAACCTTAGAATTGTGATCACACAGTTGCTTCAGCTGCAATTGGGGGCAGCTCTAAACCCTAAATCTTAAACATCTCAGCAAGCACCCTGGCCCCATTTCTTCCCCTGATTGCGTTTCCATGCCTTGCTATGTGAATTGACAAAGTGAAATGCAAGATGAAGAGTAACCAAGAATTCTCAACCAATTTAATTTCTTGCAATTTTCCACTGATGGTGGCGCAGGTATGAGACTTGAGAACCCAGAACACAAATCTACCTAAGGTTTGTAATATTTCTCATAGTGACACCTACAAATTGCAACCCGAACCACTGAAAGCCTAGAATCTGATCACACAGTTTCTACAGTGAATTTGGCAATTAAGTCTTAGGGTAGCTCTAAACCCAATACGTAAGCCTTAAACATCTCAGCAAGCTTCCCGGTCCCATCTCTTCCCCTGATTGCATTCGCACACCTCGCTACTGCAAATCGAGAAAGTGAAATGCAAGATGCAGAGTAACCAAGAATTCCACAACCAAGCTAATTCCTTGCAATTTTTTGCACTGAAACCTAAAGTTGACCCAAATTCTTGAGGCACCTCTAAACCCTAAACCTTAAACATCTCAACAGACATCCTGACTGCATGTGCATACCTCCCTATGCAAATTGACAAAGTGAATTGCAACATGAAGAGTAACCAAAAACTGAACTCTTCAACCGAACTAACTCCTTGCACTATTCCCAGTGATGGTAGCCTGGAGAATTGAGAATGGGGAAGAAATTAAAGTTGACACCCACCTGGTCGACCCAGTGATGGACAGGCTGCGTGGGCGGGAGAAGAACTCATCCCTGTTCAATGCCAGCAACAGCTTGTATTTCGGGAGAGCCTCCAACAGCCAAAATACAACACACATCTCTCTCTCTCTCTCTCTCTCTCTCTCTCTCAAATGCAACACACAGACACTTGAGATTATCCCCACCAATTCACACACAGACTCTCAAGATGACTCTAATTCCACACCCACGAACTTCCACACTTGGTATGTATGAAGCACGCTTAAGGTAATTACACGAAGAGAAGGGGTTGCAGCATAGATCCACTCACGGAAGTGGCTTTGGGAATTCTCATTCACAAGCTCATGTGGTACCAGTTGAGTAGCTCAAATTTGGCTTCACATCCTTTGCAGAAATCATGCGCAGACCAGTGCCAAGTATGCGTCACCGGGAGCATGACTTGGCATGGGACGCATTTTGATGAGTAGATATGGGGGTGTTGTTTGGTTTTGTTGGCTCTGTCTCTAGGACAGAGACTATGCATCGATTTCTCTCATTCAAGTGCAAATTTCCTAACCACTTTGCGTTCACACTTGGACGTTACTCGTTCCCGCTATTTCTGGTCTAGTTTAGGGATGGATGAACGTAGTGGCTGGCTGGTTTAGGGTTTGGAGCTACTGAACTCGGAGTTACGCGAAGTGCAAGTTTCGGTTTCTGGTCGAACGTTGGAAGCTACGGAAGTCGGAGTTTGGGAGGGTTTTGGTTATCGGTTGTGGATGCGAAGGTTAGTGATGGAATGTTTGATGTTTGATCGTTGGTGTGAGGAGTGGGAAGGTTAATGGGGGAGTGATGGGATGATATGGACTCGGATCGCATGTCAGGTTCAATGTGACCTCACATTTGATGGAGTTTCAGATGTAAAATCGAAACTTCTTCCTGGATCTAGTCATATTCAAGATAGAGCTTGGTTTTCATGCTAGTGTACTGCAACAAATTGGCTCCTATGGCATTCGGCCATTTTCGAATTGTTTTGTTATTGAGGACCCTGTTGTGCGGGAACTTCTTACTCAGAAAAAGGAAGAAACCGAGGCTGGGCATCTGGGCCAGGTTAGAATCTCATCCAATGCTTCACATTAAGTTGGTCTTGCCCAATTTTCTTCTTTTTGTATACTTCAAGCCATATCTACACATCTGGATAGAAATTGCTACAGAATCTTCTCCCTAAATTTGTTGACAAGAGTGTGTGACGTATCTATATTGTATGATGTTCTTAACTCATATCTGTCTATTTGCTTCAGATGCTATCTATGTGTGTTTTCACCCACGCTCCTCTTGAGCTCCTTGGACATCCCTGGAATGATAAATAGATAGGGTTTTGGTATTTTTCTAGCTACTGCACAGTCGTTGTGTTGTTTGGAGTTTGTTTAAACTGTGGAAGACAATCCAAAGATTCTACCAGCGCAGAACTACATCAATACTGGGGCATGCCTTTCACCATCATGGAATCCTTTGATGGAGTCTCGGGGTTTAGAATCTGAGCAAGAGGTTCAAGAAGATTCTAACCTTGATGATGTCTGGGAGGACATGCGGTTGGCATTGGAGATTGAAGAGATTACAGAAGTTAATAAGGTAGAATGACTTGCCCTTCACAGCTAAGCAAATTGCTTAAAAAACCTAATGTTAGTGATGAACAAATGTCGATCTGTTTTTCTATGATCCAGCTCCAGTTTAAAGAAAATCGCTAACGTAATTATACAGATGGCATTTGAGAATAGCTGAGTGTTTAATGAAGTTGGCTCCTTGAAACTGAGGTATTGTAATTTATGGGACATATATTGTTGGAAGGTATGCTATTTGGTTTTGGAGGTTGTCATAATGGACAAAGGTCCAGATCTTATTTGTTCACTTGCATTCCTGTTGGCTTGAGTAAAGGTAGCTAAAAAAGGAGGAGAGAAAAGCGCTGGAGCTGTTGGAGAAAGCAACAAGTGCATCAATCCAGATGGAAGCACAAGTGAGGAGGATCATGTCTTTGAGTTCAGTCCAGAAGTTGGGCTGGTCTGTGAGATATGTGGCATTGTGGGTTCGGAAATTGAGAACATGTGGGAGCGTGATGTAAGTCCAACACTTCATATATATATATATATATATATAAAGTTATTCCTTCAGTAATTTGTCTAGTACGTACTTTGGTTTGCATTCCTCTTCTTATCAAGTGACTCATACAAATCTGGGTTGTCAGTCTCTGGCTGTAGTATAATATTTGAGATTCGAGATGTTAGTGTTGGTACTAACAGGCAGGCTGGGCTATAATGTGCACAAGTTAATTTTGTACTAGCACTTTGACCCACCACCATCACTAATAGTGAGATACCACGAACAACAAAAATGCGGAAGCGGAAGGTATTTTAAGTGGTCTTGAGTTGTTTCTTGTCACATGGTGTCTGTGTCTTCCTATCTATTATCATCAACTTTATCATTTCAACGTTTTATACTGTCACTCTCATCCTTTTAGTAACCTTTAAAGAAGGGTGCTCTACGCCAGATTGCTGAAGTTGGGTCATTCAAGAACTGTTTGTATTTCTAATAAGGGTTGCAATTGCAGCATACTGCTTTATTTTGAGCAAAGAGAGTACTAAAATTGAGTGGTTTGGGTTGAAAGAGCCTGTTGATATGGTAGATGTTCCGAAACTGTTTGGGATTTTTGGGATGAAGTTGGAAGTTGTGATGGAATCTGCCATGAACTGGGTATTAAACTTTGTCTTCAAACAGTTGCGATGAAAGTCAAACTAGAGCTCCTTTGCAACCCCTGTAAGATCTCTAGATTGATTTTTTTTCACTCTTTGTCCAGAGAACAAAATGAGCTGGGTTTGAAGAATCATTGCGTTGTTAACAACTTTTGCTTCAGTTCTGTGCAGATGCCCCTGCTTTTGATAAGTTTGTGATGCGATTTATGTTGGATGGACTGTCAGCCATAAACCCCCACCCTTTGCGTCTGTAATCCGAGCAGGAGTCTATGGCTCACATGTCTTTGTTAACTCTTGGCCTTGGAAACTCCTCATTCATACTCCAATGAATTCAAACACAAAACACACTCTTTTTATTAAACTCACAGAGCATTAGCATTGAAAAATGCTCATGCACCCATGGTACACATCACACCCACTCACACTCACATTTACTCCTACTCTAGTTTCCTACATATTTTATATGCTAGGCAACTAATTAGCCTAATCACTAGCTATATAAGGCACCCCTTCACACTTAGAGGTTCTTTGAATTCTACTTGCCTAACTACCTACTGGTTCTCCCTTGTGCATTGCCACGTTGCCACATTGTGCCAAGTCTGTATCCCTCGGCAGCTGCTTGCACCTTCGGCAGTCTGTCCATCCTTTACTCAGAAACCTGGATTCCATGCCGTGGCAATTGCCTGTGCCCTCGGCCGCAGCCTCTACCTTCACTCAAAACCAGCAGCTTCACTTCGCCCTCCTTCCTGGATTCAGAACCTTCACTCAAAACCAGCAGCCTCACTTCGCTCTGAGCCTGGATTCGGAACCTTCACTCAAAAACCGGCAGCTTCAAACTTCGCTCTCCTTCCTGGATTCATAACCTTCACTCAAAAAACCAACAGCTTCACTTCGCTCTGAAGCCTGGATTCGAAACCTTCACTTAAAAACCAGCAGCTTCAAACTTCGCTATCCTCCCTGGATTCAGAACCTTCACTCAAAAACCAGCAACTTCAAACTTCGCTCTCCTTTCTGGATTCATAACCTTCACTCAAAAACCAGTAGCTTCAAACTTCGCTCTCATTCCTGGATTCCATGCCGTGGCAGCTGCCTGTGCCCTCGGCAGCTGCCTCCACCTTCACTCAAAACCAGCAGCTTCACTTCGCCCTCCTTCCTGGATTCAGAACCTTCACTCAAAACCAGCAGCCTCACTTCGCTCTGAGCCTGGATTCGGAACCTTCACTCAAAAACCGGCAGCTTCAAACTTCGCTCTCCTTCCTGAATTCATAACCTTCACTCAAAAAACCAACAGCTTCACTTCGCTCTGAAGCCTGGATTCGAAACCTTCACTTAAAAACCAGCAGCTTCAAACTTCGCTATCCTCCCTGGATTCAGAACCTTCACTCAAAAACCAGCAGCTTCAAACTTCGCTCTCCTTCCTGGATTCATAACCTTCACTCAAAAACCAGCAGCTTCAAACTTCGCTCTCATTCCTGGATTCCATGCCGTGGCAGCTGCCTGTGCCCTCGGCAGCTGCCTCCACCTTCACACCCTCCTTCTTCTGTCTCGAGAGCCTCTTCTCTCTTCCTCCCCGTTCCGGCCAGCAGCCTTGATCCGAAAAACCCTGCGACCCAATCCTGGCGGATAACCAGGTACTCCCTAAGTTGACCCTTGCCCATCCTAAAATGAATAATAAACACGGCTGAACCCCTGATTACATTAAGCATCCTTCCAAGTTCTAACCCACTCGACTAAAATAATAGCTTAATGAGTAACTAATCACTCCCTGATCTCCTAAGCCTAAATTCCAACACAACACCCACACTAACATTTTAAACTTAATCTTAAATCAAACACAGAAGCTTCACTCTCTTTATAATTGTGAATAACTGCAGAAATGTCAAAGTAACGTTTTAATGCACTTGTGTGGTTAAAACCACATGTGGGCACCAAATTGGGCTCACATGGACATAACCTAGAAGTCAGAGATGCCATGTTTGCATTGATGGCTGGCAATGATCTTTTTGTGTCCAAAAGGGTGGGTGACCAAAATTTTGTGTCTCCTGATTTCAACGAACCCATGGAGAAACATAGAGAGAAAACAATGCATCGAATTTTTTTTAAATCAACAAAGGGATTTTCAAGGGCTGGCTGATGAAGCAATCGCATGAGGATTCTCTGCTGTGAGCCGCAATTTTTGAGACAGTGGGCACTTTTGATCATTCTCTTGCTATGAAGCTTGGAGTCCATGTCACCTTGTGGTGAGCATTCACCACTCAAAACAAAGTTTTCCTTAATGCAGATTTCTGAAATTTTTTATTGATTGCACTATATGCACTATCCTCTGGACATCTGTTGAAAATAAAATTCGAGGCAAAGAGTTGGAGTTTTTTAAGAGTAATACTAGGGTTTCAGGATGGTTGTGCTACAGGGCATGCTCCATTCAATTTTTGGGGACAAAAATACACCATGACAAATGATTGCGACTAACTGAAGACTATGTAGTCAGAGGATGTTTTGCAATGAATGAGCTTGGCCATGGCGATAATGTATGTTTTTAGTACCCCAAACTGTATCGATGTTATATCACCAGTTGTGTGTTCAGAGTAGATTTCTTTATGTTGATTTTCAGCTTCCAATCTTGAGCATTTACCAAGAATTATTGAATGCAAACATCCAATCATGTAGATTGGTTTTTTCATGTGTGGGAATTGAAACAGTGACAACATATGACTCATCAACACGAGTTTATAATTGACACTCCCTGTGGGTCTGCTCATAAGTATTGGATCGGAGGTGCAGCATTGGTAATTTTTTTGGAAGGCTTTTTTCTTTTGAATCTCTGATGAGTATTCACTTTTTGTGTAAAGCATCAGATGCCTATCATTTTTCAATCTTGGATGATGCAGTGCAATGTATCAGTTTGCTGCTATGATGTGTATAACGTACTGTTATACATGGAGCATGCTATGCATACAATTGTCTTCTCCCAGCTTTTGATCGCTGGAAGAAATGATGGTGTTCATGTTTTTGTTTGTCAAATACGGGATGAAAATGGACGAGATCGGGTCACAATATCGGATTGAATGGTGTTGACAATGGTCGTATATGATATGTCCTCTAATGTTAGTGAAAGATGGATGCTCACAGTTATCGCATTTCCCTGCTTAGCTTTGGGCAGTGCTAATGTAACTTAGGCTAATCAGGAATGACCTTGAAAAGATGCATGGTTTGAACTTCCTGTGCTTATTGCAAATACAATATTTTTTGAGAACAAAGTGTATAAGTCATGGTGTTTGTAAATTTGAAGGGTGATGAAAATATTTATTTTCAGCTTGAATTGATACAATATTGACATGTTGGAACTTGATTCTTCCTTAAATTGTAGGTTTGACAAAGTGAGAATTCCTTGCGAGAATTTGCTTAATGCGGTCGCAGATGTTACTCCAGATGGGCCAGGCCCTTATTGGATTTATTGGATTTTATTGTATTTTAAAATCATATAATCCTAGACAGTCTAACCTCGTTAATACGATACTCGTTTATACCACACCCTTAATATTACAACACATTTTTGTGAGACCAAATTTTTTAGTTCAAAACTCCCTCTTTTACACGACTACGACACTTGATAATGTGACATTCAAAATTTCCATTTTGTCATATTAAAGAGGTAGTTAATGCTAAAATTTCTTTCATCTATGTTATGTACATCTAAAATGCATCCATTCACTTGGGAACTACTTGGGAACTTCACTTATCACTGGGAACTTAATGATAATTAGGGTATTAGTGTAGAATGGACATTGTTGGGGTTAGAGTGGCCCCCTACCTAGTATGTTGCCTTGTACACGGGTCATATAGTTTTACTAATATCTCGATGCTAAACGTAATGCATCATTGTTATCTAGTTTCTTATTAGAGAAATCTTTATATTTTGGTGTTAATAAAATTATTCATTTCAAAAGTTAGTAGGGAATTTAGATAAGATGATAATTGCTACATTGGTTAGGCAACACCAAAGATCTTTGGATTCTTATTTCAAGAGTTCTTCAAAATATTTATATTTGCTTGGAGTTATAAGTTATTATTTCATACTATCTATATTGCTTAAACTCCTTGTATATAATTTTAAGCTCATATTACTTATCAACACCATATTCATTATAATGAGAGAATTCCACGATTTTGAGAAAATACAGATCAGGTCGAGTCGAGCTGATCTGCACTCTGTAGATGTCAAAAAACACCTCATATGCCCAGTTTGGACAAAATTTGAGTAAGTTATAGCCATTTGAAAATTCCAGTTTCCCAATCTGTGGTGCAGATCAGCTCGACTCGACCTGATCTGTCATTAAATTGAGAGATTGGAAATCTCTCAAAATAATGAATATGGTGTTTATGGTTACGTATTCCCTCAATAATACAACAACTTTACACCATTTGTTATATTAATGAGAAGACAACACTTAGATAATATGACATTTTTGTGTTTCCCAAACATGTCATACTAAATAGGAAGAACAATGCTGCACTTTATTTTATCTTAGTGTATTTGAATATATTCAAAATAGATTATAAGAGTAATTAATTATAATATATTAAATATATTTTGCATATATCATATTCTAATATTTTTGTATGTAATATATTTTAACATGTTATGTATTAAATTGCATATAATAGTTTATATTTTAAATATTATATAATACCATATATTGAAATATATTATATTACATAATTTTTTGTTGATATATATTTTAACATTATGTTGAGGCTAGATTATGTATTAAAGTATTATAATCTTCAACTAGAGATGGCCGGCACAAAACAATCACCTAAATAAGAATTCAAAATCATTTTGGATACTTGTTGTTTTTATGACGCACCAAGGGTGTCCATCACACATCTTGTCCATACCATCCATGAAACATCCATATGCATTAGGAACACCCATTGACACAAGGGACAATACAAACAAAACATCACCATCATAAGATGGTGGTAAGTATTTGACATCACACACATCTATGTTGTCAAAGTTAATGGTGGTAAGATTGGATTTGGACCGTCTCCTAGACTTTGTCAATTTCAATGCCTCAACAATATTCAATTCCAAAGAGGATGAACCAAGATGAAAAGGTGGATTTCCATGCCGAGCCAACCTCATGTAAAATGTTTTATCCTCTATTCAAAGATAACTGTCTCCGTGCTTTTATTTTAAATTTGGCATGACATGCGATATTCGTTATATCGCGACATTTCTGAGTCTCATTTTATCCTGGACTCAAAGATAAATATCTCCGTACTTTCTTCCAAATTTTTTATGACATGCGATATTCGATATATCGCGACATTTCTGAGTCTTGTTTTATCCTCTATTCAAAGAGAACCGTCTCCGTACTTTCCTCCAAATTTTTTATAACATGCGATATTCGTTATATCACGACATTTCTGAGTCTGATTTTACCCTCGATTCAAAGATAAATATCTCCGTGCTTTCATTTCAAATTTTTTATGACATGCGATATTAGTTATATCGCGACATTTCTGAGTCTCATTTTATCCTCCACTCAAAGATAAATGTCTCCGTGTTTTCATTTCAGATTTGGCATGACATGCGATAGTCGTTATATCGCGACATTTTTGAGTCTCATTTTATCCTAGATTCAAAGATAAATATCTCCGTGCTTTTATTTCAAATTTTTTATGACATGCGAAATACAACATATTTTTATAACATTGGCGGTTGTTTGTTTGATTCTATTTCATATTTATTTAAGTAAAAAGAAACATCTGCATCATTAAGATTCAATTCTATGCAACACTTATATATATTTTTATTTTTTTTATTCAATTCATTTGTTTAGCAATTGACACACTAAAAGCTTGCGAAACATGTATTATTGAATTGAATAAAGATTTTCCATGACATTCGTTATGGAGGATCTGATACTATGATCATCATTTCATTAATATGATTTATAATGGATGATCATTGATAACAATTCATTTTGGTCTAGAGATAATTATATCAAATTTCTCAATATTATTGCAAAGTAAAACAATAAAGATAAAAGATGAAATAAAATATTATTATTACTATCATTCTATGAAAAATATTTTATCTCAAATTAGATTAAAATCACGTAACAAATGAGTCACAATTTCTAACTACATTCATTTCTTTACATGTTTCAAATATGTTCGATAATGTATAACAATAGAAGTAAGGAACCAAAAAAACAAAAATGTATTGTATAATATATTTTTCAGGCAACAACATTTGTCATTTACAATAGCATAAAATTGCAAGATGAAAACAAGGACTAGGATTATATATGTACAACAATCACATATTTTGTACACTACAATATTTGAATTATTGAACCTTCCAAAATACTTCTAGGTCACTTTTGAATGATGACAATATATTGTCTTCAAGGAAAAGTAACAATAAAATAAAGATTAAACTAGACGCAAATGTAAAACGAACACATTTGTTTACATGTGTCATATATACATTACATGCAAAAAGAAAAATATAGTATTGTGCAATCTTATTTAGATATAAGAATAATTGTATATTCAATTACAACGGCAATGTGCACAATCATTCCCACCTACATCAAGACATAATAAAAATCACCCAATGTTGTGCACGCAAAGTTTGTATTCTCCAATCAAAAGGTCACATAGGAATGAATGAAGTTTAGCAATCTTTAGCAATCTTTAGCAATCTTTAATCTGTGCAAAATATTGATTATATATAGGATTAATTATTTTTAGATTTTCGGGTGATAAATGAATAGCTTTAGTCCTTGACCGGCATTTGAGAAGAAGGTGCACAAAATTCAAGAAAAGTTTGGTTAAGGTAGAAATACCATAACCCTTTAAAATGAGGTGATTCGCATTGAAGATTTGGTTTGACAATTATGAGATAATTTTCCAAGATAGACGAGAAGGATTCATGAAGAATGCAAGTTGTTTCGTATTTTTCTGCCTTGTACAAAAAAGTCCACAATTTTTCAAAGTGGAAAGTTTGTCCAACCCACTTCCCGTTCACTAGGTACTCCGCATTTCGATACAAAACATCACCTAAACTGGTTAATCATGAATACATTAGACCTTGCCTCCCATTGGCTACATTGCATTGAAGTTGCCGCCGAGCCATGCTCCATTTAAGACATGGCACTTCACCATTATGAGGCGGTCTAGTGCACCGCTAGTAGGTGGTTAACGGGTTATGGTATTTCTACCTTATAGGTATAACAAATAGCCATGGACTGGCACGAGCAAAGTGGACAGCTACATTTGTAGTCTTTCATAAGAAAGGACAGAGCCTCACGGTTCTACCGTTTTCTTGTTTCATAACCAATTGCTCATCCAAGAGCAAAATTCGTCATATTTTCCGTCCATGGAGGCATGATATCATTCATTGAGCCATGAGCTGCTTGGTTATATTCAATAACCTACTCAAGTAGGTGGAAAACTTGCCGCATCTGTACCTCGTTATTTACGTTTCTCTGGTTAGTTATGTAAGGTAGATGAGATTAATTTAGTTAGTTTCCTTATTAGGACACCTATTTTTGGTTCCTTATTGGTGGTAGAATCACTCTAACTCGGTGGGTGAGTAATACATGGTGATTTAGCTGCCGCCTTGATGATGTTTGGGTTAGTCACCTTCGCAAAAGTCAAACTACACCCACCATCCTCCATAATTAGGAGTGCTATTCACCGAGCTATGACACAATTGATTATTGTGCATAAGGTGCACAAAATAAGAGGCAACAACTTGGGCAAATGAGAAGGCGGCATGTGGTTGTGAGATACCGACGAACTTGTACTGTGGGTATTTTATAATGAAAAAGCTAATTCGGCAACATTTTGTCTTACATGTGACCACTTTAGAGACATGGCAAAAACCAATATTGGCATCAAACTTGGTTTTCATTAGCAAATGACCCATGTAGAATATAACGAGCTAGCCTAGCTTGAACTACTGAGAACTCTCTCTCTAGACAACCATGAGGAAGAGAAGTGTCCTGTGGTATGAACCACCCTACCATAGAGCCATGAGGAAGATAGCCCCTTGCCATGCAAACCCTCCTCATGCAAAGTGCTCACCCCCATGCCACTTTTCAAAGTTAAGAGGAGTTGCCACTAGTTAACTCCTACTAGTTGGATTGTCATCAATCCTTATGGCTAAGGTTTCTTGATAACCTTGCTCACACTACTAGTGGTACTATGGCTTTGCCATTAGTAAACTCCCACTAGTTGGATCGCCACCAATCCTTATGGCTAAGGCTCCTTAATAGCCTTGCTTACACTACTAGTGGTACTATGGCTCCATAATAGCCTTGTTCACACTACTAGTGCGTTACATTCCTCCCCCTCTAGATTTGAGCGTTTCTGCTCAACACACAAGTAAACATATCAATTATTTAGGTATAACTTGTTCAAAGATCTAATGTATAGAAATTTACAACCTAAGATTTTTTTGCCTCTTCCTTTTAGACAAAATATCGGGTAAACTTTCGCGTCCAACACCATGACGTGATAATTGCTCGTTAGCGCGGACTACAAAATCCCAATATCCTTTGAGTGCTTCAGGACTCAAATTTAGGCTCCCAAGAGTTATGCTCAAGCCCATAACCAAACCACTTGATGAGGTAGAATTTAACGGAACGGGAATGACTCCCTCTAACTCCCTCTAACCTTATGTTGGAAAACACGTTCCACTTCATATGATATGTCATGATTTTTAATGACTAGCGGTGGCGGAGGCTTTACCCTGTCATTAGCCTTGTAAGGCTTCAATAAAGAGATGTGAAAAATATTATGAATTCCTATGGTCTCTGGCAATTTCAAACGGTATGCTATGACGCCAATTTTCTTAACAATCTCAAATGGGCCAATCCATAGAGGAAGTAATTTCCTCGCATCTAGGGCTTTCAATTTAATGTTGGAAGTATTAAGAAACACCTCAGATCCCACCTTATACGACATATCACGTCGTTTGGTGTTAGCATAAGATTTTTATTTTTGTTGGGCTATCAACAAATGTTTCTTAGCTTCGCTAATAACATTACTCATAGCCAAAACAAAATCTTTTGCAGCCGGGACTTGAGACCCGCTGATTTTCCTATTCACAGGTGTTGAAGGATGCTGACCATAATTCAACAGAAAAGATATAGTCTTGATGGATTTTTGCCACGAGTTATTATAGGCAAATTCAACCATCGACAAATACTCGTCTCAATCATCTTGAGAATAATACCTAAGCATATCCTCAAGGACTCTATTTAACCTCTCTGTTTGACCATCGGTTTGAGGATGAAAAGATGTAGACATGGCCAATTGAGTGCCTAACAAGTAGTGCAACTCTTACCAAAATCTACCCGTAAATCTCACATCTCTATCACTAATTGATTTAAGGGGAATACCATGTAGCTTATAGACATGATCCCTACATTATCTTGCTGTCTCCTCGGCGGTCATAGTTATGGTAGTCGCCATGAAATAAGCCATTTTGCTCAATTTATCAACACACACAAAAATTGCATCATGCCCTTGCTTAGTTGGGGTAAGTCCGACAATAAAGTCCATGCTTACACATTCCTACTTTTTCTCAGGGATTTCTAAGAGTTGTAACAATCCACCGGGTTGCATAGTAAGGCTTTATTATGTTGGCAAATATCGTAAGAATTTATATATTTCTGAACATCCTCCCTCATTTTTGGCCACCAAAAACGAGTTTGAATCTTCTTGAGCGTCTTAAAAATTCCTATATGACCACTATACAACGAATTGTGGTGTTCATGGATTATATACTCTCTTAAAGACCCCAAATTAGAGTCACCAACTACCACATTTGGTACCACAATTGCATCATGGTGCCACCAAAGGCCATCCTTAAAAATCAATTGGGAAACATTATTCAGATCCATAAACCATGGATCATGAGCGTATCCTGCAACGATGGATTGAAAGAACGATTGCTCTTTAACAACCAACTGTTCATTGACGCACTCATGGCCACTACACACTTCATTTGCCGGCGCCTTGGGAGCACTATTTGAAATGTATGCAGCCATTTCTCCAGAGCTCAACATAGAACAACTCATAGCCAGTAAGGCTCTTAACCTGACATCTCTACATCCCAAAGAGTCATGGCTCAAGACATCAGCATAAGCATTGCTTCCTAGAGGGTTACGACTCAAAGGATCGGCAATATTAATGCGCCCTAGCCTTTATTTCCATCTGTATGTAAAATTTTGTTCTAAATACTTTAACCATCGGGCATGATGCCTTGACAATATTTGTTGTGACTTTAAATAGGTGAGGAGATTGTGGTTTGTCACTACCACGCAATCCGCAACTTCCAAATAACAATGCTAAGTGCACAAGACATGCACAACCGCTTTAAGTTCTTGCTCTCCAATGGTATAATTCTTTTCAGCAGGGGAAAACTTTTGATTTTCAAAAGCTATCGGTTGTCCTTTTGGTAAAATAATCGCACCAATACCAATAATGGAGGCATCGCAAATGACCTCAAAAGGTTTACTGAAAGTGGGCAAGACTAATATGAGAGCGTGTGTTAGCGCATACTTCACTTTGTCAAATGTCTCTTGGCATTCAACCGTCCAATTATACTTAGAATCATGCTGAATTAAATTGGTAAGAGGGGCTACAAGGGTTGAATATCCTTGAATAAAACGTATGAAATAATTACATAACCCCAAAAATGAGCGCAATTATCCAACATCACGAGGCATAATCCATTTCATGATAGTTTCAATTTTAGCCAGATCAACTTTAACTCCATCTTTGCCCACGACATGACCCAAATAATGGAGCTCGTCCTTTACAAAGTGACATTTAGACAACTTTGCATACAATCGATGTTTACGAAGAATGTTGAGGACTTTGCTCATGTGGGCTACATGTTCCTTTTCATTCTTCGAGAATACCAATATGTCATCAAGGTACACCAAGACAAACTTGCCAAGGTACTTGTGAAAAATTCAATTCATCACACCTTGAAATGTTGTTGGTGCATTAGTCAATCCAAAGCTTAAAGCTTTAAATTGAGAATGGCCAAATGGAGTTCTAAATGCCGTCTTAGGGGCATCCTCATCCGAAATTAGAATTTGTGCTAAATCAAGAGACAAAAAAATTTGAGCACCTGCCAATTGATCAAATAAATCATCAATTCTACGCAAAGGGTATCTATTTTTTATTGTCTGCTTATTCAACGCACGGTAATCGACCACCATTCTCAAAGTTCTATCCTTCTTCTATACAAAAAGGATGGGAGATCCATAAGGTGAGGCACTAGGTTCATTCCAGCCTTTTTCTAAGTACTCTTGTACTTGCCTCTTCGCCTCTTCCAATTCTTTTGGACTTAGGCGGTAAATTGGCCTAAAAGGCAATTTACTACCTTCCTCCAAAGGAATGCTATGAGCCATTTCTCTCTCAGTGGGTAGCCCGCTTGACAAAGGTTTAAAAACATCTTCGAATTTCTCCAAAAGTGCGGCTAAGCACCTTGTGTCAACAAGTTGGGACGAGGTTTCCTCATCATCAATACTGGTCAATTGGAATAAAATTGGCAAGGCCCCTTTTCTTACTGCCCTCTTAAACTGCATTGCCGAAAGACATTTTGTTGAGGATTTAGATGCCCAATGCGTCAAAGGATTGCCTTGCAACGAAATTTTTCGCTTGCCCTTTTGAATGACACATGTTTTGGAAGAAGAAGAAGAACTCCGGTCTCCGGAGAGGCCGGAATGAATAGAGTGTCTGTTCGTAGAACATCCTAGACCACGCCCTGGGGCGGTGGCGTTAGATGTAAAACTACTTCACCCTTTGCAGGGAGTAGACACTATATTTATAACTAATGGTCATTACCGGTAACCGGTAATATGTAACCGTCTTTCGCCAGATGACATCCAGAAATCATGCACTGCTTTAGGGATAAGGCGAAGCAGGTTGTAATTTTATTTATTTGTTTATGGTAAGTCTTGGAGGTCTACGATAGGTTGACGGTTCTCTAGTCTGCGTTTATGAATTAGTATTGAGTGTGCATATTGTGCGGCAATTATGTTAATTTGTTTAAATGTATTTTTAATTTTCATGATAGGGAGTTTAAGTATTGTTTCTAATTTATTCATTGATGGGATGTGTGTTGTGGCCCTTGCACCTGCAACTAATACCATGAGTGGGGCTACATTCCATCCTCTTGTTATGATGTTGTTGATGAGCGGTTGATATTTTGTGGTTTTCCTATCGAGGGTTTCTGTAGCAAATCTGTCATTACAATATGTAAATTCTATAAATTGTATGGTAAGTTCTGGTGCTGGGTTTTCTGGTGGGGGATGATCGTACGGGTGGCCAATGACGCATAGTATGTCAGGTTTAAGTCTGGCGGAACAGTGACACCTTTGGGTACCACATGTGCACGGCAGTAACCAGGTTGGTACTGTGTTTTCTTGAGGTAATTCATTATGCAATCCTGCATTCATAAGTGTATAGTGTCTTGATATTTTAGTTGATAGAATGAGTTTCCGTAGTTCCCATACAGCTTTGTTGTGTCGCTTTGTTATTAGTGCATGGATGTGTTGTTGTTTGCATTTAAGTAGTACATGTAGCCATGTATCCGCCTCTGGTGAGTTGCAAATAGGGCATGTTATCGATGGGTAGGCTTCTCTACCAAAGAAGAGTTGCTTTCGAGCGTGACCCATATATTGTCCAGTTCGGAATTTTATGAGGCACGTTTTTTGTTTATCCGTGACAACAGGGTTTGTCCAGAAGTCATTTGATAATATTATATCAATGTCCTTGTTCTCGAGCCATTTGTGTAGCTGATGTGTTTGACTTGCTATAATTGTTAAGTTGAGTTCTTTGTCGTGTTTGAGGATGTGTTTTCCGAGGTGTCTGATGGGTCCTTTGTCTGGTGTCTCTTGCATGGAGTGCCACCAATCCTTTTGGAAGTAATATGGTGTCGGGTGTGCGTGTTCATATGGTATTGCAGCGTCTCTATGATCCAGTTCACGTCCTTGTTTTGCTAGTGTGTCTGCATGTTCGTTGCCGCTGATGTTTGTGTGGGCTTTTATTTTGTGAAGTATGGTGATTTGTGTGCGGTTCATTAACATTTTTATCATAGCTTCTAGGATGTTTTTGTCTGGGTGGCTATTATGTAAGGTGGGGTGTTTGAGTTGGGTATTTAGAAGGTATAGTACATTGAGGCAATCTGTGAATATATGGGCCGGTTCATCGCGGTATGTTGTGGTGAGGAGTTGTAATGTGTGATGTATGGCCATCATTTCAGCTCGTAGTATGTTTTGTAGTCCTGGTAGTTTTTCTGCAATTTTTAGGTTTTTGACAGGGTTATAAATCCCATATCCCGCTGTCTCCCGTTTCCAGTGTCCGCTACTTATTTCTTTAGGTGGTTTAAATGACCCGTCAGTATAGTAGCAAAATTGTGGTGGGTATTTAAGGGGTAGGCATCGTTCTAGGTTGATAATTAGTGGGGTGTCTGGGTTTGGGGTGATCGGGGGGAGGGGAGGGTATGTGAGTTTAGCCCATTTTGTATTGCGGTTTACTGGGGTGGCCATTGGCGTGGGTGGTGCAGCTTGGTTGAATGCTGCAGGGATTCGTAGGGTGTTGGCGATGTTATTTATTTCTTGGATATATTCTTCTGATCCAATGGGCGTGTTCTTGTGGTGTACGCATAGTATATGGATGGCGCAACTTTCTGTTCTAGGTTCAATTCGTAATTCTGGTGGGATTGTTGGTTCTTCATAGGTGATGGTGTCGGCTTTGAAGTGTGTAATAACATGCGAGTCTGGGAAGGGTCCAATGTGGGGGTTGAGGTTGTTATACCATTTTTCATCTGTTGTTACTAGTATTGTAACAGAGTTTGCGTCATTTTTCGCTGCGAGGCGTGCCCAGTGTAGGGCTTGTTGGGCTTCAATTGCTGTATGTGGGTGTGCATATCCTTTGCCTTGCCATTTGTATTGGAATGCTTTTCCTACTGATCCGAATACTACGTCTCTAGAAAATGGGGAGTGGAATTGTTTGAGTGTGGTAGAGCATGTTACTGGAGATGAAAAATACGAGTGTGTTATTTGGAATGATTTTGTAAGGAGTTCAAGGATGGCGCTTGGGAGTGTGTATTGCGAGAATTTTAGGGATCATTTTTGGGAGTTTTATATTTATATCTTTGGTATAACCATGCTATTTCTGTTTCAAATGGTTGGGTGGGGGGCTCAAGGTTATGTGGTCTATTTAGTGCTAAGTGGTATTGATCCCATAGCCATTTTAGTCTTGATTCAGGGATGGTGGTCAGATGTCGGCCAGTGTTGTCGTAGATGTGTGCAGTATCATGTTGGGATTGGATGGTACTTTGTGTATATGCAATGTCATCTTCTGGGTTGCATTCGTTGATGTGAATGTGACACAGGGGTATAATTTGTGGTGGAGGAATGTATCTGGTGTCTTTGATTTGATCTTGATGGAAGTTTATGTTTAGTATGTTAGTAAAATGTTGGTGTTGTTTTCGGGTGTAGTATTGTGTGAGGAGTAGTATGTTATGGTTTATGGTGTTTTGGTCATTCCAAGGGAACAAATCTCTTTGGGGTAGCCATGTGCTGAAGATTGTTTCATTTGGGAGTGTCCATTGGCATAGGTAAGACGTATATATTTTCATGATTTTATTCTTGTCTTTGTATGTGCCGGGGCGGTCGTTTAGTATATTGTGTATTGGGAAGTGTGTTGGGTTTTTGAGGATGTATGGGGGGGTTTGGGGTATTCTAATGGTGGTGGAGGTGGGGGGTGGGTACGGTGCTCTTGTGGTCCTGTGTGTATGTTATGATTTAGTATTTTATATTCGTTTTTCAGGGTGTTTGGTGCCGCGTGTGTTAGGCATTGGTTTGTGCAATGGTTGTGGCATGAGGGTTCACAAAAGAGTTTTCTAGCATAGTCTAACGCATTTTTTTCCATTTTTGTTGGTGTGTGGTAATGATGTTTGAATTCATTGTTGTTCATTAAGTGTGTTCCATTGGGGTGTGTTATTTGTTTTAGTTCGAATATATTATGTAGTAGTAGTTTGTGTAGATATTTTAGCACATGTTTTGGATTCATAATCCACATGTGCCTTATACTTGTTTACCCAATCATCACAAAGTATCAAATTTGTGCCGTCACTAAATTTTGTGGTCACACACATTAGGTGACCATAATATTGTTGAACTTTGACACGCAACTTGATATATCCTTTAACTTGAACTTCCTCTCCATTTGCCAATTGCAAAATACTAGAATCCTTAACATATTGCAATCCAAAATTGTCAAGGTAGCTAGAATTGACAAAATAATTAGTGGCTGAAGTGTCCAATATCACATGAGCATTAAGTCCCAAAATTTGACCCAAAAATTGCATTGCAAGTCTCCTAGTTCCACCAAAAATATTCAATTTTTTGGCCTAGGTGCATCATAATAAACTTGTAATGTGAAGGGTGTGTTGTCTTTCAAGACTTGAAACTCAAGTAACAATTGCAATCCTTTCAAGGCACTCTTTATAAACACAACCTTGTGTTTTTCAATAAAAAAACAAGCTCTTGTATCAAAAAGATGCAACCTTTTACCTTCTCTATAAGCCAATGGAAATCTTTTCATCATGAGAGAAGTCAAATCCACAAACATACATTTGCCATAGATTTCCGAGTGAAAATCCATCAAAAAATCAAGTGAATGTTTACATGAAACAGGAAGTGTTTCCTCTTTATTATCCGGATATGTACAAATGATGAAACCAAAAGAATGCTCTATCTTGGCCTCTATCAAAGAGATAAAAAAAACTATCAATAAAACTAACACATTGTTCCTCTTTACCAACAAGAAGCCCACTAGTCAACTATTGGCGATTCAAAAATCCTTCTTGGTTTTGAACTTCGATTTCTCAGAAGGTGCTCCACTATCCTTCTTCTCCCCCATGTAGTCCTTGGCTTGGTGTCCTTTCTGTTCGCAAAGGAAACATTTTCCTTCACGACGAAGTGCATTCGCCTTATAGAAATCTAATGATTTCCTATTGGACAAAGTCGTGGCCTTGCCACGTGCCTTGTCCTTGTGGATAGGCCCACTAAACTTAGGTGGGATCTTCCGCATCTCTTTGGGGCAAAATTGCTCAATGGTGGCGTCCATTGCTACCGCGTAGGTAAGCAATCGTTTAAAGTCCTCCCAACGGCCATCCTTGTTGAAGGAGTCAACAACAACTCACTCGCGGATTTCTGGTTTTAATCCACGGACAAAGCGATCAATTTTGTTGTCCACGCTCAACTCTAAATTTGTAATTTGCGCACAAAAGGAGTTAGAACTCGGTGGCATAAGCCTCCACCGACTCCTTTTGTGTCAAATTCCATAACTTATTTCGGGAAACTTGCTCGGGAAGGACATTCTCATAAGCCCGAATCAATGTTTGGCGGAAATTTTTCCACAAACGGTTATCTTGCCCGACAGCCTCAAGCTCTTTGGCAAGAGTTTGCTAATGTTGGGCCACGCGCGGCTCGAGGTAAATCCAAACAACTTGAATGTTTTCCTCTTCAACTTGACTTGATGTCAAGTAGCGCTCCATACAATCTAACCACTGTAAGATATTGGATCCCAGCTTATCCTTAAAGCGCTCGGATTCCATCAACTTAATACGTTGGGTAGAGGCCCCTTGGGCATTCCCACCTTGCATTCTTAAGACACGCAATTGTTCTTCCAATAAAATCCACTCGATAGTTTCATTACTGAGTAAATTATCCAATCGATTTACCTCTTGTAAGATAAGACCCAATCTTTCATCTACATACCTCGCAACCCGCTCTTGGAGCTCATCGACGGGTTCTACACTAGCCATTTGCTCTTAATTTTGCAACTTTATGAAGGAAGTTTCAATTGAGAATTCAACCCCTACAAAGTTCAAAACAATAAATGACTTTCAATGGAATCTCACCCACGCCAAGATTCGTTAAAGTTTTGATACCAATGTAATAAGCTAGTATAGCTTGAACTACTGAGAACTCTCTCTCTAGACAACCATGAAGAAGAGAAGTGTCTTGTGGCATGAACCACCCCACCATAGAGCCATGAGAAAGATAGTCCCTTGCCTTGCAAACCTTCCTCATGCAAAGTGCTCACCCCCATGCCACTTTTCAAAGTTAAAAGGAATTGCCACTAGTTAACTCCCACTAGTTGGATCGCCACCAATCCTTATGGCTAAGGCTCCGGCGCGGACAGGACATCCCCCAAGCTGGGACTTACCACGCCCCCTGCGTAAATGGATGCCGTTGGAGTCCACGTCCCAAGTCGAAGTGCCGCTCAATTTGCAATACCTGCCGCACAATATTTGCCACGGCCAAAAGCTTTAATCAAAAAAAATTTGGGTTGCCCAAATTTTGAAGGAGGTTAGGGTTTGATATAAAGTGCGGGTTCTAAACATTCCGCATCCCCTAAACATTCTTTCCTTCATGAAATGGATGAATGTTTCAACAAATTTGAAATGTACTCATTCATCCCAATCAATATCGGCCCTTGGATGTGAGGCTTTCATTCAATACTAGGGAAGAAACTATATAATGTGTTTGTAAGGATTTAGGGTTCTTTCTTCACTTGTAACTTTGCTTTTATATCTAGAGGTAATAGTGTTTACACTAATCCTTCTAGTTCAGCTACATCTTGAATTACTTATTTGAATGAAAAATATTGTTATTTTTGCTTCTTATTTTGTGGTGCATTTGTTCTACTTTAGATACTAGATTGCACAAAGTTTGTGGAGCATCAAATGAGATTTGTGGCACATTTATTTTGCGGAGATTTATATGGAGAGGAAACAAAAAAAACCAAGAAGAATTAGGGGTGAATAGTAGAGTATACATACTAGGCGCTTTATTTATGCTATATTTTGAATATATTTTTTAATATATATTTATGATTACCACTCAAATTTAATCATTTCAAGTATATTCAAACAAATCTGAAAGTCTGCAATACCTGCCACATTTTTTCCTGCCACACTGTTTTGGGTTAGCAAGTACCGAAAGTCTGCAATACATGCCGCAATTTTTTCTGCCACACTGTTTTGGGTTAGCAAGTACCGAAAGTCTGCAATACCTGCCGCAGTTATATCTGCCGCACTATTTTGGAACATTAATTGTTTATAATGTGTGCAACTTTAGAGGCATGAAATAATAATGTAATATGTGTATTGTTTAGAGACTGTGAATCATTGTCTTCATAAATTGTGCTCTTAAATAAATAATGAATATATAGAAGAGACATCATCATATATTGATAAGAAAAATATTCTATGTTAAATAATTTGAATCCAACATTACAAGCTAAATGAAAATCATACTATGCCTTCACTCACGAAAATAGCGGGGATATCGAGTACGATAATCCTCTGCCTTCTCCTCAACCTTAGCCCTAATTGAGGTGGATTTCATATTCCACAAACTTTCTTCTACATTGAGCATATTTTGCTCATATTTCTTTCATTAAAGATTGTGCCTTTAACAACAACAAAAATTTGAATGTTAAAAAAAATTTGAACAATAATAATACACATATACAATAACATAAGAAATTATTGAAGCCTAACTATTCAAACTCATATAATTTAAAAGGAACATACCAATAGAAAATTTCTTGGTTTTCGTGATACGCAAGCAACTCCTCCTTAAATAGTTTGCGCTCATGAGGAATGTGATTCTTTAAAAATGCCTTCACCAAATTTGCATATTTCGATGCCCTCGTAGTTGCAATTTTTCGAAGAAAAACATCATTTGTTTCCAATGAACTTCATTCCTGGGACTTAATCAAACCCACCTCTCATTCACTAATTCCAAGAATCTCTACCTTCTTTGAATCAAGAAAGCTACAAAGAAAAGGTTTAGGGAGTGGCTTACGATCTAGTACATTTTCTTCAATCTCACTCCACGAAGCCAACACCTTCTGCCTCCAGATCTCCACTTGTTGGATATAAATTTTTCGTAGCCGTTTCTCCACATCTCCCATGATTTTCGAATTAATTTTCTTATGATCTTGAATCCGATGGTGATGATTTGTTGATGGCCTCTCTGGTTTTGCTTTCTCTATAAAGAGAATGTGTTTCTTCTTCATGTGTCCATGGAGATTCTAACACTATATTCGTTAAATGGAGACTTTTTCATGATTCTGAGACTATTGAAGTATGTAAAGTCATAAACAAATGATACAAAGTACCCAAACCACAAACAAATTACATGGAAATAGATGAATTACAACCATAAAACAAACATTAATTACATGAGTCGTAGAGCACGAACAAAATCTCCAACAATAAAGACAATATTGATGCACCCAAACGTATACAATGCAAACCAAGATGGAAAATAAATATATTATATATATTGAATATCGAACACAAGGAGTAGTATTCAAGAAATAATACTAATTAAAAATTCAAACCATCAAATGTCTAGGTACTAGGAATATTAAAAATAATTTAGTGTTGATTATATGCGATAGCCTTTGCGGCCGCCTCCTTCTCTTTTGCTTTCCGTGCCTCGATGCCCCTAAAAATCTCATCTTTGCGGCTGTAACTTTTGTTCCGGACAGGGCCCATTGATCCAAGCGCATTCAAATAATTCCGTTGGGATACCGCACTATGGGAGGAGATGGAGCTTGGTGTATCGTATGTTGATGATTGCCTAACACTCCGGCGAAGCCCAAGGGAATGCTCAGATTTTGATGGCCCAACTATCATTGGAGAAGAGACCTAATATGAGGTTCGAAGGAACATACCACAACAAGACGTTTAGGATGCGAGTCCGTAAACTTGGGTCAACGCCAAAAAATTTAGGAGCCAATGAAAGTTTCATACACAATTCCAAATAAACTACTATAAGAATGCTTAGAAAACGGAATATGAGCAAGTGATAGCGTACCTTTGTTGCGGGTTTTGAGACAGGGGTCATAGTTTTGAACGGGCCAACACTGCCATTTGCCAACTCATACATTGATGAGGAATGTCGAAGTGTGAGACAACGGTCGGACTCAGACCGGCACACGGTTGAGGGAGTTGATTTGGGTTCGGTTCCGACGATACGTAGCGGGGGGGCATCGACACACGGAGGCACATCGACAGGGAGCAGGTTTGTTGCACAAGGAACGGAATCGTCGGGGTCGCCGCATGGAAGGGGAGCCTCCAAGCATAGACGTCTATTGGGACCTTGACGTACATCGTCGTCAAACCCGGACGGCGAGGTCCCTCGACGGCGTTCGAGTGCCCGTTTCTCTTTGCAAAGAGGAGAGGGCGAAGGAGCATATGTGAGGTTGACGACTTGTGCGGGCGGGCTGTCCACAACGCCGTTGTTGCCCTCGGCGTCCTTAGAATAATCAACAGCGGAGGCTGCGTCCACCGCCGAGAACTGGTAGAGTGAGGGCAATTGGAATTCGCTCACACCACAAGACAGGGAGCCGGGAGAAGACGGGGACACATAGGGGCCGTTGGTGACAGGGGACACACTTTGGGGGTGCAACTATGAGAACACATACCCATGGAAAATAGCAAGCATTAGGTACTACAACAATGTCAAGGAACATATTGGCACACGACCACAAAGTGTAGATAATCTCAAATTAAATTATTGAAAGCCGCGAGCCGGCGGATGGCCCTATATACATCTGAGTTGGGGGCAAGCGGCCCATTGCCAATAGGGTTAGTGAGGACAAAATCCGGGACGCTACCGGGGTGACGCACAAGCCTCCTAATGTAAGGACCTAGCTCATTAACTAGGAAGGTGTCATTTCTATGGCCGGTCCATGTGTCGGGGAAGACGACGGTGCCAGGGGGGTTAAGGACACTCTTGGTTGGGCTATTGTCAACAAGGAGGGTGTTGTCCGAGGTCGGCCACCACCCGTGAGGGACCCCCTCCAACCGAGGAATGCCAACCCAAAGTCTAGATTTGAGGACTTTCAAGAACTGTTGGCCCCCGCCCCCTCCGAACTTGGGCACAGGCGCACCCCTCTCATCGAACATCTCATCACACGCCTCCTGCCCTAGTACTAGGCAAGGACTCGGGAGCCCGGCAAAAAGGAACTTAACAATGGGCTCCGTGTTGTCCAAAACCATGGAGCTCCATATGACGACATGAGCAAGGTCGAGCACCTCGCGGAGAAAGGCGCGCAAGCCGGGACGGGCTCGAACGGCCTTTCGATTAACGAGGGTGTCGAGTTCCCCGTCGTAGTCCATCTCTTCCGGACTTCGGAAGGGAGTCAAGGGGACCCTAGGGATGTGTTTGGTGTGACACAACACCCCATTGAGGTCAAATACTATGAATGGTTTACGACCGGGTTGACGTCTTCTTTCCGATGGGATGCGAGCTATCTCCGATGGACCCTGTGATTAACATTTAACTAGGACAATGTTACCATGAAAGAAAACTAAGAACAACTGGCAAAGCAAAATCCCAAGGATAAGCAAAGAAACAATAGAGAACGAAATTACATCGACAACGAAGTGCAAGTAATATAGTTACAAGTAATATAGACAACGACGTGCAAGTAATATAGTTCGAAAATAATAATTTATTTCAAGGTGTAATATACATTTTGTTTTCTCTATTCACAAACTAACTCCGCGCGTAATAAATGTAAGGCCATCCGTGCAGACCGGAATCTAAACTACAAAAATGTCGCGCCAATATGGGGTGAAGGTCGAAGGCACACTCGACATAAAGCAGGACCCATGAAGACATGCGGACGCGCGTCCGTAACCAGGGGAGGGGGAGGCAGGCATGCCTCAAGCAAGGTTGGTTACCTCAGCATGTGGAGGCGAGGCGCCGCCATCAGGGATTACACGTCGCGTCACGTCCTGTGACAGCGACGTGACGGCAGACCTGAAAACGTCACGTCCGTTTGGGGGGGGTAAAACAGTTTACCCTGTCGTCACACAGGGTAAACTGTCGTCAACAGTGTCGACTGCTAGTGGGCAGTCGACGAGTTACAGCGACTGCTACTAGGCAGTCGACACACTGAATCGACTGCTAAAGGGCAGTCGTATAGGTGTGTCGACTGCTACTAGGCAGTCGACACACTGAATCGACTGCTAAAGGGCAGTCGTATAGGTGTGTCGACTGCTGACGGCAGTCGAATTTCCATGTCGACTGCTAATAGCAGTCGACTTGGGTTGTCGACGGCTCTTGGGCAGTCGACGACAGGCGGGCGACTGCTTGTGAGCAGTCGTCTGCCCTTCAAGTCGACTGCTATTAGCAGTCGACTTGGACTGTCGACTGCCCAACTGCAGTCGACAACCCAAGTCGACTGCTAATAGCAGTCGACAAAGTCCGGACGACTGCTGGTGGGCAGTCGCACCCCTTCGTCGACTGCTAATAGCAGTCGACGAAGAAGGGCAGACGACTGTTGGTGGGCAGTCGCACCCCTTCGTCGACTGCTATTAGCAGTCGACTTGGACAGTCGACTGCCCAACTGCAGTCGACAACCCAAGTCGACGAAGGGGTGCGACTGCCCACCAGCAGTCGTCTGCCCTTCTTCGTCAACTGCTAATAGCAGTCGACAAAGGGGTGCGACTGCCCACCAGCAGTCGACAACCCAAGTCGACTGCTAATAGCAGTCGACAAAGTGCGGACGACTGCTGGTGAGCAGTCGCACCCTATGGTCGACTGCTATCAGCAGTCGACTTGAATGGGTTGCGACTGCTCGTGAGCAGTCGCACCCCATGGTCGACTGCTAATAGCAGTCGACGAAGGGGTGCGACTGCTCACGAGCAGTCGCGTAGAGACACCCATGGGCACGTGGCGTCCATGGGTTGGTCCAGGGGGCGTCTAATCGAAAGGACGCCTCCTTGGGGTATATATGGACCCCACTTCCCTCATTCCCTCACTCCCACCTCCCTCCATTTGGGCCTAGGTTGTTAATCAGCCCTTGCCATTTGGAGATAGAGGTGAGCTGGAGGGCTACAGGTGGACATACGTACTGAAATACGTATACGGTGCATACGATATACTGTTATTGCCTAACGTGTGTATTGCAACCCACCTACATACGGTCTACATTGTACCCCATTGCGGTTAGTTTGAACCATACCGGAAATTGTTATATGTGAACACTTATTTTGAAAGTGGTTTAAATCTAATTATGTAGTTTGAACTTTGAACGGCCTTAATTTGGTTTTAGTGGATTGGGAAAAAAATTGTGGGTGGTGGCGCTTATTTTGGAAGTGCTACCATATTAGGTTTAATTTATAGTAGGCATACAAAGCTAGGGGTTAGGGGCAACGATGGCAGACGAAGATAACTTGCCGCCGGAACCTCCACGTGGCGGGGATTTGGATCCGGGGGGGACTCCGCAAGCGAGACCGGGGTCAGCAGGCGCTAGAAGACGCGGCAATGCGCCGAGGGGCAGGCCGCAACCAATCAATTTGGAGGTGGCGCGGGACCCGAACATTCTCGCCAATCCCGGCTGGCAAAATGAGAGGGGCATGTGGTTGTATAGCACGGTCCGAAGGTACGTAGAGTGGACCCATTTGACGAGGATGTTCATTCCTAGCGCGAATGCTGAACGGATGTCTAGACAACGCTATGGCATATGGAGGGAGGTGAGCCATCAAATATTTGGAGAACGGTGCAAGGAGGTGTGGGATTTCTTGTGGGGTGCACCGAGGGAATTTGATCGCGGGCATATGCTAATGTGGTTATGCCAAATGGTCTACGCGGAGGTAATTTTGGGAGTGGATATGACTGGTCCACCATACCCCGCACGAGCCCGGACTTGAGGCAGGCACGCCGGGTCACGGTCATACCAAGTGCCGTCAAATGAATTCAATCTTCCCTATATTATTCCGCATGTCGTTTTTATAATGCACTAAGTGACCTACCTGTGTTGATATAACATTCCATTCGGCTTGCTCTAGATTCAAATCCATGATAGCTTTATAAATTATTGTATCAAGATGCAAGAAAGAAAAAAAGAAAAGAAATTCAACGAGTATGCCTTCAAAAATATAGATTCTTTGAGAAAGGCTTGCAACCACTTTCAACACCATCAGTCACATCTAATCAAAATATATTTACTAGTTGTGATAAGTTTTGTTTATAAACCTAACATATTAATAAAATAATATCCAAAACTCTTTCTAAAGAGTGTCAAGATTGCGAGAAAATGGTGAAATGGGACCCTAAACCCTAAACCCTAAACTCCAAAGCCTAAACCCTGACCCTAAACCCTAAAAACATTTGGTATATCCAAGGTTGTGTTCACAATATTCGAATTTAGTTATTTATCAGTTCTAAAATTAGAATCATTTAACAGTACCTTAGAAGGTGGTGCTTTTACTTTTGTAAGCAATGACATTGTGTGATCACATATTATTATGCAAGCAACTACCAAATTCTTGTTGCATGAGTTCCAAACCGAAAGCGGGCATATTTGTAACTCTCTTAATATAATTATATATTTCACAATCATAAACACTACAACTAAATCGAAGAGATATCAAGCCTCAATTGATACATTGGGCTATAGAAGGGTGTGTAAACCTATTGGAATAGCCTAAATTTGACAATTGACATAATATGCCTGAAACATAAAACTAAACACACACTAAGGTAATGTACAAGCTAACACTTATTTTACAGATGACGAATGATCATGGCTTTATATTCAAGGCTCATTATTACTAATCTCCCCTTAATCGTCAATCAAATTTCTCCTGCAAATCTTTATTATGTCAAGGTGCAAGAAAAAAAACAAGGGAAAAAAAAAATTGTCAATCAAAAATGTATCTTTGAAAGATGTTGTCAACCGTTTTTTGGCTTCTTAGGCATTTAGGGGGTTCAATTGTAAGCCCATCCCAAACTTTGGAACTCCCAATCTTGCATTTTGAAGCCAAACAAATCCTAAAATAGGCTTACATTTTATAATTTCCCTCTAGGATGCCCCCACTTCCATTTATTGCGTGGTCATCGTGCAATCATGATAAGCATCAAGCAAACATAGTGCGTATCATGGAAGATACCATGTGCGATGTGGGGTATTTATAGGGGCAGTAGGCGGCGGGAATCGGCTTTAGGGTTGAGTGTTTAAAAATTTATATATAATTTATCTTTGGATGCAGAGTACTACATAAGGGTTGGCCCCCCCACCGAAAGACTCTTTTTGCACTGTCTGGTGGGACGTCGTCCTCGATAGCTCTGAGAGGAGAACCCCCAGTCATAGCGGCAATGGAGAGCGATTTACGCGGTATGTCATATCGCCAAGCGGCATCACCGTTAATACCGCCGTAAATACCGGAAGGTTACGGACGCGCGTCCGTAACCTTTACGCGTCATCATATCTAGAGCACTAGTCGCGAGAAACTGAGTAGACCCTATCCGGTTCTTCATTTGTGTCAATGCTAGCACTGTTAGTTTACGGACGCGCGTCCGTAACCTTCATTCTGGCAGATGATCGTGTCCGAGGTCTCTGAGTACTGTCGCGTTTGTGTCAATGCAAACGCGGTATGTTTACGGACGCGCGTCCGTAACCTTCCATCTGACAGTTTCCAGTCGGTTCTCAGAGTAGAACTTTGTATCAATTCTTGCTCTGTTAGGTTACGGACGCGCGTCCGTAACCTTCCGTCTTACAGTTTCCAGTGACTTGGTTCCCTGATTAGACCTTTCTGTCAATTCCAGCGCGGTTAGGTTACGGACGCGCGTCCGTAACCATCCCTGTTAACTTCTTCTTGGTTTAGAGGTTTAACATACCTTTGTATTAATACCATCTCGGTTAGGTTACGTACGCGCGTCCGTTACCTTCCATCTAACAGTTTCCAGTGACTCACTTCCTTGATTAGACCTTTGTGTCAATTCCAGCGCGGTTAGTATACGGACGCGCGTCCGTAACATTTCATGTGACTACTTCATGTGACTTATTTCTTAGATTATACATTTCTTTCAATGCTATCGAGTTTACGGGCGTGCGTCCGTAAACCTGCGTTGGCCACCTACCTTTTACCATTTTTCTCTTTCACCACTATGGTTTGCTGCAATTCCTTCAGCTTCAAATCAAACTATTCTTTTGGTTGTCCCTGGCCTGAACTGTACTTTCATTG
The DNA here is from genome assembly GCA_964035585.1 of Polytrichum formosum. NCBI lineage: Eukaryota > Viridiplantae > Streptophyta > Polytrichopsida > Polytrichales > Polytrichaceae > Polytrichum > Polytrichum formosum. The sequence continues at coordinate 23,142,037 of OZ037938.1, forward strand.
CAACTTCATACCTCTATTGATGTCACTGGATCTGTGCTGCTGATCATGCTTTACGGACGCGCGTTCGTAACACTACTCTTGCTAACATTGCTTTGTTTGTCGACTGTGTAGGCGATAGCGCATTTGAGTTGTCGTCGGATCCCTCAACCTCTGATGACGAATTTGAAGACGCCATTGGTGATGCATTTCAAACCCCTATCTCCAACATTGTGGATGGAATTGGTCACAATCCCAATCCGTCCATTGAAGCGGTGTTGGATGATGATAACGATGAATATCTTCCACCGTGTCAGGGTTATTCAAGAGATCAATGGATTGGTCTTGACGTTGTCCTTGTCAATGAACATGGCGCTCCTGTTGCTGATGGTGTTTGTAGAAATACAAACCCCAAGGATTGTGTTGATGCTCTCCCCCTAGGTGATGATGACGTTGGTGTTTGCATTTTGAATTCTTTGGCACCCGCGGATGTGCCCCCGGGTTGGCGTTTCTCTCTTCGGCGTTGGCCTCACCGTAATGTCATGCACGATGGAGTAAGCTTATGGAATCAAGGACGCCGTCACAAACAAATTCAACATGCTTTGTTGGAATCCATGCGTCCTCGAAAAGGTTTCCGAAAATATGACTATGAGCGTGTACCTCCTGCAATGTCACAACGTCGTCGTGACCATGTATTGGGAGATGGATCTATTAGATCTGTGGCAACGGTGGATTGTTGTCGGAAGAAGTGTTGCCAATTGTTTCCTCGTGATAAAATCAAATCTCTACGGCAAGAAATGTGGCTTGCGGATTTCCGAATGCGAACATCAAAGAAGCTTGAGGTTCATCGCAATATACACATGGATGGTGGAGGTCACAAAATGGTCACATTGGAAAATGTGGAAGTATGTTGTAAGGCATGGTACACCATCCATGCGGTATCGAAGGCCGACTTTTATCGGTTTCGTAATCATTCCTCTCTAGGACGCCGTTCTTCCTTCCATGGTAACTTCGGCACAAAGAAGCCTAGGGAGGCTACACGTCAGGCTGCTGCAACATTATCATCCCTTATTTTGCCCTTGGCTGATGCCATGCCCCACAAGACAAGAACTCTCCCTTCGGGAGAGAAGGTTATTCAAATGGTTTTGCCGGCTGGAACAAAATGGAAAAACATCTTGGTGGATGTCAATGATGTTGGCCAAAGAGCGGGTTGTGGGCCCATTTCTTTGTCCAAGTTGAGTGTCATCAGAAGCCAACAATTTGCGGAGTATGTTACGAAAAGACCGGGTGACAAGTTTGCGCGTTGTACTGCTTGTGAAAAATACAAAGGCCTTCGAGATGCTCATCCCATTGGCACGGAATCGCACAGTAGACATCAAAGGAAGTACATCGAGCATGTCAACAACCAAGATGCACACCGCCAAGATTACTACAAGAATCGTGCACTTTCTATAATGAGGCCGAACGAGGTTTTGACTATCATTCATGACAAGATGGACCATGCCAAAACTGCTTGTCCTTGCTATGCTCGCAAAATCAAAGCCACCGATGGACTTTTCAAGCTCCCAATAGCTGTCACAGGTTCGTAAACCACAACGATGACTTATTCATTTCTGGAAGGTTACGGGCGCGCATCCGTAGCTTTGTCTTTTCTATATGTTGCTAGAAAATTTTCTCTCTCCATGCATTATTTCAAAAAAATCTTGGATGTAGTCCTCACTTCATGTTATCGTTTTTAACGCATTATTTTATTTCTAGGTATGATCGCACATGGCCATGTGGACGTGAAGTATGCGCATTATGGTTTGGATTTCTACCCTGGAGATGCCAACCATACCGTGGGATCGTTTGCCAAACTTCTACGAGATCTTGAAAAACCACCGACGTCTTCGTCCCGTGCTCTGTTTGAGGGTGCCGGAACAACACCTCTTTATGAGGCCGTACTTGATGGGAAGGAGGTGTGTTTGAATTCATTGGCGGAACCCCCTCAACAACACGTTCCTGGAAAACAACTACCGCCGACTCTGCATGTGCAACTTGATAATTGTGCAAAGGACAACAAATGTCGATACGTTTTTTGCTTTTGGTCATTGCTCGTAGCCAAAGGAATTTTCAAGGAGGTCTTTGTTTCTTTCTTGATGGTTGGTCATACACATGATGACATTGATGCTTCATTTGGACGTTGGAATATGAAGTTGCATGAAGGAGATTTTCCAACAATTCCACTTCTCATGAAATCGTACATGGATTTAGATAATGTACCGGTCATTCCGCATTTGATTGAAGAGGTACCTGATTTCAAGGCATTCATCAAACCATTCATTCTCAAAGGAGGCGACCGCTTAGTTGGCCATACCAAAGCTCAACAATTCCGCTTCTACATGCGCGATGATGGTATGCCGGCAATACAATTCAAAGTTTTGTGCACGTCACCGAATTGGGGCCCAGATGAAGGAATCCTTGTTTGGCGCCGAGACGAGGATGGGAAATGTATGTTACCGGATGGGGAGCCAAAGCCTTGCAAACCCGACCCCATGAGGAATGGGCCGGAAATCATTAAGGGCATATCGGGATTCATCGAATACTGGAAAGAGTTGTGTGAGGAAGACATCACAAGGGTTGTTCGGGATACACATGAACCACTCATCGAGTATTGGGATCGCATTCGGTCCGCTTTGCAAACGATGGATATTGATACCCGGTCAATTTTGACACAAGGGTTTTGGCCACAAAGTCGAGTGACTGTGTTGGAGTCTGACGCCATGTTCTTCAGCAATGGGGATGTCCGTGAGGAATTCGCTGCAGACGAGCATTACGTAGGCCCTGCTCGCAATCGCCCGGCTCCGTCATTTCGCGTTGGTGTTGATTGCCACGAAGGCTATATGGTCCTCGTACGTGCCGGAGACGAGGAACACCCCAAGCCCATATGGTTGGTAAAAGCATTGTCGTCGCCTAATTTTGTTCCAACTAGCCCCAATTTCCGTCAAATTGAGGTGGAGTACTGCCGCCCAAGCACGAGAGACCCAAATGTGTTGCGGACCTATTTAGGTTGGGATACAAAAAAAGGTTTTAAGTGGACAATGGACTCGGCATTTGAACCAGTATGGATAAACACGGATACTATACTTTGTGCTTGGAAGCCGCGAAAAGGGTCCAAATCGGAGACAATGACCATCCCCCAAAAGCATATTGATTTTGCCAAAGACAACTTGGCTCGTATTGCTGCCGCAGAAAATGACATTGAGAATGGAAACGAGGTTGAAGATGAAGATTGTGAATAAGAGCACAAGAGCAAACTAGGTTCATGATTGTGTTAAATAGTATGTAAAGAGCTTTATTATAGGAATTATATGGCACCATTGGGGCCAAAATTGCTTGGATTGGGCTCATTTGTTTGTAGGTTCAAAATTTTAAGAAATCTAACAAGACAAACTATGTTTTGCATGAAATTTGCAATTGTCTACACATTGTATTGAAACAAACTTTCCCACATTGTGCTATCAAATGTCTTGTAAATGTTGAGTAGCTACATAATACATTGTGCATTTGCCAAAATAATATACTACTCCAAATGTTACATTTGGGAATGTTGTGCATGCTTTGGAATGTACCATCCTATTCAACACAACCCCTATGTTACGGATGCGCATCCAATAGTCCATAATAATAAATCCAATGGTTTTTTTTGGACTCCATAATTCTTCCCAATGTTCCCAATGTTCCCAATGTTCCCAACATTCATGGTATTGGCATCCTAAACTATGGGCCACATTTATTTTGAGACTTCCCAAAGTCTCCATTTAACGAATATAGTGTTTTCTTCAAATTCTTGAATTTGTATGGAGTCCAATAGATTTGGTGTACAATGGCTGCTATGAGTAGTTTGTCTGGGTGGTGGTGTTGTGATGTTGGGTGTCTTATGTGGTTGTTAATTAAGAATATGCTATTGAGGCTGTCTGTAAAAATGTGAGTGTCCAATTGGGTGGTTCGTATGGTTTTGATAGCGGTGAGTATTGCGTCAAGCTCTGCTCTTAGAATATTTTGGTATCCTGGTAGTCTCTCTGATATTTGAATGTTGTTGTTGGGGCTGTATATACCAGATTCAACAGTGTTGCCTTCTATCTGGCCTTCCGGGTTTGTGGAGGGTGGGATGAATGATCTGTCCGTGTATATGCATTGTTGTGGATGAAATTTAAGTGGATGGATGTGGTTGTATTTTGCGGGTAACGGTGTTGTATTGGTGTTCTTGGGTGGAGGGGTTGTTTTGGGGGCATTTAGCCATGCTTTAGAGAATTTAACCTTGCAGTGTGGTGATGTAGGTATAATGGGATAGGTGTCTATATGTGTGTTTAGTGTTATTTTTAGAACATTTTGCACTACTAGCACGTTACATAGAATCTGCTAATGGTGTCGTCCACTTACACAATATTGAACGATAAAATAGTACCCCTTACCAACACCAATTTGGAAAATAGAGAATCTTTGTTTCCGGAGCCTAGATCAACACCTTCCTCAACTCCAATTTCAAAAATTTCAAATTCTTTGGTCCTAATCCGCAATTGCTAACTTGCTCAACCTTCTAATGCTCGAATCCATCAATTGGGTGATTCCACAGAGTTGGAGGTGTCCACATTAACCTCATCTACCTTAGTCCATAACGAATTGCTCATTCTAGTGGAGGGCACTTCCAATGACTCTCTTGCATTTTTTATCCACACAAATGACATTTCATCTATAACATGTAGTTACACCCATGAGCAAATTGGTTATGACCGATAACCAACTCGAGGAGGTGGATGACTTGTTGCTTTTGAGGCTCATCATCTACTCTCCTCAAGTTGATTATCTAGTCCTTGATTGGACACCTATATTTGATCGTTGTGTTGTTCGGTAGGAATCAAATAACACATGTTAGAGATTGGAATATGTCTTCAAATTTGTTTTAACTTCTTCACATTCAATAGTAAGCACGTTTAGGAGGACCTATGTATTTGGTCAAGGAATCAACAAACATGCACTTCCGATAACTATAACTAAGGCTTCATCATAGATTTGCCAATGCAACACAAGTTTCATTGTATAGATTTAATTGGTAGAAGTTGGAGGACATGAAAAAACAAATCGAATAACACCCATATACTTTAAGGGGACTGTATCTTAACTTTTTTGGTACATGGGTCTTAAATGGTTACTTTCCTAACTAGCCCGCGTCTCCTAATACCTGAAACAAGCGATTAGTAAGGGATGGTTAGCAAATCCATATAGACGCCATAGCCATTTTCTTTCCTCATAATTTTTGGAGCTCATATAGAAGTCTTATTTAATATCAAAGTGAAATATTCTTGTGGTCATTAAATGGTCATAAATGTGCGCCCAATTATGTTGACTATTGAACCTAGAATGATTATCATAGTTTGAGCACGAAGTCCAATCTCTTTGAATCACGTGTCTCTTTGGTATTTTGTTTCTTGGAGCCTCACCTACCCACATACCACTCAAATATAGGTGTCCAATTAAGATCGATAATTGAATTAGGCACGTCTACTTTAATATGTTGTTGTTTGCCATAATTCTCAACTTGGATTACAAAGATAAAAAAAACTTCTTGGATCCACGAGTGTGATATGAGATTTTAGCAACAATCTGTGGAACTTTGTGAGTTTCCATGTTGTTGCAATGATTTTTCAAAGTTAAAAGTGTCAGAACCATAGATTAGCTATTAAAAAATGTTGAGTATTGAGCCTAGATAATTAATAATCTCTGAGCACATACCTCTTTTATTATAATTATAATTATTTTATTTTATTTTATTTTTGGCACAAATTGAAAAATCAATTGCTGAAGAACCCAAAATACAACCAACTGGGCTGAACTATAGCAGTCCGAGTGGAAATCAAGAAATAATACTCATATGAGGCCTATCCCTCCAAGTAACGACTAAGTTGCTTCGGGTCACAATAAGGCCTTTGACCCCCCAAGTCAAATCAAATTTGCTAAGAATGTCTTGGTAGGCCACGTCCGGGGTTTTTTCCAAGTCCCTAAGTGTCAGTTTCCATTCAATTCTACCATAATCCTGCAAGGCATCCCAAATGACTTGGCGTGTTTTCTCCATGGGCCATTGCTAATTGTTAAAAACAAGATCGTTTCGTTGCCGCCAAATGCTCCATGGGAGGCCGCTTCTTAAGAAGAACCAAATATGATTGAACCGTCTAAGTGTTTTGCACAAAGGTTGATCAAACAAACATTGGAACATGGAAAAGGATTTCCGCGGGCCGAGATTCTTTTTTTTGGCGAAGAATTGCCACATGATGTTGGCAGCGTATCGCCACCCACGTTGAGCAAGAGGACAACTATAGAACCTGTGTTCCACTAATTCCACCGACTGAGGGCCACTATGGGGACAACTTTTATCAATCTTCAGCAAGATCTTACCACGCCACTCGTTGACCGCGACAGCTTTATGAATGACCAACCAGAGGAATGCCGCTTCTTTCTGTGCCTTATCTTTGTGCCAAATGGTATTCCATTTGAGGGAGGTGGAGGGGGGAATTTCACTCCACCATTTGTGCGGGATCGACTTTTTGAGGGCAACTTGCTTAGTAATCCACTTCCTCCCTTCTTTGGTTGAGTAAGCGAAGAAGGGGGTAACCTCGGGCCACCACCAACGGGCAGGGTGAAAAAAAAGGTGGTTAAGTTTCCCAAAGAGCAAGTTGAAATGAGTTCAATTGTTGCCTCTAATGAGCCTATCGACCCTAACACGTGTCATCCAGCCACTGAATGCCGTTTGAACACAATATTCAAAATTTTGAGAGTTTTCTAGTGAATTGGGAGTACATAAAGCAAACTATTAATTCAAGAATAAAGTGGAAACCACTAGAGAGTTGTAGAGTTCGAGAAAAAAAATAACATTTGATTTCCCGCCGTAAATTATGGAGTGATGTGCTGCCGAAAATTGACCATTTAGGTTGACTCAACCTAAATTGACTAACATATTGTCTTCATTTAGGTCAACTCAACTTAAATTGACCAACATATTGTCCTCATTTAGGTTGACTCAACCTAAATTGACAAACATATTGTCCTGATTTAGGTCGACTCAACCTATATTGACAAACATATTGTCCTGATTTAGGTCGACTCAACCTAAATTGACAAACATATTTTCCTCATTTAGGTCGACTCAACCTAAATTGACAAACATATTTCCTCATTTAGGTCGACTCAACCTAAATTGACAAACATATTTCCTCATTTAGGTCAACTCAACCTAAATTGACAAACATATTTCTTGATTTAGGTCGACTCAACCTAAATTGACAAACATATTTCCTCATTTAGGTCGACTCAACCTAAATTGACAAACATATTTCCTGATTTAGGTCGACTCAACCTAAATTGACAAACATATTTCCTCATTTAGGTCGACTCAACCTAAATTGACTAACATATTTCCTGATTTAGGTCGACTCAACCTAAATTGACTAACATATTTTCCTCATTTTGGTCGACTCAACCTAAATTGACTAACATATTTTCTCATTTAGGTCGACTCAACCTAAATTGACAAACATATTTCCTCATCTAGGTTGACTCAACCTAAATGAGTCGATTCCCCAGCTCAACATACTCTCATTTTAATGGAAACTACACGTCTAAAGTATAATCTAGTATTTATCAACCTAACATGACTTTTAGGTGGACAAATGGACAATATTATTTTGAGAGGATCCCATTCTCTCAAAATTTTGAATATTGTGTTTTGGTGGTGGTGCATCCCTCGTGTTTGGTTTAATTTCAGTGAGGGTCAAGTATTGCGAACCCACAGTGGATTTGGGGAAAGCACTCATAAACTTGGCACTACACTCAACAGGTCCAAGGCTAAATTCCTTGAGATAAGCAGTGCAAACCACCCACTCCGGTAATGCATCCTCCGCACTCCTGTAAAGACCAACCCACTCTTGTGAGGTAAGTTGGGCAATTTGTTGGTTGAGCATCCTTTCTTGGAAAGGTCCATAGAATTCGGTAAGTTTAAGCCAAAAGTCGCAGTGGACTTTTTCTAAGGAGAACTTGACTTTAGCATCTTCCCTATTCAAGAAGTTGTATCTCCTTGGATCCCAAATGTCCCTAAAGTACCTTAAACCATTCCTATAGAGGGTGTAGGCCCTACTCATAATGATGCCAAAGTGGAGGCCTTGGTATTCTGCCCTCCACTAGAGATTGAGTTACAAAATATCTTTTGGAGTTGTCGAAGAGAGGTAGGCAACCATTTTTGCCATTCATTACCCATTGGCATAACTCTCAATCGGCGAGTGCTGAGATAACTTACCAAGCTTGGCACAGACATGCTTACATTTCATTGGCTCCTTCATTCTATCGGCTTCCAAAATCGCCAACTTCACCTCATTGCGCTCCTTGGCCTTTTTCAATTCTTCCATCTCCAATATAAGAATTTGAATAGTAATATTATTCTCTAATGCATTCTCCATCTCTAGGGTTATAGAAACATTCGTATCAGGAGATGCCATCTTCCTTTTGAAAATAAAACCGGCTTTGATATCAATGTAACAAACCTTAATTCTTTGTTGAAAATTTCCTTGGCATGAACCATCCAACCACGAGATAAGATGAAAGACCTCCTTACTCTTGAGCAAGAGTCCTTTATATACCTCCCTACCATGCTTGGTTGTCTTAAGTTTATCCAAAGTAAAAGCATGTTATTTTTGCAAATCTATTAACGCAAAAATAATGAACTCTATGCTTTTACTTTAAACTCATTCTAGACTATTTTTATTTTTATTCTAGTCAACATGTACCAATGATGGCCCATGTTACAAAAGATGTCACACTCAACCCTATAACAATGTGCCATCTACAAAGTTACTGTAACTATATCCACTTTTGGCTATTGCACATCAAGTCATCCTTGTTGTTGTGTACCATGTGTTGGATGGTGTACATTGAAGGAATGAGAGCCATTCGTGAAATTTTGTAAATACATACACCGAAATAGTTTTTGAATTTGAAGCTACTCTCAATTCATAAACTCATTGCGATTGTTCATTGTGAAGGTCTAGAAGTTTGTTAACCGTTCTGGAAATTCCTATAATAAATGGGTGAATATTGTGCCTCTTGCAAATTAACCACTATAGAAGGTGCATAAAGGAATTCAAGGAAACCCAACGTTACAAAGTCTCGTGAGTTGTTGGGCCACAAACTTTGAAGCAAATTCACAAAAGGCCCACGACCATCAATTTGAGGGAACCTTTACCAGAAATTGACACCCTCAATATAGCCTAGTTATTGTCCGAACCCAATACTCCTTTGGGCCTACTAGAGGATACACATGCAAGTTAGAAGTTGACCTTGCCCAAACACGAGTCTTTGGAAATTTGAAGTTTAAATTCCCGCTATATTTTGTCCATATTTTTTCATCATCCTCTCTGCATTCAACTAGCCCCTCCTCTATACTTCATTGTGCAGTTATAATTTAAGCTAATTATGTTTGTGTCACTAGCTTTGTAACAAAACCATTAGCATTGTAGAGTCGCACGCATGTAGGATGATGATGTTCAACTATAACTTCCATTCCTTTCATCGAACTCACATGGATCTTCCCAAGAACACGGTTCATATAGCTCAATCTACATAAATGTGTGCATATTCCATGTAGATAGTAGCACATAGTACTATCATGCATGTCTATGAACGATCAACATAAACTCTCACCTCCATGGTGAGTATTTTGTTGTTGCCACATATCCTTTACATATCCTTTACATATCCTTTAAGGCAATGCAAATTTTACTTGCGTCATTGTCTTGGTGACATAATCGTTTCACATAGGAAACTCACATGTAGGATGATCATGTCTAACGATGACTTCCATTTCCACCACTCACATGAATCTTTTCAAAAACAAAGTTTGTTGCATTTGTTTCCATATACCCGAATCTACAAAATTTTGTAGAGATCCTATATAGAAGCACAAAGTAATATAACGGTTCTCTTTGATAGATTGACAAAGATCACGGGTGACAATCTTGTGGTTAGATGAACATCCACCATGAACAAAACTCTACTACCAAGGTATTGAACGTAACTGAGATGGATACTCTTCTATCTACACCCACTTCTTATAGGATTCAAGACATGCAATTAGTGCAAGATGATTAGCAAATTCCAATCATGCCCGAAACCATTTGCCTCATAATTTTTAGAGCTCAAATTAATATCTTATTCATTATCAAAGTGAAAATTCTTGTGCTCATTAACTGGTCATACAAGTGCCCATGACGATTCAAAGTGCCACAAACTCTTGAAATATGGGGTATGAATCGTTTGCACTTTTGCATTCCACAAAATTAGAACTACGTGAGACAATGTTAGTTTTTGGAGGAGCATTCATATGGTGCAACTACACCCTTGAAATCTACATATAATTTGGTCTTGTACAAGTTTCAAGAAAGAAAGAGTGTATATACATATACATATAAGGGATAGCTAGCAATTGCTCTTGTTTATCTGCAGTTCTAATGAAAGAATGAATTATGCCAACAATGAATCTGATAAACAAACACAAGATAAAAGTCATATAAGTAGATTATCAGCCTTTAATGGTTTACAAATTTGAGATATAATCCAATAGGGAAAAAAACCAACCGTAAGAAGTGGAATTATTGTAGCCTATCAGACGATCTCCAATCTACAAATGTGAAAACAAATGTGAAGCAAACCCATTCTAAGTTCAGCAAAAATACCAAATGTATTAATGTTATAGCTAAGGGGGAAGGAAGAGGAATAAAAGAGAACAACAAGCCAACAACCAATACGCATGGGCATGCTACTTAGTTACCTAGACTTACTTGTACCATATGTGTCCCGGGGAGTGCACTTAATGCTAAGACTAGGAATACACGTGAGTGCGTTTTAATAGCATACCCCCCTATGTACTTGACCTTGAAATAGTTTTTAAATTAAGATTTTTTAGGTGCTAAATCATTACGTATATATCTATCATTTGGTGTAAATTTCAGGACCAAAAGTTTTTAAAATCTTATTAAAAAAAAATATAGAAGTTTGAACTGAAATGTGTTGTTTTTCGCTTCAAAAATCAATTTAAAAATATTTACAAGTGAGTATTTTTTTGAAATTTATACAACAAGAACTTTAGATTGTGTTTAACAACTTCATATTATTTTAACAAATTTTAAATGATTTTTTAGTACATACATAGGGGGGTCGAAAGTACGCACTCACGTGATTCCTAGTCTTAGCATTAAGTGCACTCCCCGGGATATGTGTCCCACAATATCTAGAATGTCAAGAGTTGTCACATAGATATGCAAAAGTAAAAGCAGCTTTGTCGCCTCAACAACATGTGGGCTCCAAAATACACAGCCTTCATCCTTGTAGATCACCAAGGAATTTAGGTCATCTAATATCCAAATTGATGTATTCAAGGAAGATGTGACTTTGTTTCTCCAAAAAATAAGGTCCCCAAGTCCCTAATGTAATGTTGTCAAACTTGAACATTCGTTGAAATTAAGCTATCTGAATAAAGTGAGGTGTCCAAATCCTTCAGGAAAAGTTGACAAACACTATCATTTCGACACATAAAAATATGACACGGAAAAGAGAAATTCAAGTCCTTAGTTAACATGGTGAAGCTCCAACACCCTTACAAACTACACTATGTCCAAGCAGAAAGGTTTCCAAGTCTAAACCATAGGTTTCATAAGGGAGTACGAATTTCAAGTCCCTCATGTAATGTTCTTAATGGAGTCAGGTTTCCAAATCCCCATTGTAGTGTTGTCAACCTCAAACACTCATTCCTTTCAAAGCATGTCAAGAACTTTGGGAAGTAAGGACATTCAAGAAGTCAAGGAAGTGTTAAACAAAAACGTGACTTTGTTTCAATAAGAAATGAGATTTCCAAAACCCTCCAGTGATATTGACAAGCTTGAACTATTTGACAAATCATGCTTTGTCAAAGAAGTGAGGTTTCCAACTCGCACATGTAATGTTGTCAAGCTTGAACATTCTCCCAAATCAAGCTCTATCAAAGAAATGAGGTTTCCAAGTAGCTCAGGTATTGCTATCAAAGCTTGAACATTCCCTCCAATTTAGATTCCTCAAAGAAGTGAGGTTTTCAAGGCCCTGGTGTAACGTTATCAAGCTTGAACATTCCCTCAAATTAAACTCCGTCAAAGAAGTGAGGATTCCAAGTCCCTCGTGTAATGTTGTCAAGCTTCAACAATCCCTCAAATTAAGCATTTTCAAAGAATTGATGTTTCCAAGTCCCTCAGGTAATGTTCTCAAGCTTCAACATCGCCCCAAATCAAGCTCTATCAAAGAAGTGAGGTTTCCAAGTCCCTTGGGTAATCTTGTCAAGCTTGAACATGTCCTCAAATTTAGCTCCGTCATAGAAGTGAGATTTCCAAGTCCCTCGGGTAATGTTATCAAGCTTGAACATTCCCCCAAATCTAGTTTTATCAAAGAAGCGAGGTTTCTAGGTCCTTCAGGTAATGTGGTCAAGCTTGAAGATCCTCCCAAATAAAGCTTCGTCAAAGAAGTGAGGTTTCCAAGTCCCTCGGGTAATGTTGTCAAGCTTGAACATCCTCCCAAATAAAGCTTCGTCAAAGAAGTGAGGTTTCCAAGTCCCTCGGGTAATGTTGTCAAGCTTGAACATCCTCCCAAATAAAGCTTCGTCAAAGAAGTGAGGTTTCCAAGTCCCTCGGGTAATGTTGTCAAGCTTGAACATCCTCCCAAATAAAGCTTCGTCAAAGAAGTGAGGTTTCCAAGTCCCTTGGGTAATGTTGTCAAGCTTGAACATCCTCCCAAATGAAGCTGCGTCAAAGAATTGAGGTTTCCAACTCCCTCGAGTAATGTTGTCAAGCTTCAATATCCCCTCAAATCAAGTTCCGTCAAAGAAGTGAGGTTTCCAAGACCCTCAGGTAATGTTGTCAAGTTTGAACATCCCCACAAATTAAGCTCCGTCAAAGAAGTCAAGTTTCCAAGACCCTCGGGTGATGTTGTCAAGTTTGAACATCCCAAAAAATTAAGCTCCGTTAAAGAAGTCAAGTTTCCAAGTCCCTCGAGTAATGTTGTCAAGCTTGAACATTCTTCCAAATAAAGCTGTCTCAAAGAACTGAGGTTTCCAAATTCCTCAGGTAATGATGTCAAGCTTGAGCATCCTCTCAAATTTAGTTGTGTCAAAGAAGTGAGGTTTCCGATTCCTTCGGGTAATCTTGTCAACCTTGAACATTTTGTCAAATCAAGTTGCGTCAAAGAAGTGAGGTTTCCAAGTCCCTCGGGTAATGTTGTCAAGCTTGAACATTCTCCCAAATAAAGCTGTGTCAAAGAACTGAGGTTTCCAAGTCCCTCGGGTAATGTTGTGAAGCTTGAACATTCCTTTAAATAAAGCCCCGTCAAAGAAGTAAGGTCTCCAAGTCCCTCGGGTAATGTTGTCAAGCTTGAACATCCCCACAAATAAAGCTCCGTCAAAGAAGTGAGGTTTCCAAGTCCCTCGGGTAATGTTGTCAAGCTTGAACATTCCTTTAAATAAAGTCCCGTCAAAGAAGTAAGGTCTCCAAGTCCCTCGGGTAATGTTGTCAAGCTTGAACATTCTCCCAAATAAAGCTGTGTCAAAGAAGTGAGATTTCCAAGTCCCTCGGGTAATGTTGTCAAGCTTGAACATCCCCACAAATAAAGCTCCGTCAAAGAACTGAGGTTTTCAAGTCCCTCGGGTAATGTTGTCAAGCTTGAACATTCTCCCAAATAAAGCTGTGTCAAAGAACTGAGGTTTCCAAGTCCCTCGGGTAATGTAGTCAAGCTTGAGCATCCTCTCAAATTTAGTTGTGTCAAAGAAGTGAGGTTTCCAAGTCCCTCGGGTAATGTTGTCAATCTTGAACATTCTTCCAAATAAAGCTGTGTCAAAGAAGTGAGGTTTCCAAGTCCCTCGGGTAATGTTGTCAATCTTGAACATTCTTCCAAATAAAGTTGTGTCAAAGAAGTGAGGTTTCCAAGTCCCTCGGGTAATGTTGTCAAGCTTAAACATTCTCCCAAATAAAACTGTGTCAAAGAAGTGAGATTTCCAAGTCCCTCGGGTAATGTTGTCAAGCTTAAACATTCTCCCAAATAAAGTTGTGTCAAAGAAGTGAGATTTCCAAGTCCCTCGGGTAATGTTGTCGAGGTTGAGCATCCTCTCAAATTTAGTTGTGTCAAAGAAGTGAGGTTTCCAAGTCCCTCGGGTAATGTTGTCAATCTTGAATATCCTTCCAAATCAAGCTTCGTCAAAGAAGTGAGGTTTCCAAGTCCCTCGGGTAATGTTGTCAAGCTTGAACATTCCTTTAAATAAAGTCCCGTCAAAGAAGTAAGGTCTCCAAGTCCCTCGGGTAATGTTGTCAAGCTTGAACATTCTCCCAAATAAAGCTGTGTCAAAGAAGTGAGATTTCCAAGTCCCTCGGGTAATGTTGTCAAGCTTGAACATCCCCACAAATAAAGCTCCGTCAAAGAACTGAGGTTTCCAAGTCCCTCGGGTAATGTTGTCAAGCTTGAACATTCTCCCAAATAAAGCTGTGTCAAAGAAGTGAGATTTCCAAGTCCCTCGGGTAATGTTGTCAAGCTTGAGCGTCCTCTCAAATTTAGTTGTGTCAAAGAAGTGAGGTTTCCAAGTCCCTCGGGTAATGTTGTCAATCTTGAACATTCTTCCAAATAAAGCTGTGTCAAAGAAGTGAGGTTTCCAAGTCCCTCGGGTAATGTTGTCAAGCTTAAACATTCTCCCAAATAAAACTGTGTCAAAGAAGTGAGATTTCCAAGTCCCTCGGGTAATGTTGTCAAGCTTAAACATTCTCCCAAATAAAGTTGTGTCAAAGAAGTGAGATTTCCAAGTCCCTCGGGTAATGTTGTCGAGGTTGAGCATCCTCTCAAATTTAGTTGTGTCAAAGAAGTGAGGTTTCCAAGTCCCTCGGGTAATGTTGTCAATCTTGAATATCCTTCCAAATCAAGCTTCGTCAAAGAAGTGAGGTTTCCAAGTCCCTCGGGTAATGTTGTCAAGCTTGAACATTCCTTTAAATAAAGTCCCGTCAAAGAAGTAAGGTCTCCAAGTCCCTCGGGTAATGTTGTCAAGCTTGAACATTCTCCCAAATAAAACTGTGTCAAAGAAGTGAGATTTCCAAGTCCTCGGGTAATGTTGTCAAGCTTGAACATCCCCACAAATAAAGCTCCGTCAAAGAACTGAGGTTTCCAAGTCCCTCGGGTAATGTTGTCAAGCTTGAACATTCTCCCAAATAAAGCTGTGTCAAAGAACTGAGGTTTCCAAGTCCCTCGGGTAATGTTGTCAAGCTTGAGCGTCCTCTCAAATTTAGTTGTGTCAAAGAAGTGAGGTTTCCAAGTCCCTCGGGTAATGTTGTCAATCTTGAACATTCTTCCAAATAAAGCTGTGTCAAAGAAGTGAGGTTTCCAAGTCCCTCGGGTAATGTTGTCAATCTTGAACATTCTTCCAAATAAAGTTGTGTCAAAGAAGTGAGGTTTCCAAGTCCCTCGGGTAATGTTGTCAAGCTTAAACATTCTCCCAAATAAAACTGTGTCAAAGAAGTGAGATTTCCAAGTCCCTCGGGTAATGTTGTCAAGCTTAAACATTCTCCCAAATAAAGTTGTGTCAAAGAAGTGAGATTTCCAAGTCCCTCGGGTAATGTTGTCGAGGTTGAGCATCCTCTCAAATTTAGTTGTGTCAAAGAAGTGAGGTTTCCAAGTCCCTCGGGTAATGTTGTTAATCTTGAATATCCTTCCAAATCAAGCTTCGTCAAAGAAGTGAGGTTTCCAAGTCCCTCGGGTAATGTTGTCAAGCTTGAACATTCCTTTAAATAAAGTCCCGTCAAAGAAGTAAGGTCTCCAAGTCCCTCGGGTAATGTTGTCAAGCTTGAACATTCTCCCAAATAAAGCTGTGTCAAAGAAGTGAGATTTCCAAGTCCCTCGGGTAATGTTGTCAAGCTTGAACATCCCCACAAATAAAGCTCCGTCAAAGAACTGAGGTTTCCAAGTCCCTCGGGTAATGTTGTCAAGCTTGAGCGTCCTCTCAAATTTAGTTGTGTCAAAGAAGTGAGGTTTCCAAGGCCCTCGGGTAATGTTCTCAATCTTGAACATTCTTCCAAATAAAGCTGTGTCAAAGAAGTGAGGTTTCCAAGTCCCTCGGGTAATGTTGTCAATCTTGAACATTCTTCCAAATAAAGTTGTGTCAAAGAAGTGAGGTTTCCAAGTCCCTCGGGTAATGTTGTCAAGCTTAAACATTCTCCCAAATAAAACTGTGTCAAAGAAGTGAGATTTCCAAGTCCCTCGGGTAATGTTGTCAAGCTTAAACATTCTCCCAAATAAAGTTGTGTCAAAGAAGTGAGATTTCCAAGTCCCTCGGGTAATGTTGTCGAGGTTGAGCATCCTCTCAAATTTAGTTGTGTCAAAGAAGTGAGGTTTCCAAGTCCCTCGGGTAATGTTGTCAATCTTGAATATCCTTCCAAATCAAGCTTCGTCAAAGAAGTGAGGTTTCCAAGTCCCTCGGGTAATGTTGTCAAGCTTAAACATTCTCCCAAATAAAGCTGTGTCGAAGAAGTGAGATTTCCAAGTCCTTCGGGTAATGTTGTCAAGCTTAAACATTCACCCAAATAAAGCTGTGTCAAAGAAGTGAGATTTCCAAGTCCCTCGGATAATGTTGTGAAGCTTGAACATTCTCCCAAATAAAGCAGTGTCAAAGAACTGAGGTTTCCAAGTCCCTCGGGTAATGTTGTCAAGCTTGAGCATCCTCTCAAATTTAGTTGTGTCAAAGAAGTGAGGTTTCCAAGTCCCTCGGGTAATGTTGTCAAGCTTGAACATCCTTCCAAATCAAGCTTCGTCGAAGAAGTGAGGTTTCCAAGTCCCTCGGGTAATGTTGTCAAGCTTGAACATTCTCCCAAATAAAGTTGTGTCAAAGAAGTGAGGTTTCCAAGTCCCTCGGGTAATGTTGTCAAGCTTAAACATTCTCCCAAATAAAACTGTGTCAAAGAAGTGAGATTTCCAAGTCCCTCGGGTAATGTTGTCAAGCTTAAACATTCTCCCAAATAAAGTTGTGTCAAAGAAGTGAGATTTCCAAGTCCCTCGGGTAATGTTGTCGAGGTTGAGCATCCTCTCAAATTTAGTTGTGTCAAAGAAGTGAGGTTTCCAAGTCCCTCGAGTAATGTTGTCAATCTTGAATATCCTTCCAAATCAAGCTTCGTCAAAGAAGTGAGGTTTCCAAGTCCCTCGGGTAATGTTGTCAAGCTTGAACATTCCTTTAAATAAAGTCCCGTCAAAGAAGTAAGGTCTCCAAGTCCCTCGGGTAATGTTGTCAAGCTTGAACATTCTCCCAAATAAAGCTGTGTCAAAGAAGTGAGATTTCCAAGTCCCTCGGGTAATGTTGTCAAGCTTGAACATCCCCACAAATAAAGCTCCGTCAAAGAACTGAGGTTTCCAAGTCCCTCGGGTAATGTTGTCAAGCTTGAACATTCTCCCAAATAAAGCTGTGTCAAAGAAGTGAGATTTCCAAGTCCCTCGGGTAATGTTGTCAAGCTTGAGCGTCCTCTCAAATTTAGTTGTGTCAAAGAAGTGAGGTTTCCAAGTCCCTCGGGTAATGTTGTCAATCTTGAACATTCTTCCAAATAAAGCTGTGTCAAAGAAGTGAGGTTTCCAAGTCCCTCGGGTAATGTTGTCAAGCTTAAACATTCTCCCAAATAAAACTGTGTCAAAGAAGTGAGATTTCCAAGTCCCTCGGGTAATGTTGTCAAGCTTAAACATTCTCCCAAATAAAGTTGTGTCAAAGAAGTGAGATTTCCAAGTCCCTCGGGTAATGTTGTCGAGGTTGAGCATCCTCTCAAATTTAGTTGTGTCAAAGAAGTGAGGTTTCCAAGTCCCTCGGGTAATGTTGTCAATCTTGAATATCCTTCCAAATCAAGCTTCGTCAAAGAAGTGAGGTTTCCAAGTCCCTCGGGTAATGTTGTCAAGCTTGAACATTCCTTTAAATAAAGTCCCGTCAAAGAAGTAAGGTCTCCAAGTCCCTCGGGTAATGTTGTCAAGCTTGAACATTCTCCCAAATAAAGCTGTGTCAAAGAAGTGAGATTTCCAAGTCCTCGGGTAATGTTGTCAAGCTTGAACATCCCCACAAATAAAGCTCCGTCAAAGAACTGAGGTTTCCAAGTCCCTCGGGTAATGTTGTCAAGCTTGAACATTCTCCCAAATAAAGCTGTGTCAAAGAACTGAGGTTTCCAAGTCCCTCGGGTAATGTTGTCAAGCTTGAGCGTCCTCTCAAATTTAGTTGTGTCAAAGAAGTGAGGTTTCCAAGTCCCTCGGGTAATGTTGTCAATCTTGAACATTCTTCCAAATAAAGCTGTGTCAAAGAAGTGAGGTTTCCAAGTCCCTCGGGTAATGTTGTCAATCTTGAACATTCTTCCAAATAAAGTTGTGTCAAAGAAGTGAGGTTTCCAAGTCCCTCGGGTAATGTTGTCAAGCTTAAACATTCTCCCAAATAAAACTGTGTCAAAGAAGTGAGATTTCCAAGTCCCTCGGGTAATGTTGTCAAGCTTAAACATTCTCCCAAATAAAGTTGTGTCAAAGAAGTGAGATTTCCAAGTCCCTCGGGTAATGTTGTCGAGGTTGAGCATCCTCTCAAATTTAGTTGTGTCAAAGAAGTGAGGTTTCCAAGTCCCTCGGGTAATGTTGTTAATCTTGAATATCCTTCCAAATCAAGCTTCGTCAAAGAAGTGAGGTTTCCAAGTCCCTCGGGTAATGTTGTCAAGCTTGAACATTCCTTTAAATAAAGTCCCGTCAAAGAAGTAAGGTCTCCAAGTCCCTCGGGTAATGTTGTCAAGCTTGAACATTCTCCCAAATAAAGCTGTGTCAAAGAAGTGAGATTTCCAAGTCCCTCGGGTAATGTTGTCAAGCTTGAACATCCCCACAAATAAAGCTCCGTCAAAGAACTGAGGTTTCCAAGTCCCTCGGGTAATGTTGTCAAGCTTGAGCGTCCTCTCAAATTTAGTTGTGTCAAAGAAGTGAGGTTTCCAAGGCCCTCGGGTAATGTTCTCAATCTTGAACATTCTTCCAAATAAAGCTGTGTCAAAGAAGTGAGGTTTCCAAGTCCCTCGGGTAATGTTGTCAATCTTGAACATTCTTCCAAATAAAGTTGTGTCAAAGAAGTGAGGTTTCCAAGTCCCTCGGGTAATGTTGTCAAGCTTAAACATTCTCCCAAATAAAACTGTGTCAAAGAAGTGAGATTTCCAAGTCCCTCGGGTAATGTTGTCAAGCTTAAACATTCTCCCAAATAAAGTTGTGTCAAAGAAGTGAGATTTCCAAGTCCCTCGGGTAATGTTGTCGAGGTTGAGCATCCTCTCAAATTTAGTTGTGTCAAAGAAGTGAGGTTTCCAAGTCCCTCGGGTAATGTTGTCAATCTTGAATATCCTTCCAAATCAAGCTTCGTCAAAGAAGTGAGGTTTCCAAGTCCCTCGGGTAATGTTGTCAAGCTTAAACATTCTCCCAAATAAAGCTGTGTCGAAGAAGTGAGATTTCCAAGTCCTTCGGGTAATGTTGTCAAGCTTAAACATTCACCCAAATAAAGCTGTGTCAAAGAAGTGAGATTTCCAAGTCCCTCGGATAATGTTGTGAAGCTTGAACATTCTCCCAAATAAAGCAGTGTCAAAGAACTGAGGTTTCCAAGTCCCTCGGGTAATGTTGTCAAGCTTGAGCATCCTCTCAAATTTAGTTGTGTCAAAGAAGTGAGGTTTCCAAGTCCCTCGGGTAATGTTGTCAAGCTTGAACATCCTTCCAAATCAAGCTTCGTCGAAGAAGTGAGGTTTCCAAGTCCCTCGGGTAATGTTGTCAAGCTTGAACATTCTCCCAAATAAAGTTGTGTCAAAGAAGTGAGATTTCCAAGTCCCTCGGGTAATGTTGTCAAGCTTGAACATTCTCCCAAATAAGGTTGTGTCAAAGAAGGGAGATTTCCAAGTCCCTCGGGTAATGTTGTCAAGCTTGAACATCCCTTCAAATCAAGCTTCGTCAAAGAAATGAGGTTTCCAAGTCCCTCCGGTAGTATTGTCAAGCTTGAACATCCCCTCAAATAAAGCTCCGTCAAAGAAGCGAGGTTTCCAAGTCCCTCGGATAATGTTGTCAAGCTTGATCATCCCCACAAATAAAGCTCCGTCAAAGAACTGAGGTTTCCAAGTCCCTCGGGTAATGTTGTCAAGCTTGAACATCCTCTGAAATTTAGTTGTGTCAAAGAAGTGAGGTTTTCAAGTCCCTCGGGTAATGTTGTCAAGCTTGAACATCCTTCCAAATAAAGCTGTGTCAAAGAACTGAGGTTTCCAAGTCCCTGGGGTAATGTTGTCAAGGTTGAACATTCCCTTAAATAAAGCCCCGTCAAAGAAGTGAGGTTTCCAAGTCCCTCGGGTAATGTTGTCAAGCTTGAACATTCTCCCAAATAAAGTTGTGTCAAAGAAGTGAGATTTCCAAGTCCCTCGGGTAATGTTGTCAAGCTTGAACATCCCCTCAAATCAAGCTTCGTTAAAGAAATGAGGTTTCCAAGTCCCTCCGGTAGTATTGTCAAGCTTGAACATCCCGTCAAATAAAGCTCCGTCAAAGAAGTGAGGTTTCCAAGTCCCTCGGATAATGTTGTCAAGCTTGAACATCCCCACAAATAAAGCTCTGTCAAAGAAGTGAGGTTTCCCGGGGAAGTCACTGTCGAAAATTTAGATAACTATGAGAGAACAAATATAGGGTGACATTTATTCATGGTTGTTAAAAATTATATTTTTTTTTGATATACCATAGCCTTGAATAAATGTGAGGTAGGACATTATATATAATATAGGGTTACTTGTAATACCCAAAATTATGTTGATAGTATTTCTAAAATAGCATTATAGTAATTGGTAGGGAATTTGTATTATTTTTGGGTTGAGTTTAGGGTAAGAAAAATTTAAGAACTAGATGAAAAATGATCACAAATCCATCTACAAAATGGATGAATTCGTTGGATGAGGGTTATTAAGTGTACTCTTGAGGAACATTTCATTGACGTTTGTATAATTCTCTAGTTGTTCCTCCCACGCAAGACAAGAATTCTATCATCGTGCATTGACCCCTACGTGTTTAAAGAGCTCCGTGGGGCCATATTTGGTGCATCTATGGTGGATTGATGGATTTGTCCTAGGCGAGAGGTTGTGGCATCTTTTGTGATGATCGTTTCTCAATTTTCACGTAGGATTTTTAAGTAGGCATTTCAAATTGTCTTCACACTTTGCATGATAACATGTGCAATGTTAGTGCAACTGTGCTAGTGAACACATATGGACACTTTAATGATGCTGGTTTGTTTTGGAATTTGTGGACTTCTTTCAATGTTTGGATGAAACAATTAAGTACGCCATTATCAATGGGCTTAGACATGTAACCAATTATGTAAATAACATGCTTCTTGTATACACAGCTTAATTTTTGTTGTGTGATGAATTCCATTTCTAATGCTATTGTCCATGAAGGAAAATTCAAATAAATATAAATAATGAAGGGTCTAAAATATTATGGAGATTTTAATTTATAATTACACATAGGGTGGTAAGAAATTGAAGAAAGTAGAATTATTAAAAAATATAGGGTCCACTAAAATGCAGTAAATGAGCTACATAGCCCCCCAAAAAATATGTGTTGTACGTTCATGTGTCCCCAAAGAATACACTAAGTGACTTCCCCGAGTGAGGTTTCCAAGTCCCTCGGGTAATGTTGTCAAGCTTGAACATCCCCTCAAATCAAGCTTCGTCAAAGAAATGAGGATTCCAAATCCCTCCGGTAGTATTGTCAAGCTTGAACATCCCCTCAAATAAAGCTCCGTCAAAGAAGTGAGGTTTCCAAGTCCCTCGGATAATGTTATCAAGCTTGAACATCCCCACAAATAAAGCTCCGTCAAAGAAGTGAGGTTTCCAAGTCCCTCGGGTAATGTTGTCAAGCTTGAACATTCTCCCAAATAAATTTTTGTCAAAGAAGTGAGGTTTCGAAGTCCCTCGGGTAATGTTGTCAAGCTTGAACATCCCCACAAATAAAGCTACGTCAAAGAAGTGAGGTTTCCAAGTCCCTCAGGTAATGTTGTCAAGCTTGAACATCCCCTCAAATCAAGCTTCGTCAAAGAAATGAGGTTTCCAAGTCCCTCCGGTAGTATTGTCAAGCTTGAACATCCCCTCAAATAAAGCTCCGTCAAAGAAGTGAGATTTCCAAGTCCCTCGGATAATGTTATCAAGCTTGAACATCCCCACAAATAAAGCTCCGTCAAAGAAGTGAGGTTTCCAAGTCCCTCGGGTAATGTTGTCAAGCTTGAATATTCTCCCAAATAAAGCTGTGTCAAAGAAGTGAGATTTCCAAGTCCCTCGGGTAATGGGGTCAAGCTTGAACATCCCCACAAATAAAGCTCCGTCAAAGAACTGAGGTTTTCAAGTCCCTCGGGTAATGTTATCAAGCTTGAACATTCTCCCAAATAAAGCTGTGTCAAAGAACTAAGGTTTCCAAGTCCCTTGGGTAATGTTGTCAAGCTTGAGCATCCTCTCAAATTTAGTTGTGTCAAAGAAGTGAGGTTTCCAAGTCCCTCGGGTAATGTTGTCAAGCTTGAACATCCTCTCAAATTAAGCTCATTCAAAAAAGTGAGGTTTCCAAGTCCCTCGGGTAATGTTGTCAAGCTTGAACATCCTCCAAATCAAGCTGAGTCAAAGAACTGAGGTTTCCAAGTCCCGGGGATAATGTTGTCAAGGTTGAACATTCTCCCAAATAAAGCTGTGTCAAAGAAGTGAGGTTTCCAAGTCCCTCGGGTAATGTTGTCAAGCTTAAACATTCACCCAAATAAAGCTGTGTGAAAGAAGTGAGATTTCCTAGTCCCTCAGATTATGTTGTCAAGCTTGAACATCATTCCAAATCAAGCTCCGTCAAAGAAGTGAGGTTTCCAAGTCCCTCGGGTAATGTTGTCAAGCTTGAACATTCCCTTAAATAAAGTCCCGTCAAAGAAGTGAGGTTTCCAAGTCCCTCGGGTAATGTTGTCAAGCTTAAACATTCTCCCAAATAAAGCTGTGTCAAAGAAGTGAGATTTCCAAGTCCCTCGGGTAATGTTGTCAAGCTTGAACATTCTCCCAAATAAAGTTGTGTCAAAGAAGTGAGATTTCCAAGTCCCTTGGGTAATGTTGTCAAGCTTGAACATCCTCCCAAATTTAGTTGTATCTCCCAAATAAAGCTGTATGAAAGAACTGAGGTTTCCAAGTCCCTCGGGTAATGTTGTCAAGCTTGAACATCCTCTCAAATTAAGCTCATTCAAAAAAGTGAGGTTTCCAAGTCCCTCGGGTAATGTTGTCAAGCTTGAACATCCTCTCAAATTTAGTTGTGTCAAAGAAGTGAGGTTTCCAAGTCCCTCGGGTAATGTTGTCAAGCTTGAACATCCTCTCAAATTAAGCTCATTCAAAAAAGTGAGGTTTCCAAGTCCCTCGGGTAATGTTGTCAAGCTTGAACATCCTCTCAAATTTAGTTGTGTCAAAGAAGTGAGGTTTCCAAGTCCCTCGGGTAATGTTGTCAAGCTTGAACATCCTCCAAATCAAGCTGAGTCAAAGAACTGAGGTTTCCAAGTCCCTCGGGTAATGTTGTCAAGCTTGAACATTCTCCCAAATAAAGCTGTGTCAAAGAAGTGAGGTTTCCAAGTCCCTCGGGTAATGTTGTCAATCTTAAACATTCACCCAAATAAAGCTGTGTGAAAGAAGTGAGATTTCCAAGTCCCTCGGATTATGTTGTCAAGCTTGAACATCGTTCCAAATCAAGCTCCGTCAAAGAAGTGAGGTTTCCAAGTCCCTCGGGAAATGTTGTCAAGCTTGAACATTCCCTTAAATAAAACCCCGTCAAAGAAGTGAGGTTTCCAAGTCCCTCGGGTAATGTTGTCAAGCTTAAAAATTCACCCAAATAAAGCTGTGTGAAAGAAGTGAGATTTTCAAGTCCCTCGGATTATGTTGTCAAGCTTGAACATCGTTCCAAATCAAGCTCCGTCAAAGAAGTGAGGTTTCCAAGTCCCTCGGGTAATGTTGTCAAGCTTGAACATTCTCCCAAATAAAGTTGTATCAAAGAAGTGAGATTTCCAAGTCCCTCGGGTAATGTTGTCAAGCATGAACATCCTCCCAAATTTAGTTGTATCTCCCAAATAAAGCTGTGTGAAAGAACTGAGGTTTCCAAGTCCCTCGGGTAATGTTGTCAAGCTTGAACATCCTCTCAAATTAAGCTCATTAAAAAAAGTGAGGTTTCCAAGTCCCTCGGGTAATGTTGTCAAGCTTGAACATCCTCTCAAATTTAGTTGTGTCAAAGAAGTGAGGTTTCCAAGTCCCTCGGGTAATGTTGTCAAGCTTGAACATCCTCTCAAATTAAGCTCATTCAAAAAAGTGAGGTTTCCAAGTCCCTCGGGTAATGTTGTCAAGCTTGAACATCCTCTCAAATTTAGTTGTATCAAAGAAGTGAGGTTTCCAAATCCCTCGGGTAATGTTGTCAAGCTTGAACATTCTCCCAAATAAAGCTGTGTGAAAGAACTGAGGTTTCCAAGTCCCTCGGGTAATGTTGTCAAGCTTAAACATTCTCCCAAATAAAGCTGTGTCAAAGAAGTGAGGTTTCGAAGTCCCTCGGGTAATGTTGTCAAGCTTAAACATTCACCCAAATAAAGCTGTGTGAAAGAAGTAAGATTTCCAAGTCCCTCGGATTATGTTGTCAAGCTTGAACATCCTTCCAAATCAAGCTCCGTCAAAGAAGTGAGGTTTCCAAGTCCCTCGGGTAATGTTGTCAAGCTTGAACATTCTCCCAAATAAAGTTGTGTCAAAGAACTGAGGTTTCCAAGTCCCTTGGGTAATGTTGTCAAGCTTGAGCATCCTCTCAAATTTAGTTGTGTCAAAGAAGTAAGGTTTCCAAGTCCCTCGGGTAATGTTGTCAAGCTTGAACATCCTCTCAAATTAAGCTCATTCAAAAAAGTGAGGTTTCCAAGTCCCTCGCGTAATGTTGTCAAGCTTGAACATCCTCTGAAATTTAGTTGTGTCAAAGAAGTGAGGTTTCCAAGTCCCTCGGGTAATGTTGTCAAGCTTGAACATTCTCCCAAATAAAGTTGTGTCAAAGAACTGAGGTTTCCAAGTCCTTTGGGTAATGTTGTCAAGCTTGAGCATCCTCTCAAATTTAGTTGTGTCAAAGAAGTGAGGTTTCCAAGTCCCTCGGGTAATGTTGTCAAGCTTGAACATTCTTCCAAATAAAGTTGTGTCAAAGCACTGAGGTTTCCAAGTCCCTCGGGTAATGTTGTCAAGCTTGAACATCCTCTCAAATTTAATTGTGTCAAAAAAGTGAGGTTTCCAAATCCCTCGGGTAATGTTGTCAAGCTTAAACATTCTCCCAAATAAAGCTGTGTGAAAGAACTGAGGTTTGCAAGTCCCTCGGGTAATGTTGTCAAGCTTGAACATCCTCTCAAATTAAGCTCATTCAAAAAAATGAGGTTTCCAAGTCCCTCGGGTAATGTTGTCAATCTTGAACATCCTCTCAAATTTAGTTGTGTAAAAGAAGTGAGGTTTCCAAGTCCCTCGGGTAATGTTGTCAAGCTTGAACATTCCCTTAAATAAAGCCCCGTCAAATAAGTGAGGTCTCCAAGTCCCTCGGGTAATGTTGTCAAGCTTGAACATCCTCCCAAATTTAGTTGTATCTCCCAAATAAAGCTGTGTGAAAGAACTAAGGTTTCCAAGTCCCTCGGGTAATGTTGTCAAGCTTAAACATTCACCCAAATAAAGCTGTGTGAAAGAAGTGAGATTTCCAAGTCCCTCGGATAATGTTGTCAAGCTTGAACATTCTCCCAAATAAAGCAGTGTCAAAGAACTGAGGTTTCCAAGTCCCTCGGGTAATGTTGTCAAGCTTGAGCATCCTCTCAAATTTAGTTGTGTCAAAGAAGTGAGGTTTCCAAGTCCCTCGGGTAATGTTGTCAAGCTTGAACATCCTTCCAGATCAAGCTTCGTCAAAGAAGTGAGGTTTCCAAGTCCCTCGGGTAATGTTGTCAAGCTTGAACATTCTCCCAAATAAAGTTGTGTCAAAGAAGTGAGATTTCCAAGTCCCTCGGGTAATGTTGTCAAGCTTAAACATTCTCCCAAATAAAGTTGTGTCAAAGAAGTGAGATTTCCAAGTCCCTCGGGTAATGTTGTCAAGCTTGAACATTCTCTCAAATCAAGCTGTTTCAAAGAACTGAGGTTTCCAAGTCCCTCAGGTAATGATGTCAAGCTTGAGCATCCTCTCAAATTTAATTCTGTCAAAGAAGTGAGGTTTCCGATTCCTTCGGGTAATCTTGTCAACCTTGAACATCCTCTCAAATTTAGTTGTGTCAAAGAAGTGAGGTTTCCAAGTCCCTCGGGTAATGTTGTCAAGCTTAAACATTCACCCAAATAAAGCTGTGTGAAAGAAGTGAGATTTCCAAGTCCGTCGGATTATGTTATCAAGCTTGAACATTCTCCAAATAAAGCTGTGTCAAAGAAGTGAGATTTCCAAGTCCCTCGGGTAATGTTGTCAAGCTTGAACATTCTCCCAAATAAAGCTGTGTCAAAGAAGTGAGATTTCCAAGTCCCTCGGGTAATGTTGTCAACCTTGAACATCCCTTCAAATCAAGCTTCGTCAAAGAAATGAGGTTTCCAAGTCCCTCCGGTAGTATTGTCAAGCTTGAACATCCCCACAAATAAAGCTCCGTCAAAGAAGTGAGGTTTCCAAGTCCCTCGGGTAATGTTGTCAAGCTTGAACATCCCCTCAAATCAAGCTTCGTCAAAGAAATGAGGTTTCCAAGTCCCTCGGGTAGTATTGTCAAGCTTGAACATCCCCTCAAATAAAGCTCCGTCAAAGAAGTGAGGTTTCCAAGTCCCTCGGATAATGTTATCAAGCTTGAACATCCCCACAAATAAAGCTCCGTCAAAGAAGTGAGGTTTCCAAGTCCCTCGGGTAATGTTGTCAAGCTTGAACATTCTCCCAAATAAATTTTTGTCAAAGAAGTGAGGTTTCGAAGTCCCTCGGGTAATGTTGTCAAGCTTGAACATCCCCACAAATAAAGCTACGTCAAAGAAGTGAGGTTTCCAAGTCCCTCAGGTAATGTTGTCAAGCTTGAACATCCCCTCAAATCAAGCTTCGTCAAAGAAATGAGGATTCCAAGTCCCTCCGGTAGTATTGTCAAGCTTGAACATCCCCTCAAATAAAGCTCCGTCAAAGAAGTGAGGTTTCCAAGTCCCTCGGATAATGTTATCAAGCTTGAACATCCCCACAAATAAAGCTCCGTCAAAGAAGTGAGGTTTCCAAGTCCCTCGGGTAATGTTGTCAAGCTTGAACATTCTCCCAAATAAAGTTGTGTCAAAGAAGTGAGGTTTCCAAGTCCCTCGGGTAATGTTGTCAAGCTTGAACATCCCCACAAATGAAGCTCCGTCAAAGAAGTGAGGTTTCCAAGTCCCTCGGGTAATGTTGTCAAGCTTGAACATCCCCTCAAATCAAGCTTCGTCAAAGAAATGAGGTTTCCAAGTCCCTCGGGTAGTATTGTCAAGCTTGAACATCCCCTCAAATAAAGCTCCGTCAAAGAAGTGAGGTTTCCAAGTCCCTCGGATAATGTTATCAAGCTTGAACATCCCCACAAATAAAGCTCCGTCAAAGAAGTGAGGTTTCCAAGTCCCTCGGGTAATGTTGTCAAGCTTGAATATTCTCCCAAATAAAGTTGTGTCAAAGAAGTGAGATTTCCAAGTCCCTCGGGTAATGTTGTCAAGCTTGAACATTCTCTCAAATCAAGCTGTTTCAAAGAACTGAGGTTTCCAAGTCCCTCAGGTAATGATGTCAAGCTTGAGCATCCTCTCAAATTTAATTCTGTCAAAGAAGTGAGGTTTCCGATTCCTTCGGGTAATCTTGTCAACCTTGAACATCCTCTCAAATTTAGTTGTGTCAAAGAAGTGAGGTTTCCAAGTCCCTCGGGTAATGTTGTCAAGCTTGAACATCCTTCCAAATCAAGCTGAGTCAAAGAACTGAGGTTTCCAAGTCCCTCAGGTAATGATGTCAAGCTTGAGCATCCTCTCAAATTTAGTTCTGTCAAGGAAGTGAGGTTTTCGATTCCTTCGGGTAATGTTGTCAAGCTTGAACATCCTCTCAAATTTAGTTGTGTCAAAGAAGTGAGGTTTCCAAGTCCCTCGGGTAATGTTGTCAAGCTTGAACATTCTCCCAAATAAAGCTGTTTCAAAGAACTGAGGTTTCCAAGTCCCTCGGGTAATGTTGTCAAGCTTGAACATTCACACAAATTAAGTTGCGTCAAAGAAGTGAGGTATCCAAGTCCATCGGGTATTGTTGTCAAGCTCTTGCAGTGTGTCAAATTTAAGTGTGTCAAAGAACGCAAGTTTGCAAGGCCGTCAGGTAATGCTTCGAGCATTTTCGATCCCTCTACATCAAAGCTTTTCAAAGATTGCAATTCCCATAGTTGCTTAGGCAATTTTTGACAGTCACCATTTATAACTATGGCCTTCAATTGACATAAATGTTCTTGAACTTGTGAAAGAGGAACTTTGAATAGTTGGAGGTCGGTTGATGCATTGTCCATATGATCATGAATTAACAATTGTCGAAGATTGCTTAGATCCAAGTCTAAACAATAATTTAGATGGCACTGCATTGTTTTATATAATATACCTTCAACTTTCTTGGTGCCCTGCTTTGCAAGATGTACAAATCATATCAAAACAAGTAGACTATTAATAGATTTATATATTATTTTAAAGTATGATGGAATAAAGTAAGTCATTGCAAAGATTAGACATGGATCTAAATTGATTATAAACATCTTGACTATCATAAACATGAAAATAAACGTCCAATAAAATTTGATTGGATATGCACGTTTTATTTGTATAGACTTTACAAAGAGAACATGGAACAAACATTGTCATACAAATTGTTCATTGCAATTCATACCTTGCTTGTAAATTGAGTTGAAGGAATCGAGTCAACGCTCCAAACTCGAGTGCCCAAGTATTCTTCATCCCTTTCCACAATCATTCGTCCCATGTCACGTAGTTGGTCGTGCATTTCTATGTTTCCATATCTATCAACATTTACCAATGACCGCTCTATCAACATATTGAACGACTTTATTGGGGGGGTATCATTACCGGTCCACACATGCAAGGCTCTACCTATTGAAATGCCTCTTGGCCACACGTCTTTGCAAAAGAAGCATGCTATGTCCAAAAACATACTTCTTTCATCCATTGGCAATCCATCAAAGCTTATTTTCAATGTGCTCCAAAGCCTTGTGTTTTCAATGTCTTCTTTGTAACCATCCAAACATCTTCCCCTTTTAATTCTTCGAAATGCTCGCTCCCAGCTTCGTAACCTCCGTTTATCCCGTAAAAATGCACCCAATACTCCTAGGCTTAAAGGCAAGCCACTGCAAGCTTCCACTATTCTTCCTCCTATATCATGAAATTCATCGGGTAAAGAACCTTTGGATCCACATGAATGAAGGATAAAAAGCTCATTTGCTGCATTTTCATCCAATGTATCGACCATCATTTTTCCGTTCTCCCCGACACAATCTTTAATCATGTCCCAATGGCGGGTTGTTATAATCAATGTGATGCTTGTGTTGTCACTCAAAATATCCGGATGGAGGAGATCATCTAGTTGATCTTGATCCCTTATGTCATCCAATATTATGAGAACCTTCTTACCAACCATAAATTGCTTCAACATGTTTTGTGCATCCACCAAATTTGTTGGCAAGCTTTTAGGATCTTCTCCAAAGTCTTTTAACATGTCACATAAAATTCCAAGGGGTTCGCTTTTATTCTTCAAGTCTTTGGCAAAACATGATGCATTGTATGTGGACTTCAAATCATGAAATATGACATTTGCCAATGTAGTCTTCCCAATTCCACCCATGCCAATGAGACCCAAAATCCTCACTTCCTTGAGGCGTTGCTTGACTTTTGTAAGGTTATTTTCAAGACCCACCACCATGTTGTTCTCTTGCATTGTTGCTTCATTCACCTACATGAACAACGCATGCAACAAGAACATAATTTTTATTCAAAATTACATACTCGAAGACCTACACTTAATCTAAATCAATAAAAATGACAAGCTACATATATATATGAATGAATAGTTTATTAGATATTTTAACACCAAAATGGTTTGTACCTTTATAATATGTTTCTCCTTGACCTCCTTTGCCTTCTCAATTCTTGAGTTCCTTTGGAGCGAGGCTCCATCCTTTTCAAACTTTGGACGTAGGCTTGCCGAGTATTTTCCTCTCAAAAACATTTTCTTCAAATCAATCAATTTATCACAAATTTCCAAAAATGTCGGCCTTTGTAAAGGATCCTCCACCCAACATTCCTCGATCAACCTCGTAAGCTCTTCACAATTCATTGGCAATTGTGGCCTCTCAAATTCCTCAACTTTTTTCAAAACATAATTACGCTTCACGTGATTGCTCCCAAACGGAGCAGTTTGTGACAAAATCTCTGAACATGTCATAGCAAAGGACCATACATCAGCTTGAAATAGACTTGCATTAGGTTCAAGTTTTTTCCGAATTATCTCCGGTGCCATATATTTAGTTGTACCAACGCAATAGCAGTCCTCTTCCTTGGAGACTTTGCTTTTAACCTCAATATTAGAAGTACCATAGTCAGCCAACTTGACCGAATATCGCCTAGAATTCAATTTTCCTCCAATGGAATTGGGTCTCATGAGCAGATTGTCCGGCTTTAAATCAAGATGGGCAACATGCATGTCATGAAGATAATACATGCCACTTGCAATTTGATGCATGATATCAATTGCAAGAAGATACGTTAACGGTTTAGATTGCTTCCTCAACATGCCGCTCAAGCTCATGTCCATGAACTCCATCACCAAATACAAATTTTGAAGAGGTTGGCCATCTCCTCCGCATTTTTGTAAAACATTGTGAGTCCGAGAACAAAACTCATCTTTGCTCCCACCAACTCCACAATATATGAATTTGATGAGATTCGGATGGCTCAAGCCTGCCAAAATACCAGCCTCTTTGCAAAACTCTGAAACCTCATTTGAAATTGGCAAAATCTTTGTTGCACATTGAAAGCCCGACCATATTGATTCATACACCGCACCATTTCCTCCTTCCCCAATTTGTTTAAGAAGTATTGGTTTTATTGAATCAATGACATTTGGAACCTCCACACCATCAAGTTCTCCACCTTCTAGTTGCAAGTCCCTCAATCTTCGTTGTAAATATTCTCTACATTCATAGTTGTCATCATCTTCTTTAAGCCTTTCTTGAAGAACTTTTTCATCGTCCTCAATCTCTTCCAAGGTGGGCATGTCAAGATCTACGGTAAGCATGACAAAATCCGACCTTGGATGGCTTGCTGAATGCATCTCATATATCACATCCCAACAACACCTCAATTCGGACACAAGTTCTCGAAAAACCTCCTTGTTATTTATTTGGAATGCAATTGCTTGAAACCCATTTTGATTTCCACATTCACTCACCACAACTCCCAATTTTTGTATAATGCAACATAGCTCCTCAAGTGCAACACCAAACTCTTGGACCTCACTACTCCATTTGATCATCTCACCAACACATTCTACGACTTTTTTAAGCTTGGTGAGAAGATGTTTACATTGCTTCTTATTCAATACTTCATTTCCATTTGAAATCTCTTCGAGTCTCCTTATTTCTTCCTTTTGCCATTGCAATGAACCTCCAATATCATATTTGTAAATGGTTCCTCCTTGCCGATATGTCCAAAACATCATAAAGCAAGTGCCAATAAAATCTAATAACCTTGATAGTTCCTTAAAAAACATTTGTAAAAGTGTCACCATGATGAAATATTTGCTAGAAATTCAAATTATCTCGACTGCCAAATATTTTGTCCAGAGAAGGGGTAATTTGCATAGTTCCAAGAATATAAAAGCGGTCACTCCATCTGCAAATATCCATGTAACATAAAGTCATGGTGACAACCACCTAAAATTTCAACAAGTCATGATGAAAATATACATTAAAACAACTACATACATATTGTCATGAAAGTAGCCAATAACAAATGCAAACATATAAACTTAGTTAGTCCTAGTAGACCCAAGGGCACTCTTATTGGCAGCAAGTGATACATGACAAGGACACCCTCCCTTCTTTTTTGAGTATTTAGATAGGGGCTATTGTGCTTGATTCAAGATTTTTACAACATACTCCCCAATCCCTAAAAATGTAGCATTTATTATGTTCCTAGGAGTGCAGATGCAATACATTTAACACTACATAAGTGCAGTATATTTCATAGTGCTTCATTCATAACATGAGTAAGTGCACTCCATGAATAACTACACCTTGAGCTCATGAGATAAGAATTGGAGTTCTAGTTTAAATACAAGAATAAAAACTCTATTTTATAATATTTGTAGTTGACTAAGACAAAGTTCTTAGCTCGATGTAACCCATTGGCTCCTCGCATCGATTTATAAGCCGCTTGGTGCCAAAAGTGGGTGGTCGCCCAAACACAACACTATTTGGATTAAATAAAGGTCCACATTCAAATTGATAAGGTTTTTAGGTGCATACACTTCATTCATGCTCATGAAAATCGGAGTTATTGCTACAAAATAAGTTCTTCAAAAAACATAAAAAAATAAAGATCAAATTCACATTATCCATAAATTGCAATAGGAAATTTGATCATCATTTTCTCTACCATCATATAAATTTGTAAATTACTTGATTTCCAAAGTCCATTAAAGATTACCAATTCTAATCAACGCATAATACTACCCCCTACTCCAATCAAGACTATCAATGTAGTGCAAGTTACAAGACCAAGAAGTTTCCATGTCAAATGTGAATCAAGGATCTTCAAACTATTTTCGTGGCTTCAATGAAATTGCCATAAACATCTCTGTACAAAACAAAGTGATCTTGAAAGGAAGAGAAAAACTCCTTTCATGTATTCTTGCTAGTTCAAAAATACATCAAATGACACCCATAGGCTTTGAACATCAAAAGCTCAATTTTATGGAACCAGTGAAGACTAAGAGTAATCAATCAACCAAGAACACGACTAATAACAGTAACCACCTCGTCTTCAATCTTGATCAATTCTTGAACTATCCCCGAAGTTATCATCCTGATCAAATTTAAACTCAACCCACTAGCATTCTTGCAAATTGGGGATAAGGGCCTACATCAGAGAACACAATATACTAGGAATCATAGGCTGATGAACTTGTGACCTGCGTTTGAATTTGTGGGTGACACTAAGATGTGCCATGGCTAGAGTTGAAAATATAGATTGACTTGGGAAAATCAACAAAGATTTACAAAATTGGGATTTTATATCAAGATGCAAATTGGAACTCCTGAGCAACTAGAACTCTTAAGCACAAAAAATCAACCTCGTGTGACTAATGGGCCCGTTAAGGGAGGCTTGATTATGAACATATGTAGATTATGTTGAGTGCAACTACATAATTGCCGAAAGTAAACTACCGTCCAACGTTGTTATGATGCACAGGTGAAGGAAGAGTGACTAATAAGGAGTCGGACAAGAAGGGTTCGGGAAGCAGGTTAAGTTGCAAACTTACAATTTCCAAAGAACGTCGCTCATACGTCGTCAATGTTCCTGATAAGTTCACAAGGAAATTCAACATCGTCAATAAAAAGACACAACACATGGCACTTGCATAACTTGCTGAATCTTTAGCAACTTTCAAATACTTCAACTACTTCGAAAGAGACTCTAGCTAGATGATATTGGAGACTACGTCAAAAGCATACTACACAGAATATTAATAGTCATGCACCTGCCATGCATACAATCTCTAAACTTATTAATTTTTTTCCAATGCTCCTCAAAAACTGTGGAAGTACTCTAACAATCGCTTTTCTGTTGCAATTTGTGCTCCACTGCCATACATTTGCAGGTGCTTCTGTCCGCGGTTATAAGAGTCTCCAAACTACGCACGACTCTTTGAATCTTTTTACAAACAGCCTTGCAGGATGTGCCAAGAAATTCTTAGGCTCTGAACATCAAAAGCTCAATTCTACGGAACCAGTGAAGACTAAGAGTAAGTAATCAACTAAGAACACGACTAATAACAGAAGACTTTTCTCTAACTCTGGTAACTCACAGTTTGTACAATACTTGATCACATTGTAACTACCTGTCTGAGAATGAGAAGGAGAACGATCGTTTCATTCCGTTTGCCACGATTTGTTGATCGCCTCCGAGCAACCGTAAGAGAAGTGACAGGTTCACTTCGTTGGGACGGGCAGTAGTAGCCGCAGCGCGCAAGTGAACGGAAGCAAAGAAAATGTCTAGAGAAAGGAAGAGCTTGCTCGACATGTTAACACAGGGCTGGAAGGCTGAAGCGTGAGAGGGATGGAATCTGGGGCGTCGGCTCACATCAATCTCAGCCGCTGCATTTCGGCAGAGGGCCCATCCCATGCCCCCGGATTCCAGGCATGTGCACTTGAGACTCCGAGTCACTGTCCCCACTCCCCATCCCACTGAGGAATCTTTTAAAATTAAATAAAATTAAACAAATTGCGACTGACCTAGTACGGTGGCATAGCCAAAAAACCGGGACAACCAAACCACAGTCGGGTTGCCTTGCTTTTATAGAATGGCACATTTTGGGAAACGCCAAAAACCTTCGTATTCATATCGAGAATCTACACTATATAAAGTAGATGGGTCTTAATTGGTTACTTTTTCTGACTAGCCCACTGCATCTCCTAGGATATGAAACACGCGATTAGAACGAGTTGATTAACCAATCCAAATAGAGGTCGTAGCCACTTTTCTCATAAAGTTTGGAGTTTGTATGAGTGAATTATTCGTTGGTTCTGTTAGTGCTCTCCACCCAACCATCGAGGACAATATATGATTTAGGTTGCGGAAAACAAAAAATCAAATAATATTGGTATTAGGATTTATGATTTGTGTTTTCAAATGTGTGTCAAACCAAATTTGGATGTTGAAACCGTTTATAGTTTGACCGGTTCAAGTTCAAGACTATCGGCAAATCGCCGATCATTTTAGAGGGATGGTTCTATAGAATATACTTTAAAAGAATAGTGGAAGACCAAAAGATATCAACATGTAACTGGTTGGACTTGGAAGCACTTGGATCTTGAGTCTTGACCAGTTGTGCCCAATATATTTTCAGAGTTGATTCATAATATTATTCAAATCCATAACAATGTTATGTGGGACTCATAGTATTGCATAGAATATTCCCTTATATTTCTCACATTCAATTTGAATGTGGGAATATTAGGGAATATTCTATGCAATATTGTCAATCCCATAGAACATTGTTATGGATCTAAATAATGTTATGTTTGACCTGCAACAATGAACTAATTTATCTAGGTCACATTCTTTTTTTAAGGAAACACATATTCTCATTGATGTTTGTTGTTATGGGACATATGATTTCCTATGAACGATTTAGTATTTTTGGAACACCAAAATTGGGTCACATTATGACAAAAGTTTCAACAAGTTGTAACAAGACAACATATTAATACGAAAGAGTTCAACTATTAGTGTGGTCCACAATAGGCATGTGACATGCTACTATTTTGTGCCACACAAAATCAAAATATCTAGAGTAGACACAAAATTACAAATATATAACTTGGGACTAATTGCTGCTCAAACCCCCACTACATGAAGCTTGGACCTTTAAATATCACCTCCACACAGTGGGTACCCTATTATAACTTGGTAAAACCCATGTAAGCATTCAAGTCTTTAAAATTAGATAAATTCATAACAAGTAAAAATTCCTTGGGTTTTACTTGCATTTATTGGGGATGATAGGAGATCCCAATGTGAGACTATTTGTTAAAAAGAGGGCACTTGAGTGGGAGAAAGCAAACAATCCCCTATTGGTAGGGCAATTGTTTTAACCATGTGAATTGCAAGGAGGACGTGCTACTTGTGGGTGGACTTGAACCAACATAAAGGTAGTTGTAGGTCGTACAATATCACACTTGTACAAAATTTAGAACCTTTTTAACATAATGTCAAAGATTATAATTGAAGGTAAACTTAGTAATTGACTAAGAATTAGTATATATAAACATGTTCAAAATTTTAAAAACAAAGAGCTACTTACCCTTCAAAGAAGTGGATGAATTCTCCTATCCTTCATGTTTCTCCAAACAAGCATCACTGCATTCCAATTGATGTTTTCAACTAGAATATTTGCACATGAATTGCGCATCAAAGCATCTAAAGTTTCTAACTTCAAACTAGTACGTAGATGACTTTTGATTAGGTTTTGTTTAGAAAAACCCCTCTCACATATTGCAGTGCTCACTGGAATCACCATAACTCTCCTCCACAAGTTACTCAAACCAGGCCAATTGATTGACCACTTTGGAGTGGTACCTGCAAACTCCCAAGCTTCAAATAAAGACTTATTTGGGATCATCTCTCTCATGGTCTCCACCATCTCCAAACACTCACCCCGACACCGATCTTGTTCTTCTTCAGAAGTATGGAACTTCACAAACAACCTCTCCAACCACTCTTCAGTAATACGAGTTCTCTCATCATCATTTGCTGGGTAGAGATTGGGATTAAAGAACTTGCATGCATTGAAGATGCCTAAGTCTGGAAACATGTTATTCAATGCATCCACCACCCGTTGTACATACTCTGCCCCAATGAATTTGCACTCTTCAATTGTACCAGGTCGCTCAGTAACACTTCCCAAATGCATTGCATAGGTTCTCTAGCCACCATCTGCAAGTGGATACACCATCTCCATAGAGGTTGCACATGTCTCTAAAAATGGCCACAATACCCTTGAACCTCTTCCAAATGCTGCACCTCTAACTGTAAGAAAACGTCCACTCAAAACTGTAATACAAATGTTCAAGTGGCCTCCAATCTGAGTAATATCCACATGGTCACTTTAGAACAACTTATTGAGTTTATTCAACCCAGTAAGAACATCCACAAGTAAACGTAGAAGAAATTGGAACTAAAAGGATGTCAGTTTACGATACCATGTTGGTACATCTTCACGAAAAGCTTGTAAAAACATAGGCATACAATCCAAAACTCATTGCATCACTTGTTGTCACCAAAAATCCTCCACCCTTCGATTTCGTCCTAGCCCGAGTGGAAAAGTTTATAATGACATGTAGAGACTACTCTCTTTGTAACCCAATATATAATTCCAATCTACCCTTGGAATATACACAACTTGATTAACACCACACTATGTAGTTTTACATTCCTTAATGTCGGACAAGGTTATATTCTTAGCCTTTTCTAATGTCCACCCGGCCGCTTTGGCCACGCATGCCTTCAAAGATATCCCTCTTGTGAATCGAGTCCTTGCCGTCGACTCCACACTACTACATGAGTTCTCGCTTATTGATTCCGTGCTATCACATGTCATCGTGGTTGATTCCGTATTGGTACATGACACTTCGCTTGTGGATTTCATGAGCGCATAGGCTTTAAATGTAAGTATTAAAAAATACTTATATACTTATCCTTGCCCTTCCTTCTCTAAGTTCTTCTTGATGTAAATCTCTATCAATGTCTTCCTACTAAACTTCAAAATAGTATAACTCCCACCCAACTTATGTTCTTCAAGTGAAATTTGGTACACTTGTTAAGTACCTTATCAAAAATCTCCACACCAAATTTTGGCACAAACAGAGTTCATATGCAAAAGTTATGCATGAAATTCTAACTCTAACTACTTAGTATGAATGTTGTGATAAAGCATCAGGTCATTAAAACTCTAATAACTTCCAACTCCTACATCCAATCAATCTAAAATTTTGATACAAGATAGATATATAAGTTCAGAAGGTAGTGTCAAATTTTGGTATCCATATCTATAACCCTCTAAGAGATACATATTTTCAAACCTTACTGCTTTGTTCCTAGACACCCTCCCCTTCAACTTTTAATAACTCTTTCATCCCAATGACTGAAGCTCTCAAATTTTTACCACAACTCCCATACTTTATAATAAACAATCCTTCAAATTTTCATACCCATTGAACACTCTGATCATCCATAATTGACAAATCTCTCACTATAAAGTTCTGTTCAAGTTCATAACTAATAAAACACTACAAGTAATGCACCTAGTACAATCTAGTCACTCAAAATGCCACAAGTTTAAACAAGTTTGAACTCTCTCACTTCAATATGAATCTCAATGCAACAAGTTGAAGTTTACAATCAAACTCCAAATTCCTTAAACCCAATCTACTTCTAACAAGAGGTCAATCCCTCTTCAAGGCTAAATAGCCTTGGCTCTTCTCCTAAGAACTAAGCACACACATGTGCTCCTATCTTGCTTCCCACACACCCACACTTATAACCCGTGGGGTGCTTAAGGAGCACGAAGGAAAGAGAGGATGAGTGAGGGAAGAATGAGAGATTATATAGTGAGTTGAGAGGGAGAGAGGGCATGAGATAAGGATAGGGTGAGAGGATTAGAGCCTCCAATCACAACCCCTTAACCTTCTCCTTCTAAGTAGGGACTCATCCCATCCACAAGGCTCTCGATAAGCCTTCGAAATCTCCTCCTACTTTGTAGGCTCTTATCTAATCTCCTAAGCCTTCCTCCCTCAAATGATCAACAAAGATCCTAATTCAAACATTTAACTAACCTTG
The DNA here is from genome assembly GCA_964035585.1 of Polytrichum formosum. Taxonomy (NCBI): domain Eukaryota; kingdom Viridiplantae; phylum Streptophyta; class Polytrichopsida; order Polytrichales; family Polytrichaceae; genus Polytrichum; species Polytrichum formosum. The sequence continues at coordinate 23,180,757 of OZ037938.1, forward strand.
GCTTTCTACCTACCACACTTTACCAAGGTATGTCCTCATACTACTTAAATCCACTCCACACAAGCCTAATGCTTCAAACTTAGCTTTCTTCAAGCTTCACTCTTTTTATATTTTTGTGAATAATCATAAATCAACAAAACACTACTTGTAATGTTTTACAAGTGTTAACAACACATGTGGACATCAATTTGGGCTCACACTTGTCCACGAGATAACCATCGCACTCCATGTATGTGAAGAACAACTAATGGATCCATGGCAAATTCCACCATTAATTGATCAAGCTCTGTCCGCCTCAATGATGACCTACTCACCCATGTGTATGCAAAGTTGGAGAAGTCATCCAACACCTGTAGCTCTGGTGATGCCTCAACTGTATCGCTAGCTGCAAGGGCATCCCTAAACAAGCAAGGGGACTAATTAATGAATATATTGCATTCAAAAAAAATTTAAATACAAAAATAAATCTCAAAATAGAAGACTCACCTATGTGCAATACAATGCACATTAATAAGTGTTGGTACATCTGCACGAAGTCTGCCTACTAGTCCTTGTCTCACCCCAGTCATAGAAGCCGCTCCATCAGTAACTAAAGCCACCAGTTTCTCAAGAGGCCACTCCAACTTTTCCAATAAGTCCACCACATTCCTATAGAATATCTCACCTGTGGCTCGAGGAACACTTGACAATCCTACGAATTGCATACGTGGAGGCCCCAAGCCACCACGAGACAAACTTCAAACATACACAATCAAATGTTGCTCTAGACTACGATCAGTTGATTCATCTACAAGAAGAGAGATCACTAGTTAATCTTTAACTTCTAAAAGATCAAATTCCCTCAAATGTTGTGAAATGGCCCACAAAAAATCATATGCAGATTGTCTACTAGTATAAGCACCATACTCATCATTGACAGGCATGTCTGGAGCTCTCAGGTGTCTAATTATGTGACACGTATCCTCATACTGATTGATAGCCCTATCATTAACTACCAAATGACACTATAAGAAAACTGCGTTTTTTGATGATGTTTTTGAAATTTTAGGCGACATCCAATAGAACATCCAGATGTTACAATGGACGTCATTATTGACATTTGGATGTTCTATTGGATGTCGCCTAAAATCGTCTGCGTTGTCTAAAAACGTCATCAACAACGAAGTTTTCATCATCAAAAACGCAGTTTTCTTATAGTGGATACAATATCTTCATACAACATATAATTATAGCACTCTCTGCATCAATAGCATTTACCACATGTCTAGCCATGGCAGTTGCCTCAGGGTTATCTCTCACCGGTCTCCACCTCAGTATGGCATGAGAATGAAAGGTTGAGCCTTCATGGTCCTTCACGGCTGAAAGCTGCAATGATTCACAACCCTCTCTTATGGTCCCCCATCGTGTGTTTTGACCACCTGCTTGACATGCTGCACACTTCATGTAGGGCTTTTGACTAGGCAGAGCAATGTGCATCAACCAAGGCCTTCCTTGACGCCATATGGGCATAAATTTCCTCCTCCTTGGAGGCCGCCCTCCACCACCATGAACTGGCATTTGTACTCCTACACTATCCTCATCATCTGCACTATCATCTGGCTCATCATCCTCCCCCATCTCAGTGTCCTCCCTAATTTGATCATGTCCATGAACATCACCTTGCTCTTCCTCGACATCAAGAATACCATGTGGGGAACCCCTAACAGAAGATTCTGACAACTCAGGCAATTCATTCCTCCCATCACTCAAAGTTTGAGAAGAAGAAGATGCCCTAAACATATGGAGAATGCTCTGTTGCCGTGCATCTCTCCTCTGTCTGGGTACACCAGACACTGGCAAAGACATAACTGCAATACATATTAAAAACACTTCAATCACCACTCATATGAAATATAAAAACCTTAATTATGTGACTTAACACCAACCTAGATTCTATGTTCATTTCAAATTCTTCTATACATTACTTGACTAACACTTGGGAAAAAATAAAAACAAAAAAGTTAGCAAATGTACCTTCTCCTCATGGTTTCTTCACCCTCCAAGCTCCAAGCTCCACCTCCAACAAGTCAGCTCCCCCATTCATACATTGGTGACAAGTGGTTTAAGAGGAAACATCCCTATCCAGTGTAACCCAACTCAGCATGCAACTTTGATTGCAATGGGAGGAAATTATATTGAAGACTAAATTTTCATCCGAAGAAAGCAAACATTTGAAGTTTGGATCATTGGGACTATGAAGGACACAATCAAAATTATTCAGCACATACAAACATACATAGATATCGGTGAAAGAAGAAGTAGTTTAGAACGACATTGAAACAATCCTTGCTCAATCTAAATCAAAACTGAATTCAAAAACTCAAACTCTACAAGCCCATAACACCTTTCATCTTGGACCTGATGGAACAATGATCGCGGAGAACCGGCAATTAGTTACAAATGAACCGGTTGAGTTTGAGAAAAACCTGTTGAAGTTCAAGATTGCAAGAAATGTACTGATCATTTTAGAGGGATTTATAGAATATACCCAAATTTAAAGAAGGAAAACCGGAGGCTGTCAACCCTAAACTGGTTGGACTTGCAATCACTAGGATCTCAACCGATTATGTTGCCCAAAAATCTCCCTGATCACTGTTCTAACACAATCTTGAAACTTGGTTGAAGATACAGAGAGAACGTACAGAGAGAAGATACTGACAACCCAGAAGAAGAGCTTGAATACCTACTGGAGGGGGAAGTGCCGAGCTTGAACACTGCTGGAAGGGGAACCTGGGCCTCAAAGAATCAGAACTTTCTCTGAACTATGTGGATGAAATGGGGCAGGTGGCAGCTAAAATAGATAAAGCAGAACACTGACATAATTGAAGGAAGATACTATTGTTTCCAAGTGCAACCAATCACATGCCGACATCTTTCGGTTTATCTTTATCAATTTGTTTTTTTCTTTAACCTTTTCATGGACGGGTTGGTTTTGAAATTACCGGTTTTGGGACGGGTTGTTTTTTCTTAAACCTTTCCTTGGACGGGTTGGTTTTGAAATTACCGGTAATTCTTTAACCTTTCAATTCGAGGTTTTTGGACGTGGACGGGTAAAAACTTTGTGAAAAATCAGCCCTGCCCATATCTACTCATCAAAATGCTTCGCATGCCAACTCATCAAAATGCGTCCCATGCCAAGTCATCCTCCTGGTGACGCATACTTGGCACTGGTCTGCGCATGATTTCTGCAAAGGATGTGAAGCCAAATTTGAGCTACTCAACTGGTTCACATGAGCTTGTGAATGGGAATTCCCAAAGCCACTTCCGTGAGTGGATCTATGCTGCAACCTCTTCTCTTCGTGTAATTACCTTAAGTGTGCTTCATACATACCAAGTGTGGAAGTTCGTGGGTGTGGAATTAGAGTCATCTTGAGAGTCTGTGTGTGAATTGGTGGGGATAATATCAAGTGACTGTGTGTTGCATTTGAGAGAGAGAGAGAGAGAGAGAGAGAGAGAGAGAGAGAGATGTGTGTTGCATTTTGGCTGTTGGAGGCTCACCCGAAATACAAGCTGTTGCTGGCATTGAACAGGGATGAGTTCTTCTCCCGCCCCACGCAGCCTGTCCATCACTGGGTCGACCAGGTGGGTGTCAACTTTAATTTCTTCCCCATTCTCAATTCTTTAGGCTACCATCACTGGGAATAGTGCAAGGAGTTAGTTCGGTTGAAGAGTTCAGTTTTTGGTTACTCTTCATGTTGCAATTCACTTTGTCAATTTGCATAGGGAGGTATGCACATGCAGTCAGGATGTCTGTTGAGATGTTTAAGGTTTAGGGTTTAGAGCTGCCTCAAGAATTTGGGCCAACTCTAGGTTTCAGTGCAAACAATTGCAAGGAATTAGCTTGGTTGTGGAATTCTTGGTTACTCTGGATCTTGCATTTCACTCTCTCGATTTGCAGTAGCGAGGTGTGCGAATGCAATCAGGGGAAGAGATGGGGCCGGGAAGCTTGCTGAGATGTTTAAAGGCTTAGGTATTGGGTTTAGAGCTACCCCAAGACTTAATTGCTAAATTCACTGGAGCAACTGTGTGATCAGATTCTAAGCTTTCAGTGGTTCGGGTTGCAATTTGTAGGTGTCACTATGAGAAATATTACAAAGCTTAGGTAGATTTGTGTTCTGGGTTCTCAAGTCTCATACCTGCGCCACCATCAGTTGAAGAAATTAAATTGGTTGAGAATTCTTGGTTACTCTTCATCTTGCATTTCACTTTGTCAATTCACATAGCAAGGCATGGAAACGCAATCAGGGGAAGAAATGGGGCCAGGATGCTTACTGAGATGTTTAAGATATAGGACTTTAAAGCTGCCCCCAATTGCAGCTGAAGCAACTGTGTGATCAAAATTCTAAGGTTTTAGTGCAAATATTGCAAGAAACTGTAGGATTCTTGGTTACTCTTGATCTTGCAATTCATGTCCTCAATTTGCAGTAGTGAGGTATGCCAACGCAATCAGGAGAAGGCATGGGGCCAGGGTGCTTGCTTAGTTCTTAGTGTTTAGAGCTGCCCCAAGAATAATTACCAAATGTGTGATCAGATTCTAAGGTTTTAGTGGTCCAAATGGCAATGTTGAGGTGTCATTATGAGGAATTACAAAGCATAGGTGGACTTGCGTATTGGATTCTAATGCTCCACCATCACTACAAAAGTACGATTTCACTTTCTCAATTTGCTGTAGCGAGGCTAGCCAATACTGCAATTAGGGGAAGAGATGGGGCCAGGAATGCTCGCTGAGATGTTTAAGGTTTTGGTTTTGGGTGTAGAGCTGGCCCAAGAATTAACTGCTAAATTCAGCCGAAGCAACTGCGTGATCAGGGGCCAGGACCCTTGCTGAGATGTTTAAGGTTTAGAGCTGCCTAAAGAATAACTGCCAAATCCAGCTGAAGAAGCTGTGCGGTCAGATTCTAAGGTCTTAGTGGTCCATGTTGCAGTTTCTAAGTATCACCATGCGGAATTATAAAGCTCCATAGGGAGCCAGGGACAAAGGTTTTGCATTTTACATTTTGTGTTTAGTGTTTAGCGTTTCAAGTTCTGGGTTCTGCAAGGTGGATCTTACATTTGCCTTACATGGAATGAGGTCATGAATCAACAGCCACACATAATAGGTGGGCGGGATGGTGTGGAAGGCGGGACGTGGTTGGCAATCTCTGAATCAGGGCATCTTGCGTTCGTGACCAATTTCAGGGAGCTAAACCCAAATCACGAGGGAGCAGTAAGCAGGGGGGAATTGCCCACTTCTTTCTTGCAGAGCTCAAAACCTCCCCATGAGTATCTGGAGGAGATTGCTGCGCGAGCTGGTGATTACAATGGGTTCAACCTAATTGTCGCGGACGTAATGGCTGGAGATATGGGTTATCTTACAAATCGACCACATGACGAGCCAATTGAAGTAAAGAAGGTGAGGATTTGAGCATTCTAAGTCATGCTGAAATTTTATTTTTGGGGGGGGCTGGGGGGGGATGGCAGGGGGGGTTATAGAGGGTAGTAAATGGGGAGTGCAAGAAGGTCAAGCTTATCCAGGTAATCAGGAAGGATATTTGTCCTTCAGGGTCATAGATTCCAATGGAGATGGGTACCATGGAATATGTCAATGGCAGTCAGTGTAGCCATGTTCACGATTCGGAGATTTTGATGGCTACGTGTCTTTCTTGTTTCACCATTTGGCTGCATCAGTATTCAGCACACATTCTTCACAGCCCCATTTTGCAATTGTATTTGCACACCTCTATAAACAATCAAGAAGCTTCAGAAAGTCTTGGCAAGGTTTCTATAATTTTGAAATTAGAGGGGGTCTCAAATTCCAATGTGAGATAGGTTTCTTTTGATTGGGGCACTAGAAGGGGAGAAAAAACATCACTCCGATGGGTCCTCGTTAGGCGTGTGAACTACAATATTGGGAGTCACCGCACCATTTGCATGCATGAGAAATGAAGGGCAGTTGTGTGAGCACAATCGAAGGAGCAACCTTCTTCAACAAGGGCTTCTCCTTCGCACTAGTGCAATCACAAGTTTACACTTGAGCCATGTGGCGGGGGAATACTTCAATTTTGTCATGACATGGACCCTTGTTTTTATTTCCTTTGCTAAACCTTTTTGGTACAGGAGAGGTAGTTAGTGCTAATGAATTAATTTTGATAGGGGACCTGATAATATGAACTAAGACCCAATATACTTTGACCAGGTTTCTACAGGACTGCATTGCCTGAGCAATGCGAATCTGGACTCCCCATGGCCAAAGGCGCTTCGTGGCAAAGAGAAGCTGGAGGCTCTAATATCCCAATTTCCAGAGGATCTGATCCCTGAGGAGCACATCATTGAGTCACTTTTAAGCGATTCTGAAAAAGCCGATTATTTGCATCTGCCTGAAACAGGCCTACCACTCGAGACAGAGCATGTTTTGAGTGCTATCTTTGTGTATCGCGACGTTCCGCCATACGGGACCCGAAGCATGGCAGTTGTGGCAGTGCTGAAGACTGGGGAAGCTACCTTTTATGAGAAATATATTGAGGACGGAGTGTGGAAAGATCACAAGCTCTCCTTCACTATCCCCACCACCACCAAGAAAGTGGAGACTGATGCTAAACTGCAATCAGCAGACAAGTCTTTGGAATGAAATAATAAGCTTCCAGAGTGCAACTCTACATTGGTGTGAGTTTCCTTCGAAGTGGCAGATGATATGAATCTCAATTTGGGGTAGAGCGCAGCAGAGGGGACCTTATTTCTCTGTCCTTAGTTTCTTTGGGTAGGTTTGCTTGTTGCAACATATCCTGCAAACCCTACTCTGTCCGCTCCATAGCAGTTAGAAGGTGAGCAGTAGGGAGGGAGTAAAGTTAGAAGGTTGATTGAAGCAGCAGCCCAAGGAAACTTCAGGTGGAGAGGTGGAGAGGTCCACTCTGCAGCACACGTCTTTCGAACTCCAGATGCACACTCTAGTGCATTTTAGAAGTGCAGAAAAGGCCTTCTCAGCTGCCACAAGGAACTTGCCTTGCATTGCAACACTTTGTTTGAACCTGACAACAAGGTGGGATATTGCTGATAAGCCAATTTGAATATATGCATCACAATTGTAAGAGCTTTGAAAATGAAGGCAGTGCAAGAATGATGCAGGTTGTGTAGAATGCACCGAAATTGTGAATGATACAAAACACTACAGCTTCGTGTTGAAATTGGAATTTCTCAGTTTTTGAAAATGCTCTGATACAGAATGAATTGGTGTATGTCATGGTAATAACCTCATTTGCAGATGAATTTTCCACCTTGTAGACAAACAGGAGGATCTAAATTGCTATCTGTACGCTAGAAATATGAGTATTTGTACACAAAAATTAATTAGTCTCTGAGACAGGAGGCCACGGCTGTTCCGTCAATGAACCACCCATCTCCATTCCCCAAGCCCGGTCCACTAACGGTGTCAATTCCCTGCCACCCATTTGAATACAAACACATGTTGAAGATACAATAAATACAGATAGAGATGATCAACACAGAGGTTATTTAACCCAACAAGGAAAACAATTGGAAATGCTAACCAGCAAGTGTAAACAGCAAGCTTAAAAATCAATAGGTTTGCATGGGAGTTACTTGAGATCATGGCTGACAACAAGGACAGTACGTTCTCTCTTGAGCCCTGCCAACAACCTGACAACATCTGCACGTGCTCTCCAATCTGAAGAACCACAACAACAAACCCATCAATCTCTTGGACGTATGTAACATATGAAAGAAAGACCAATTGTTCCTAGCCTGCACCAACCCACTTACAATTTTTTGGAAAGAAATTTACAGGTAACCACATACCCTGTTTGCAAGAGAAAGTCAAAGACAAAAAGATACGGTTACTTTCTATCCTGGCCCAATCTAGTATCAACCATAAACGGTTACTTTTCAAGACTGGGGGTGTGCTTATGTGGGGATATGTGATGATTTGAACGAACCCCAAACAAGTAATGTAATAATATTTTATTTGGTGTATGATATTGGATCTATATTTAGCACACCCAATTCAAAAGAGCAAGTGAAATTAAGGTCATAAGGGACGACGACAATTAGATATAAACAATACGTATTTGAGTCTAGGCTATTTATTTAAGCTCAAATCTCCTGATAATTCAATTTGCATGTATGTACGCTCCAATTGGAATTATGCATATGATAAATAGGATAATTTTGAATAGGGTCACTTTGGACACTCTTAAATTACAATATCAAGTAGTCAGCTTAAACTGCCTCTGATGACTCCTTCAAGCCCAGAATGGGCCTCTCCCACCTTTAAGGTTTAATGCCAACTACAGCACAGGAATCCCAGTGAATACTGCAGAAGGAAGTGAGAAGGCCAAACCTAGACCAGCCAGAGGCTCATCAAGGAGAAGAAGATCAGGCATTCGCACCTGAAACAAAATACAGTCAATTGAGAAGACTTGACTTATCCTATATCCATTTCCTCAGGAAGAGAAGGTTTATATCCTTTAACTTGAACTAAAAAGAACATTTAAATGTCAACACTCCCTACTGTCACGAGGATATGTACCTAACCAATCCGAAATTGGCTACGTCCAAAAATGAAGATTAACATGATACAAAAAAAGTTGATTAGGAATACCAGTTGCACAGCTAGTGCGAGGCGGCGCTTATATCCATCACTTAGTGCTCGTGGATTGGTATCGAATGAAATATCAGCCATTCCAACCTGCAGAATCTCAGACACTTGTAATAAGCTATAGTGCACACGCAAAAGTATGTGCTACAATGTTGAAATATCATAGCCTAATCTGCAACTGCTGATTGAACATTGAGAGTATCTCTAAACTAAGGAGGTGCCACAAATGAGATCATGTTGTGAACTGCATGGAAAATTTATAAGTAGGATAGGATGAACCTGCAGACAAATGGACAACTAGACTCTTTCTCAACTGGACAAGTACATCCAGTTCCATCAATCGATCTACTTCAATTGTACCAGGATTCAAAATTGTAGAAGCGGAGGTTTATGTCAAAGTTACCGCAAATACTGCAGCTTGTAACCTCATTGCAAGCTGCTGCCTTAAAAGCAAGTCTTCCATTCTCCGAGACCACCCAAATGTGAGCTCTTCCAGAACTGTATCCGCTAAAAAGTAGCTGCCATTGATAATAATAAAAATAGCCAGTATCATTTCACTAGATGGAACAATGGAAAAGTACTAGGACAAACTTCCCCTGGAAAGGTGTCAATCAGAAAACGAATTTCCACTGATTGAGCAGTTGTATGGAAGCCCACACCAATGTAATGGAATAGTCTTAAAAACAATATTTTACCGTTCAGGAAACTGGAAGACAATTCCAACTTTAGTGGAGAGTGATCTCTGAGTGGAGTCCCTCCCGAGCACAATTGAGCCTTCTGTAGGACTTGCTAACCCTGCTAGAACCTGCCAGAATAGACAGGTAAACTTTGGAAACTCTAAACAATCCAACTGCTTAACCCTTAAAGGGCCAAGGGGCCATTGTACAACCTATATACACAATTCCTACAAGCCTCACTAAGTCTTAAAATGAGATTTTCTATATCTATGGGTTTGAAGTTTTCACTAGTACAGTAGCTTATGGGAAAGAGAAACTAAAAATATTTTCATATGTGACATTGACGATCATAACACTAAGTGTGTTTTGGCATCCAAGGGCACCCAGGTTGTGTATTTGAACCCTAAACTTCAATAGCATTAAGGTCTTCAACTGATTTGAAAAGAGCACTTGAAGAATGAGTAATCTTTGGATAGGGTCACTTTTGACACAATTGACTCAAAATGGAAATATGTAGCTCAAATACACGTCTTTGGGCTTCTCGGACGCTTAGGGATTAATTTTCTAACTTTCTTGTGCAAGAAACTTGCCTGCAAAAGAGTTGTCTTCCCACTTCCACTGCGACCATAAATAAGTCCAAAACTGTTGGCACCACCAATCACACACAAAACAGAAGTCAACATCAGGTTTAAAAAGGAAAAATGACCTCCAGGAGGTTATGCTTGCATGTGTGCACCAGAAGAATACAACTGATTCCACTTTGTGCACAAGAATCGAAACAACAAAATAAGCAAGTCATAATGTCTGCAACCTGAACTTTCACCAAATAAATACCTTGCTCACCTATTTTCTGGTAGTGAAAGAGACACTTTTGTGAGGAGATTGCTTTCAGTGCCAGGCGGCCTGTAACTAACTCCCTGAACCTAAGAACAACACAAGCTAATTAAGGTCCACACAATCCATCTTCCTGGAAAATTGAAGTCTTCAAAGCTTGTGCAACATAGGTTCATACATACATATTGTTATTCACAACATATAAAGAAAGACAAGCTTAACTCTCACTATAAACTCAAAACTGTGACTCTTTCCTCTGGAGCAGTATCACATGTAAACAACAACGTGACCTAAATAAGAGAGATGATTCTTCCATAAACTTTTGTTATATCATTAATACTTAGTCTATAATCTGAAGACACACACCTCAAGAAACTCTCGAAGTCGGTGCGATGTCCCATCCCTATCCCTACAATTCTCAACTCCAGTCCCAAGTGTTGCTCTTATAGACCACAGTCCAGCAGGTTTTCTGCAACTCCTTGTCAACCTCACACTTCTGCATTCCTGCATACAGTGTGCTTGTTTATCAACCCATCAAAGCTCTCAGCTTAGCAATTAGTCTTGACAATTACCTGCATTGCAGGCCAAAAGAACATTTAACCTATCAACGCCAATTTCTGTAGGTACTACAAACAAATATCTCTTTGCAAAACAGCCAGCTGACGTGCAAGTGTGAGAGTTGATGCCTTATTATACCTAGTAGCACTGAGGTAGGCACTTTGAGGTTCTAAAACAGGCACAAGATGTCGAAAGATATGAGGACATCACGATTCACTAGCTTAAGCCCAAGTGTTGGTTGTATGGCCATAGGAAGCTCCTTAGTTTGTATCATGCAACATCAAGTTCCTCAATCCTCCTCGTGAGATATGTGGGCCTTACATGGTCACTCTTCTTAATTGGGTGCCTATATTTGAATGGTATATGGCAAGGTTTGTAGTTAAGAATGGACATCATTAAGACACATGCCCTAATGGGATTGGACTATGTGCTCAAGATGTAGACACCGTTCTAGGTACAATAGTGAACATCACAATTGGGCCTATGTGATCGTGTAAAGAGAACGAGAATCTTCACATTAACTGACCTCTTCTAACTTTTGCATCTCGTGAAAGTCTGATTCTGAAACTTGAAATGACAATCTTCATGTTTCGCAATTGCTAACCGGATGAACGATTCCAATCCGATCAATTGAACGGCTGAATTATCCGTGGAGTTGGAAGTCCCCGCAATAGGCCACAAACCTTATAGCCTGAAATGATAACAGAATGACCTCTCACCAAACTACTCAGTCTCGCCACACTAAATACGGAAGGTGAATACAATTGCTTCTCAGAAAGACACCACCATGTAGACTAGCAATTTGGCATCACTTCATTTTGAGGGCAATCACAACACTGTTACTGCCCAAATCATCTGATACTGCAAACTACCAATTTTTAGCTTTTCCTCAATGGGCAATTTCGGTGGTTCACTTTAGCTTCCCCTCCAAGGGAAGTATTACACCTGAAGTGAATGTTCTTACTGATATTGGGCCTTCCAGCAACCTTAGCTTGTGTGTATGAGATTCTCCAATTCTGGCCTTGAAGGTTTATGACGTCATTGAATAAGCCACGTTTCTATTCGAAGGAACTTGCCAAAAGACAAAAAGGAGAGAGCACTTCAGGAGGTTATGTGCAGCTTGATCTTCCACACGAAATTAGGAAATTCAGTCAGTTCGCATTAAAATAAGCATACCTGTCCTTCTGCCTATTGGACATAAGATTTGACACAACAAAAGTGATACATCCTGAAGCATATATCCACTTGCATATATCCAACATTTTTTGATTTCGCATTTCCTTGATGAGCTCATTCAGAATGTATCTCCACTAAATTTTAATATCAAAGCCAGGGCCAAGAATGGAAGGGTTTGGTGCTGGGAGGATCTTCAAGTTTGAGACGTCTTCAATTCTAAACCCTGAATCCCGAAACCCTATAACCTGAATCCTTAGACCCAGGGGTTTAACCAAAACAGACTTGGACCACTCTCCCTTGACAGCTCCCAGACGGGAAAATTGGTGAAACCAAAAGGAGAGAACAATCTCACCAGCTCGGAAATCGCAGTTCCTTTGAAATTCCACCTGTGCTCGGAGAAGGTTAACCCGCTCTTGGAAAGGGACAGGACAATCCCTCGCGGCCTCGCCGAGTATGAAGTGACACATCTCCGCAGAGTGACAATAGAATCGCAGCCGGTGGCTATGGTCGACGCTTGCGCTGCCATCGTCGCCTTCTTAAGTTTACCACAGAAAAACAAGACTTCGAAACCACACAAATGCAGTGCAAAAACCAGGCTTGCTCGCAACACAACCAGCTGGTGAGTGTATCAAAAATTACCTCTCAACTCTTTCTCAAAATCTCTCTCTCTCTCTCATCTTGATAATCTCAGGGAGACGGGTCTAAGGGCCGGTTCACACAGGTTCCCAAGTCCCAAGTCACTTGGGGTCCATCCGTGCAATCTCAGCCATTGAGAGCGATGGAAGTTGGGAGTTACCACTTCACGCAGATGGGCTGGGCAGTGGGCACATGACCCAGCTTTGTTGCGGCTGGGGCGAACCAACCCATATATTGGTACCTTACCGGGGAGGGCGAACGGTTGGGGATTCGTGGCACTCACTTAAAATCAACCATCCTACATATCGTGGATGAAGTGGCTCCAATACAAAAAGACCCCCTATGAGGTTGAGGGCCGATTCATTCGAATGTGACATCACTAGACATCCGGTAAGGTACCAATGTATGGGTCGGTTCGCCCTAGCCCTTTGTTGCCTTGCAGTTGTTTTTAGCCGCTAGGGAGGCAAGGCAGCCAAGTAAGTGGATGTACATAAAAGTTAAAAAGCAACTACCGGCAAGGCAAGTCACCACGCACGTTGCAAAATGCAATAGAAACGCAAACTACGTTTTATCCCAATGCAATGAACACAATGCATATGTTTCATTCAACGGTGAACAAATATTTTTACCAAAATATTTTATTGTTGTATTTAGTTTTTTAACTTTTTATTGTTGCAGTCCAGGTCTTTAAGGGCCGCCCGAGCTGTGGAAACCCAGGCCATGTGCCTAGTCCTAGAGTCCCCAACCCTAAGTCCCTAATATGACATGGATGCCTACATGGCAACATTTTTTGGAGGTGAGGCTTGGGACTTGTGTTGAGAGTTGGATCAAACAAAAAGCTAAGATAGAAAAACCAAAAACAATGAATGACCACTACTAATACACTAGACTAGGGGTAGGATGATTCTTGTGTGGACCCAAATTGAGTAATTGTTAAAGTGGTGGCCCGAAAAAGATGCAATGATAGGTGAGATGTAGTGACTAGCCGGATAGGTGTTGTTTACATCACTTGCGATCACATAACGGTGCCACTGAATTAATTATTTTGTGTGCATTCGTACACAAAGTAGGATATTTTGATGCTCGTATCAAGAAGACTCTAGTGTACAAACAAGGGGTTGACTTACTTGCCTCTTTGGGAAAATGTGACTGAATATTTACAAGGAATAAAATTACAAAACGACTTGCATTCCTCATTGTTTCCTCTGGTCCATCTCTGAAAATATTGCACAAATTTCAAACCATTATTTCTGGCCAAATCAGATTATTTCACCATTTTTCGTATATCTACTTTAGACCCAACTCTCAACACAACACCCGTGAATTTTTTGCATAAAATAATCAAGATTGTTTTCTAGAGCCCTAATTCATTCCCTAAATTATGTGGAAGTCTTTTTAAAAAATATGTTAGATGAATTTTATCCTCCCTATATTAGGCCACACGTCTTTTTAAAATGCACTAAATGACCTACCCATGAGGCTATTGGAGTGTAATTTGGAATGGTAACCAATTTGCATACTTACATGGCCGAAATATTAACCCTAAATCAATTTATATAATGATTACAAATGCAATATGTAGAACAAGATGCACACATGCATTTTAGAATACCAAAAATTAAACAACCAATGTGTTGCATGCTTATACAACTTTGGAATTCTAGTATCTAATAATGATGTGATTTGGGTCACCATATGGACATGGACCCTTGACATAATAGTAAAAGCTATCAACCCAGGTTGCATGAAACATTAACCAAGGGGTTACACTATGCTCGTGTTTGATGGCTTTCCCACGTCCATTTTGAATGGATTGAACTTCTACATGTATATATGTGGCAAGTTCCAAAGGATGGTGGTTTCAAAAGCATAGGAGTAGGAGATGGATAAAAGGTTGAATTTCATCCTTTGCAAATAATCGAGTGTCACCGAAAACCACGGGTGATCCACACAAGACGCTAATAATAAAAACTGTGTTGGCATTTGGCGAGCTAGGCGAATATGGCTCTAAGGCAGGTGAGTAGCGATTGCTTGAGGCATGCATGGTGAGGTCATTTTCAATTCCCAAAGTTAATCAAGGAGGGATGGTAACATGATGCGGACATTTGTTGGGGCAAACATAGAACCAACAATAGACTCCTCATTTGTGTACTCTTCACCCTACTCACATTGGAAGTTTGTTGTATATCAACACATTTGTGCACATTATACAACATCTTAAACATGAATCAAGGAGAGACATACATACAAGTATGGGCATTTGAATTAATAAGAAAACTTGGCATTAAAAAAAGTGCAAAATAAACATAAGAGCCAAAAATCAAGATACAAAAATAATCTTGTGCACATATACATTAAGGGATTTGAAGAAGTCACATGTAAAATCTAAAAATGGTAGGGGAAGTGAAACACAAAGGCATAAGGTACGATCTAATGCCTACTAGAATCTGGTTTGAGGAATATATTTGGTTTAGAACAAAGAAGCAAAATCAAAGGAGAATGTAACCAACCCTTTGCCTCTTGTGGTGTTGGTAGAAGCTTGGTCACCAGACATGTCACTTGCTATTTGTCCAAATCATAAAAGACTAAATGACTTGCACATTGGGAACTTGAAGAAATGAACTCAACATGACGTAAGCAAGTGTAGTTACTATGTGAATGCCTCAATTAGATGTGCATATTGAATATTGGAACACATGCTCATACTAGATCTAAACCATACACTCAATAGTGAAACAAATTGGGAGGCATATGTGGCATTTTTGTACATCTATGACAAAGCAACATAAGGTAGTAGACAAACATCAATGAAGAAGGAAGGCACATATAATGTTGAGTGTGTTCAACATTGGAAATAAGAAACTCCTTCATGAAATCGATAGAAATTGTGGAAATTTTCAATGCTCGCATAAAATATAGGAAGAGCAAAGTCAAGAACATGGGATTCATATGTGGTTTTCCTTAGAGTGTATGTGCAAATGAGTGGGTAGTTAGCAACGAATGTTACAACAACATGACCTCCTTCAACATTCTACTTGCATGGATGGGAGACCCGACATGAATGAGTGCTCGAGAATTACAAGGGTCAACAAATGTTGGGGAGAGCGTTTGAGGTGCCATTTTGATTACACATGAAACCCGGTTCATGGCTTTATGAAATCATGAGTGCCACCGCATATCGATTGAACTGTGCTATCAACGTAATGTGACGTAATGTAATATCGATTGAATCTCATGTGTTGAACCCCATGATCAATTTGAGAAACAACATTAATAATCCAATAGTCAACAACAAGGATCAAAGAATACATTTTATGATCATTGGCCAACTCTTAAGTCGAACCTTGGCTAAAATGGCAGAGAAAAACAGAAAGATTATGGAAGTGGGATAGATTGAACATGGTGGAAGCAACCTCCTTGACATACTCAACATGGAACTATCAAAGTGTTGCTTAACGATCATCAATCCTCACTCATAATCAAACATAGAATGTCACATCACGGGGGGGTCACTCCATTGTCGAGTGAATACCACGTGCGAGACAATTTTGCTACCCTATATTATATGCCATAGATTTTTTTTTAAATTGTGATTTTTTTTCTACATATACATAACCATTGATAACATCTTTTGTATATTTTTTTGAAATTTTTAGTCATCTTCATTTTTTGTAGTAATTTTTTTCGTTCAATTCTGCATCATTCTAGTTAGAAACGGTATGTTTTATTAAAAAAACAGATCATCAAATTTGGTTACCATTTTTTACTATGTAATAGATACCGTGTATATCTACACAAGAAAAAAATTTGATAAAATTTTGACCCATTTTGGTGATGTTTTTAGGAAAAAGTAGATTTTTTTGTCTCGCACGTGGTATTCACTCGACAATGGAGTGACCCCCCCGTGTGTCACATCCATTGCTTAAGAATTTCAAGGGGTATGCATTTAATGCAAATGCTAAATCTGAATTACAACCCACCAAAAATTCCACAAAATTGCAAAATGAAGAGAAATGAGAAGATCAAAGCCATGTGGCATACTTACAACAAAATTTGCAAAAAAATTCCCTACTCCATGTAGCAAACCCCATCAAACTTCGGGGTTGGTAGACCTTGGCTCCAACACTCTCCCTTCTACTATACCGACCTCCTTCTAGGTGGTGGCCAAACACTTCCCCCCACTCCCGGGACTAGTGTGGCTAGCCCCAGTGGAGCCATTTAAGCTCCTTAACAACCTTCACCAACAAGGACATGTCTCAAACCCACGAGAGAGGGTCTCAAGGCTAGTGAGTGGTTACAGTAGATTGCAGAGAGTTTGAGGCATGTCTCAAGTTGGGTTCGGTGAAGTGGTAACGGTAGATTGCTTCCTTCAATGAAAGGCTTTGCATGCTGTAGTTAGTTTTTTGTTTTGACTTAAAACAATAACCCAGGGAACTAAGTCTCCAGGAAGACTGAGCTAGTGTCTATAAGGATTAATGTCACATTGGATTAAGGATTACAATAACAATCTAGAACATTTCCTTTCTCATTCCTTCTTTATTATACTCATCCTCCACTCTTATGGTTCATTTGTGCTTCTCCAGTCGTGAGTGATTTTGTCCTATCTCTGGGGAATTTTCTATCACTCTATGTCTTGACCTATTTCAGTCGTGAAGCTCAAAAGCTTGGCAAGTAGTCATTGGCAATTTGTTAGGACATAGTCCGGGGTAATGTCTTTTAAATGCCACATCGTCTTTAAATGTCATGAAGTATGCTTTGCAATAATCTCAAATTAATTCCTCTTAGTTTGACTTACAATCATTCGGCCATTCTTCCATGATTGTAATCACCATCTTCATCCTCAACTGATCTGGCAACTTATCACAACAATCATTCACAAGATCATATATAGTCAATGCATCAACAACTAGGCTATATTCTTTAATTAAAGCCTTAGTCCATTTTAATCTCAAATTGGATTGCCTTTAGTAATGTCTTACACTAATCAGGTAACTTCTCTTCCTCGAGATGGTATTGTCTTTCGCAACTTATAGCCTGCTAATACATTTGTCCCTTGTCTGCAATCACGGCATTAACTTTATGCCATGTAATGTCTAATAACCGTCTCCTGGCTATATTCTACCAAAGTTACCTCTCTGCACTCTCTCTCTACTTTCTTTCTTTCAGTATCGACACTTGTAAGCCTATGGCCTATCTTCTCTCGTCTCTCACGACTCTACCTCCCTCCTTTATCTCCACAATGTTTCCTCTTCACTAGGGCTAATCATCTCCCTTAGACGCTTCCCTCTTTAACTGTCCCTCTCGGACTTCTCCTCTCTCGTCACATACTAGCAATAAGCCTTACGACCTAGGCAATAGCCCTTTTTCTTGATGTTGCGGCTCCCTCTTGCTTCAGTAGGTGATGGTCTCTCTCAGACTATTTGCCCTTGCTGGTTTCTCTCAAGATTACTCGGTTTCTTTCAACTCTGGCCTATTGCCTACGACCTCGTCTCTGACATTACCACTTCTCAAGACTTTACTATGCCAACTTGCCTACTGGCCTGCACTCTTCTTCATTTTTCTAGCTATTGCCCTTTCTTCCACTCTCGGCAATTAGCCCTTACTTGCTATCTCAGATAGAGAGAAACATCCCTCTTGCTTATGGCCATAGTCAGACTTCGACCATTGTTAACTCTCATACATTACTTTCAAACTTCCTCGCCCTCTTGGCGGATGATACGTCTATTTCAACGCTCAAGGCTATTGCCAGAAATCACACAAGACATTACTTCCATTCAAAAACATACTTAATAATCAAAACTCCATCTCACAAATAACAAGACGATTGCACATCAAAGTCATATATTACTCGTATCCAAGTTCAAAATCACAAGACACTGAATCACTCAGTTCTCATCTGCCTATTGCTAACCCTCTCGAGCATCACACTCGGAGTATGCCTATTCGCACTCAACCTCAATCACTGAGAGTTGATGCTTCTACCAACCTATTGCTCTATTATGAGACTATGCCTGATTCTACATATGAAAATAGCATGTTTGGGCAATAGTTTGCCTCCTCCTTATCAACAGGGAAGGAGAAGGTGGTTGCAACCGCCTTGGAACAGCTATGGCCCCATCTTCACACTGTGAACTAGTTTCTCAATGTCTATTGCCTCTAATTCTCACTAACGTAAGGGGTTTAGCTCGAAAGCTAGGCGATGGCCCAAAAAATTGAGTTTACACCTGCATCAAGCCACTTCACCGAACCCAATGGCCACCTCGTCAGACCCAATGGCCACCTCACCAAATGAACGAATTTGCAAATAATGGTGCCACCGAGAGAACCAAGGGCTACAACCTTCAAGCATATAAGAAAAATAATTTATTCAATTTATATTTGTCGGATTTCAAATTCAATAATGTTTTAGCTAGCATGAGGACTTGTGTATGATTCAAGCTAGTGGTGTTATATGTACAAGATTTAGCAAGGATTATGGTGGTGGTATAGAAGGTGATGACTTTGATGATGAATTATTGGCGTACTTACACTTTGAAGCTCAAATTGACTTCATGATGCCCAACGAGGTTTCACATTGGGAGTGACCCCGACCCATTCTTTAAAGATGAATGTTTATTTGGAGTACACTTGTCTTTTGAAATGGAATTTAAGATCTCCAAGACGATTTACTTAAATCCACAACCCAAATTTCTTGAAGTGTTGCATTTAGTGAGGTTCAAGGTAGCATTCTTCCAAATTGGGAACCTAAATAAGACTCCTTGCAAAAATAAGGAAGCATGAAATCAAAGTAGTTACAACAACACATAAAAGTATACAAACTCTCATATTTATTAACCTCGAATGTTTTTTTTTTCAAAAGCATCAAGACTTGATGAAGATCGACCGACAATTCAACACATTCTAAAGTTTATTATTTAAATACATAAATGCATATTCTAAAGCTCCCTTAAACCCTACTAAACAAACTTTTGGCCTTGGGTGAACAAACCAAGGAAGTTTTTTCCTTGCATTGTTCAAACGTTTAATCCTCGTAGCAAGAATTGATACCAACATATCAATGCAATTGGTCTCTGGAAGCTTATAAGGAAAAAGAACTTGCATGTAGAAATTCTCATCGTCGACTACCATCGCTAGCTCACACAAGGGTTTGGTCCCAAAGTATACTTCAAGCATACATATATCTACAACATCATGTGATATAAAACCGGTGATATATGAAAGGGAAATGTAACAACAAGAAGTGAGATTTAAATTGAGAACATCCATTCACTAGGGTTTCGGGATATAAGAGAAGGACTGACATTAAGGAGGTTGATATTATGGAGGTTAGAGTGTACATATGTTTTGGTTGAATGTTTGGGTATGATCAAACATTCTCAACTTCTAAAAAGAGCACCCCTAGCTACATCATTGGTGTATTGGGGGTTTAAAATGGATGATAATGTATATTTCATCTAGTTTAATACATTCATCCAACATTTGCATCCATTTCCTATAATTTGGGGAGGATTTTCTAGTGACTTCATTCATGAAAACATGAAAATTTGGAGATTTTTCATTTCTTATTTTTAGAATCATGATTTTGCAATAGATTGTCATATTTTGGGTGGATGATTGGCATCTTCATAGACTCGTTCATTAGGAGGGTGGAAATCAAGATAATTTTCTATAGCATGGTTCTTTTAAGATGACTTAACCCCATAAATGATATCAAAGACCCCGAATTAAGTTAATGGGGCTTAGTTGGAATCATTCGACTCTCCAAAAGTAAGGGGGTTGTTTTTACTATAACCCTTTCATCCATAATGGTAAGTTTACATAGACACCACAAACCCCAAGAAGTCTTATTAGGGACATCTTTGCTTAACTTCAAATTACATTGCATTTTTAGCATGTTCCAACCAATCACAAGTTGACATGTGAAATTTTGGTTTGAAAAATGATTCATTTATACCTGATATAACCAACATGTTGGGTAGAATATGTTACTACAATGTTTGTGTTACTTATTTGTGCTGGATTTGTAAGGAATGAAATTTGTTGTAAGAAGTTTAACATCGCATAATCCCAAACTACATATTGCAAACAATATAGTAACATACCTATTGCCTAGTCATTCCGCATGGGGTGGTGCAACTCCAACCCCTCCAACCCCAACGACTCCACCATCTCGGAACTCATGAACAAGTGGGTTGCGCATGTATCCACCAACATAGATACCTTCTTCTTAGCAATGATATCATTGAGAAATAGGAGTGAGAAATAGGAGACCGGGTATCGGCCTAGCACAACTTGCCTTTGCCACAAAATGACCTTTATAAGGTCATTGACTTCATTAAGGCAACCTTCCAACTTGCTCACCTTAGCGTGGGTGCATTCCCACTAAATGTGGCCTCCCTCGCCACAATTGAAGCATACATGCTTGCTTTTAACATCCTTGAACTTGGTTTTATCATTGTCCTTGGGTGGCCAAAGTATTTCCTACAATTTGCATGGTTGTCCTCACGCCTTGCCTATTTTCGTCATTTTAAAATGGCATGTGATTCCACTTAGAGGGATCCGCACCGGCGCAAGGGAAACCATCTAACACCCTATCTTTTGTCCTTCACCATCCTCTATTCTTTCCACCAACTTCAAGAGTCCCTCACATGTCTCAAGAAATTGTTTCATTTGAAATAAAGTTCTTTCAGCCCAATGTTCCAAACTGGAAATGAATGCAATCTTCTTTGAATACTCATTCATCTAAAAAAACTACCCAAAATTGCACTAGGTTCCCACACATAGGACTTAAGACTTCCCATTTGCCTCAACTTCAACCATGTGATTCCATCCCACACGCTCACAATCAACAAGGAACACTTTGAATTTGGGCCAAGTAAATGAATTCACTCTCTCCATCCATTTGTCCTCTTTCCACCTGATCCACCACATCAAAGTGTGTTTGCTTAGGTTGGTGAGCTTGGTGAGCTTATTGAGCGCCTTGGTGTGAATGAGGGCTAACCCTAAAGGGATCAAAGCTGGAGGTCAAACTTCCAAACCTATTGCATTTTGGTGGTGAATTCCCCTCCTTTGACTCGGGTGTGACATCCTACCAAATTGGTGTTGAATCTAAGGCATTTTCCTGCTCACCATCATAATTTTGGATGAGGGCTTAAGTGCTCCACGAGATCGCCTTCCACAATAAAATATTTCTCATTCTTGCCCTTCATAGTTTTCACCATCATAATCGATCGGATGAATGCCAAAGTCTACTAGGATTGTTCTAATACCACCTGTCGCAACCCAAACCCACATTTAGTTCGATGGTGGCCCCTTGTGTAGCAATGTTGTTTGTCGAGCTGGACTCAATGGATTAGTGATGTCATTGACCTTGCACAACCAAGGCTATACACGAATTAGTCCAACCTCCTTCAATAAACCTCAATGCGGAGTGCATGGCATACGCATCACTACATAAATTCTAGACCCGACGATGAACGGGTGCGACAATTCATGGGAGTTTCTTAGCCCCAACAAATTAGAGGAGGGTGGTCAAGTAGGGGTAAAATTAAACAATGGCATATGTGATCTTCTTACTACTATGAGGGCCATCAGAAATGTATTATTTTAAAATATGACAAATTTTTCATTCAAAGAATTTGATGAGTTGTGTGTGTTTGTATGTCCATTCATTAATTTTCACACATGGTCAACATGTAAGGAGTGCATTCTATAGTCAAATCATAGCAAGTTGTTCAAGTACTCTAGTTTAAGAACTTGATTTCAATTGAAATCACAAGCTTCGATAGGATAATAAACATTAATATATATTTCAAGTACGGGTAAGAAATTATAACCCTTTGCACATAGAGGATCTAGTATCACTACACATGTGTGAAGAATCAAATACACTTATGTGGACATTGAAATACCAATAAATAATACCACTCACTTGAGACATATAATGACCCTTAAATGACTATATTCATTTAAGATTGAAGCCTCAAGATACAAAATCCAAGCACGTACAAGCTTCGAAGTACCAAAGCAATTCCAATTTCACTCAGGTTACAATCTAATGACCAAACTATGAGGCTTGAAGTACTTCTTATGACCAAATACAACCAATTGAATAAAATTCCAAGGCATATTGATGACCTTGCAAAAAAGAAGTTATGCAAACAAATTCACAACACCCATATAATTTATATAATTAACAAATAAACATAAACATATATTTTCATATGATGAAATATACAAGATGCATCATCAAGTATAAAAACATACATTCACTTATTCTAGATACTCAAAAGCAACCTCACATGTTTTGAAAAATCATCTTCCGATATTATACCCGTGCCCTTTGCCATTTTCCGAATTGCCCATCTTGATGGCCACGAGCTTTGCCAATAACAATTTGTCTCTTTGCTCTGTGCTGGATTATAACCCCTCTGTGGCACAACACTTGGCATGTGTTATGGCACAACACTCAATTAGGACCTTCCATTTGTGCATGTGATGTTACTCTCTTCTGGGTTTGACAGGAATTGTCGTTACAAGACACTCCTTTTATTGTCTCTGAACAATTCATACTTTGGGGTTTTCTCATTACAGTCCACCCTCTATAAATGTTACACCTATAAGTGTTAACCCTCTCTAAATGTTAACTTTCTTCTACTCCCCACATATTGCACACTATAAATGTTAAACGTGTTAACTGTTAACAAAATGGTACTCCCTTCTTTGTAAATTTGACTCTATAAATGTTAACGAATGAAATACAACCATAATATGGATGATAAAAACTACACATCCGGTTACATTCCTCTCTCTCTCACCATGCGTTAGGGCGAGGCACAGGGCAGCGAGGGTGGGGTGGCGGCAGAGCGGCAGAGAATTGATTCCCAAAGCTTGAATTTACAAAGCTTGGTACATATTGAGAAATATTTGCAAGTTGTGCATGCAGATGAATCTCACCAAAGAACCATTGATTCATACTTCACCCGTGATTTGTAAACTTGATATTGAATAAAGTTTTGATTGGGTTTGCAATTTTATGAATGGTATTCTCTCACAAGGACTCTTCACAATTGCTTATATTTATAAATGTTAAGATTTGTATATTGCTCAAAAAAGTAATTTTATAATTGTTAACTGTTAACACCTCTATAAATGTTAACTTTGATCCACTCCCGAGGGTTAACATTTATAGAGGGTAGACTGTACAATCGTGAAGAATCTTCTCAGCATGAGTACAATAAGCATTGCAATGTGTTGTTTGTGCTCAAAGTGGAAGTCTTGTACCTGAGCTTTGCCTAATAGTACGGCAAGGTTACACTTCATGTGTTCTTGGTGGACATGATATCTCAAGGGTTTTCGCATATCTATATAAGATTTTGCTCGTGAGACATTGAATACATTGTATTGAGAAGCCACAGTGAGCATGCCAAGGTCATGGGACCCAATCTTGATGACTCACATGTGGCCACATCTTGGCTCAATGAGAGGACTTTAGGCACATGTTCAGTGAAAAGTAGTGAAGGATAGCCTCCAAATTAGTCCCATGGTAGTCTCTCAATGAGCCAAGATGTTACTCTCATGTGGCCATCTTGGACTTTGATCTAGCTTGAGTCTTGTACCCGATTATGTTGTGTTGGTTCTAGGCAATGGAGGTGGGGGTTTTCATCATATGCAAAGGTGATCATACGTGGGCCTAGGGATTGGTTTAAGAAAGCTAATAATTTTGACTTTGAATATTCATCAAAAATTTAATGAAGGCTTTTATTTTCTTTGCACCAATGTTTAGCCCAAAAGCTAATAAGAATTTTCTTTTATATCAACCACATAGCTAAGCTAGATGAGGTAAACATGAACATTAGGCACGCAGTAAGTACCAAGACTAGGTGAGGTAAACCTGGTCAATAAATTCGTAAAAGCTCGAGTGAGGTAAGCAGCCTACCTTTCTCTGTAACTCATAGAAGGCCGTCCAATCTCAACTGACTAATCGGCCACGTGGAGAGACATAGAAATGTGATGCTTAGTTACAAAGCTAGGATTCAAATGTGGTGCCTCATGGTGCTCACCTGAGTGCCTTATTCAAGACCCCACACCATGACTTGGAAACCTCACTTCTTTGACACATCTTTATTTGGCAAATTGTTCAAGCTTGACAACATTTACCAAAGGTAATTAGAAACCTCACTTCTTTCATGAATCTTGATAACATTACTTGAGGGACTTGGAACCCTCATTTCGTTGCCTGAGCTTTAATTATGCTATTGGTCAAACTTAACAACATTATTGGAGGGACTTGGAAACCTCATTTCTTTGGAAAATTCTTTAGGTTGCATATGATTTTTTATTTTTTATTTTTTGAAAATGAGTTTGTAGCCTCTTTATAGGTTTTCACATCTAAGGGTTTTTTTTGGAATTTATTAGACTTCTTTTACATGCCTGAAATAATCATTTCTTTAAATACTTTGCAAATTTATGTAGGTCACATAGGATTTTTTATTTTTTTTGGAAAATGTAGACTCTTTAGCCTTTACCAAATATATATATATGGAGCTTTTCCAAGCTATTTAACAACAAGGAGCTTACAAAAGCGACCATATGTGTGCATGAGTGGGGAAATCTTTCTATAACTAGGATGGTGGGTTCAAACACCCGCTTGCAATTGACTCAATGGTCCTTTGGTGTAAATGACCATTTGGCAAATGGCTACGTTGACACAAAGGACCATTATGTCAAATGCAAGTGTGTGGTAGTACACACAATCCCAGTAGTGTTGGGACTAACATGGAAGAAATGTCTTAACCTTTATGAGTTCTTCTAAAAAATAGGATGTATTGTGTAGGGTTTAAGATGCATGCAAACATTTATGTAATATTAATATGTGGTATAGGATGTATCATTACTCTCAAGTTTTTTAAATATAGTCTATTAGACTCTATAATATTTATAGTGATCGGTACAAATATCATTTGTGTAATCTTGTCACACCCACGGGCACTTTTTACAAATTGGGTGTGACAAAAGTTGCTTCATGAATGAAAACATACGAACTCTTGGGCCCGGACACAAGGAGTTCATGGATCAGATAAACTTCTCTTGTGAGAAATCTTTTGGGGGTCTTAGGGTACACTTACCTCTCCCACATTATTCATACAACTCTATTCATATGTCTTAGGAAACTAAATGGAACAATACACATTCCATATGTATACTTTGTAAGCCTAAACTCACATTAACAACCCTTTTTGTACAAAAGCAATATTGTAGGACCTACAACTACCTTCATGTTGGTTTTAGTCCACCCACAAGTAGCACGTCCTCCATGCAAGTCACACGGTGAAAACAATTGCCCTACCAATAGGGGATTGTTTGCTTTCTCCCACTCAAGTGCCCTCTTTTTAATAATTAGTCTCTCATTGGGATCTCCTATCATCCCCAATAAATGCAAGTAAAACCCGAGCAAATTTTACTTGTTATGAATTTATCTATTTTCAAAGACTTGAATGCTTACATGGGTTTTACCAAGTTATAATAGGGTACCCACTGTATGGAGGTGATATTTAAAGGTCCAAAGCTTCATGTAGTGGGGGTTTGAGCAACAATCAATCCCAAGTTATATATTTGTAATTTTGTGTCTACTCTAGATATTTTGATTTTGTGTGGCACACATTAGTGCCATGTCACATGCCAATGTGGACCACACTAATAGTTGAACTCTTTCATATTAATATGTTGTCTTGTTACAACTTGTTGAGACTTTTGTCATAATGTGACCCAATTTTGGTGTTCCAAAAATACTAAATCGTTCATACGAAATCATATGTCCCATAACAACAAACATCAATGAGAATATGTGTTTCCTTAAAAAAGAATGCGACCTACATAAATTAGTTCATTGTTGTAGGTCGAACATAACATTATTTAGATCCATAACAATGTTATGTGGGACTCATAGTATTGCATAGAATATTCCCTAATATTTCCCACATTCAAACTGAATGTGGGAATATATAAGGGAATATTCTATGCAATACTATGAGTCCCACATAACATTGTTATGGATTTGAATAATATTATGAATCGACTATGAAAATATTTTTGGCACAATTGGTCAAGACTCAAGATCCAAGTGCTTCCAAGTCCAACCAGTTACATGTTGATATCTTTTGGTTTTCCGCTATTCTTTTAAAGTATATTCTATAGAACCATTCCTCTAAAATGATCGGCGATTTGCCGATAGTCTTGAACTTGAACCGGTCATTTCTTGAGCTCAATTAGCCCATTTGTAACTAGCGGTCGGGTCTCCCGATTTGCAGGGGTCGAGAAAGAATAATGCGGCCCACATTCAATGAATCACCTAAGGGAGAATTTGTGCATAATTTGGTTACTTATCTTAAATCAAACACCTATATTTGAGTGGTATGTAGTTAGGTATGACTAAATGGATGGATGCCATAAAGACATCTATTCAAAAGAGATTGGATTATGTACTCAAAACATGACAACCATTTTAGGGTCAATAGGAATCATAATTGGGTTGACCTATATTACCGTTTAATGAGCATGGATATCTTCATTTTGATAGTTCCATTGAGAATCTGAAGTTGGAGATCGCTCACGTCCTTTGTGATGAACTCCGAAGCAGGTTAAACAATTAAAGCTTCACCCATGTTTTTGGGCATGTTCTATACACATACAGTTCAAATTTTAGATTTCGACAATGAGATTGAATTGAACATGTTCTTCACATTTGTAGCGATTGTGATGGAATAGGTGGAGGTGTAGAGATGGAAAGAGGAGAGATAAAGTGAAGAGGAGATATCCTACATCCTTGTTTGCACATGGGTTGGGATGGCAAATGCCAAGGGTTTGCAAAGCAATAAATACTACTCATCTTGGAATCCTACTCAAGGGGCCAAATCAATGAGTATATGTTGTCAAATGTTCCCAAAATAATTGATGAAAAAACAATGATGTTGCTAGTTCCAATTGTATGGATGTAGTTTAGAATTCATCTTGTACAACTTCCTTTTGTATGTCTAGTCCACAACAAGCATTTTTGAAATTAAATTACAAATTATAATTCAACTTTGATTTGACTTGGAATCCCAACACTTTTGAACGGTCGCTTCACCCCTAACCTCTTTCTTTTTAAGTTCATACAAGGTAATATCACAAAACATCATAATAATAATGATAATGATAATAATAATAATAATAATAATAATGGTAACGATAATAACAGTAATAATTATTACTATTATCATTCAACACTCAAATTATAAACGGTTTCAACATCCAAATTTGGTTTGACACATATTTGAAAACACAAATCATAAATCCTAATACCAATATTATTTGATTTTTTATTTTCCGCTACCTAAATCATATATCGTCCTCGATGGTTGGGTGGAGAGCACTAACAGAACCAATGAATAATTTATTCATACAAACTCCAAACTTTATGAGAAAAGTGGCTACGGCCTCTATTTGGATTGGCTATCCATCTCGTTCTAATCGCGTGTTTCATATCCTAGGAGATGCAGTGGGCTAGTCAGAAAAAGTAACCATTTAAGACCCATCTACTTTATATAGTGTAGATTCTCGATATGAATACGAAGGTTTTTGGCGTTTCCCAAAATATGCCATTTCTATCAAGCAAGGCAGCGTGACTGTAGTTTTGTTGTCCCGGTTTTTTGGCTACGCCACCGTACTAGGTCAGCCGCGATTTGTTTATTTTTATTTAATTTGTAAAAATTCCTCAGTGGGAATGGGGAGTGGGGACAGTGACTCGGAGTCTCAAGTGCACATGCCTGGAATCCGGAGGCATGGGATGGGCCCTCTGCCGAAATGCAGTGGCTGAGATTGATGTGAGCCGACGGCCCAGATTCCATCCCTCGCACACTTCAGCCTTCCAGCCCTGTGTTAACATGTCGAGCAAGCTCTTCCTTTCTCTAGACTATCTCTTTGCTTCCATCAACATCCACGCTGCAGCCACTGCTGCCCGTCGCAACAACGATGTTGCTAGTTCCAATTGTATGGATGTAGTTTGATATCCATCTTGTACAACTTCCTTTGATATGTTTAGTCTCCAACAAGCATTTTTGAAATTAGATTATAAATTAAAATATAACTTTGATTTGACTTGGTACCCCAACGCTTTTCAACGGTCATTTTACCCCTAAACTCTTTTATTTTGAGCAATATCACAAAACATGATATTATTATTATTATTATTATTATTATTATTATGATGATGATGAAAATGATTCTTCAAAGCGAACATATAGGGGAGATAAGTTCCGCTGGCCCCCATGGTACATGTCAATACTCAAATTATAAACGGTCTCAACATCCAAATTTGGATTAGTACATATTTGAGAACACAAATCATAAATCCTAATACCAATATTATTTGACTTTTTGTTTTCCGCAACCTAAATCATACATCATGATCAATGGTCGGGTGGAGCACTAACGAAACCAAAGAGTAACTTATTCATACAAGCTCCAAGTGTTACAAGAAAAGTGGCTACGGCCTCTATTTGGATTGGCTAACCATCTCATTCTAATCATGTGTTTCATATCCTAGGAAATGCAGTGGACTAGTCGGGAATAGTAACCATTTAAGACCCATCTACTTTATATAGTGTAGATTCCCGATATGAATACGAAGGTTTTTGGCATTTCCCAAAATGTGCCATTCTATCAAAGCAAGGTAGCCCGACTATAGTTTGGTTGTCCCGTTTTTTTGGCTATGCCACTGTACTAGGTCAGTGGCGATTCCGATTTGTTTAATTTTATTTAATTTTAAAAGATTCCTCAGTGGGGATGGGGAGTGGTGACGGTGACTCGGAGTCCAAAGTGCACATGCCTGGAATCCGGAGGCATGGGATGGGCCTTCTGCCGAAATGCAGCGGCTGAGATTGATGTGAGCCGACGGCCCAGATTCCATCCCTCTCACGCTTCATGTGTTAACGTGTAGGGCGACCTGTTCCTTTCTCTAGACTTTTTCTTTGCTTCCCTTCACTTGCACGCTGCGGCCACTGCTGCCCATCACAACAAAGTGGACTTGTCGCTTCTCTTCCGGTTGCTCGGAGGCGATCAACAAATCAACCCAAACGGAACGAAACGATCGTTCTCCTTCTCATTCTCAGACAGGTAGTTATGATGTGATCAAGTATTGTACAAACTGTGAGTTACCAGAGTTAGAGAAGAGTCTTCTGTTATTAGTCGTGTTCTTAGTTGATTGGTTACTCTTAGTCTTCACTGGTTCCATAAAATTGAGCTTTTGATGTTCAGAGCCTAAGAATTTCTTGGCACATCATGCAAGGCTGTTTGTAAAAAGATTCAAAGAGTCGTGCGTAGTTTGGAGACTCTTATAACTGCGGACAGAAGCACCCGCAGATGCATGGCATCGGAGCACAAATTGCAACAGAAAAAGCAATTGTTAGAGTAATCCACGGTTCCACAGTTTTTGAGGAGCATTGGAAACAATTTAATGAGTTTAGAGAGTTGTATGCATGGCAGGTGCATGACTATTAATATTTTGTGTAGTATGCTTCTGACGTAGTCTCCAATATCATCTAGCTAGAGTCTCTTTCCAAGTAGTTGAAGTATTTGAAAGTTGCTAAAGATTCAGCAACTTATGCAAGTGCCATGTGTTATGTCTTTTTATCGACGATGTTGAATTTCCTTGTGAACTTATCAGGAACATTGACGACGTATGAGCGACGTTCTTTGGAAATTGTAAGTTTGCAACTTAACCTGCTTCCCGAACCCTTCTTGTCCGACTCCTTAATAGTCACTCTTCCTTCACCTGTGCATCATAACTGTGTTGGACGGTAGTTTACTTTCGGCAATTATGTAGTTGCACTCAACATAATCTACATATGTTCATAATCAAGCCTCCCTTAATAGGCCCATCAGTCACACGAGGTTGATTTTTTGTGCTTAAGAGTTCTAGTTGCTCAGGAGTTCCAATTTGCATCTCGATATAAAATCCCAATTTTGTAAATCTTTGTTGATTTTGCCAAGTCAATCTATATTTTCAACTCTAGCCATGGCACATCTTAGTGTCACCCACAAATTCAAACGCAGGTCACAAGTTCATCAGCCTATGATTCCTAGTATCTTGTGTTCTCTGATGTAGGCCCTTATCCCCAATTTGCAAGAATGCTAATGGGTTGAGTTTAAATTTGATAAGGATGATAACTTGAGGGATAGTTCAAGAACCGATCAAGATTGAAGACAAGGTGGTTGTTGTTATTAGTCGTGTTCTTAGTTGATTGATTACTCTTAGTCTTCACTGGTTCCATAAAATTGAGCTTTTGATGTTCAGAGCCTAAGAATTTCTTGGCACATCCTACAAGGCTCTTTGTAAGAAAATTCAAAGAGTCGTGCATGGTTTGGAGACTCTTATAACCGCGGACAGAAGCACCCGCAGATGTATGGCATCAAAGCACAAATTGCAACAGAAAAGCGATTGTTAGACTAATCCACAATTCCATAGTTTTTGAGGAGCATTGGAAACAATTTGATAATTTCAGAGAGTTGTATGGATGGCAGGTGCATGACTATTAATGTTCAGTGTAGTATGCTTCTCACGTAGTACGTCTCCAATATTATTTATAGTGGTTCAAGTATGCCGAGGTTGCTAAAGATTCAACGGCTATCCAAGTGCCATGTGTCATGTCCTTTTATTGATGATGCTAAATTTCCTTGTGAACTTATCAAAAACATTGACGACGTATGAGCAGTGTTTTTTTGGAAATTGTAAGTTTTCAACTTGACCTGCTTCTTGAACCCTTCTTTTCCGACTCCTTACTGGTCACTCTTGCTTCCCCTGTGCATCATAATAATGTTGGATAGTAATTTACTTTATGCTATTATGTAGTTGCATTCAACATAATCTACATATGTTCATAATCGGGCCCCCTTCAACGGTTCCTTTAGTCACACAAGGTTGAATTTTTGTGCTCAAGAGTTCCAATTGAGGTGTGCATCACGATATATAATAAACAATTTCGTAAATCTTTGTTATTTTTCCAAGTCGATCTATATTTTCAACTCTAGCTATGGCACATCTTAGTGTCACCCACGAATTCAAACGCAGGTCACAAGTTCATCAACCTATGTTTCCTAGTATCTTTTGTTTTCAATGTGAATTTGTACACGGTTTCACAATGGAGGGGAGCATTTGTAGGCATAAAAGATTTGCTTGCCACCCCCTTTGATGCTTCCAACAGTTGGAACCCCATCATCGATAATATGTTAGAATTTCATAGATCATATGTATAGAGGTCACATCATGGAAGTTGAGCAATTAGGTTGCTTTCATGCCTGGGGGGTGGACTCTTCATTGGAAGCCTAAATGATGAGTGTGGATGACTATGAAATAAAACCCCCTACATATGAGAATTTTATATAGAAAACAAATGTTTATGTACTAACGGTAGGCTAGAAAATGGTTTCATGAATTTATACTAAGTTTTTTTAGTTTAATGTGACAAATGCCTCTTAATAACCCCCCCTTTTTTTATATGTACACACTAGAGAAAAAAATTACCTCTTTATTATGTAAACCATGTATGCTAATGTCTCAAATAATATCCCTTCCTACACTCACATTGGTTCGTATGTGGTATGGAGAGTCCATCCCCCATGCTTTCACAATAAGGTCGCCTCTCTACCCATGCAAATTAACTTAGGCAAAAACCACATCACAAACAATTATATATTTGTCTATCATTTATATAGCAACCATGATAACAAAATAATTGCAATATTTTGTTATTGTTGCATCAAATATTCAAAATAATGTGAATTGTTGATAAATTAGTGTGGGATAACCTAATTGCACAAATCGGTGGAGATATAGGCTAGTCATGACCATAATTATTATGTGTTCAAGAAGGTCTTAAGTGCAACTAAGGGTTAAGTAGTTGGTCCCCTTGTTGGTGGGGCTTAGCAAAGCCGAGTTGAGCCATTGGGGGTCACTGGTGCGCCCCTAATCACAACCTCATTATCTTGATAGTGTTGTCAGAATGGACTAGGAGGACTACATGTAAATGAAAAGCAAACAAGTTAGCCCTATGTGAGCAAGAGTTGATAAGTGTTGATATTAAAAATTCAATAATAAATGTTTATTTTGATTGAATTTCATGCATTTGTCCCAAAGCATTGAAGCCGTTAATTGCAAAGAAATTTGATTGGAAATTACAACCTTGACACTTAAGTCAGACGTTGGTGGCCAATCGCTAGCATGGCCTTAAGGAATTACTAATTAAAAGATAAACCTGAGCCACCATGCCACTGCTTGCCTCAAAGAAGAGTTGCGACCGCGTCTTGCCGCCATTGACCGTTGCATTCTCTCTGAGGCGAACCGGGGTGTTGGTAAATACAATGGTTTACCCTTGTGCATACTTGGTTTAGGAAATGACGGGATATGTAAACAGGGTACATGGGCGGACCCTTGAGAGCCGCTCGAGGAGGGGCAAGGAATCAGAGGAAAGTTCATTTGGTGGAGATTGCTGAGAACTACTCAGTTGTTTTTCAGCTGATGGTGTTTGAATGCGGGATTGGGGTTCGAAGGCGGTGCAAAGCTGGTTTGCATTGATGAATTGGTGAAGTTAAGAGGGTTTAAGAGGCTCGACGGCGGTGCAAATATGGTTCGCATTGAAATTTGAGCTCCGATCGAGTGACTTAGGTAATCAATTACATCTTTCATACACAGAGAAAGTCTCACTGAAAGGATTGGAATCTGCCCATGCTAATGAAATGGTCAATGGGATCCTTCCGACTCCTAGATTAGGTATTGGGGTTCACAAGATTGTGGTCAGATTTTGGCACTTCCTTGGCAGTTGAGCTTGAATGATGAATTAGAGTTTGGAATTCGTTGGGCCAGGGATTTGGAGCATCATGGGAAATTGGACAATTTTGATGAGGGGTATTCTATAGCGAGACGGTTGATGGTTTATAGGATCGTGGTTATTTTTTGGTACCTTTTCGGCGATTGAGCTTTGTGAGACAAAAATGAGGGATTAAGAGTCTGGAAAGCTTTGGACCGGAGATTTGAAACATCGTCTTACATTGAAATTGGAAATCTTGATGAAGAGAATTTTATAGTGCAAGGGTTTAGGGTTTAAAGGATTATGGTAGTTGTGATGGGGATTTTATGGATGGCACAAGTCAGTTTTTGGCACTTGTTCGGCAATTTAGCTTTGAAAAGACAAAAGGAATTAGAGTATGGAATTCACTAAACCAGAGGTTTGGAACATCATTGTCTTAGTCGAAATCGGACAATTTTGATGAGGATTATGCTATAGCGCAAGAGTTCAGAGTTTAGGGCATTGTGGTAGTTGTGAAGGGGACTTTATGAATGGCGCGGGTCAGTTATTGGCACATTATTGGCAATTGAGCTGAGAAGAGACATGAATGAGGAATTAGAGTCTGGAGTACATTGGAACAGAGGTTTGGAACAACGCATCAGTCGAAGGTGGACAAATCTCTCTGATAACGAGTATTTTATAACGAGCTTTACCATAGCCCTGACTTTGGGTGGGGCCCATTACATAATCAATAGAATTTTCAAACCAACACCCTTATAAGTGCAATTGGGATTTCATAAATTGGTCTGGATGTGGTGTGGCAGGAATTTGGTGGTGCATTCTTGTTGGTTTCTGAATCTCTTCGGTGTCTGTGAAGTGTTCCAGAATCCAAGTGGCGTTTCGCAAAGGCATCATGCCGCAACTCAAGCTCATAGGTCCGAGGATCAATGAACATGGGCTCTTATATAGTCTTGTGCCAATTTAAAGTTATGGCTTTAGTGCTGGTGTATACAAAGCAATTGAGTTTGCATATAACTACTTAATTATGCATAATATTGGACATTCATCATAAATTAGAGGTTCTTGCACTGTAAATAGTAACAAATCTATTGTCTCACATGGTCGCATTGTCTAAACACATGTGAATTATGCAGTCCTTTCTCACTTGGCTAGTTGTGGATATTGTCTGCAGATATTGGATCCAATCTTACAGGTATTACTCCATTGATGGCTCTTTTAAATTTGTGTGGATTTCATGAACATGTTTGTTTGTTGTTTTTGATTGTGTACATAGAAGAGAGCTCTAGGGTTTAAACTAGTGTTGGACCGGTATCTAGGTGAATGTGTGTTATATCAATATAGAATATCAACAACGGTATCAAAGGACCTACCAAACCGGTATCAAAATTAAAATTCAATCAGATATTGATACTTGGTGCGTATCACAAGATAAGATAATCTCTGTATACCCCAGTGGTTATTTGGGTCAATACAATCCGAATACCATATTGATAGTAGGGTAAGTTTACCTTGGTACGAAGGTCGTTGGATGGTATACAAACCCAAATGGTATCCAAATATATATATTTTTTGCATAACTGTACCCTAGTTGTTTAAAAAAATGAGAATTCCTCATTACATATACCCGTGTTGTATCAAACAAAGGTTATACCAGTCCAACATCGGTGAAATATAGGGTTTAATATACAAGGTTTAGGATTGGAATTTAGGGTTTACCGTCCATGTTTTAATCTGGATGTTGGGACTTGCTAATACCAGATTGCTCCTACATAGAAATCTCAGATGTGGTAATTCTATGTGGAAAGTTTGGATGCAAACATTGTTTACTTTCTATCCGAAATGACGATGGATGACAGGGATGACACGAGGATGATGGTTAAGGTCTAGGGTTTTCGTCGCAGCTTGGGTTTTGCTTCATGCAACATTGTTGCGAGAGGACACAGCAGGGGAGAGAGGCGCTGCCATGTCTTGGGAGTGCCAGGAATGTTGTTGCAGGTGCCGCAATGCAGGTGTTGTGAGCTCAAAAGGATGGGGATGTTGAGCAGGCAAAGTTTCTGTTATAGTCAAGCCCAAGCCTATGACGCTTTTTCTTTGAGAGGCCGTTAGTTGACATGTCCATAACAAGATTGGTCAGGTTTGACCGTATTCCTACTATGTGTGGTCACTGTTTGGGCTTTGATTGGCTTCTGGTCGACTTTTCATCATGCATGCTAGGCTCTCCAAAGGTTAGGGCTCTGTTTACATACAATGTGCTTTGATTCAATAACTTAAGAATCTCTTAGATTTCCAAGAAACGGGCTACCTCACATGTCTTGGGAAATACTCTCCTGGTAGCAATGGTGGGTGGTGGATGGCATGTTGCATCAAGCAGCTGTCATCTTTTCCATGACTGTGGGCTAGCTCTTGGATGAGCTCTTACATTATGAAGTCCTTTCTTGGTGTGTTTGAGGATGCTAGTGATTGAACTCAGGTTGATCTGGATTATGACTTGTTGTGAGGATCATATTGGGATTGAAGCCAATGTGGTTGCTTCTTCTTCTTCTTCTTCTTTGATTGGGAGATTCTTGTGTGTTCTCCTTGCTCTTTTAACGTGAGGGATGTCCGCCTTGTGTGGAGAATATGTCTCCTTGGCTTATGGATGGGTTATCTGATGATTGAAGCAAGGTGGAAGTTTTAGTTCTAGGGTTTTGGGTGGGGGAGCTCTTGGTTAACTGTGATGTAGGCCCTCATCTATGATTGCAAGAATGCCAGTGGGTTGAGTTTAAAGTTGATATGGATTACGACTTGAGAGAAAGTTTAGGAACTGATTAGGGAAAGTTTAGGAACTGCTTGGGATTGAAGACAAAGCGGTTATTGCCTCCTTTGAACAACACATCACTTTTACTCCATAGTATCATGGCAATTTCAAATTTCAATAACTTTGCATTTCAAATATGTGCCACATCTGCATTGTCAATGCTTTAATTAATGGTTTTTTTCACACCATTGCATTGTCACCTAAAGGCAAATTCAATGAACAAGTGTTCAATCTGCCATGGTACTACTATAGTAGCAAGGGGTTTTAGAGTAGTTGAACCCTTTAATTTTAATTTGATTTATTGGTTTTACACTTCATAGAGTGTGATTTTGGTTGAGCTATCTTTTGGGCTAATCTACAATTTATGAACCCTATCTCATGTCAATTTGAAGTAGAAAGCCCACAAAGTGACAATCATGCACTTTTGGGACACCTCATGTTGAAGCTATTGCAAGAAATAGATTTGGGATTAATTTGTAGCATATAAACACCTCCGTGTCATCATCTACATTACACATGGGGAGCATAATGTCCGATTAGCTATGATCTAGGGGGTTTGCAATAGATGAACCTTTCTTTGGAGCATGAAGCAAGAAGTTTGTGTCAGTTGGATGTAGGCATTGGAAGGTTTGTATCAACGAAGGAAACATTGGTTGAACTTTGTTGCAAATATGGTGTGCTATGGGCGTCATTTGATGTATTTTTGAACTAGCAAGAATACATGAAAGGAGTTTTTCTCTTGCTTTCAAGATCACTTCTCTTTTGTACAGAGATGTTTATGGCAATTTCATTGAGGCCACAAAAATAGTTTGAAGATCCTTGATTCCCATTTGACATGGAAACTTGTTGGTCTTGTAACTTGCACTACATTGACAGTCTTGATTGGAGTAGGGGTAAGTATTATGTGTTGATTAGAATTGGCAATCTTTAATGGACTTTTGAAATCAAGTAATTTACAAATTTATATGATGGTAGAAAAAATGATGATCAAATTTCCTACTACAATTTATGGATAATGTGAATATGATATTTTTTTAATGTTTTTTGAAGAACTTATTTTGTAGTAATAACTCCGATTTTCATGAGCATGAATGAAGTGTATGCACCTAAAAACCTTATCAATTTGAATGTGGACCTTTATTTAACCCAAATAGTGTTGTGTTTGGGCGACCACCCACTTTTGGCACCAAGCGGCTTATAAATCGATGCGAGGAGCCAATGGGTTACATCGAGCTAAGAACTTTGTCTTAGTTAACTACAAATATTATAAAATAGAATTTGTATTCTTGTATTTAAACTAGAACTCCAATTCTTATCTCATGAGATCAAGGTGTAGTTATTCATGGAGTGCACTTACTCATGTTATGAATGAAGCACTATGAAATATACTACACTTATGTAGTGTTAAGTGTATTGCATTTGCACTCCTAGGAACGTATTAAATGCTACATTTTTAGGGATTGGGGAGTATGTTGTAAAAATCTTGAATCAAGCACAATAGCCCCTATCTAAATACTCAAAAAAGAAGGGAGGGTGCCCTTGTCGTGTATCACTTGCTGCCAATAAGAGTGCCCTTGGGTCTACTAGGACTAACTAAGTTTATATGTTTGCATTTGTTATTGGCTACTTTCATGACAATATGTATGTAGTTGTTTTAATGTATATTTTGATCATGACTTGTTGAGATTTTAGGTGGTTGTCACCATGACTTTATGTTACATGGATGTTTGCAGATGGAGTGACCGCTTTTATATTCTTGGAACTATGCAAATTACCCCTTCTTTGGACAAAATATTTGGCGGTTGAGATAATTTGAATTTCTAGCAAATATTTCATCATGGTGACACTTTTACAAATGTTTTTTAAGGAACTAGCAAGGTTATGGGATTTTATTGGCACTTGCTTTATGATGTTTTGGACATATCGGCAAGGAGGAACCATTTACAAATATGATATTGGAGGTTCATTGCAATGGCAAAAGGAAGAAATAAGGAGATTGGAAGAGACTTCAAATGGAAATGAAGTATTGAATAAGAAGCAATGTAAACATCTTCTCACCAAGCTTAACAAAGTCGTAGAATGTGTTGGTGAGATGATCAAATTGAGTAGTGAGGTCCAAGAGTTTGGTGCTGCACTTGAGGAGCTATGTTGCATTATACAAAAATTGGGAGTTGTGGTGAGTGAATGTGGAAATCAAAATGGGTTTCAAGCAATTGCATTCCAAATAAATAACAAGGAGGTTTTTCGAGAACTTGTGTTTGATTTGAGGTGTTGTTGGGATGTGATATATGAGATGCATTCAGCAAGCCATCCAAGGTCGGATTTTGTCATGCTTACCGTTGATCTTGACATGCCCACCTTGGAAGAGATTGAGGACGATGAAAAAGTTCTTCAAGAAAGGCTTCAAGAAGATGATGGCAACTATGAATGTAGAGAATATTTACAACGAAGATTGAGGGACTTGCAACTAGAAGGTGGAGAACTCGATGGTGTGGAGGTTCCAAATGTCATTGATTCAATAAAACCAATACTTCTTAAACAAATTGGGAAAGGAGGATATGGTGCGGTGTATGAATCAATATGGTCGGGCTTTCAATGTGCAACAAAGATTTTGCCAATTTCAAATGAGGTCTCAGAATTTTGCAAAGAGGTTGGTATTTTGGCAGGCTTGAGCCATCCGAATCTCATCAAATTCATATATTGTGGAGTTGGTGGGAGCAAAGACGAGTTACGTTCTCGGACTCACAATGTTTTACAGAAATGCGAAGGAGGAAATGGCCAAACTCTTCAAAATTTGTATTTGGTGATGGAGTTCATGGACATGAGCTTGAGCGGCATGTTGAGGAAGCAATCTAAACCGTTATCGTATCTTCTTGCAATTGATATCATGCATCAAATTGCAAGTGGCATGTATTATCTTCATGACATGCATGTTGCCCATCTTGATTTAAAGCCGGACAATGTGCTCATGAGACCCAATTCCATTGAAGGAGGAAAATTGAATTCTAGGCGATATTCGGTCAAGTTGGCTGACTATGGTACTTCCAATATTGAGGTTAAAAGCAAAGTCTCGAAGGAAGAGGACTGCTATTGCGTTGGTACAACTAAATATATGGCACCGGAGATAATTCGGAAAAAACTTGAACCTAATGCAAGTCTATTTCAAGCTGATGTATGGTCCTTTGCTATGACTTGTTCAGAGATTTTGTCACAAATTGCTCCGTTTGGGAGCAATCACGTGAACAATAACTATGTTTTGAAAAAAGTTGAGGAATTTGAGAGGCCAGAATTGCCAATGAATTGTGAAGAGCTTACGAGGTTGATCGAGGAGTGTTGGGTGGAGGATCCTTTACAAAGGCCGACATTTTTGGAAATTTGTGATAAATTGATTGATTTGAAGAAAATGTTTTTAAGAGGAACATACTCGGCAAGCCTACGTCCAAAGTTTGAAAAGGATGGAGCCTCGCTCCAAAGGAAGTCAAGAATTGAGAAGGCAAAGGAGGTCAAGGAGAAACATATTATAAAGGTACGAACCATTTTGGTGTTAAAATATCTAATAAACTATTCATTCATATATATGTAGCTTGTCATTTTTATTGATTTAGATTAAGTGTAGGTCTTTGAGTATGTAATTTTGAATAAAAATTATGTTCTTGTTGCATGCGTTGTTCATGTAGGTGAATGAAGCAACAATGCAAGAGAACAACATGGTGGTTGGTCTTGAACAGAACCTTATAAAAGTCAAGCAACGCCTCAAGGAAGTGAGGATTTTGGGTCTCATTGGCATGGGTGGAATTGGGAAGACTACATTGGCAAATGTCATATTTCACGATTTGAAGTCCACATACAATGCATCATGTTTTGCCAAAGACTTGAAGAATAAAAGTGATTCCCTTGGAATTTTATGTGACATGTTAAAGGGATTTGGAGAAGATCCTAAAAGTTTGCCAACAAATTTGGTGGATGCACAAGACATGTTGAAGCAATTTATGGTTGGTAAGAAGGTTCTCATAATATTGGATGATATAAGGGATCAAGGTCAACTAGATACTCTTCTCCATCCGGATGTTTTGAGTGACAACATGGGCATCACATTGATTATAACAACCCGCGATTGGGACATGATCAAAGATCGTGTTGGGGAGAACGGGAAAATAATGGTCAATACATTGGATGACAATGCAGCAAACAAGCTTTTTATCCTTCATTCATGTAGATCCAAAGGTTCTTTACAAGTTGAATTTCGTGATATAGGAGGAAGAATAGTGGAAGCCTGCAGTGGCTTGCCTCTAAGCCTAGGAGTATTGGGTGCATTTTTGCGGGATAAAAAGAGGTTGCGAAGTTGGGAACGAGCATTACGAAGAATTAAAAGGGGAAGATGTTTGGATGGTATCAAAGAAGAATTTGAAGACACGAAGCTTTGGAGCACATTGAAGATAAGCTTTGATGGATTGGGAATGGATGAAAGAAATATGTTTTTGGACATAGCGTGTTTCTTTTGCAAGGACGTGTGGCCTGGAGGCATGTCAATAGGTAGAGCCTTGGACGTGTGGACCATCAACGATATTGCCCTAATAAAATCGTTCAATATGTTGATAGAGCGGTCATTGGTAAATGTTGACAGAGATGGATGCATAGAAATGCACGACCAACTACGTGACATGGGACGAATGATTGTGGAAAGGGATGAAGAATACTTGGGCACTCGAGTTTGGAGCGTTGATTCGATTCCTTCAACTCAAACTACAAGCAAGGTATGAATTGTAATGAACTATTTGTATGACAATGTTTATTCCATGTTGTCTTTGTAAAGTCTATACAAAGCTACTGATTCCATTTAGATTGTTTTGGACCCTTAGTTTCAGTTTTATCATGGTCAAGATGTTGAAAATCTATTTAGATTTTTGTATAGTCTTTACAATTATTCATTTTATTCCATCTTTTTGCAAAACAAAATATGAATCTATTGATACTCTATTTGTTTTGATATAGTTTTCACATCTTGCAAAGCAGGGCACCAAGAAAGTTGAAGGTATACTATACAAAAGATCGGAGTGCCATTTACAAGGTTGGAATTATTGTTTAGACTTGGATCTAATCAATCTTCGACTATTGTTAATTCATGATCATATGGACAATGCATCAACCGACTTCCAACTATTGAAAGTTCTTCTTGCACAAATTCAAGAACATTTATGTCCATTGAAAGCCATATTTCTAAATGGTAACTTTCAACACTTGCCTAAGCAACTATGGGATTTGCATTCTTTGAAAAGCTTTGATGTAGAGAGATTGGAAACACTTGAATCATTGCATGAGGGATTTGGAAACTTGACTTCCTTAACACACTTGAATTTTACACGATGCAAGGGGTTGAGAACATTACCGGAGGAACTTGGAAACCTCATTTCTTTGAAGACGCTTTATTTGAGGGAATGTTCAATCTTGACAACATTACCCGAGAGACTTGGAAACCTCACTTCTTTGACAGAGCTTGGTTTGTTAGACTGTTCAAGTTTGACAACATTACCCGAGGGACTTGGCAACGTCACTTCTTTGACAGAGCTCGACTTGACAAATTGTTCAAGCTTGACAAC
Organism: Polytrichum formosum; assembly: GCA_964035585.1. Taxonomy (NCBI): domain Eukaryota; kingdom Viridiplantae; phylum Streptophyta; class Polytrichopsida; order Polytrichales; family Polytrichaceae; genus Polytrichum; species Polytrichum formosum. The sequence continues at coordinate 23,222,504 of OZ037938.1, forward strand.
ATTACCCGAGGGACTTGGAAACCTCACTTCTTTGACAGAGCTCTACTTGTCAAAGTGTTCAAGCTTGACAACATTACCCAAGGGACTTGGAAACCTTACTTCTTTGACAGAGCTCGATTTGACAAATTGTTCAAGCTTGACAACATTACCCGAGGGACTTGGAAACCTCACTTCTTTGATAGAGCTCGATTTGACAAATTGTTCAAGCTTGACAACATTACCCAAGGGACTTGGAAACCTCACTTCTTTGATAGAGCTCGATTTGACAAATTGTTCAAGCTTGACAACATTACCCAAGGCACTTGGAAACCTCACTTCTTTGATGGAGCTTAATTTGTGGGTATGTTCAAGCTTGACAACATTACCTGAAGGACTTGGAGACCTCACTTCTTTGACAAAGCTTGATTTGTCAGATTGTTCAAGCTTGACAACATTACCTGAGGGACTTGAAAACCTCATTTCTTTGAGAGAGCTTGATTTGTCAGATTGTTCAAGCTTGACAACATTACCCAAGGGACTTGGAAACCTCGCTTCTTTGACAGAGCTTGATTTGTCAGATTGTTCAAGCTTGACAACATTACCTGAAGGACTTGGAAACCTCACTTCTTTGACAAAGCTTTATTTGTCATATTATTCAAGCTTGACAAAATTACCCGAGGGACTTGGAAATCTCATTTCTTTGACGAAGCTTGATTTGTCAAAGTGTTCAAGCTTGACAACATTATTTGAGGGGGTTGCAAACCTCACTTCTTTGATGGAGCTTAATTTACGCGCGTGTTCAATCTTGACAACATTACCTGAGGGACTTGGAAATCTCACTTCTTTGACAGAGCTTGATTTGTCAGATTGTTCAAGCTTGACAACATTACCCAAGGGACTTGGAAACCTCACTTCTTTGACAAACCTTAAATTGAGGGGATGTTCAAGCTTGACAACAATACCCGAGGGACTCAAAAACCTCAATTGTTTGACAGAGCTTGAATTGCGGAGATGTTCAAGCTTGACAACATTACCCGAAGGACTTGGAGACCTCACTTCTTTGACAAAACTTGATTTGTCAGATTGTTCAAGCTTGACAACATTACCCGAGGGACTTGGAAACCTCACTTCTTTGATGGAGCTTAATTTGCGCGTGTGTTCAACCTTGACAACATTACCTAAGGGACTTGGAAACCTCACTTCTTTGACAGAGCTTGATTTGTCAAATTGTTCAAGCTTGACAACATTACCCGAGGGACTTGGAAACCTCACTTCTTTGATAGAGCTTGATTTGTCAAATTGTTCAAGCTTGACAACATTACCCAAGGCACTTGGAAACCTCACTTCTTTGACAAAGCTTGATTTGTCGTATTGTTCAAGCTTGACAACATTACCCGAGGGACTTGGAAATCTCATTTCTTTGACGAAAGCTTAATTTGTCAAAGTGTTCAAGCTTGACAACATTACCCCAGGAACTTGGAAACCTCACTTCTTTGACGAAGATTACTTTGTGGGTGTGAGCCCAATGTGGTGCCCACATGCGTTTTTAATCTCAAAAGTTCATTAAATCTCAACTTTGACATTTATTCAATTACTCAAAATATAAAAAAAGTGAAGCTTTTATGTTTAGATTAGGGTTAAGGTTGAAGGCTTGAGTGGGTGTTGTGTTGGAATTGAGGCGTGAGGGATTAGTTGGGTTGTTAGTTAATGGTAAAGTTAAAATTTGAGTTAGCCAAGTTAGAATTTAGGTGGTGATTTAGTGAGAAGTTTGGCTTTTTGCCCAAGTTAATTGTTCGGTTTAGGATGAGTGTGGGGTGGTTTAAGGTGGGTTCGGCCTTCTCGGACGGATAGCGCTTCGGATATCTCGGATCTGGGAAGGGGGGTTCCTTGGTTCGGCTCGGACGAGCTACACATGCTCTCTCTCTCTCTGACTGGAACCCCTGAGCTCGGAAAAGGTCCAGAGAGCTTCGGTGAACGTAGCTCGATCTGCAGCGACAATGTGATAGGAGGCAGTATGGAGGATTAGATGCATGCTGGTTTTTTGGTTAAGAATCAGTGAGGTCTGCATCAGGTGTAGAGATGTGGGTTTCTAGGGAAGCTTGGCCTTGCAGAGAGCCTTGAAGCGGAAGAGAATTCTCAGAGAGGGCAGAGTCATTCATTTGGTTTATAGCAGCAGGTATGCCATTACGGAGGAAGAGTTTGCAGAAATGCGAGAAGGCTGATCCTGGGATGAATTGAACTAGAGGGGTGAATCGCTAGGTAAAAAACAACATAACGTGGGCTTGCAAGGGAGAAATCTATCTGTTTTGGAGTGACCGACAACATGAAGCAGAAGAATGCTAGATGCATTCACAACTGCAAGCTAACAGGGAGGTACATGGTAAATTTGACTCAATAATTCGGTGACTCAAAGGGTGAGCGGTATCGGAACTGTGCTAACAAGCGACAACAGAGGTGGAATCCAGGAGATGCTCGATCACAAGGAGAGAGGCCTGAGGGTCCGGGCACTCTCAGGGAGGTAGCTAGTGAGGGTAGCTGCGAAGTCACTTGGTGTGAAGCAATTGAAGCAGGAAGGAGGACAACACCTTGGGTGCTGGGCAACTGGGTAGCAATGGACGAGAGGTCAATGAGCTGACAGGATAGCGACTACCCGAGAGAGGTGCCAAGCTAAACAAGATATGAGGAGGGCTTAGGATAATCTGAAGCATGCAGCAAGTCAATTAGAAATTAGTGATGATGGCTAGAGTAGGGTTAATTAGGAATTAGTGGTGTAGGGTGGTGAGTTGAAGGGTTGATGAAGGCAATAACCATAGGCATGCCAAGGGTGTGATTGGTGTGACCACAATACCATTAGGATGTTGTTTAGTGTTAGTTGAGTGGATATAGTGGTGGAAGGGGTTTGGAATAGATGTTGATGTTCATTGGGTGAGTGTGGGTGGCAATGACACAAGAGAAGAGAGTATTTTTCAATACTTGAATTGTGTGTTATTTGAATAAAAATTGTGTGTTAAAGTTTATACTGTTGGAGCATTGGGTGCCAAGTACCAAGGGCTAGGTAAGGGCAGTAAAGTACATGTTGGCCATGGGCTCCCATCCTAACTACGACGCATAAGGGGGGAGGTTTATGGCTGACAGTGGGTATGTTCAAGCTTGACAATATTACTTGAAGGACTTGGAGACCTCACTTCTTTGACAAAACTTGATTTGTCAGATTGTTCAAGCTTGACAACATTACCCGAGGGACTTGGAAACCTCACTTCTTTGTCAAAGCTGGATTTGTCAGATTGTTTAAGCTTGACAACATTACCCGAGGGACTTGGAAACCTCACTTCTTTGACAAAGCTTAAATTGGGGGGATGTTCAAGCTTGACAACATTACCCGAGGGACTTGGAAACCTCAATTCTTTGATGGAGCTTGAATTGTGGAGATGTTCAAGCTTGACAACATTACGGGAGGGACTTGGAAACTTACTTCTTTGACAAAACTTTATTTGTGCAAATGTTCAAGCTTGACAACATTACGGGAGGGACTTGGAAACTTACTTCTTTGACAAAACTTTATTTGTGCAAATGTTCAAGCTTGACAACATTATCCAAGTAATTTGGAAACCTCACTTCTTTGACGGAGCTTAATTTGGACTTTTGTTCAAGCTTGACAACATTACCCATGGGACTTGGAAACCTCACTTCCTTGACGAAGATTAATTTATCAGATTGTTCAAGCTTGACAACATTACCCGAGGGACTTGGAAACGGATGAAGCTAGTTTGCGTGCCTAGAGCGGTGAGCAGTGAGCCTAGAGCGGTGAGCAGTGAGCCTAGAGCGGTGAGCAGTGAGCCTAGAGCGGTGAGCAGTGAGCCTAGAGCGGTGAATGGAGAGCATAGAGCAAAAAAAAGAATAAAGCAATCAAAATTTATTGGGAGTTTACCAAAAAAAAATTTAAAAAAGTAATTTTCCCAAATTTAGTAATTATTTGGACCTATTACCGTTGAATAAGGGTGTTCCTATGACTGTGGGAATGAATTTTTTCATGCACTTTTGACCATTATTACTGTAGGATGGCAGCAAAATGTGAACAAAAATGTATACAACATTGAAATTTTCAATGTCAATGATGATTCAATGAGTAATAAAAAATGCACAACAACAACGTCGTGGTGGCCTTTTTAGTCTCACTACTTTTCCATTCAATCAAAAAAAAGAATTGTACAATGTAACCCTCAGGTTCAATTGCATCTCTAGGTGGTTGGTTGCTTTAGTAGCACCATCTGAATAACACGCTTAATTTCATTGAAGCTGAAACTAGGAGCGTGCATAAAAACATCTATCTCACTATCCAGTCCACAAACTACGTGAAATATGTAGTACAAATGCTTACAATTTGTCCATTGTCCACGCTTTCCCAATGCTTTGCCCGACATATCTTTGAAGAAGGGACATGAACAACTGGGAAACTGGCCAATCGTAAGTAAGTATTGCGAAATTTTGAGACCATTCCGGGACTCAAAGGTGATGATGCAACCCAGGGCAGAATTTGGTACCATGGAAACCTTCAAAATCTGCCCAATGACAGTAAGAGCAGATGCGCAGGAATTCACGTGCTTCGTTGAAGGTGCCTTTGGATTCCGCCTGATATTCTTCCCGAATCTGCGCTTTGGAAAGTCGTTAGAGAACTCCGGGGTAGGGTACTCTGACAAGTCCACCAATGACCCTTCTTCTCTGAACAACTTCCTTGGAGAGAGCTCTAGACGTGGTGCCAATCGAAAATCAGCATTCTCCAAGTCTAGTATCTCCTTCGGTGTGAGATTGGTGCCAATCTTAACAGGCCAAATTTCTGGAACTGTAGGGTTGGAAATCACCCACTTACGACGGGTACCCTTCACGCACCTCTCAATGTCGTCGTTGCAGAAGAAGAACTGCATGCATTCTTGCTTATTCTTCCTATAGTTGTGCATGATGCCATTGTAAGTTGGTGCAGCTGTATTCTTTCCATCCTGTACAATTCGTGCCACACATTTCTTCTTGGTGATGGCCTGTTGAGCGAAGCAAGCTTTTGCTGACATCTTTGGAAGTCGCACAATGTGCCATTCATGCTCAATGCATGTTGTTTCTTGTACAGCCTTCACATGCTCCTCGGCTGGATTTGTGGGAGGTGTCTCTAGTTGAACCGGATTGTCATGCAGGTTTTCAGTTGCTTCTTGTTGTGCGTCACCCTGTGAAGTGAGGTCATGAAATATTGCACCTCCTGCTCGCGTTTGTACTCGGGGGCGAGAAATACTAATCTTGTCAGGTCTATGAGAGTCGAACTCCGACCCAGGAGGAAGATCTGGTTTGCGCTTAAGGGAGAGAAATACTTCCTCACCTTGAAGATGAGGCTCGCGAGTGCAAAAACCTTCAGCTCCGGGCATGTTTCGGAGCGCTTGATGAAGCGATTTCGGGTTGCCAGAACGTTGGGCGGTTCGTTGAGCGACTCGCAACAACAATTCTTCTTTTCCAGGTCCAGTACCCGGTCTCTCACCATTCAAATACTGGTAGTAGGCAACCATTTGCATGAAAGCACGTACGTAATCATCGACAGTTGCCACATACAAGTCATTACCTCGTTTGCCGCTCTGTTGAAGCCACTTATTGTGTACAGTCTCCGCTAAATTGCATGAAGGCATTTCAGCAAGCTCAGCCTCGGAAAGAGCCTGTGATGTGAAATGAATGGTAATAGAATTTAGAATGAGGTTACAACTTCACAGGGAAACTGAAAGCAAAAAGGCTCAGAGCAAAGTGCGAACTTACCAAATCCATAAAACCACCCCATTGGCGATAGCGGAAGTGCCAGAATGCAAGCCATAGGTCAAGACGAACGACCCCTTCATCAGTTGTTGCATCGGAGGAAAGCCACCATGACCTGATAGCAAGGTTTAGCTCTTCAGCCTCTTCTAACGACTTGGCATTCTTGTATTGCATGCACAGTTGACGATGTTGTGGTTGCAAGTCCGCCCGAATGTCAGCCTTTGTATGTTTCTCCAATGACTGGGTCCAATGGAACAAACAAGTACGTTCTTGGTCCTCCATAGGAATTGAAGCATCACCGCTACCATACACAATACGAATTGCTTTCCAATTCGCTTGTGCATTGTCTGCCATGAAGCCCTTGAATTGTACGTTATGAACGTTGTGTCTAGCCACAACAACATTCAAGTTATTCCAAAAGATGATTTGAGTAGTAGCATCTTCCGACTGCATATCACACACTGCAATGGTCATTACCCGACAATAGGTAGCATCATAAACATGACAGGCCATGGAAGTCCAGTCCTTCACACGCTTGACATGGTCGAACATGATCCATGCATTATGTAAATCTCCACCCGGCTGCATTCTTGTCACGAGATCAACTCCACCCTTGGCTAGGAAATTTGTTCTCTTGGACTCGGACTCGGACTCGGACTCGGACTTGGCTAGGAAATTTGTTCTCTTGTTCTCTTGGACTCGGACCCTTGGCTAGGAAATTTGTTCTCTTGGACAAATGCCCAGTAGCTAGACCCTCTAAGTTTGGTGATGTTGTCCATGACTCCAAAACGTCGTAAGTACCGAAACGTCGTGACTTGATTCCGAATACTCGGGGAAGACATGTGTTTGAACTTATCAAACACTGGTATGAGCTCATCAAGAGTAAGTTCCTCCTGCGTTGATCCATCCGCAAAAAGAAGCAACTCACCAAAGAATTCCTTGCTCGCTTCAAGGACAATGGCAGAATTAGTTGCTGTTGGAGTTTTCTCTACTTGTTCACCAATTAGGCTCTTTATTTTCTTAGCAACATCCTTGTATTTGCCAATTTTCACAGGATGACAATGGGTTCCAAGGTGCACACATGCATGAGTCATATTTCCATGGCCAAGAACATAATAAATCTTAGCCAAACACACATCCAAGCATGAAGGAGAAACCTTGCAGATTTTACACACGACAGTTGAGCCCTTTGGAGGGTTAGATCCGATTCCAAAGGTGGACAAGGAGATTCCATCCCATTCGGTTTCGTTAGCTTGGGAGGACCGATGCACACGAGATAAATAATCACAAGCTGTGTTGGTGCATTGCAAATAACCCAAGCACGAAGACATTCTAAATGTTAAGCCCATGTCATTATTGATATTGGAGGTGATGGTGCGAGTCCAAGCATGGCCATCATGGCGTTTGTCCATACCATGAAGGAGCTTTGCTTGTGACTATGATGCATACTTCCCTAGGGGGGATAACTCAAACATCACGTCACCATCAAACCTAAGGGGAAGGAATTCCACTCTCTCAGTTTTTATTTTGGTAAAATCTACCTTAGACAAAATAGACTTCGATCCTTTCCTTGCAGCAAATTGTTTGAGACAATCAACAACGCTCACATAGTCATGAATCCGTGGCGGAATCGGAGGCCTAGAAGTACTTGGACGACTGCCTTGCGATGAATTTGTGCCATGCGATGCGTGATATATTACAGTAGGATTGGGATTTAGAATATTGAAAGACGACAATGTAGTGGGGAGCTCATCTTCAGAATCATCACTCAAAAGATGGACGGTACGCTCGCAAGGCTCAATCTTAACCTTTTGGAGCATAGGTGTTTGTAGGGTGCATGTAGATGACACCTTAGGGGTGAGGATCTCAGTGGATGCACCTTGAAGAGGATCTTTCAACCCACACACTCGGTACGTCCCTGACTTCAGAATCCAACACTGACCTTGATCAGTCATAGAGGACTCTTGACCTATAGTGTAAAGAAGTTCTCCTGAATTAACATCAAATATATGCTCATCAATATGTATAGATCCTTCTAAAAATTGAAAACGAAGAAGCAAACGAAGAGCACTGACTGTGCACTTTCCATCAGCTCCCACTTGAAAAGAAAAAAGAACTCCTTGTCCATCAGCACGAATTAGCACCATAGGAGAATTTAGAGAATCAGCCATTGCAATGGAGAAAGGGAGGACATGGACAATATGGAAGTTGTGAATAAACTTTAAGTCGAAGAGTTCTGCATGTATCTTTTGATGGAATCGGTTATGCAAACATCACTGCATGAAGACATAAAAAAACAAGAATAAACAAAGAGGGTGATACAAAGGCGCTCAAAATAGAAAAAAACGCCGAGAGTCATATATCGACAAAAATGATATATTGTAGAGAAGTTGTGGGCGCGTATCAGATAAGTGGGATGCTTATAGCTCATTAAGTCTAATAATAACATTGAAAATGTGAAATAGAAAAACACATGATTGAAAAAAAGAACATAAATTGCATATGAATAAAATTGTTATAGTGATTGTAGGGAAAATGACGTTGGAGGGAAATGAACGTTGGAGGAAAAAAAACGTTGGAGAAAAATGACGTTAGAGAAAAATGACGTTAGAGAAAAATGACGTTGGAGGGAAATGAACGTTGGAGAAAAATGACGTTGGAGGGAAATGAACGTTGGAGGAAAAAGAACGTTGGAGGGAAATGAACGTTGGGGGAAAAAAAACAATTGAATCAAGAAAATTATTAAAAAATAAAGACATCTAGGAAAAAAAATGGGTATATCACATTCAACGGATACAAGATAATAGAATATATAGTACAGTAATGGAAATTTTAAAAAGAATAACAAAATAAAAAATATGTAAAATAAGATTGTACAAAAAATGACAAAACATATATAGAGAGAAAGAGATAATGGAGACGGTGCAATGACAGAAGTAGCAGATAAGTACTGTATGAGTGATTGTATCTCCCAGATGTATGAAAAGACGGACATACATGATACACCGATTAGGACTTCGAGAAGAACAAAAAGAAAGAGAAGATGTTTGTATTTTAGTGGTAAAAGAAAATTAGAAAGATCGAGAATGACAAAGAAAACACAAGCTTTGTCAAGAGTTAAAGATGCAACATTGCTTGAAATTGCAAAGACACTTGATTTCGGAAATATGAGTAGTGAAGATAGACAGTTGGCTATGGATGCAAGTATGTGCAAAAACTTGAACGTGGTGAATGAAGGAGAAGAAGAAGAAAAAGTCGTAGAAAATTTTGAAGTGGTAATATATACTTGTATGCATTAACATTGTGTTCACATTGGCAATTATGTGTAAGTTATGTTGTAAAAAAGACTACGATTGTGTTCACATTGGCAACTACATAAAGTGGTTAGGGTTAGAAGAGGTTTGAAAAAGTCACTATATAAGGGTTTTAGAGTTTGGAGAAGCTCATTTGGCTAAGTCCGTGGAGAAGTAGGGGAGGAGCCGGCATGAAACTTTTGGTGAGGTATGAGGTTGTAAAAAGATGGTGATAGACTTAGAAGATAAGAATATGGAGTGAAATCGTATAGTGTGTTGTGTATGAACAGATTGTTGGCGAAACAATGGCAGCAGAAACATCCGAAAACAAATCTTGTTCGGAAGGAGGGAGAGATGGTGGCAGCAAAGACGGAGATGAAGAAGCAGCAATGATGTTCAAAAAAGCTGAAGGAAACGAAGTGCACAATGAGAATCAGGTTTGCATAAACCAAATGTATTTGATATTTGTACATTTGTTACCTAAATAGAAGAGGATAAGTGCAACGTTTTTCTTTTGGTACATCTTAAAAACAACATCAAAGGTGATCACAACAACCTATGCGGTGCCGCACAGGTTGTTGTGACCACCGTTCAGGCAGTTTGAGGTACTCAAAACAGCCTTGAAAAACCTGTGCGGCACCGCACATGTTTTTCAAACCTCCTTTGAGGTACTGGAAAGGAGGTTTGAAAAACCTGTGCGGTGCTGCACAGGTTTTTTCCACCTTCTTTCCAGTACCTCAAAGGAGGTTTGAAAAACATGTGCGGTGCCGCACAGGTTTTTCAAGGCTGTTTTGAGCTAGTTGGTGATAGCTCAAAGGAGCCTCTGAAAACCTGTGCGGTGCCGCACAGGTTTTTGAAGGCTCCTTTGAGCTAGTTGGTGATAGCTCCAAAGGAGCCTCTGAAAACCTGTGCGGTGCCGCACAAGTTTTTGAAGGCTCCTTTGAGCTAGTTGGTGATAGCTCCAAAGGAGCCTCTGAAAACCCGTGCGGTGCCGCACAGGTTTTCGGAGGGTCCTTTGGGATCCAGGTGGGGGGGGGTTAAGGAGGTGTGCGGCACCGCACACCCCCCCTGGTGCCGCACACCCCCCCCCTTTGTGCCGCACACCCTCCTCACCAACAGTCCAAAGGAGCCTCTGAAAACCTGTGCGGCACCTCACGGGTTTTCGGAGGCTCCTTTGTGGTATCAGACATGAGGGATTGGCAGTGTCTGTATGAGAGATGTGAGCAGCAAGGTGGTGTCGAATACACGTCGAGAGAGTTGTTAGGAATGTTGTGTGAAGGGGGAAGGAGAGCCCCCCCCCCAAAAAAAATCCGAAACTCATAGATTTGGCTAAACTTCAGAACGCTATAACTTCTTGTCATTTAATGTTTTGGACTTCAAATTTTTTCTGTGGGTTGAAAATCTCTTTGTGTTATAGTGGAGTTTTTTTCAAATTTTTATGATTTTTTTTTGTTTTCCTGCAAGCCCCCAAAGTCGCAGAAATCGACGATGGGAAGATTTCCCAAAAAATCTTCCTTTTACGTAGATTTCATCACCGTTGTCACAACATTCCAGGCTGCAGTTTCTTGCATTGATCTTTGTAATTAGTCCTCAATTCTATTCGTTTTGTATTTTATTTTGGGGCTTTGAATGTAAACATTTGGGTTGTGTTTCATTTTCGGGTCATGATTTTTATGACCACCTTTCATTTTTCTCTTTTGCACTATCCTTACATTTGTTATTTGGTTTCCCTAGATGGCGGATTCAAACCTCAATTCGTTATCACCTTCGGCAGCTTCCCTCCTGCCATCTCCGGATATTCACCCTCATTATGAGAATGCAGTTAGGGATGTTTTGATTGCTGAAAAAATAAATACTGTGGACATTTTAGAATCTTTGAAGATCCTGCCAAAAGAGAAATCTAGACTCAACATCCCGCTTTGTCGTATGATTTCTAGGCCTATTGTACGTCCTGCCCTGCAAACAGATGTGAATAAACTTGAGGCAGATTTTGTGCACGGCTATCGTGATTGGGAGAAAGTCTTTCACGTTTCACTTACTGATGAAGATGGAAATTTTTCCTTTCTTACTCCCGAGATTTCTCAATCTTGGAGTGAGAATTGGAAGTCTGTTAATGAGCAATTCGAGCTTTTTCTCCAAGCTGACGTTGACCTTGTCAAGCTCAGTGGAAAAATGTTTTTTTGTCTTCGATGGAAATCACAGGCTTCAAGTATGGAAACCGTACATCGACAGACTCCATTCTAACGACCTCAAATGGCATTATTCTGTGGATTCCATCGTTCTTGATATTTCTTCCAATGTGCCACAAGTCTTGATTGCTATGAATGATATAAACAAGTAAGTTTTTTTCTATTTCATTCATCTTTTTTTATTCATTTTCATCTTTTATATTTCATACTTATTTCATATGCAATTTGTTGTAGGTCAACGGAGAATTCTCACGTAAAGACAAATCTTGTGCATATTCTTTATCGTTTGCAATCTCAAGGACAAAAGAAAATTGAGTTCTTCCAAAATTGTTTGAGTCAAGATGATCTCAAAAAAATTGCGGCCAAACCACCAAATTCTTGGTATACATTGACAAGAGAGCGATTTTGCAAATACATTTACTCTGTAAGTATTTCATTTCAATATTTTTCGCATTTTTCCAAAATATTTTGTATCTAAAAGTTTATGTTTTCCTGAATTCTGTGATATCTGATGTTTCATTTTTGATCAATTTCTTTATATTTTCAGCAAGAAATTGCTGAAGTAGGTGAGGAAGCCGTTCTAAAATATTATGAATTTGTGCCCGATCTTGCCAAAAGACGTAGTGACCATGCTATACAAGCCCTTCATGATGGAATGCAAGCCAAATTGGTGTCCTATCTCAATCAATTCCATAAGCAATTGGCATTGGCTGATCCGGCTTTGACAGACAATTTTTTGCTTGAGGTAATTATTTTCCCTTGCATTTCATTTCTTTTCATTTCTTGCTCTTCTTCTTTGTTTCTATTTGTTTTTTATTTCTGCATCCTCGCGCAGGTCACCAAACACTACAACAATGTCCTTAAACCTAAAATGACGCAAGAAAGACTCCATGTGCTTTCTACAGCTGCTGTAGATGCAGAGACTAAAGTTTCTTGGTTGAAATCGTGGAACACGAGCAAAATCAATAGGGAATCTTCTAAATTTCCTACGGGCAAGACTCTTTCTGATCGAAATTTCTTGCTTTGGCTTCATAAGGTGACATTTTGGGCTCAGGTACTTCTACCCCATATGAATTGATTTTTTGGTTTTCAAGGCATTTGCTTCTCGCTCATTTCTTCAACTAAATCTTCATTTTTTTCTTGTAGCTTCAAAAAGAGGCAATTACGTATTTTGAATCATGTCTGATTGACAATGATATCTCCATCAATATAAATGTTCTGAGCAAACCAATGGGATTGAAAAAATATATGGATCAATGGCGCATTATGTTATGGGATTCTGCATTTCATACGTCTTTCAAGACAAAAGATGCAATTTCTAAGTCCAAATTGTGGAAGGATCAAGAAGGTGGTGAATCCGCCTTGAAACGTCTTATTTTCAGGTGTGCATTCTTATTTTGTTTTTTTAATAAAAATAAATTGTGTATATTTTTATTCCATATGTATATCTATATCCTCACATTCATTTTTTATGTTCTTAGGTATTGGAAACATGTGCTGGTGCCTGTTGGTGCTGTCCAAGTGTGAGCCCAAAATGGTGCCCACATGTGTTATTAACCCTTTGAAACCATTAGGAGTTACATTTTGATGTTTTATAATTATTCTCAAAAATATAAAAAGAGAGAGGCTTGGTGTGAAGTTATGTTTAGGCCTTAGGCTTATGTGGTGTAGTTAATTAGAAGCTTAGCGGCATGAAGGAAGTTCTTTGGTTAGGTGAGTGTAGCATGTGGTGGACCAAGGGGAGCTCCTTGAGTTTAAATATTTGAATTGGGATCCATCTTGTTGGTTTAGGAGTTGAAGGCTTAGTGGATAGGATAAGAGCATACGAGGTAGGTGAGGATCGAAGGGCTTACTTGGCGGATCGGATAAGAGCCTACGAAGTAGGAGAGGATCGAGGGGCTTATCTTGAGCTTTGAGGGGTGCTCACCCCTTCCCTCCCCCTATATATTCCTCTCTCTCACCTTCTTCACTCACTTGTGTTCCTATTCACTCTCTCTTCCTTCGCGCTCTTTCATCTTGCACGTGTGGGTGCACACGTGTGTGTGGGCACATGAGCATGTTGTATTGAGAGGGGAGTGTGGGTAAAGGGGAGAGGTTCATACAAGGCCTCCTTACCCTCTCCCTTCCCCTCTCCTTCTCTCCCTCTCCCTCTTGTTGTTCCTCTCATAGAATTGAGTGTTAGAGTTAGAGTTGTGTGGGAATTAGTAGAAGGTTAGTGGAATTAGTAGAATTCATAGAGACTTGTAGGGACTTGAAGATACTTGTAGAGACTTGAAGGCCAATGCTCTACCTATTCAAGAGACTAGCATTAATAAAGCATCATGATTTCAAGTGAGTTGGGAGCTTGTTGAGATGGAAGTACATTTCATGTTACTACGAGCTTTGGTATCACACATGTGATTCTCAAAACCATCACCCGGACTAGGACGCTTAAGGGTGGTGGGTTTGGCCTCACACCAAGACGATCTCCCTTTCTTTAATATTTGGACAGACGTTGCCATCCCTTCTCATATATTTACTACGCATCAATTGCAACTTTGGAGTTTGCTCCATCTTCAATCATGTGCATGGTATATTGAATGTCCTATAGACAAAACCCCTTCTTCGGAGCAAAACTTACGATTGAGCTTGGAGAGAGCTACCCCTACCCCTTCTCGCATTCTAACGAATCAATCTACGGATGATGATGTCGTTGTTCTAGGTGATACCCTTGATGCATTTGGCATTCAAGATGTCTCTATACAATCTAGCCAACGAGTATCTCAAGATGATATTCATGTTAGGCCAACTCAACCTACAAGAAAACATGCTAGAGATGTCCCTATATATGATTCTATTCCCATTGATCCTCCACCCAAATCACGAAGATTCCTAGCTCTTGCAAGACATTCTCCTTCTAGTTCCAGCATTATCCATCGTGATGCTCAAACTCTCCGTCCTTATCTCATATCAAGGGATCATAATTTTCATGTTTTTGAGCTTCTCCTCAATGATACAGTGGCCAATATGCAGAAGACTTTCAAAGCCACCCACCAATGGCCTTCCACATATCATGAAATGTCTTCATTTCTTGATAAGGTAATTTTTATATTTTCATGAATATCATATTCATCATCTCAAGTCTTCTTTGTATTCAATTTTTATAACCATCTTTTGATCAATGATTTGTCCTTGTGCAGATTAGTCGTGGCCGTAAGGTATACCTTCAGTCGATCTTGTTATTGTGGACATACCCGAGGGTCTGCCAGTTCCTGGACTGTGTGATCCTGATCACATGATTCCTCCTTGGAATGCCAAAAATGTTGATTCCATTCAATTTATTTTTTCCTTTTGCAAAAAATATTTGCACGATGATGGAGCCCTTTTGGTTTTTCAACCCCTTGAATCCAGGAAGCTCTTGATGCCATATCTCAAATCGGTTTGTCTCGAAATTTCTTTGTTTTGGACATGCTACAATGGAATGATGCTCACTCATCCAATTCTTCCCAATCAGAAGGTAATATATTCACTATTACATCTTACTCATTTTTCCCCCATTATTTCTATTTCATATCATACATAAATAATTCAATGTATTTTTTTTTCAGACTCGATATTTTGCTGCCGTTCTGCTCATCCGTGCCACCTCTGAAACGATGAAACGAAAGCCTTCTTTTCAACTTCATTCTGACAAAGACTTGGTTAACACTGATTTTGATCCTATTTCCGGTCTATCCATTCCAAATTTCATTGATAAAAGTAATCTAACTATGCATTCTGATGGTGTTACTCCATGGAGAGGTGCTCGGGAGAAAACCTCCATATTTATGCAAATGCTTATTGAAGCATGTTCTGCTCCGGGTAGTACGATAGTTGATTTGACTGTTGGAACATGTATCCATTTCTACAAATTGGTTTTCCCATTTTTATTTCCTCCTCAAATTTCTTCGCAATTTTTTTCTCAAACATACATCATATATTATACATCATTTTTCTTCAATCATTTTCTAAAGTTTCTTTCTCACAGGTGCTACACTTTCATGCATGTCGAGCATTAGGTCGGCATTTCTTGGGATTTGAGGAGGACATCACTTTATTCAATGATGTTCTTAAACCCTTGTTGGCAGGCCCATCTACACTTGATGTAGACGTGGAAAACCTTGAGGATGACGATGACGATTATGAGGATATTGAGCTCGATGAATTTTGTACGTAAGTTAGTCAATAGTTTTATTTTTATTGTTTATTTCAAATTTTTCTTCTTAATCATAATCTTTCATCAAATACTGATTACGATTTTTTTTCCCCAGGACTCCTCGTTATGCAACTTCTTCCGTTCACTCGGATTTGTGGATGAGTCCCTCTCAATCTTTTACACTCCCCCCTTGGCAAGAAAATATGGCAAGAGCTTTAGCATCTATGCCTGATAAAGTTTACTACAATCGGATTAAATATGATGTTCGAGTTAAACAATATCTTGATTTGTCCGCCGATGAATGTTCAGAATCAAGTACTTCTTCTTCCAACACTAGTAATCATCAATAAATGATTGATATTTATTCATCTAATATATTTAAACTTTGTTTGTTAACGTGGAACTATATGCATTATACTTAACTTCATTTTGGTTTATGTACCTTTGGTTGTGTTTCGAAACACAACCTTATTTAAATAAAGATTACAATAGATATGATTTTCTTGTTTTTTTATGATCTTCTTAGTGCTCAATGATTCATGTTCTTAAACTTTGCACATTCTTGAATTTAATTGATAATGTATATTAATTCTCTTACTTCCTCTTTGGAATTCTATATGTGTGATTATCTTAATTTTATTGAATCTTCCTTGTTGTTGTTGCATCAACATCGTTATTGAATATGGATTTCCAACATGCATAGTTTGCGCATCATTCATATTGAATGTGGTTTGCATATCCTCGGCCAACGAAGGTAGTTCTGAAGACGAAAACAACACTTATAACTAGTTTTATGACTTGCATTTGTTTTTATTTGGATTTGATTTGGATTAGAGTTGGTCAAACTTGGATGTGATTTGGCTTTGATTTGATTTTCATATACGTACACTATATGTGTTCTACATATTTTTCCTATTCAATTGTATCACCTAATATATGTTTATTATTTCTCTAAATGTTTTGAGTATCCAAACTATCTAACATTTCAAGATCCATATATTTTGTAACATCTCTAACAAGGGATCAACATAGTCCAATGGTTGAGATGGATAAGAATGATCTACAAATGCCCTGAGGGTCATCCCATGGTTATAGGTTTCATCTTAAAGAATGTGTCAAAATTCACGGCCATAGGCCATGGTATATTCATTTTTCACGGAAAAATATTTCAAAATTGCTCATTTATTTGTGCTCACTGCTCACCGCTCACCGCTCTAGGCTCACATAATAGCAATCCCCACTTGGAAACCTCACTTTTTATACAGAGCTTAGTTTGTTAGATTGTTCAAGCTTGACAACATTACCCGAGGGATTTGGAAACCTCACCTCATTGACGGAGCTCAGGGATGTACAAATGGACGTGACGCGGCCTAAACGCGTCACGTCGCGTCACGTCCAGGGTGTGACGCCAAACGGACGTTACTGTAGTAAAAAAAAATTACTAATGGGATTTTTTTTTCGGATAAGTAATTATTTCGACATCAATACAGGCAGTCGTCTACCATGGTCGACTGCTATATAGGCAGTCGACCACTTAATCGACTGCTAACTTAGCAGTCGACTACAATGGTCGACTGCTAATGTAGCAGTCGACTAAGTGGTCGACTGCTATATAGGCAGTCGACCACTTAATCGACTCCTAACTTAGCAGTCGACCATTGTAGTCGACTGCTAACTTAGCAGTTGACTACAATGGTCGACTGCTAATGTAGCAGTCGACTAAGTGGTCGACTGCTATATAGGCAGTCGACCACTTAATCGACTGCTAACTTAGCAGTCGACTACAATGGTCGACTGCTAATGTAGCAGTCGACTAAGTGGTCGACTGCTATATAGGCAGTCGACCACTTAATCGACTGCTAACTTAGCAGTCGACTACAATGGTCGACTGCTAATGTAGCAGTCGACTAAGTGGTCGACTGCTATATAGGCAGTCGACCACTTAATCGACTGCTAACTTAGCAGTCGACCATTGTAGTGGACTGCTAACTTAGCAGTTGACTACAATGGTCGACTGCTAATGTAGCAGTCGACTAAGTGGTCGACTGCTATATAGGCAGTCGACCACTTAATCGACTGCTAACTTAGCAGTCGACTACAATGGTCGACTGCTAATGTAGCAGTCGACTAAGTGGTCGACTGCTATATAGGCAGTCGACCACTTAATCGACTGCTAACTTAGCAGTCGACTACAATGGTCGACTGCTAATGTAGCAGTCGACTAAGTGGTCGACTGCTATATAGGCAGTCGACCACTTAATCGACTGCTAACTTAGCAGTCGACTACAATGGTCGACTGCTAATGTAGCAGTCGACTAAGTGGTCGACTGCTATATAGGCAGTCGACCACTTAATCGACTGCTAACTTAGCAGTCGACTACAATGGTCGACTGCTAATGTAGCAGTCGACTAAGTGGTCGACTACTATATAGGCAGTCGACCACTTAATCGACTGCTAACTTAGCAGTCGACTACAATGGTCGACTGCTAATGTAGCAGTCGACTAAGTGGTCGATTACTATATAGGCAGTCGACCACTTAATCGACTGCTAACTTAGCAGTCGACTACAATGGTCGACTGCTAATGTAGCAGTCGACTAAGTGGTCGACTACTATATAGGCAATCGACCACTTAATCGACTGCTAACTTAGCAGTCGACTACAATGGTCGACTGCAAATGTAGCAGTCGACCATGGTAGTCGACTGCTACATTGGCAGTCGACCATGGTTGATAGTCGACTGCTATGTTGCCGTCGACGAAGATAGTCGACTGCAGTTGTAGCAGTCGACCATTGCCGTCGACTGATACTATTAACAGACAAATGCAGTCAACATCATATGTTTGTTGGGTTAAATTTTAATGGTTTGGGTATAGTGGAATATGGATGGATGGAAGTAGTTTAGGAAAAATGTGATTAAAGCCAACAATGATATGTAGAAGGAAAAAAAACCGCGTTGTATTAAAACAAGTATATCGTAAAGATATAAAAAATATACAAGGTTTAGGGTTTATTAATGATACACGCATACTACCTTAACCCCTACGATGTTGCCTAAAGAACTAAACAGACTAAACACTATCCTTAACCTCAGTTCTCCAGCAGTCTATCGGCTCATCCCACCCCACAAACGGCATCTGCATCCGTAGTTTGGCGATGGTCAATGAAATGCGGTTCGACACGTTCTCGCATGTCAATGCACTCAAAGTGACATTCCAAATTTTCCTTCCTTCATTGGCAAAGAGAATTCGGTCATCACCATCGTTGCAAAGTTGTCGAGCAATCATGCCGACCGCATAACACTCAGCCTCCGCGGTGTAATATACATCGGGATCATGGTGTCTCCTGTTTTGGATGTAAAACAGTTCCGGCGCCACCCAAAACTTCTCCTTCCTCAATTTTTCCTTCGCTTCTACGGTTTCCGCATGCCATAGCGATAGGACATCCTCACCCGAATGCGTTGCACATCCCCAATCGCACACCCCTAAAACTCATGAGCAACCCTTGTGTACATTTCAGGCGTGAAGTTTGTCGGGTAGCCTCGCAGGTCCTTCAAATACCTCCGTGCACGCCAGCTATAAGCAGGAGGATCGCCGTATTCTGCGGGCGGCACACCATGGATTATTGTTTATTCAAAATCGGGAGGCATTCCCCATTGCACTCCGAATTGCTCGTACAACCTTCGATGCAGAGGGGCTTGGCACGTAGGACAACGGCGTGTTTGCAACATGTGTGGCAACAAACAATTCGGGTGGACCATGTGACCGCACGACCCAACGATCCATGCGCCTTCGGGTCCCCAAGGATTGGAACAAATTGGGCACATGCTCCCGTCCTTGATCCAATCGGGGACGCATGGCCACAACAAGGCTGGTCTGGCCGGGGGTATCACGATGCGGGATGATACTGCGGTATCCCATTGGAATTCATCCTCGGGCCTCTTGGTCCACGCAATACTGGGGTAATGGTCGTCATCGACCGGGAGGTTCTCAGGATACATGAAATCCAATGGCGGCCACGAGGTAAAAAGAAGCCGTCGTTCGGGCCACTGTTCGCCGTGGTCCCTATAGTGTGTCAGCTCGTCCATCAATGCCCTCTCACGCGTGGCGAACATGATAGTGGCTGTGACCATGCCCATGTAGTCGTCCTCCAACAACCGGTTCCTCCTAATGACCCGGTCGTAATCAACCCTCATTGCCTCCAAGTTTGTTGTGGGCGACGGCTCCCGCCCTTGTCCATCACTACCAGACATTGCTTGCGGCAGTTGTGGCGCATCAGCCCTCGCAAGTTCAAGGTCGGTCAAACGTGCAATCTCGGCCTTCAACCCTTGGACCTCCTCGGCGTGTGCACGTCGGACCATCTCCAATTCCCGTTCGTGGTCAGATTTGCATTTTGCCAACTCCGCCCTCAACGCCTCCACAACGTCGTTGTCGGCAACTACCAGTGGTGGGGATGGCACCGCCGATGCCATCTCCACATCAACGGGCGAAGATGGAGGACAAACCAACCGGGAACCATGTGGCGGTGTCACGTGGACCCTTTGTCGCCGGCTAGGTGGTTCAACCGGCAACCCTATGACAATGTTGTGCTCGTCCATGTTTGACTCGGCGGCCGGTGGAGTCCCCACAATTTGATGATCTGGTCCCGCAAGGAAATCAAAATAAGATCGGACCCTCAAAGGATTCATTGGAGTTTGCCATGCCAATGGAATCGGACGGCCAGCGTTCCGTCCTAGCACGGCACTTGGTATGACCGTGACCCGGCGTGCCTGCCTCAAGTCCGGGCTCGTGCGGGGTATGGTGGACCAGTCGATATCCACTCCCAAAATTACCTCCGCGTAGACCATTTGGCATAACCACATTAGCATATGCCCGCGATCAAATTCCCTCGGTGCACTCCACAAGAAATCCCACACCTCCTTGCACCGTTCTCCAAATATTTGATGGCTCACCTCCCTCCATATGCCATAGCGTTGTCTAGACATCCGTTCAGCATTCGCGCTAGGAACGAACATCCTCGTCAAATGGGTCCACTCTACGTACCTTCGGACCGTGCTATACAACCACATGCCCCTCTCATTTTGCCAGCCGGGATTGGCGAGAATGTTCGGGTCCCGCGCCACCTCCAAATTGATTGGTTGCGGCCTGCCCCTCGGCGCATTGCCGCGTCTTCTAGCGCCTGCCGACCCCGGTCTCGCTTGCGGAGTCCCCCCCGGATCCAAATCCCCGCCACGTGGAGGTTCCGGCGGCAAGTGATCTTCGTCTGCCATCGTTGCCCCTAACCCCTAGCTTTGTATGCCTACTATAAATTAAACCTAATATGGTAGCACTTCCAAAATAAGCGCCACCACCCACAATTTTTTTCCCAATCCACTAAAACCAAATTAAGGCCGTTCAAAGTTCAAACTACATAATTAGATTTAAACCACTTTCAAAATAAGTGTTCACATATAACAATTTCCGGTATGGTTCAAACTAACCGCAATGGGGTACAATGTACACCGTATGTAGGTGGGTTGCAATACACACGTTAGGCAATAACAGTATATCGTATGCACCGTATACATATTTCAGTACGTATGTCCACCTGTAGCCCTCAAGCTCACCTCTATCTCCAAATGGCAAGGGCTGATTAACAACCTAGGCCCAAATGGAGGGAGGTGGGAGTGAGGGAATGAGGGAAGTGGGGTCCATATATACCCCAAGGAGGCGTCCTTTCGATTAGACGCCCCCTGGACCAACCCATGGACGCCACGTGCCCATGGGTGTCTCTACGCGACTGCTCGTGAGCAGTCGCAACCCATTCAAGTCGACTGCTGATAGCAGTCGACCATAGGGTGCGACTGCTCACCAGCAGTCGTCCGCACTTTGTCGACTGCTATTAGCAGTCGACGAGGGTTGTCGACTGCAGTTGGGCAGTCGACTGTCCAAGTCGACTGCTAATAGCAGTCGACGAAGAAGGGCAGACGACTGCTGGTGGGCAGTCGCACCCCTTCGTCGACTGCTATTAGCAGTCGACGAAGGGGTGCGACTGCCCACCAGCAGTCGTCTGCCCTTCTTCGTCGACTGCTATTAGCAGTCGACGAAGGGGTGCGACTGCCCACCAGCAGTCGTCCGGACTTTGTCGACTGCTATTAGCAGTCGACTTGGGTTGTCGACTGCAGTTGGGCAGTCGACAGTCCAAGGCGACTGCTAATAGCAGTCGACTTGAAGGGCAGACGACTGCTCACAAGCAGTCGCCCGCATGTCGTCGACTGCTAATAGCAGTCGAATTTCCATGTCGACTGCCCAAGAGCCGTCGACAAGCCAAGTCGACTGCTATTAGCAATCGACTAGTTATGGTAGTCGACTGCTCTTGAGCAGTCGACATGGAAATTCGACTGCCGTCAGCAGTCGACACACCTATACGACTGCCCTTTAGCAGTCGATTCAGTGTGTCGACTGCCTAGTAGCAGTCGCTGTAACTCGTCGACTGCCCACTAGCAGTCGACATTGTTGACGACAGTTTACCCTGTGTGACGACAGGGTAAACTGTTTTACCCCCCCCAAACGGACGTGACGTTTTCAGGTCTGCCGTCACGTCGCTGTCACAGGACGTGACGTGTAATCCCTGACGGAGCTTAATTTGGACTATTGTTCAAGCTTGACAATAATATCCGAGGGATTTGGAAACCTCACTTCTTTGACGGAGCTTAATTTGTCAAGTTATTCAAGTTTGACAACATTACCCGAGGGACTTGGAAACCTCACTTTTGTCCTAGAGCTTGATTGGTCAAAATGTTCAAGCTTGACAATACTTTGGAAATTTGAAAATTTGAAAATTTGGAGGGATTTGGAAATCTTGTTTCCTATTGAAACAAAATCACGTCTTAGTTTAGTACTTCCTTGATTTCCTTGATGTCCTTACTTCCTTATGCCCTTGACATGCTTTGATTTGAATGTATGTTTGAGGTTGACAACATTACACGGGGGACTTGGAAACCTCACTCCCTTCACATACCTTTGGTTGTATGATGTTTGAGCATGACAACATTACATGAGGGACTT
The DNA here is from genome assembly GCA_964035585.1 of Polytrichum formosum. Classification (NCBI taxonomy): domain Eukaryota; kingdom Viridiplantae; phylum Streptophyta; class Polytrichopsida; order Polytrichales; family Polytrichaceae; genus Polytrichum; species Polytrichum formosum. The sequence goes on from OZ037938.1 coordinate 23,244,969, forward strand.
GGAGACCTTATTTTTTGGAGAAACAATGCCACATCTTTCTTTAGTATGAGAGTTTGGATGTTAGAAGACCTAAGGTCCTTGATGACCTACAAGGATGAAGGCCATGTATTTTGGAGCCCACATGTTGTTGAGGCGACAATGCTGCTTTTATTTTTGCATATCCATGTGACAACTCTTGACATTCTAGATATTGTGGGACACATGCGGGACAAGTAAGCCAAGATAACTAAGTAGCACGTCCATGCGTATTGGTTGTTGGTTTGTTGTTTTTTTGAATCCTCTTCCTTCCCCCTTAGCTATAACAAGAATATATTTGGTATTGTTGCTACACTTAGCATGGGTTTGCTTCACATTTGTTCTCACATATGTAGATTGGAGATCTTCTAATAGGCTGCCATAATTCCACTTCTTAAAGTTGATTTTTTTCCCTATTGGATTATATATGAATTCTTAAACCATGAAAGCATGATAATCTACTTATATTACATTTATTTTTTGTTTCTAGTAGATTCATTGTTGGCATAGTTCATTTTCATATTGGAATTGCAGTAGATCAAGATCGGTTGCTAGCAATCCCTTATATTTATATATGTTTACTCTCTCTTTTGAAACTTGGATAGTAACAATTTCTATGTAGATTCCAAGGTGTAGTTGCACCATACAAATGCTCCTCCAAAAACTAACGTTGCCTCATGTAGTTCCAACTTCATGGAATGTGTCACCAAAAATCCTCCACCCTTCGATTTCGTCCTAGCCCGAGTGGAAAAGTTTATAATGACATGTAGAGACTTCTCTCTTTGTAACCCAATATATAATTCCAATCTACCATTGGAATATACACAACTTGATTAACACCACACTATGTAGTTTTACATTCCTTAATGTCGGGCAAGGTTATATCCTTAGCCTTTTCTAATGTCCATCCGGCCGCTTTGGCCACACATGCCTTCAAAGATATCCCTCTTGTGAATCGAGTCCTTGCCGTCGACTCCACACTACTACATGAGTTCTCGCTTATTGATTCCGTGCTATCACATGTCATCGTGGTTGATTCCGTATTGGTACATGACACTTCGCTTGTGGATTCCATGAGCACATAGGCTTTAAATACAAGTATTAAAAAATACTTATATACTTATCCTTGCCCTTTCTTCTCTAAGTTCTTCTTGATGTAAATCTCTATCAATGTCTTCCTACTAAACTTCAGAATAGTATAACTCCCACCCAACTTATGTTTTTCAAGTGAAATTTGGTACACTTGTTAAGTACCTTATCAAAAATCTCCACACCAAATTTTGGCACAAACAGAGTTTATATGCAAAAGTTATGCATGAAATTCTAACTCTAACTACTTAGTATGAATGCTGTGATAAAGCATCCGGTCATTAAAACTCTAATAACGTCCAACTCCTATATCCAATCAATCTAAAATTTTGACACAAGATAGATATATAAGTTCAAAAGGTAGTGTCAAATTTTGGTATCCATATCTATAACCCTCTAAGAGATACATATTTTCAAACCTTGCTGCTTTGTTCCTAGACACCCTCCCCTTCAACTTTTAATAACTTTTTCATCCCAATGACTGAAGCTCTCAAATTTTTACCACAACTCCCATACTTTATAATAAACAATCCCTCAAATTTTCATACCCATTGAACACTCTGATCATCCATAATTGACAAATCTCTCACTATAAAGTTCTGTTCAAGTTCATAACTAATAAAACACTACAAGTAATGCACCTAGTACAATCTAGTCACTCAAAATGCCACAAGTTTAAACAAGTTTGAACTCTCTCACTTCAATATGAATCTCAATGCAACAAGTTGAAGTTTACAATCAAACTCCAAATTCCTTAAACCCAATCTACTTCTAACAAGAGGTCAATCCCTCTTCAAGGCTAAATAGCCTTGGCTCTTCTCCTAAGAACTAAGCACACACATGTGCTCCTATCTTGCTTCCCACACACCCACACTTATAACCCGTGGGGTGCTTAAGGAGCACGAAGGAAAGAGAGGATGAGTGAGGGAAGAATGAGGGATTATATAGTGAGTTGAGAGGGAGAGAGGGCATGAGGTAAGGATAGGGTGAGAGGATTAGAGCCTCCAATCACAACCCCTTAACCTTCTCCTTCTAAGTAGGGATTCATCCCATCCACAAGGCTCTCGATAAGCCTTCGAAATCTCCTCCTACTTTGTAGGCTCTTATCTAATCTCCTAAGCCTTCCTCCCTCAAATGATCAACAAAGATCCTAATTCAAACATTTAACTAACCTTGGCTTTCTACCTACCACACTTTACCAAGGTATGTCCTCATACTACTTAAATCCACTTCACACAAGCCTAATGCTTCAAACTTAGCTTTCTTCAAGCTTCACTCTTTTTATATTTTTGTGAATAATCATAAATCAACAAAACACTACGTGTAATGTTTTACAAGTGTTAACAACACATGTGGGCATCAATTTGGGCTCACATTATTGGCGACCATCTGGGACCGGCTCCTAGAATGTCTTGCTTGAAGTCAAGTATCTTCATGTGTGGAATTGCTTGCACCTACTTCCGGCCGTTCGTGTCGGGAAGCTTTGTCCATTGAGTGTCTCCAATTGTACCGAGTTGTTAGGAAAGGTATTCGCCACAATGTAAGGACCTAACCAAACCGCATCAAATTTGTCCGGAAAATCCTTTTTCTTCCCATCTTGGAGCATAACCAACATTCCTCGTTCTAATGCCCTCTTCTTGTGACGCTTGTCAAAGATAACCTTCCTTCGCCTTTGAATTGCTTCCATGTGTTGAGCGGCCCTCCGCCTCTTCTCATCCAACTCCTCTAGATCCCCGAGCCTATTCCTCAAAGACTCATTGTCGTTGAGGCGTGTCCCTATTGCAACCCTCAATGACTCCACCTCAAATTCAATAGGGAGTGTAGCCTCAATACCGTAAACCAAAGAAAACGGAGTAGCTTGTGTTGTCACTTTGTAAGTCGTCCGATAAGCCCACAAAGCCGCGTTTAACTTGACGTCCCAATCTCTCTTTGAGTCGATGACCGTCTTGCGTAAAATGCCCACTAGAATCCCGTTCACCCGCTCCGTTTGACCATTAGTTTGAGGGTGATAGGGAGTAGTCTTCCTATGGTCGATCTTAAACCTCTGAGTCATCTCTGAAATGAGGTCATTAAGAAAATGTGTACCTCTATCACTAACTAAAATCTTTGGGACTCCAAACCTAGTAGTGATATTTTCATACATGAATGTGGCGGCATGTGCGGCCGTGTCGGTTTTTACTGCCTTGGCTTCCGCCCATTTAGTCAAGTACTCGGTAGCTACAACAATGTATGTCATCCCTCTCGAAGAGTGGGGATGGACCTCCCCTACATAATCTATTCCCCATTTCTCAAAGGGAACTAGTGGTAATGAAATGTGCAATGGCATCTCCATCCTAAGGTCATTTCGAGCGTACCTTTGGCAAGCATCACACCTTCTAACATAGTCGTGTGAATCCTGAAACAATGTAGGCCAAAAGTAACCTGCTCTAAGGATTTTCTGGCCGGTAAGTTGACCAGAAAAATGCCCTCCACAAGCACTATCATGACAAGCCTCTAGAATATCCGGAACCTCTACTTGCGATACACATCTTCTCAAGATGGTGTCCGCTCCTCTCCTGAACAATCTATTGCCTATCACTGTAAAGTGCCTACTATTGACTCTAACCTTTCTTTTCTCCTCTTTCGTCCATTCGGTTGGTAATTGTTGAGTGGTCAAGAACTCTACAATTCCGGCATACCAATCCGGTGTGGACGTGACTACAAACAATCTATCATCCATGAGGCTATCATCTATTGGCGTAGTGCCCATCTCCTCCGACAATCTAGACAAGTGGTCGGCTTGTAAATGCATGCGGCCCGGTTTATATTCCACCGTGTAATCAAACTCTTCGAGTAACAAGACCCACCTAGCCAACCTTCCACTCAACTCCGGCTTGTTGACCAAATATTTAATGGCCATGTGATCCACAAAAAATACTACCGGATTACAAATAAGATAGTGCCTAAACTTCTTGACCGAAAATACCATGGCTAGACACTCTCTCTCCGTAGTGGAGTAATTCCTCTCCGCGGAAGTCAATTACTTACTAGCATAAGCTACGGGTAGATCCTTCCCCTTCTCTCCCGTGGATTGACACAAGGCACTACCCACCGCTACGTTGCTAGCATCACAATACACATGAAAAGGCTTTTCCCAATCCGGGGGCCTTAAGACAGGATAAGTGCTCAATTTGGACCTTAACTCAACAAAGGCCTTTTGGCACTCATCCGTCCAAACAAATCTAACATCCTTCTTGAGCAAATGAGTGATAGGGACCGCTATCTTTGCAAAATCCGGAATCAACTCTCTATACCACCCCACATGTCCTAGCAACTTAGAGATCCCCTTGGCATTTTTCGGAGTTTCCAACTCATCAATGACCGCGATCTTGTCCGGATCCGGTTCTCTCCCCTTTTCACTCACAACATAACCCAACAAAACTCCCCTTTGTACCCCTAAAAATGTCTTGTCCGGGTTTAATGCCAACCGCATTTGCCTACACCTAATCAAGGCCTCCCTCACACAATGCACATGCTCTTTAGTACTAGATTGGGTACTAAAATCATCAATATAAACCGTCATGGACTTGAAGAGCAAGTCGCTAAAGATATACATGACTAGTCGTTGGAATGTTGCCGGTGCGTTGCATAAACCAAATGGCATCACCACCCATATGAAAGTCCCCCAAGGTGTCGTAAATGCCGTCTTGTGCAAATCTGCGAGCGCTATGGCTACTTGGTTGTAGCCGGCGTATCCATCCATAAATGTGTACCTCTTATGATCCCCTACCTCCTCTAACAACAAGGTAATGAACGGCAAAGGAAAGTGATCCTTTTGCGTACAATCATTGAGCTTCCTATAGTCTACACAAACTCTAAGCTTCCCATTTTTCTTTTTCACTAACACCATAGGAGAAACCCAATCCGTAATCTCTACCGACTTTATAAACCCAGCCTGCAACAACCTCTCTAATTCCGCCTTGACCAATAATTGCAATCTAGGGTTCATCCTTTTTTTTTTTGTCTCACCGGTTTTGAGCCCGGAACTAACGGAATACGATGCTCAACCATCTCTCTAGGAATCCCCTTGAGCTCATCGTATGACCAAGCAAAAGTATCACTAAACTCATCTATCAAATCACTATACTCCTTAATCTCCTTCTCATCGAGTTTAGAGCCCATCTTCATTGGTCTAACTTTCCCATCCTTCATTTTGACATCCACAAACTTCCAATCCTCTTCGGCCACTCGTGTTTGCTCCTCGGTATCTCTATACCAATCGTTGGGTACATTAGGGTAGTCCTTCACATCATGACCCACGATAATGCCCGTAGAAGTAGTTTTAAAATGCAAAGTGGGCTCTAACTTTGAGAGTTTTAACATGGCCTCCTCATCTTGAGTCCTATCTACATGTACCAAACTCACATCACTCAACTCAATATCATCTAACCATGGAGTGAGTCCTCCCTTCACCCATTCTTCCTCCGTGAGAACCTCACACGGCTCTAAGGACAAATAATCCTCTCTAGACACCCTATCTTGGAGAATACAACTATGAGTCATCATCATGACGTCGCTAATGGACTCCGTGTATTGTCTTGACCAATGTATAAAATCTCCATCAACATCTTGATTGTAAAAATTAGGACCTAAGAACCCGCTAGAAGAATACATTTTAGCCTTCTCCTTGTCTTGAACAACTTCCACCAATGTATCCTCAAAATCCTCCTTAATTCCACCATTTTCCTCTTCATCCGACATTGGATCAATCTCCTCCCTAACCCAACCACCTAAAGGTGCAATAGAGACCTTGACTCTATTATCTACGGGACCATAGGTGATAGAAGGTTTGTGTCCTCCCCAATCTACTACGGCGTTAGACATCCTTAACCAAGGTCGTCCTAACAAAATGGGGAATGCATCCTTATTGTCGTGCATTTTAATGACTTGGAAGGTCACAATGTATTCTTCACCTCCCGTGTTAAGCCGACAATCTTTGATAATCCCCACCGGAACCACCGGACTTTGATTGGCCATATTAATCACAAATGGCGACGGACCCGTCAAACTTAAGCCCAATTTCCGCATAGTGTGCTCGGGTAGAATATTGAGACTACTTCCACCATCCACCAAAACATGAGGAACCACCTTGTCCACTATTGTTACTTCAATCTCCACCGCCTTGACTTCACGAGTTCTTCCTTGCATTTGGACCCTTGCCGACACTCCAGTCTTTGGCCTCTTGGCCCTCCTATTCACGGGCATCCCGTCCTTCAAAGTTTTCCTAGCTACCGGTGAAATTTCTAACAATTGGCCAAAGGTGATATCGGCCTTTAGTGAGCTAAGGTCGGCCCAAAGGTCGTATCCATCTACTCTATCGGCCTTAGGCCTTCTAACACTATCAAACTCCTCTACGGGAATGCCCGGACCTTCCCACTCTCCTACATCACTACCATCTAAATCATGGATGAAATTAGTCCTTTCCCTCTCATGGACAATTTCATTTTCTCTCTCTAATGCCTTAGTGGCCTTCCTAGCTTCTCTAGTTACATTCTCCAAATCCGAAAAATAAGGAATTTCTCCTAAGGGATTTTCCTCTTCTTCCTCCTCCTCTACTTCTAATGGTGCATTACCTCTCATTGCTCTAGTGGTAACGGCTAATGCCAGGGCCTTATGCACAACTTCCTCTTTAAGACCCCTCAACTCATATGATATAGAGTTAGCATGTGGAGGACATGGACCCTGGCCATTAGTAGGCACCTCTAAATTTACCGGAATGGTGGAGGCATTCATAAATCGGACATCTTGAGACGTGGATGGTCCCATTTGTCTAGGTGATTGTGTGACTTGACCTCCTTGCCCCGGAAGGTTTGTATTTCCATCATAGTAGAGGTTGGAAGGTTTAAGGTTATTAGTACCTTCACTTTGTGGATGGAAACCTCTCATGACATCTTGACCCGATTGGGTTGGGTTAGTTGGAGGGTTCGGTGCTCCACTTACCTTGTCCGGATGACGACATTGGTTAGAAGCGTGTGGCCCCCCACAATTATTACACACTTGACCTTGGTTTTCGGACCAACATTGCCCTATGACGTGGTATCTACCGCAAAGATGGTGAAAATCCTTTTTTTCGGTACTTTGGTTAGTTTGTCCACGTGGCGGAGGGCCCCGATTATTCCCTTGGTTTTGACTCGGACCCCTTAAGTTTTGTTGATGCCCATTATTGTTCGTTCGTTGATTGCGGTTCGGCCCGTTTCTACAAAATTGTAGTGTATGACCGTGTTGTTGACAATTAGTGCACCAAAATCCCGATGTGTGGTTTCCCGACTCTATTTGAGGTGGAGGACCGGGTTGTTGATTTTTGATCAACAATGCCATTTGGTCCGTTAGATTTTGAAATTGTTTTAACATTGTCTCTTGGAACCCTAGTTGAGTAGCACCTAGTCGTTGCTCTATCTCTTCAATTTGAGGGTCTACCCTAGGGGCCGGTAATGCTAACATGGTTGGGGGGGCCGTTACCGCTAAGGGAATTGAGGCCGCTTCAATGGCGACATATGGAGGGCGATTATGCGGCCTAATCGGGTCCATTCCCGTCTTAGGTAGGAGAGGGATGAATTGAGGGATCAACTCATCCTCTTTCCTCCATAGCCGCTCATAATCCCTCTCAATATGTTCCATATCCCTAGCGGCTACCTTAGCCTCGGCTAGGGTGCGAGGGTTCCTTTGTAATACACCCCTAATTGTAGTCGCTTTAACAAACCCTCTCATGAAAAATTGCATTAAAGTATCATCGTTGAATAAATCACCTACCCACCTTGCGCATACCCAATCAAATCTTCTAATGTATGCGGAAATCTCTTCATCTCTTCCTTGCCTCATTGTCATTAAGGCTCTAAAAGCCATACTTTGACCGACTTCGGGTCGAAACTCATTAAGGAACTCCCGTTGTAATTGGTCCCACGTTTGGAAGTGGCCCTCATCGTGGTCTCTATACCACTCATAGGCTTCCCCCTCTAAAGTCGTAGGGAACCAAACTAGCCAATATTGTTGGTTTGTAATTAGTGAGCTAATTACCCTCTCAACGAACCTCTCCATATGTCTAGACGGGTCTTCATCTTTAGTCTCGTAGAACTTCGGGAGGTTCGAAGGTATGTCTAACGAAGGTAACCCTTGAGGTACGATTATTGGTAGGCCTCGCGGCCTAACCAATGGATCGATGGGGGGGGATTGGTAATATGGGAGGTGGAATTCCGCCTCCCCCTAAATCATCCATGGTGTTTCGTGGTCCTCCTTCACTAGATTCTCTAGAGCTTACACTACTCTCTTCTCTAGTCCTATTAGGTTCTTCCACTAATTCTTCACTCAATAGGGAAGGAATATCTCCTTCTTCTAGTCGAGTAGTGACCGGAGATACTTCTACCAATGGTTCACCCCTAAAGCCACCCTCTACACTAGTGCCTACCCTTTCTACCACTTCCTCTATATTAGAAGATCTTCGTTTAGTAACATTTTTCTTTAGTCCTAATGCTAACTTAGGTTTCTGGGACCTCGTGTATCCTTGCATCCATCATTCACCGTTCAACCCTCACATTGACCAACCAAAGCCTCACAAGTTCTCTCTTTAATATTTCCGCTTAGTTCGTGTGATCATTGTTTTGGAGGTGAGGAAATAGAGACATACAATTTTCAATAAACAATCCCAATAGGGGATGGAAAGCTCATGTTAGTTTCAGGGTTAGTGCGAGTATCACCTCGTCACACCCCCTTACGCTCAACACTTGCAACAAGACTCTTCGTGAAGGGCTGACCATTCTTGGGTACCGTGCTTGGAATCGAGGTTCACCCTTCGATTCTTTGCACTATACGTCCAAGTTTGGAATTACCCTCTCCGTTCGTCACGACAAAGACAATTACGAAAATCCTTTTTTAATTTAATATTTTTTCAATTGGAAGAGATTTTGCTTACCTCAAGCTCTCGCTTCCTCTTGTTTTGTTAGCTCTCTCCCCTCGATCGAATTGCTAAACATACAACACTCAAATAATTATAATTTAAAAAAACACTAAAACCCTCTAGTTTAAAAACTTTAAACTCTCACAACCGAGTGAGTATTTAAAGTTTGAGATTCTAATTCTTTAATTATCCCTCTACCTCTTAATTTTCTAGTGCGGGTCCTATTAAGGTGATCTTCGTTATGCCATCCCAAGAAGGTTTAGTAGGCGCACCTTTGCCGTGCTTCTTCCTCAAATTGAAATTGCATGAAATAAATACTAAATTCAAACCATACCTCTCACGAGCGCTCCGTCCTTTAATCGATCTTCACGTTTCGCCTCTCCTACCGCCTTCCAAGACTTCTGTCGCCCGCTCTCCAAGCTCCAAACTCGTAACTCCCGGCGGACGCACCATTTATATCACCAAAAATCCTCCACCCTTCGATTTCGTCTTAGCCCGAGTGGAAAAGTTTATAATGACATGTAGAGACTTCTCTCTTTGTAACCCAATATATAATTCCAATCTACCATTGGAATATACACAACTTGATTAACACCACACTATGTAGTTTTACATTCCTTAATGTCGGGCAAGGTTATATCCTTAGCCTTTTCTAATGTCCATCCGGCCGCTTTGGCCACACATGCCTTCAAAGATATCCCTCTTGTGAATCGAGTCCTTGCCGTCGACTCCACACTACTACATGAGTTCTCGCTTATTGATTCCGTGCTATCACATGTCATCGTGGTTGATTCCGTATTGGTACATGACACTTCGCTTGTGGATTCCATGAGCACATAGGCTTTAAATACAAGTATTAAAAAATACTTATATACTTATCCTTGCCCTTTCTTCTCTAAGTTCTTCTTGATGTAAATCTCTATCAATGTCTTCCTACTAAACTTCAGAATAGTATAACTCCCACCCAACTTATGTTTTTCAAGTGAAATTTGGTACACTTGTTAAGTACCTTATAAAAAATCTCCACACCAAATTTTGGCACAAACAGAGTTTATATGCAAAAGTTATGCATGAAATTCTAACTCTAACTACTTAGTATGAATGCTGTGATAAAGCATCCGGTCATTAAAACTCTAATAACGTCCAACTCCTATATCCAATCAATCTAAAATTTTGACACAAGATAGATATATAAGTTCAAAAGGTAGTGTCAAATTTTGGTATCCATATCTATAACCCTCTAAGAGATACATATTTTCAAACCTTGCTGCTTTGTTCCTAGACACCCTCCCCTTCAACTTTTAATAACTTTTTCATCCCAATGACTGAAGCTCTCAAATTTTTACCACAACTCCCATACTTTATAATAAACAATCCCTCAAATTTTCATACCCATTGAACACTCTGATCATCCATAATTGACAAATCTCTCACTATAAAGTTCTGTTCAAGTTCATAACTAATAAAACACTACAAGTAATGCACCTAGTATAATCTAGTCACTCAAAATGCCACAAGTTTAAACAAGTTTGAACTCTCTCACTTCAATATGAATCTCAATGCAACAAGTTGAAGTTTACAATCAAACTCCAAATTCCTTAAACCCAATCTACTTCTAACAAGAGGTCAATCCCTCTTCAAGGCTAAATAGCCTTGGCTCTTCTCCTAAGAACTAAGCACACACATGTGCTCCTATCTTGCTTCCCACACACCCACACTTATAACCCGTGGGGTGCTTAAGGAGCACGAAGGAAAGAGAGGATGAGTGAGGGAAGAATGAGGGATTATATAGTGAGTTGAGAGGGAGAGAGGGCATGAGGTAAGGATAGGGTGAGAGGATTAGAGCCTCCAATCACAACCCCTTAACCTTCTCCTTCTAAGTAGGGATTCATCCCATCCACAAGGCTCTCGATAAGCCTTCGAAATCTCCTCCTACTTTGTAGGCTCTTATCTAATCTCCTAAGCCTTCCTCCCTCAAATGATCAACAAAGATCCTAATTCAAACATTTAACTAACCTTGGCTTTCTACCTACCACACTTTACCAAGGTATGTCCTCATACTACTTAAATCCACTTCACACAAGCCTAATGCTTCAAACTTAGCTTTCTTCAAGCTTCACTCTTTTTATATTTTTGTGAATAATCATAAATCAACAAAACACTACGTGTAATATTTTACAAGTGTTAACAACACATGTGGGCATCAATTTGGGCTCACAGAATGTGAAAGTACAAACGATTTGTGTCCCATGTGCCATAAGTTTGCAATTTTCTTAATGAGCACTTTGAATCTTCATGGGCACATGTATGACCACTTAATAAGCACAAGATCTTCATTTTGATAATGAATAAGATATTCATTTGAGCTTTGGAAATTATGAGGCAAATGGTTTCATGCACGATTGGAATTTGCGAATCATCTTGCACTCATTGCATGTCTCATATCCTACAAGAAGTGGGTGTACAGAGGAAAGCATCCATCTATGTCGTGTAGATAGGTTTTTGGATTGGGTTCCGTTCAATAAACCACACAAGGAAGACTAAATAAGTGTCGGATTGAACTCTAAGTGTCACTATTAGGTTCATTGATAGATCATAATGACTTTAGAATGAAATTTAGGTACCGAACTTTATGTCATGTGGATTTTAGAGAATGATGAGATTAAAGAGTGGATTATGAGGGTCACCCAATGTAGTACATGCAGATTCGCGGTCTGTCCCTTGTAGCCAACCATAGTCTAGTAGTACTGACTCGCTATACAAGGGATTTTCAATGCAAGGAGTTACAACTCATCAATAGTTTTTTGAGTAACCAATAACCACATGTAATTAGGGCCAAGGGCACATTGATTTGAGCAATGATCTCTCCTTAATTATTTTATAGTTTAATGGATCAAAAAATATTGCAGTAACAACCGTGTGGGTTACGGCGTTGATTGATTTATTTGAATTTTAATGAGGCAGTGTGACCATTGTCCTTAATTGGACCGACTGAAGGATAATATCATGTAAGTTTCCAGAACCATAGGCCATAACAAGTTAGTTCATATGCCTATGCCATATTTTATTTTATTTTTATCTTGGTTTTCTTTAATTACACTTCATGTGGTTATTTGGTTCATTGATTCTACCGATAATTCATAGATTGATCTCTAATGTCTATTTTATTAAAAAAATTAACTGTGGTTATGATCAATTACTCAATTTGAGCTTATTCACTCTCGACATCAATTAATTCAACATATGACTGCGATGAATTTCAATCACAAGAACCTCTGTCTCATTTAAACACTATGCAAACACTATGCAAACACTACTTGGTATTCTCAAAGAGTGTCACACCCTATGAGTTTCCTCTTGATTATGGCCATTAGCAAACCCTTAAACATGATCTTTGACTCTCCTCCAAAGCGAGAGAATGCCTAGTCATTCACTTTCCCATGACAATTTGTCCAATCCAATTGTGACTTAGAAGTTTTGATTCATCAACCACAAACTTCTTGCAGACAATAGTGCCAAACAAACTTTCAACTCCATTATATGACCTTTTCTCGAGAATCAACACCTTAATTAATCATATATAACACTTGATCACGTTCAGTGAAAGATAATGGCCAACATCAAAGTTTCACACCCAACTTATTTTACTCAGTCAATGGCCTTCAGCCAAAATGACAAACATAACAATTTAACTCTCTTCTTGAGAGGTCAAAGAAGTACCCTAAGCCAATTGTCACAAAGAAACTCTACATCAAACAATCGTAGTGCTCAATCATTGGATTAAACTACTGTGAACACTTCTCATAAATCAAGACAATTGATTACACAATTTCAAAGAGCAAATAGTCATTGTGATAATTTACTCAAACAAATTGATCTCACAAAAAGGAAAAATGGCTTCACACCCAATCACCATAGTAAGGCTATGGCATTGTGCAATTAAAAAACGGCAAAATATCCACTCTCTTCTCGAGAGGGAATTGATACCTATATGGAAAACTTCTTGAATCTTCTGTGATTGCCTCTCGGCCATCAAGGGTCACATCTATCCATAGTCTAATTTCAATCGATTCCTCACATTAATCACGTGTATATGGCCCATTCACTAGCTCCTGCCAATAGTCTGAAAGTGTTTTTTAATAGAGACTAACCCTCTTTTAGCTTTGTATTTGCTAAAATCAATGTTTTTGCATGAGTTTGAGGTCCAAAATGAATTTTTTGACTACCAACATCACCAAAATTAAAAAACTAAATTAATCTAACCTAAGAGATGGATTACAATTATGTTCAATACCCTGGTAGTAGAGTTCTATTCATGGTGGACATTCATCTAACCACAAGATTGTGACCCATGATCTATGTCGATCTATTACAGACATCCATTATATCTGGTCTTACAATCTTGGCAATGTTCTGACGTTCTTGGCGATAGTCCACTGCTCTTGTGAGCTCTTTTTCAATTTCTCACAACAATGCTCACGACCTCACATCCGTACTACAAGCTATGGCCTTTTCTTATTTTTCTCTTAGGCAATAGTCAATCTTTCCTCTCTCCAAAAGCTCCTCTTCTGATTTAGATTCATGTTGGGATTATCTCTCTCTTGCTTTAGGCGATCGCTCATAAGTTTCTACTAACCTTGGCTATAGCCTACGCCTTCTCTACAACAATCTTTGCTCTTTTAATCGACCTAGGGTGGCTTTTCGACCTCGACTCACCCCGTTTCTCTTACAATGCGGACGAGGGAAGCTAACACATGAGCAATGAGCAATGAGCAATGAGCAGTGAGCGGTAACACGTGAGCAATGATGCCAAATTTAGTAATTGGTCACGGTTTTAAGATATATTTTCCAAAATTAGTACTTGTATTTTTGCAATTTAGGATATATAATGTACTCACATTTTGATTGAAGAAGAATGAAGGGAGCCTATTACCATGGATACTTTCAAAACCATCAATCCATTGTTGGTTTTTATTATAAAAATCCAGACTAATACATGTCACTTACTCAAATTCTCAAACATACGGTTGAATACAACACTTGGAATATTACTCACATTCTACAACACCTGCAAGCTCAAGTAGCCGCATGACCTCATTGTAGGAGTACGTTGGAGCATGAATGAACTTGTCACTATCATAATCCACCTTGCACAAAATCTAAACACATAATAAAGATGTTTGCAATACACCCATTTCCCTTTCTTTCCCAAAGATTGAGATGACATTTTAGTGAAGTCAAGGCATGTGCAATGCGGCATGTCGCCAATTGTGACACGATATGTGATGTCCTCCTTGGAGACGATGTTGATTAGCACTCCAAATCCTGGATATGGAATGGCAGTTATTCCAACCACATAATAACCATCCATGAGCCCGGCGCTCTCCCATTTGTTTTTATGATCTACCGTCGGTGTTGCTAGATTGCGGCGTACTGACCTTCCAAACCTGGAAGTTGGGTGGGCATCTGGGTTTAGTAGCACATGGAAATCTGTACGAGGGATTGGGAGCATCGCAACTGTTGAAAGCTTACGGCGAGGAGAGAGAGCCTCTCTCTGTTGCAATTGGAACCCAGCGTCTTTGAGTGCCAATACCTCATGCTTTGAGAGATTGGTACCTATCTTCACAGGCCATATGCTAGGTACAACATGCCAGTCTAGCACATACTTCTTCTTGTTGCCACTTACACAACGTTTGATGTCATCAGGGCAAAACCAAAACTCATACTCCACATTGTTGGTGGAGCGGTACTCCTTCTTCAATCCTTTGTACGTGGGAGTTGGTGTGCCATGTTTGCCAGTTCCAACTTTGGCATTGCACAAAGTTCCTGTATTGGCTTGCATTGCCCAACATCTTTTGGCAAAGTTGGGTGGCAATCTCGCAATATGCCAAAGAGAAGAAATACAATCGGTCTCTAACACTGATGTGGTATGTGCCACACAATGCTCTGCAGAATTCAAGGACTCCTCTATGCATGCCCTTCTAACCCTAGTGTTAGGGCGAGGAATCGAATAGTTCACTTTATCAGGTCGATGTGAGTCACAATCCGCACCCGGTGGAAGATCAAGCTTTCGTTTGGTGGATCCAAACAACTCAGACCCCTCCAAAGCACAATCCCTGGTATTGAGATCTTCCACCCCTGGATAGGACTTCATGGCATCTGCCAGTAATTTTGGATCTCCACATCTGGCAGCAACCTTCAATTTCAAGGACGCAGAATCAGGGCCTTTACCAGTAGAACCACCCCTCAACCACGATCGGTAATTTGCAATCTGCATGAATGCACGGATCAAATCGTCCACAATCGCTTCATACAGACAAGTCATCTTGTTTCCAGATTGCTAGAGCCATTTGTTGTGCACCATCTCTGCAAGATTACACGTTGGCATTTCTGCACGTTCATCCATAGTCATATCCTGCAAACATTACACAAATTATAGTAGATTGTGTATGTACAGATATATCATGAATAATCAAAAGTAAAAGAACATTAGAGATATATAGTGACGATGCACTTACAAGAATCATATGACCACCCCATTGCCTATAACGAAAGTGCCAGAATCCCAACCACTCGGACAAGCCAAGAATGCCTTCTTCTGTGGCAGCTCCAGAGGACAACCACCATGAACAAATGACATGATATTTAGTTTCGGCTTCGTCCATTGTTTTCGCGTCTTTGTAATCTTTGCATAGCTGCTTGTGCTGAAATTGCAAAGATGCCTTGATATACTTCTGCGTCACCTTATCCAAGCTTTGCGACCAATGGAAAAAACAAGTACGCTCACGACCCACCATTGGCAAACTTGGGTCACCTCCACCATATATCTTCCTGACCGCATTCTAATTTGCCTGAGCACTGTCTGCCATAAAACCCTTGAAATTCACAGTTGACACTCCATTTTCCGCCATAACGGAATTCAAGTTTTCCCAGAAAAGAGTCTGAGCTATGCCATCTTCAGATTGCATGTCACAACACGCAATGGTGAGCACCTTACATTACTTGGTATCGTATACATGACATGCAAGGGTGGTCCAGTCCTTCAGACGTTTAACATGGTCAAACATTATCCATGAATTTTCCATATCTCTTCCCACCTGCATACGTTTAACAAGATCCACACCACTGCCCGACATATCTACTGACATTTTGAAGACAAATACTTTATCTCTGGATTGCCCCGGGAATCTACTGCCATGGACGTACTTGAAGCCCGAATGGTCTTTGATCGCCATGATATTATCCATCGTACCCATTCCACTATGAACAAAACGCTTAGAGCCCGATACAAAGTTACGACAATTTGGGGAGGCAAGAATACTGAATTTATCCATGATGACCTCCAAGGACGAACTTGCTAGGTGATGACCTTCACCGTTTGATGGAGATTTTAGGAGATAATCTGCTAGGAATTTTTTGCTCGTTGTCATAACTATTACAGAGTTTTTGGCAGTGGGTGTTTTCATGACCTCATTGGCAACGCATTGGTAAGCTATGTCAAGTGACTCACGACATGTATCATTTGATACAGGGTGTTCATGAACACCAAGATGTATACAAGCCCTTGACATCCCATGGGATGTAGAGTGGACATATATTATACGAGCATAACACAACGCAATACACATTGGTGTGGAACGACATACCTTATCCTTCCATATCTCCTTCCACCTGCATACGTTTAACTTGCTAGGTGATGACCTTCACCGTTTGATGGAGATTTTAGGAGATAATCTACTAGGAATTTTTTGCTCGCTGCCATAACTATTGCAGAGTTTTTGGCAATGGGTGTTTTCATGACCTCATTGGCAACGCATTGGTAAGCTATGTCAAGTGACTTACGACATGTATCATTTGATACATGGTGTTCATGAACACCAAAATATATACAAGCCCTTGATATCCCATGGGATATAGAGTGGACATATATTATACGAGCATGACACAACGCAATACACATTGGTGTGGAACGACATACCTTACATTCCAATCTTGATTTTTCTGGGGTGACATCTCCCACATAAAATGGGATAGGAGTCGATCCAATCCATTCAGTGCAGTTGTGGACACCTGCATTGCGATACATATAATCACAATATTTGTTTGTGTACTACAAATGACCGGCACAAGAGGAACGCCTAAAAGAAAATCCAAAATTATTTTGGATATTTGTTGTTTTTGTTGTGTACCAAAGATGTCCGTCGCACATCTTATCCATACCATTCATGAAACGACCATACGTACTAGAAACACTCATATTTATTGGAGGCAAAATAAATAAAATATCACAATAAAAAAATGGTGGCAAGTACTTGACATCACGTATATCTATACTGTCAAAATCAATTGTAGTAAGATCGGATTTAAACCTTCTTCGAGACTTTATTAGTTTTAATGCATCGACAATAGTGAAACCTGAAGAAGATGATGAAGGATGAAGAGGTGGACGTTGAGACGGAGATCCATGGGGAGCCAATTTCATGTTCGACAAACTCTGAGGGGTTTTATCAATATCCACAGAGACCAAAATTGGATTGGAACTCTTAGTTTCTGTGAGCCCAAATTGATGTCCACATGTGTTGTTAACACTTGTAAAACATTACAAGTAGTGTTTTGTTGATTTATGATTATTCACAAAAATATAAAAAGAGTGAAGCTTGAAGAAAGCTAAGTTTGAAGCATTAGGCTTATGTGGAGTGGATTTAAGTAGTATGAGGACATA
The DNA here is from genome assembly GCA_964035585.1 of Polytrichum formosum. Classification (NCBI taxonomy): domain Eukaryota; kingdom Viridiplantae; phylum Streptophyta; class Polytrichopsida; order Polytrichales; family Polytrichaceae; genus Polytrichum; species Polytrichum formosum. Next base: position 23,262,725 of record OZ037938.1, read on the forward strand.
CCTTGGTAAAGTGTGGTAGGTAGAAAACCAAGGTTAGTTAAATGTTTGAATTAGGATCTTTGTTGATAATTTGAGGGAGGAAGGCTTAGGAGATTAGATGAGAGCCTACAAAGTAGGAGGAGATTTCGAAGGCTTATCGAGAGCCTTGTGGATGGGATGAGTCCCTACTTAGAAGGAGAAGGTTAAGGGGTTGTGATTGGAGGCTCTAATCCTCTCACCCTATCCTTACCTCATGCCCTCTCTCCCTCTCAACTCACTATATAATCTCTCATTCTTCCCTCACTCATCCTCTCTTTCCTTCGTGCTCCTTAAGCACCCCACGGGTTATAAGTGTGGGTGTGTGGGAAGCAAGATAGGAGCACATGCACGGGGGGGTCACTCTATAGGATTTTTGTGCACCACGTGCGGCGGAGGGGTATTTGTTTAGGGGCTATTTACCTCCAAGACATGAATTAAAAGCTCCCTATAATTACTTAATTTTCTAAAATGGCCTATTTTTTTGCACCCTACCGTTACTTATAATGCCCATGTCATTGCAATTTTTTGTAGTCTACATTCTTTTTAATTAAAAAATTAATTTAAAAGTGTGTGCATTGCAAAAGTGGTGGGAGAAAGCATGGCAACAAAAAGGTATAAAGATTAGATACCATTGCAAAAACTAAATACAAAAACTAAGTACAAAAACTTAAAGTAGAAACACAACAAGAAGACTTAGGATGGAAACACAACAAGAATGAGTGTGTGTTCACAAACACAACACCCGCTCCTTCAAAATCCTTCATTCAAAGTCAATTTACATACTAGTGAAGACCAAAACCATAGTGTACAGTACTTACATCTTGGGGCGATCACACCCCCTTACATTTCATAACCACGTGCGATAAAAGTTTGCTACCCTATATTATATGCCATAGATATTTTTTCTACATATACATAACCATTGATAATATCTTTTGTTTATTTTTTGAAATTTTTAGTCATCTTCATTTTTGTAGTAATTTTTTTAGTTCAATTTTGTGTCAATCTAGTTAGAAACAATATGTTTTATAAAAAAAATCACAAATCATCAAATTTGGTTAGCGTTTTTTTACTATGTAATAGATACCGTGTATATCTACTCATGAAAAAAATTTGATAAAATTTTGACCCATTTTGGTGATGCTTTATGTAAAAAGTAGATTTCTTTTTTATTGCACGTGCTGTTCAACTGGACAATGGAGTGCACCCCCCGGGACTTACATAGTGTGAAACACACCAAGCTTGGTCATGAACCCTATATAGTTCATTCTGTCACAAACTTGGACAGTTGCTCTAAATCATTCTTATCTAGAGTGTACACTTCATTTGTAGAATTATAGCTCATGGTTACAATAGATATAACGCAATCTACATCAATCCATTTGCTATCCGTGTGATCATACTTAAATTTGTTACGGCCTGGATGTTTTCTATAATATTGCAATATTACTTCGATGTGGGGATTGTTAGGATTTCTCCTCCCTGATTCCTCTGTTCGGGCAAGGAGATCAACCGCCTACCTTAGTGCCTCAAATTGTTTCCCATTGCACAATGAGAGAGAGAGCTTGGAGTGATCAAAGATGGAAATTGGATTGAAGGCAACGTCACAATGATCTCGCAAAAAAATCGCAAAATAAAGAAAACTGAACAGTTGGGCAAATATGGCAGGGCAACATGCAAATCACAAAGACTCCAGCATTGAATAAAACGTGTGCTATGAAGAAGTGGTGGTAGAAATGAGCATACCTGTTGGAGATGACGATGTCGGAGTAGAGAAGTCACCGAAGAAAAATGAAAAATGAGAGGCCACCAAGAGAAGGGAGAGAAGCCACCGTGAGGTGTCGGGAAGAGAATTAGGGTTAGGCTTACACTTTCATCCATTTTTGGGTAAATGATGAGTCATTTTTCATTCATCCCTCGTGAGGCATGTGTACAAAATTGATTCTACTAAACATACATCCTAGGATCCTTATTTTTGGCCCCTATATTATTTTTACAAAAAAGGAATGGCCCATATTTTATACCTATCTATCTTACTTGTAATGGGATTGTCTACTTTTAATGGACCCTTCATTATTTGGAATATTTTTATAAATTTTATGTCAAATGAATTTAATCCTCCCTATATTATGCCGCACGTCGTTTTTAAAATGCACTAAGTGAACCCCCCGTGAGCACATGTGTGTGCTTAGTTCTTAGGAGAAGAGCCAAGGCTATTTAGCCTTGAAGAGGGATTGACCTCTTGTTAGAAGTAGATTGGGTTTAAGGAATTTGGAGTTTGATTGTAAACTTCAACTTGTTGCATTGAGATTCATATTGAAGTGAGAGAGTTCAAACTTGTTTAAACTTGTGGCATTTTGAGTGACTAGATTGTACTAGGTGCATTACTTGTAGTGTTTTATTAGTTATGAACTTGAACAGAACTTTATAGTGAGAGATTTGTCAATTATGGATGATCAGAGTGTTCAATGGGTATGAAAATTTGAGGGATTGTTTATTATAAAGTATGGGAGTTGTGGTAAAAATTTGAGAGCTTCAGTCATTGGGATGAAAAAGTTATTAAAAGTTGAAGGGGAGGGTGTCTAGGAACAAAGCAGCAAGGTTTGAAAATATGTATCTCTTAGAGGGTTATAGATATGGATACCAAAATTTGACACTACCTTTTGAACTTATATATCTATCTTGTGTCAAAATTTTAGATTGATTGGATATAGGAGTTGGACGTTATTAGAGTTTTAATGACCGGATGCTTTATCACAGCATTCATACTAAGTAGTTAGAGTTAGAATTTCATGCATAACTTTTGCATATAAACTCTGTTTGTGCCAAAATTTGGTGTGGAGATTTTTGATAAGGTACTTAACAAGTGTACCAAATTTCACTTGAAAAACATAAGTTGGGTGGGAGTTATACTATTCTGAAGTTTAGTAGGAAGACATTGATAGAGATTTACATCAAGAAGAACTTAGAGAAGAAAGGGCAAGGATAAGTATATAAGTATTTTTTAATACTTGTATTTAAAGCCTATGTGCTCATGGAATCCACAAGCGAAGTGTCATGTACCAATACGGAATCAACCACGATGACATGTGATAGCACGGAATCAATAAGCGAGAACTCATGTAGTAGTGTGGAGTCGACGGCAAGGACTCGATTCACAAGAGGGATATCTTTGAAGGCATGTGTGGCCAAAGCGGCCGGATGGACATTAGAAAAGGCTAAGGATATAACCTTGCCCGACATTAAGGAATGTAAAACTACATAGTGTGGTGTTAATCAAGTTGTGTATATTCCAATGGTAGATTGGAATTATATATTGGGTTACAAAGAGAGAAGTCTCTACATGTCATTATAAACTTTTCCACTCGGGCTAGGACGAAATCGAAGGGTGGAGGATTTTTGGTGACAGTTTCATAAGAAAAATGTAATGTATCTGAAATATCAACAATAGGACAAACACCATCATCCGAATCCAACAACACAAGAACGTCATTGTCACTTGGTTCTATCTTGACAGTAGGCAGACTAGGTACATTGACAGTAGATGCACCAAACTCGTTTGTCAACACAACAGTGGACGCTTGCATTTGGGAATTAGAAATCTCTATAACTCTAAATGATCTTGGACCCAAAATCCAAACATACCCATCCTCACAGATGTTCTTTTGAATTAAAATTGTTTCCAAGATATCACCGTCCATGGAATACATCTCTTGCTACACGTACATGGATCCTATCCGGAGATTGAACCTCAAACTAAGCAAATCCTTTGAGATCTTCACGTGATTATCATCATCAAGAGGCAAAATGAAGGGCACAAATGATCCAGATGCTTTAATGGTAGCCATTTGGAAGTAAGGGGAAAAAATGAGAGACATTCGAATGTGTGGATGAGACACTATTTGTAGTGGTAGTTTAGGGCCTTACGCAACAAACCCTAAAGGAGAAAAATAATAAGAAAAAATCCAAATATCCAACAGCTATGAAGGTAATTACTTTCAAATATTAAAATAAAAAGCAATAAGAGAGTCTCCGCGTGAAAAAAATAAAAAAACAAATATAATAATTTTCTCAAAAAGAGTGGAGAAATTTGCAAATCCTAACCCTAACCCTACCCAGTTTAATACTACAAGCCTCCATGCCATTTTAATTTGATAATTAAGTTATTACTTGTAACTAGCTTTTAAAGTATACATCATTAAAATAACAAAGAGAGTGTACGCTGTCAAAATATTTTGAAATAAGTATTATAATGAATATAATAGAACGACGTGTTGATAAGATTCAATTCATATATATAGGAGTATGCATCACACTTCATATGAGTGTTATAGAGAGTGACTTATGTAGAGTTTAGATTTCATTATCATAGATGCAAGAGGTAGATCATTATGAGAGTAGTACACAATTGAGCGGAAGAAGAAAAAAACGAAAATGATTGAATTTTACAACAAAGAGAGTTCGAGAACGAGCGAGTAGTATGAGGAAAAAATCCCACAGTGTAGTACAAAAATAAATAGACGATATAGCAGAAACACAAAAGACTTTAGGTTTGAATGATTTGGACGAAGAGAATGAGGAGGCCAAAGAAGAGCTGGATGGGGATGTACCGAACAATATTGCCGATTAGATTGAAGATGCAAAAAATGATGGAGACAAAGAAAACGAATACAACAAGATGTTTGAAGAAGATGAAAACAATTCCCTGCACGAAGACAAAGGAGATGAAGCCCGAGACGAAATGTATTGCGAAAGTACTGACCTTACACTTCCAATCTTTTAAGCAAGTCATAGAAAATAGAAAATATTTGAGAATGCACAAGATATTGACATTGCTCTAAAAATCCTTCGGATACAAAATGAGATTTTTTTTTTAAGAGCAATAGTTAGCCGAATAGCAAACCAAGTGGTTTGGTTGGTTCACAATAAGTAATTCTACTAAAAAATAATTAAGAAGGATCTTGTAGATAGGTTTTTTACTTGGGTTCAATCTTAAACAAAACCCCAGGGAAGACTAAATGAGTGTCAGGTGTGTAATCTAGATATCACTCCTAAGTTCCTTGATAGTTCCTTTTAGTTATTTGTGAGTTTTAGATACAAAAATAACCAGGAAAAACCTTGTTTAGGATGTTGGATTCGGGTAAAAAATGATTGGATACGTGGTTTTGTGGTTTTAGGGTCCCTCAATTCAGTACATGCAAAATGCAGTCACTCCCTCACACAATAGTCTTGTAGTGACCAATTTTGACTATCGAAGTTTCTTGCAGGGAGTCACGGCTCAACAATTGTCTTTTTCAAGTAACCAGTAACCACTTCCAACACCAGAGCCAAGGGCACTCTGGCGAGTTGTATTGTCCCTCCTTAATTACCTCCAATTTAGTGTATCAAGAAATCCAATCTCGGCCTTTCCTTAATTACTTTTCCGATTTAATGATATCAGTTTAATAATACATGGTCTTTCACACCAACAGAAGTTGGTGGCTCAGATACCATGGTTCATTCATATCCTTTAACCCATTTTTCTTTCTTTTTAGAAACTTATTTTCACAATAATGGGTTCCTTAATACCAAATTATCCCAATTTGCTTATTATGCAATAAAAAACTTATTGGATTCCTTAATACTTTAATCTTCTTAATTTAGAATTCACTTCTAGAATTAATTAGATTTTTATTTAATTTATTTTCTGATTTTACCTTAATTAAATTTCTCGGCCGCTTTCTTCCGCCAAGTGTTCAAAAACACTTTTTCAATGGGCAATTTGAAATTGTTTCATTGGTGAATTTGTTTATGAAATATGCCCTCTTGATAGTATTTAGATAATGCTGCAGTAATATTTAATTGATTTAATTGATTAATTGAAATATCAATTAAATTACCTCTGGTAAAATGCCTTCTCAGCCTCTGTAACTTAGGTTTTTACAGGGTTTTGTCCCTGCCACAGTGTGAATACCTTCTGATGTGGCCTCTTCTCCTCTCGCCACGTGGCGAGCTCTCCTTCTTCGTCTTCTTCTTCTCCTTCCTTCCTCCTCTGCTCCTCTCTCCTTCGCAACAGAGGATTTCTTCCTCAAACTTGAGAATTTATGTGTTGATGGGAGGGTTTGTTTAGTGGTTTGCCTTCATCAGCTTCTTGAGGCGATTGCTCACCCGGGATGGCGCCGCAAGGTGAGTGGAATCTCGGCGAAACCAGTGCCGAATTCGGCACCCCTGTTTCAATCTTCGGCGATCACTTGAGCTTCGGCGATTCAATGCAGGCCGGCTTCTTCTCCTTCTCTCCACATGGAAGTGATCTCAATTCCACTAATTTTGTAGCTCTAAGAACTTTCAGTTCAAATCCTACCTACCAAAAAAAACTCACCACTCTCATTGAGCCTTCTTTTTTTTCTTCACCGTGGCCATGCCTCTTCGCTCGATAGCAGAGGTAATCTATGGCCCAACTTTTCGATCGAAATTGCGAGCATGTGTCTGCTCAAAATTTCATTTTCAGATTGCCATGATGAATGTGGTCATGGAATTCGGCATAGCTTCAAGTAATGAGAATTTCCAGTGCAATCATGAGCTCAGGTCCAGACATAGTAAGGATTGACAGATTGAGAACTCTTTCTTGATTCTATGGGTGGTGGTGCATGGCCGTTCTTAGTTGGTGGAGTGATTTGTCTGGTTAATTCCGTCAACGAACGAGACCTCAGCCTGCCTCGATGTGGTGAATGTCGGTCAATCGGCAAATAATTTTTTCTTTCCTTCCTTCCGCTGCTGCCAGGGACTACAATTTACTCGCACAAATTCTCCAGCATGCCGTCCCAATCACAATCATGTGTACTGCTAAAGTTAATTCAGTCGTTGCCACAACGATTCACAACCACACAATTTTGACACACAAGTGCTCACAAACAACAGGGCTTCACACCCTACTTAAAATTATAATAATTTCTTATTTCAACACAATTAACCTCTCTTCACGAGAGGTTTCACACAAATTTCTTAAAATTTCTCTTTGAAAAATTACTAGGATGCGGTCCAATGATTGTCTCCTTCACGGAGAATTACAATTCACACAAAACACATATAGGGTTGCACACCCGATCCTTCTCTTCACGAAAAAAAAAATCAATTTTCTTCAAAATACTTTCTAAACAAAACGAGAATGCGGTGCGGTTTCTTCGTCTTCCTCCCTCTTACCCTTTGTGGAGGTTCGGGAACAACAAGCCTCTTCCCAATAGGTACGGTTACCCGAACCTAAGTTCTAAAGCTTTTTAGTAAATTACCAATTGGATATTTAGTCACTAAATCCATATTTAGCCTAACTTTTGTCTTTTTACCTAGGCTAAGCTACTTTTAGCTTTTTAGTGACTAAAGTCACTACTTTACTAACTAATTTGATTGCCGTAGCTAGGCTAGGCCCTAGAAACCCTAATTTAGTGTTTTTAAGGTCTTGAAGCCAAAAAATCGGACAACAGATCTATGCACACATCCGTAGAAAAATCTTCTATATATCCGTCCTACAATATTTCCTGCTTAACCACTATCTCATTAAGGGTAGCACCAGTCAATGCAACCAACCGGATTCGAATTCGGGTTGATGCAGACTGAGACATCGGTCTCTTTAGACAACTCGCATCCACAAACGGATGTCTTGAGCCCTTATTGTCTCACTTATTGTGAGCCCAAATTGATGTCCACATGTGTTGTTAACACTTGTAAAACATTACAAGTAGTGTTTTGTTGATTTATGATTATTCACAAAAATATAAAAAGAGTGAAGCTTGAAGAAAGCTAAGTTTGAAGCATTAGGCTTGTGTGAAGTGGATTTAAGTAGTATGAGGATATACCTTGGTAAAGTGTGGTAGGTAGAAAGCCAAGGTTAGTTAAATGTTTGAATTAGGATCTTTGTTGATCATTTGAGGGAGGAAGGCTTAGGAGATTAGATAAGAGCCTACAAAGTAGGAGGAGATTTCGAAGGCTTATCGAGAGCCTTGTGGATGGGATGAGTCCCTACTTAGAAGGAGAAGGTTAAGGGGTTGTGATTGGAGGCTCTAATCCTCTCACCCTATCCTTACCTCATGCCCTCTCTCCCTCTCAACTCACTATATAATCCCTCATTCTTCCCTCACTCATCCTCTCTTTCCTTCGTGCTCCTTAAGCACCCCACGGGTTATAAGTGTGGGTGTGTGGGAAGCAAGATAGGAGCACATGTGTGTGCTTAGTTCTTAGGAGAAGAGCCAAGGCTATTTAGCCTTGAAGAGGGATTGACCTCTTGTTAGAAGTAGATTGGGTTTAAGGAATTTGGAGTTTGATTGTAAACTTCAACTTGTTGCATTGAGATTCATATTGAAGTGAGAGAGTTCAAACTTGTTTAAACTTGTGGCATTTTGAGTGACTAGATTGTACTAGGTGCATTACTTGTAGTGTTTTATTAGTTATGAACTTGAACAGAACTTTATAGTGAGAGATTTGTCAATTATGGATGATCAGAGTGTTCAATGGGTATGAAAATTTGAGGGATTGTTTATTATAAAGTATGGGAGTTGTGGTAAAAATTTGAGAGCTTCAGTCATTGGGATGAAAAAGTTATTAAAAGTTGAAGGGGAGGGTGTCTAGGAACAAAGCAGCAAGGTTTGAAAATATGTATCTCTTAGAGGGTTATAGATATGGATACCAAAATTTGACACTACCTTTTGAACTTATATATCTATCTTGTGTCAAAATTTTAGATTGATTGGATATAGGAGTTGGACGTTATTAGAGTTTTAATGACCGGATGCTTTATCACAGCATTCATACTAAGTAGTTAGAGTTAGAATTTCATGCATAACTTTTGCATATAAACTCTGTTTGTGCCAAAATTTGGTGTGGAGATTTTTGATAAGGTACTTAACAAGTGTACCAAATTTCACTTGAAAAACATAAGTTGGGTGGGAGTTATACTATTCTGAAGTTTAGTAGGAAGACATTGATAGAGATTTACATCAAGAAGAACTTAGAGAAGAAAGGGCAAGGATAAGTATATAAGTATTTTTTAATACTTGTATTTAAAGCCTATGTGCTCATGGAATCCACAAGCGAAGTGTCATGTACCAATACGGAATCAATAAGCGAGAACTCATGTAGTAGTGTGGAGTCGACGGCAAGGACTCGATTCACAAGAGGGATATCTTTGAAGGTATGCGTGGCCAAAGCGGCCGGGTGGACATTAGAAAAGGCTAAGGATATAACCTTGCCCGACATTAAGGAATGTAAAACTACATAGTGTGGTGTTAATCAAGTTGTGTATATTCCAAGGGTAGATTGGAATTATATATTGGGTTACAAAGAGAGAAGTCTCTACATGTCATTATAAACTTTTCCACTCGGGCTAGGACGAAATCGAAGGGTGGAGGATTTTTGGTGACACTTATATACATTTATTTAAGGTTTATGGTCTCTTCTAGCTGGGCTGCTACCAACAACAGAAAATACATATAAGAGCGCTAGGGGTATTGGCGGCATCCAAGTATGAAACTTGAAATACGTATAACAACCCCAAGGGTATTGGTGGTAGGCATTTTGTGAATTGTAATTGGCCACTAGGTGCAAGCATAGTAAAGTGGACCAGAAAAGTGCTCCGGTATATGAAAGCCATGATTTTCTTGGTCAAACACCTATAAGTAGTAGCAAAATGTTGTTTAAAATAGATTCTTTTTCATGATGACCGCTATTATTAAGTTAGGTACTCAAATATAGAATATCAATATGATATCTTCAAAACCTATCATCAAAAGTGACGCGTAAAAGCAACTGACTAAATATAGTATTGACCATAAATTTCATTACCTTAAATATTTTGAACTTGGAATTTCTTTTCATATTCCTTGAATTCATTATAAACTTGAGGTCATCGTAATTTTTTTTTCAAGAATTCATCAATTTGATGTAATGTAATTGTATTTTAAACAAGTTTTTGACAATTATCTTTTCAATGACACCCACTTGCACCACCACTTGCACCGTCTTCTAAAATACATATACGTTATTTGAAATTATTTTTTGTGAACATAAATTGCTTGGCTTTGTAGATTCATATGTTTTCTAAATATTTATGAATTTTTATTTCATAAAATTCAAAGTTAGTATATTATTTTGGATCACTTTCACTTAAACCTGAGCAAGGATCAAGAGTTGTCCACTTTACCGTGCGTGCTAGAAAACCGAAAACCTAAGCCGCCACCCTCACGCACACTATATAGTTTTGAGTTTTGGTCTTCATTTACTCTTTTTCACATAGTATGAGGATGGAGGAAGGACCAGATTTTGAGTGTGAGGGTGGAAGAAGGACCGGATTTTGATTGTGGGGGTGGAGGAAGGACCGGATCTTGAGTGTGAAGGTGGGGGAAGCACTGGATGTTGAGTGTGTAGGGATCTTTCATGTGGAGGTGGAAGGAGGGCGGATGTTGAGTGTGTAGGTGCAAAGAGGGTTGGATCTTTCATGTGGAGGTGGAAGGAGGGCGGATGTTAAGTGTGTAGATGCAAAGAGGGTTGGATCTTTCATGTGGAGGTGGAAGGAGAGCGGATCTTGAGTGTGAAGGTGCAAAGAGGGCTGGATCTTTAATTTGGAGGTGGAAGGAGGCTGGATCTTGAGTGTGAAGGTCTAAGAGGGCGGATCTTGAATGTGGAGGTGGAAGGAGCGCGGATCTTGGAAAGAGGGCGGATGTTGAATGTGGAGGTGGAAAGAGGGCATGATGTAGAGTGTGAAAGGGAGAATATAAGGAAGGCAAATCTTGAATGCGAAGGCCAAAAATTGAGATTGATAGAAGATTGATTGGATAACCAACTAAAGCTCTACAATATCCACAAGTTCCAAATCTAAAGTTCAATTCATGCAATTCATTTGAATGTATGAAACTAAATGATGTAATCATGCTCTCAACTATTATAAAACATGCAACAGAAAAATGAACCTTAAAGGTGGAAATTCTGATGTCAATTGAGGTCTAGGGAGTAGGGCGTGAACGCCCTACCCTCCCGACCTCAACTAAGATCAATAACATCCTAACCTCAGTTGGGGTCGGGGGGGTAGGGCGTTAATGCCCTTCCCCCCCCCGACCCCAACTGAGATCAATAGCAGTTTGATGTCAGTTCAAGTCCAGGGGGTAGGGCGTTAACGCCCTACCTCTTCGACCCCAATTGAGATCAATAGCATTCTAACCTCAGTTGGGGTCCAGGGGGTAGGGCGTTAACGCCCTACCCCCCCGACCCCAACTGACATCAGAATGTTATTCATCTCAGTTGAGGTCGAAGAGGTAGGGCGTTAACGCCCTACCCCCTGGACCCCAACTGAGGTTAGAATGCTATTGATCTCAGTTGGGGTCGGGGGGGGGGGGTGGGGCGTTAACACCCCACCTCTGAACTGCATAGTGCAGAGGCAAGCAACCAAAAAAATCCAAAACTCATAGATTTGACAATTCTTTGATAGAGTCTACCTCCCACCTATCACACTAAAACTATTTGAATTTTTCTCTACATAGACACCATTAGCTTATGTACTTCCACAAAAAAATTCAGATTTTTTTCTTCAAACCTCAAATTATGATAATTTCTCAAAAGTACTGAAATTGGCGACATCGTAGATTTCTACACAATCTATCCATAACCTAGATTTTAGAAACTTCCAAAATCATTTTGTCCTCCATGATTGTAACTCATTCTAGGATAGTTTTAGCCTTTAAATCCTTCATTTGTAAAACATGTCATATATAGTCCAAATTTTTTTATTATCAATTTCATTTTCTTATTTCATTATAGAACCCTTCAGTTGCCTCTACTTAGGTAGGGCGTTAACGCCCTACCTAATTCCTTTCAATTTTCATATGTTTTTGGGGTTTTTGGAAATTATTTCATTTTAGTTTTAAACATTACATACACCTTCATTTGCCTCTGATTAGGTAGGGCGTTAACACCCTACCTAATTGCTTTCAACTTTCATATGTTTTTTGGATTTTTGAAAATTATTCCATGTCAATTTTTAGCATTTCATTCACCTTCATTTGCCTCTCATTAGGTAGGGCGTTAACGCCCTACCTAATCGCTTTGAACTTTTATATATTTTTTGGATTTTTAAAAATTATTTCATTTCAGTTTTTAGCATTTCATTCACCTTCATTAGCCTCTCATTAGGTAGGGCGTTAACGCCCTACCTAATTGCTTTCAACTTTCATATGTTTTTTGGATTTTTGAAAATGATTTGATTTCAATTTTTACCATTTCATTCACCTTCATTTGCCTCTCATTAGGTAGGGCGTTATCGCCCTACCTAATTGCTGTCAACTTTCATATGTTTTTTGGATTTTGAAAAATTATTTCATTTCAGTTTTTAGCATTTCATTCACCTTCATTTGCCTCTCATTAGGTAGGGCGTTAACATTCTACCTAATTGCTTTCAACTTTCATATGTTTTCTGGATTTTTGGAAATTATTTCATTTCATTTTCTAGCATTTCATTCACCTTCATTTTCCTTTCTGTAAACTCAATTTCTTGGCCATCGCCTTTCTTTAAAGCTTAAAATCCCTAAATTAGTGAAGAGCAGAGGCGATAGTCACTTAGGAATCCAGTGACAGTGTGAATAGAGGGCAATGGCCGTTTACATACGGTTGCAACCGCCGTCACCTCCCCCGCTGATAAGGAGGAGGCTGGCCATTGTCAAGACGGGCTATTTTCTTATTGCAGATATTTTACATAGTCTCAAGCAGTGTTAGCAATAGGCTTAGAGTGACCGTAACTCAGTGATTGAGTTCGGCAATAGGCAGGACCCAAGCGAGATGCTTAAGGTCACAGCAGTAGGAGATAGAGCCGTAGGAATCGGACTCTACAACTTTGAAATTTTGATTGATTAATGAGAAGTTATGGGCAAAAATTTGAGCAGCCATTGTCTTTCTGAAAGTAGAATGGAATTGTGAAGTGTATGATCTTGGATGTATATAAGTAATGTCTTTGAGTTTTATATGAGCAATCAATCAGATACACTGAGTGTAAGTTGAGTTCGGGCAAGTAGGCTCGCATTAAGTTCATCTAGGAATGAATAGAAATTGATCAAACTTGAGCGCATCAGAGTTGGAGAGAGAGAGAGTGACCTTGCTGTGGCGATTGACTAAGACTGACATTGTCTTGGAAATTACAGAAAGAGAGAATTGTAGGCAATATCGTTCAGTAATGAGAGTTGTGGCACAACAAGGAAGGAAGAGGCAATAATCTATGAGAGGCCAGAGAATGGCATGGCTAGTAGTCTAAGAAGGGACTTGACGAAGAGGGTCAGCCTGTCGGAAGGAAGGCAAGCGTGATATAGAAACATTCTGGCGATAGGCAGAGAGAAAAAGATTAAGTTTGAGTGTGAGACTCATAGAGGGCAATGTCTGTAGAGACAAAGATCTTTTGAGATTGAGACATAGTCAAATGCCTGAGGGGCGATAGGCTGTGAACTCAGAACGTAAGCATGTTAGGAGAGAGGTGACACCTCCTGTAAGAGCGTAAAGTCTTTCGGCGAGAGGCCACAAAGGAAGCGTCTGAATGAGGGTTAGAGAGAAACAGAGAGGAAGAGATATTAGCAGGCTATAATCATGAGAGTTAAGATGCTACCTTGTGAGAGGGAGTGAAGGCGATGGCCACCAGGGAGACACCAATCCGAAGTCGCCACTGTAGAGGCATGACCTGTGAAAGGTCGAGACATGAGTAACTTCCATTGGGAAGGTGAAAGGGCAATAGCCTGAGAAAAGGTTAGAGAGAAGCTGAAGCTGGAGCAATATTCAGAGAAGGCAAGTAGCCAAAGTATGAGCGTTATGGTCTGAGAGGCCTGGGATGGGCAGAGACGTGATCGAAAGAGTCTAACGGGCCATAGCCGGTACAGAGAGGCCTGAGGGCAATAGACATTACCCTGTGGTGGTTTTCCAGAGAGAGGATATCGCCTGGGCCAGTTAACTAGCATATCGCCAGCCAATGAGCAGAGATTAGATAGGGACTGACGTGAGTATTGACTAAAGAGTCAGGATTGAGGGAAAGGAGGAGACTTTACCCTGTAAGAAAAGACTACTTGCTTATAAATTTCTTGGATAATAACAACTTGCTTAGCAAAGAGTATAGCCTAATAAATTTGGATATATCTAATGTATTGACGGAATGGATATTCTTTGAGATGTATCGCCAGGTCTATCGGAAGATGGCGGTGGTGGTTACAGTCAGTGAAGAATTGCCGATGGTTGAAAGTAAGTATAATTGGAGTTAATTTGAATTATATGCGAGCATAATCTCTCACAAATAAAGACAAAGATGGTTACTCAAAAGACATTACTCCGGACATGTTGTCCTGCCTATGAGTTAGTTGACAATTTGCCAAGCTTTTGAGCTTCACGACGGAAATAGGTCAAAGACATAGAGTGATAGAGAATTCCCTAAGATAGGACGGAAATCACTCACCACAGAAATATCACAAATGAATCATAAGAGTGGAGAGTAAGCAAAGTAATGAAGGAATCAAGGAGTAAAAGCCGTAGATTGTTATTGTTATTGTAATCCTTAATCCAATGTGACATTAACCCTTATAGACATTAGCTCAGTCTTCCCTGTGACCTAGTTCCCTGGGTTGTTGTTTTTAAAGTGATAGCAAAAAACTAACTACACTTTCATTAGGTAGGGTGTTAACGCCCTACCTAATTGCTTTCAACTTTCATATGTTTTTTGGATTTTTGAAAATGATTTGATTTATGTTTTTAGCATTTCATTCACCTTCATTTGCCTCTCATTAGGTAGGGCGTTAACGCCCTACCTAATCGCTTTGAACTTTCATATGTTTTTTGGATTTTTGAAAATGATTTGATTTCAGTTTTTAGCATTTCATTCACCTTCATTTGCCTCTCATTAGGTAGGGCGTTAACGCCTTACCTAATTGTTTTCAACTTTCATATGTTTTTTGGATTTTTAAAAATTATTTCATTTCAATTTTTAGCATTGCATACACCTTCATTTGCCTCTCATTAGGTAGGGTGTTAACACTTTAGCCCTTCCCTTTGAACTTTCATATGTTTTTTTGGTGCATTGTATTATTATTTTTTATTCCATTATACTAACTTTATGTTACTTTGATTGGATAGGTTGTCACTAGTATACTCCGTCATGTTTACATGTCTTTATTTTTTTAATTGAATTTCATTTTACTATTATATTTTGGGATTCATTTTTTATCTATTATATATACTGAGTTTTTCTTTTGCATTTGTAGGTTGGAAATATGGAAATTTTGGAGACCCGACATTCTCTTTCTTCTACAAATGTTGATGATCGTGAACCGCAACTCAGGATGATGTTCTTTCTTTAGATTTTCAGAATGAGGTTGTCGAAGCTTCTGAAGATGATGACACTCTTTCCTATCAGGCTAAGATTTGTGTTATTATGGCCAAACGCAAAGTAAATGCTAGCGCCATCATAAGTGAGTTACGTGTAGCTCGTTTTAATGTGCCTCTTTGGCGTAAGGTTGCAATGCCTGTTGTTCGTCCTGCTTTAAAGATTGACATTCTCAAGCTTGAAGGCGAATTTTTCAATGGCTACCGAGATGGAGATCGTATATTTTATTTATCTCTAACCAATGATACGGGTATCTCTCAAGATGTTACTCCTAATCTTCTCTCTTCATGGTCTCCTCATTTAATAAATGCCAATGATATATTTGAAGATATGCTTGAATCTGATCTTGCCCTTCATTGCATAAAAAACAAAATGTTTTTTTGTTTGAGACGGAAATCATAGATTATTGGCATGGAAACCTTATATCGATCGAGTGCATTAAGATGATTATTCAAGAGATGTGCATATCGATTCAATCATTTTGGATCCAAAGAATGAGGTCCCAAGTCTCTTGAGCGCTATGCACGACACAAACAAGTATGGTTTTTTTTTAATTGATTTCTAAGTTTTGTTTTATGATATGTGTTTACAATTTTATATTAATTCTTACATGTTTGTTTCAAATCTACCAAAAATTCTCATGTCTCTACGAACCTTGTGTACACTCTTGTTCGTATGCAACACATTGGGAGCATGCCCCTTTCATTTTTCAAAAAATAACTTCCTGATGATATGTATCAAAAATATCTTATGAAGCCCAAAGATACATGGTATTCGCTTACTCGTAAAGTCTTCTTGGACAACATGTACAATGTAAGTATACTACTTATCTTATATATATATTTATGTTTTTTTATTCTTTCAATGATTTAAGTGAAGTCATTTTCTTCTTCTTATGTGTTCTTATCATTTTTTGTTGCATGTTCTAGCAAGAACTTGCGGAAGCTGGAAACTTGGGACTCCGAAAATACAATGAAATCACACCTCCCGAGCAAAGAACTTCAAAAGTTGTTGGCTTTGCTATCAATGAAGCTATTCAAGATAAACGCCACAAGTTATACACACCTTTTGTCAAACAACTTCAAATTGCTGATCCTTCTTTTACTCTTGATTTTCTTGGACAAGTTCAACTTCACTATGACAAGTCTCTTACTATTGAAATGACGCAAGAAAAATTACACCGTCTTGCTATTTGTGTTGTTGATCATGAATACAAGGTTTTTTAGCTGAAATTGTGGAACAATTTCGTCTATGCTAGGGATGCTTTATATTTTCTTAGATCACCATTTTCTGATGTGGTTTTTGATGAGTGGTTGCATAAAGCTTCATTTTGGGCCCAACTAGAAAAACATGTTTTACAAGAATACTTAGAGATTCTGGCATGATTATGTGATGTGGACTCCTCAACTTGGCCTACAATTGATTCATTATCAAAATATATCAACAAATAGAAAAATATTGCTATGAAATTTCTCTTCCATTATGAATTTCAAACTGGGCTTATCAAGAAAAGAAATTCGTGAGAGGAACAACCTTTTGGTGAACTTGCTTCGAAACGAATAATATTCAGGTTGGTTTTTATTGTTGATGTTCTTTTGAATTTAAATTTTTATATTTAGTTATTATTGCATTATATGTGTAAGTACATATCGATTATTAATATGATGTATTATGATTGACAATAGGTATTTTTGATTTGTATTGATTTCAAACAAGTGCCTCACGGAGTTTCTAGATTTCATGAAGATTTGAAAGGATATATCTTCTGAACATTGCATGTACACCGCAAAAATCCTTCAAGAATGGACTAGGCCTCATTTTGACGATTGTGAATGGTACCTCGATTGTCCCAAGGCCCATACTCCCACAGACGAATTATTGTCACGTGTGAGGCCAAACCCACCACCCTTAAGCGTCCTAGTCCGGGTAATGGGTTTGGAGATCACATGTGTAACATAAAAACTTGTAGTAACATGGAATGTACGTTCTACCTTGATGGACTTACAACTTACTTCAAGTCATGACATTTTATTAGTGTGACTCTCTTGCATAGGTACATCCTTGGCTTTCTCAAGAGTCCACCCCACCGCCTTTGCCACGCATGCCCTCAAAGATTTCCCTCTTGCAAACTTGGTCATGGCTGACGATTCTTCACTAGTGCATGACACCTCGCTGAGGCTATGGCTTGTTGATTCCATGAGGCACATAAGTCTTTAATACAAGTGTTGAAAAACACTTATATAACTTATCATCGCCTCCTCTTCCACAAGTCCCTCAAAACAACTTCCCAAGTTTACACCTTAATGCAACTATGAATCTAAATATCGCAAGTCTAAATACTATGAGAGTAAATACTATAAGAGTAAGTACTATAAGTCTAAATACTATAATTCCCAACACTAGAAGTCTAAATTCTAGAAGTCTAAATACTAGAGCTATGCACTTGTTTCTAAATGCTTTTAATCGAACACTACATCTAACAATGCAAAGCTAACTTCAAGACTAATTGACCTTGGCTCTTCACCTTGAAACCTTGCACACACACGTGCCCCTCTCTTGCTTCCCACACACCCACACTTATAACACATGGGGTGCCAATTATTAATGCTAGTCTCTTGAATAGGTAGAGCATTGGCCTTCAAGTCTCTATAAGTATCTTCAAGTCCCTACAAGTCTCTATGAATTCTACTAATTTCACTAACCTTCTACTAATTCTCACACAACTCTAACTCTAACACTCAATTCTATGAGAGGAACAACAAGAGGGAGAGAGAGAGAAGGAGAGGGGAAGGGAGAGGGTGAGCACCCCTCAAAGGGGTGCCAAAGGAGCACGAAGGAAAGAGAGAGTGAATAGGAACACAAGTGAGTGAAGAAGGTGAGAGAGAGAAATGTATAGGGGGAGGGAAGGGATGAGCACCCCTCAAAGCTCAAGATAAGCCCCTCGATCTTCTCCTACTTCGTAGGCTCTTATCCAATCCGCCAAGTAAGCCCTTCGATCCTCACCTACCTCGTATGCTCTTATCCTATCCGCTAAGCCTTCAACTCCTAAACCAACAAGATGGATCCCAATTCAAATATTTAAACCCAAGGCCCTTCTCCTTGCCTCATCAAACACTACTCCTCTAATCAAAACACTCCCTAATACCACTAATCCTCTACTTAACCACACAAAATGGCTTAAGGCCTAAACCTAAATCCACACTAAGCCTCATTCTTTTTATACTTTTGATTGTTTCAATAACACTCCAATTGCAATTCTAAGTAGATCCTAAACATAAAACAAATATGAGCAACCATTTTGGGCTCATATCACGACAAACTCTTGATGCTGTGCTAATTGATCCAAGAGATACAGTGGACCTTCAATCACAGATTGACAAACTTAAAATCAACCAAGATGTTGTACTACCTTCACCATCCAAACGCATCAAGAAATCAAAGAAGGTCGATGCACCACAAAAAAAGTCACGTCTGAAGCTTCTTTGCAGCATGATTATAAATTTTTTCCTCCGTGTTCTCCTCATCTACTTCTTTCTTTTATGTTACGTCCAATTTCTTCCCAAGAAATACCATCTTCTTCTTCTCCTCAAGAAACTACTCATTGCAAATTTCTTAATACGCATATTCCTCTTCCTATAACAACAACAATTCTTCAACCTTCTGCATCAATCCAAACACAACTGATTTTTAATTCTAGTTATGATGCCGTTGATATTGGGATCACTACGACACGTCGAGAATTGGTTATTCCTAAGAGTTTCTTGTCTTTGGCCAATCAACGAGCTGCAAGCAAATCCAAACCTTCTACTGGATCTTCCTCTAGTCAAGATCCAGGACCACCTTAATGGATTCAAGCTATGAAATTCATCAAACATGTATTCATATTTTTATATTTTATATTTTATTTCATTTGAATTTTCTCTATTTTATATTGATTTTAATCAATTAATCTAAATTTTATTTATTCCGATATCTTTTGTATTATATGTTTTCAGATTTCCGATGGCCGTGAATATTCTATTGCAGGTTTGAAAAAGACCAATGTTGTCGATCTCATTTTTTCTGACATCTATAATGGGCTTCCGGTGCCCACAACTGGAGCATCCAATACAGTGCCATCTTGGAATGTCAAGCAAAATAAAGCATTTCTTACGCCAATGTCTGTTGCACATGCATATCTTTCAGATGATGGTGCCATTGTTATTTTCAGTAATGTTCATCCTGAAAATCAAAGGGAACTCAATGCATGCCTCAATCAAGCACAATTGATGGTTATAAAGACCATTTATTGCATCAATGCCAATGATCATCTTGTCGATCCAGATAATCCACAACAAACAGTAAGTATCTTACCAATCAAAGTTTGTGAAATTTTCAACTTCAATGTGTATCTTAACTTGAATCTATTTCTAACATGTCTTAAACTTTTTGGTAGAGCAAGGTTTTTTTTGCATACATTATTGTCCGAAGATGGAATGATCCTACAAAACGTCAACAAAATTTTAAATTTCTAAAGTTTGAGGGCCCTGAAATGGACATATCCACTACGAATGTAGCAATCAATATGGTGAGAGATAATGACCTTATCATGAAAGATAAAACTATGGGAAGGACATGGAGAGGTGGATGGCAGAAGGCTCCTCGTTTCTTTCAAATTTTTATGGAATATTTGTCTCCAAAAGGTGGTCGTGTTATCGACCTCACATGCTTTACAGGAGGTTCAATTTTGGCGTGTCGTGCATGTGGTTGTCACCTTCTTGCATTTGAGGGAGACCAAGACATATTCGACTGTGTGTTATAACCTATCCTTGATAATTCCAAAATATAATGTTGAAAGCCCCCGAATCAAAGTTGCTGATGATGATGCTTTGCCAGATGAGGAGATGATGTCTTTTGATTGTGAGTAAGTTATATTGTGGATTTTTGAAATTTTTATTTGAATTGTCAATATTTATATATACAATATTAATCATATTGCATGTTGTTTTGCATTCAGGAAACTCATCAAGAAATCAAGATTTGTTCCTTTCTTTGGACTACATGGATTTCTTCGTAGTCCTACTCTTAGCCCTCGTTTGCCACCTTATGCAGAAGCAGTAGCAATACATATGGCTAATGCTCCAGAATCATCATATGATTCTAGTCACGATTCAAATATTTCAAAAAATATGATTATTTCCAAATACTTAGATATTGAGGCTATAGAGAGTGATACATCTATTAGTTGTGATGAATCATGAAGTGCATTTATATTAGTTAATTTCTTTGCATTTGAATGACCTTCATTGTGTTTTGCGACACATTTTGATAATATATTTTTTGATTCATTGGATGATTGGATTTCAAATATTTGTTTGTTTGCAGTAAATTGTCTCCATTTACTAGGATGCACATAGAAAGTTCTTTACAATTTTTTAAAAACACAACAATTAAAATGATTCATTCACATAAGGACATTGTTCTAGGAATTTATTTTCCAATGAAACAATTTTTTAACCTTTAGATCATTCAATTGATGGTAATACCTTCACAATGTATTCAAATGGTATTACATTATATAATCACTTGTGCATTTGTTTCCACGGAAGTCATAATTTTTTACGCCAAAATTCCACGCTTATAGGATACTAGTGGCCCTATTACCAAATATTTCACCTTCCTCACCGCTCATAAGTTACCGCTCATCGCTCACCGCTCACAAGATAGCACTCCCCAATGCGGACTATAGCCTCTCTTTTCATTTTCATTTATCGCAATCTTGGAGCACAACCGCTCTAGTTCTTCAAACAGATTCTTCCATCTTCTCTTTACTTCACTCAATAATTTCTTACCATTGAGCAACTCATTTCATTCATATTGTGCTTTCCTCACTCACTATGCTCGAACACAATCCTGTCATACATTGTTTCAACCACAATTGCCATACACAGACTATTGCCATACTTGTATCAATCATATAATCCTCTTTACTCAATCAATTCAGACTCAGTTTGTTAGGCCACATCCCCCTATCACAGGCGGTGATGCTCCTATGCTAATCTAACTTCGAAGAAACTACATTCAACTAGCTCTATCGTCTATAGCCTGACTCTATGCGGCTATGGCCTTAGTAGATATAACGAGAAGTATCTTCTCTATGACAATAGCCCGCTTATCAAGCTTCGGAGCTCCCGGCGGTTGTAACTCCTACAACTACTCTTCTCGGGCTATAGCCTTCCTATTTCATCCTAAACTAACTTCCATCTATCATTTTAGTTACTTTATCATAAAAGAAAGTTTTTTCTTTCCTACTACCAGGCTATGGCCAAAAAAATGGTATTACATGCAACAAACCTTATTCTTGAAAAGATTCATGTGAGTGGAAGAAATGGAAGTCATTGTTAGACATGATCATCCTACATGTGAGTTTACTATGTGAAACGATTTTGTCACTGAGCCAATGACGCAAATAAAATTTGCATTGCCTTACAGGGTATGTAGAGTTTTTCAATGGTGAGAGTGTTTTGCAGTTGCCAATAACAAGTGGATTGTGTCCTGTGGGGTGAGAAATTATGTTGATCAATCAAAGACATGCATGATAGTACTATGTGCTAGTATCTATATGGAATATCTCCACACTTTTGCAAATTTAGGTATATGAAACCAAATGCTATATGAACCTTGTTCTTGGGAAGATTCATGTGAGTTTGATGGAAGGAATGGAAGTCATAGTTGAACATCATCATCCTACATGCGTGTGGCTCTACAATGCCAATGGTTATGTTACAAAGCTAGTGACACAAACATAATTTGCTCAAATCATAACTGCACAATGAAGTATAGAAGAGGGTCTAGCTGAATGCGGAGAGGGTGTTGAAAAGAGATGGAAAGAATATGGCGGGAATTTAAACTTCAAATTTCTAAAGACTCTTGTTTGGGCAGGGCCAAATGCTAACTTGCATATGTATCATTTAGTGGGCTCAAAGGAGATGTAATTTCAGACAATAACTAGGCTATATTGAGGGTGCCAATTTCGGGTCAAGGTTCTCTCAAATTGATGGTCGTGTGCCTTCTGTAAAATTGCTTCAAAGTTTGTCGCCCAACAACTCACGAGTCTTTGTAATGTTGGGTTTTCTTGAATTCCCTTATGCACCTTCTATTGTGGTTAATTTGCAAAAGGCACAACATTCGCCCATTTATCATATGAATTTCTAGAACGGTTAATGGACTTCCACACCTCCACAATGAACAAGAGCAACGAGTTTACGAATTAAAAGTATCTTCAATTTCAAGACCTATCTATGTAAGTGTATTTAGAAAATCTCACAAATGGCTCTCATTCTTCAATGTACATAATCCAATATATGGTACACAACAACAAAGATGAGTTGATGTGCAGTAGCCAAAAGTTGATTTAGTTTCAAACTTTCAAGATTTAAATTCAAGATTTAAATTCAAGTGTTATGATGGAAAGCAATTCCAAATAATCAACTCATAATTTCATATTCACTTAACATTCACATGAGAATGTTTGAATACTTATTTGGCCTCTTCATTGCCTATTGAAGTTTCAACAAACATATTTATGAAGTCCTCTCTCTTTATTTTTTGATGACATGCTCACTCGTAGTGCAAGGTGCCGACAAATACATTATCTTCTCCAAGAGAAGTGTCAAGTTGGATTCTACCCCAATCTACTTGCATGTTCAAAAGACATAACAACTTCTTAATATTCCAAATTCAACTCGGGCGTAAGCATGGTCAAGTACACAACTCCATTACCATGCTTTGGTTTAGGTGAAAGTGATTCAAGACTATATACTAACTTTGAATTTCGTGAAGGAAAAAATCATAAACATTTGAAAAATACATTGATCTACAAAGCCAAGCAATTTATGTTGATAAATGTTTTTTCAAGAAAAAGACTACATATTTTTGAAGACGGTGCAAGTAGTGTGCAACTAGTTACATTGAACACATAATTAAAATTTGTTTTAAATATGATAAAATAAAATAAAATTGATGTTTTTCTACAAATTTTTGTGATTTTGCCCTCAATTGTATAATGAATTCAAGGAATATGAAAGAATATGAAAGAAAATCCAACTTCAAAATATTTAAGGTTGTGAAATCTACGTCCAAAACTAGATTTAGTCATTACATTTGGAGCATTACTTTTAACTATAATTTAGGCTCTAATGATTGTTGATAAGTAATTTATATATAACATACAGTGTGCTAAAAAAAACTTATTGTTGTTGTAAAATAGCCTATCAAAAATTAGATAGAATCATTTTTCGGGAGTATGAGTACATTTGGAGGGTGTGTTGAGTTATGTTAACCCTTGCTTGCCCTGGGGTCCATTACATGGGATCCTTCAATTTCAGACCACCTCCGTTGTTACACAAATTTCAAGCCTTTTTAATCAACATTTTTTGATTGGGCTTTTGCTTGTGTTACATAAGTTCAACACACTTTTTATGGTCCAAAGAAAATATAAAATCCATGGAAATCTCACAAAATCCAACAGTATCAAAGTCCAATAACCCATGTAGGGGCAACTTTGAAAATACTATTTTTTTCTATAAATGGAGGACGGGTTGACCATAGACCCTCAAAAAAGTCTATATGCATATTCCCATTCAAAATAGAGTGCTCTCCCATTTTTAGTATATTGGTTTGGACTCTTTATGATGAAGTTATGGTTGGTCAAAGTCCATTGACCGTGTCCTCGTCTTCCTCATGTGGAAAACTCCCATCCCCTTGGGCATTGTGAAAACAATTTCAAGTTTGCCCGTTTATCTACCTGGATTCTTTCGGGCAACGCCAATAATTTCCTACCCGCCCCACCAATAATTCATTTGTCTACCTACAATACCTACTAAATAACATCTCACGTGCAATTATCTCCAAATTGCTTCACATATTACATCCCGTATATATGATATTACACATAATTTCTTTTATTTCATGTACAAATAGATATATATGTCAAAAAATTGCTAGTGAGAGGAATCAACCCCCCTATAAGCACTAGTTGCTACCTACCCGCCACCTTTATGTAGTAAACTTTTGAATATAATTTGTGACTATTTTGCATGCCATGTCACAAACCATTGACCTAGGCAAAGTGCTTGGTTGTCACATGTAGGGCAATAATATTGTTGTTTTTTACCGCATGTTCCACAATTTCTTCTTTTCCTTTCTTTATGCCTGCTCCACATCATGCTATAATGAAGCATGTGTGCATTTCTAACTCCACTCTCCGTCGTGCATATAGTTGCAGGCCGTTTAGCAAACAACGTTAGTTTCTTTGCTATTGCATATTTGAATTCCCTATGGGATAAATATTTTTTTTTCACCCTTCTCTTGCATATTACTTCTATACACGACCCATGAGATTACCAATGACATGTCAAGAGTGTGCATAAATAAATGATACCACCAAGGTGGAAGCACGGTATAGTGGACAACTCTTGATCCTTGCTCAAGTTTAAGTGAAAGTGATCCAAAACTATATACTAACTTTGAATTTTATGAAATAGAAATTCATAAACATTTAGAAAACATATGAATCTACAAAGCCAAGCAATTTATGTTCACAAAAAACAATTTCAAACAACGTATATATGTATTTTAGAAGACGGTGCAAGTGGTGGTGCAAGTGGGTGTCATTGAAAAGATAATTGTCAAAAACTTGTTTAAAATACAATTACATTACATTAAATTGATGAATTCTTGAAAAAAAAATTTACGATGACCTCAAGTTTATAATGAATTCAAGGAATATGAAAAGAAATTCCAAGTTCAAAATATTTAAGGTCATGAAATTTACGTTCAGAACTATATTTAGTCAGTTGCTTTTACGCGTCACTTTTGATGATAGGTTTTGAAGATCTCGTATTGATATTCTATATTTGAGTACCTAACTTAACAATAGAGGTCATCATGAAAAATAATATATTTTAAACAACATTTTGCTACTACTTATAGGCGTTTGACCAAGAAAATCATGGCTTTCATATACCGGAGCACTTTTTTGGTCCACTTTACTATGCTTGCACCCACCACTTGTGGTCTTTGGTTTGAACCATGTGGTAGCCTCGAAGTTGATCCGCCACATCCACACCTCTCATGTGAGCTTGGTAATGAATTAGAATTGGGGAAGAAGGAATGGACTTCTCCACACTCTTATACCACCTTTTCACAAACACAACATTATTCATGTCAATAATTGAGAACGTTGTGCTCAACAAACTGACTGGCTTATTGTCATACCAAGTTACTATTGCTAGTAAATTGAATGCGTGCATTCTCCATAATATGTCTCCCCTCTCCAGACCCTCTTTAGCTAAAGCCAATGCTTGTGGCCATCCCTTTCTATTGGTCTTGGTAGTACCCGTTACACCTATCCCTTTCAACATCAAATCCAAAACAATTTGGGTGAGGTAAAAAAATTGTCACATGTTATAATATGGCCTTTATCTTCCAACCCTTCTAGAAGATGCATTACAACTTTGTAGCCAACTAGTGCTTCGTCCTTTGTATTCAATGACTCTTCTTTTCCACAATAAACCTCTAACTTTCGTACAAACTTAGATTTGGCATTGGCCAATGCCCAACACTTGAGCCCATACCGACAAGGTTTATTTTTCAAGTATTGTCTTATTGGAGACCTCTTCCCCATATACCTAACCATCATCTCATGGACGATTAGGTTTTGCTCCGGATGCTAATATTCTACGTATAAAGAGTTGTGCTCGTTCACTAACCATTCTATTATGGCTATCGGACTATACCCATGTTGGGTTTTGTTAGTCACAACCAAGTCATTATCAACCAAATGCCAGCACCTAACTATTGCTTCATATCATTTTCTTGTCATTGCCCTAGTAATTTCCAATGTTCTCCATAGTAATTTTTTGGACCAATAAAAACGGTTGAGGATAGTTTCTTCAATCCCATCATGATACAAACTCTAAAAAATACTCTCATCTCGTCCACACATATAGGTGTCCATTTCCTAATTAGTGGACATGTGGATGCATATATGTTAGTGTACTTACACAACTGTACCAATATGTCATAGGATCAAAAGTTTTGAAAATAATGATATGGCTGGATAAACCACTTCATGTTGTCAACTATAAATGTTGCACCACCTTTCCATTCAAATCCGGCTAGTCGGCTCAAAGGGGAATTCCACATGCCACCCGCAAACCTGTCATCTTCTTTCATAGAACACAACACGTCAAGGTTATCATATTCTAACCCAATCTCATTTCTTGGTGATCATTTTTCAATGAACCATTTCCGAGATGTAGAGGTAAGGTTTCTCCCTTTCTAAACCATCCTCTTCAAATACATTTGTACTTGGCACATATGACATATTGAGCGAAACTACAGTAGTTTGAAGATGAAGATGTACTCACATATATGTGTTCATAAAATTCATACACCTATTCATTTATGTGGTAAAAAAATACTAGGGTCTCTATCATATACCCATTCAACTTCAACTTCTGCAACAGAATGCCTACCCCCCTTACCAAATGATTGGACGATCAGCATGTGCACTTCATCCTCAACATTCCAAAACCTGGACACCACAACACCATACACATGGACCAACTTGCACATAGATGAATTCATATTCTCTAATTCAGTGAGATCTCTTGTGAAAATTTGGACAATTTTCCCTAGTATGCCCATTTCATATTTGTCATGATATTGAACATCCAACCCTACACCATTTAGTCTATTGCTTCTTCTCCTAACCATTGCAGGTGATGTTGTTGGCACATACACTTGATGAGAATTGTTATGATTGGAACTTGTAGATACATTTGTCATATGATTTTCATAAGGGGGGTCACGATGTTGAAGGTAGAGCATTAGATTGCTCGTAGTCAATCGAAATGTAATGGAAGAGGCATGAGAAATAATAAGGTTAGAATAAGGCTACAATGCTAGTCCAAAGAGGGATAAGAGTTATCCCATATTGTTTGAATGAACCAATGAAAAAAAAGAATAAAAGACAAAACAAGGAGAGCATGAGACCATCTCACTCCAAACATTGTTCATATGCCTTGGTGTATGTGTATATGCTTGTGCAATCTTATCTCTAGTCCTATTGACATCCAATAGGTTTCGGGCCCACCATGCAAGTGAAGTGCCTAGAGATTTGATTGTTTTGAGGTTGCGGAGTGGATCTTGAGAGGTTGGCGTTTTGGAGCTTCGGAGCGTTAGAGGTGTCCGAGGGCGCATTTGGTTGTTGTCAATATTTATTTGTTTTTATTTTTGCTTGAATATATGTTTGATGTAAAATCATGTGATTTGAGTTTCTTGAGTGTTGAGAGGCTTATTTGAGAGGATTGGAGGTGTTTGGACTTCAAAGCATTTGGCTTGAATATTTTGAGCATTCAATGGTTTCTTTGAGAGCTTTGAAGGTGTTTAGACTCCAATAGCACATGACTTGAGAGGCTTGAGTGTTGAGAAGTTTCTTTAAGAGTGTAAGGCGCATTTAAGTTGAAGGAGATCTTATTTGAATGATTTGAGTGTCTTAAAACTCTCTTGAGGCGTAGAAGATCTAACTTGAGGTATTTAAGAGTGTAAGGCATTTGAGGTGAAGGAGATCTTATTTGAATGATTGAATGTCTTAAGAACTCTCTTGAGGTGTAGAAGATTTCATTTGAGGTATTTAAGAATGTAAGGCATTTGAGGTGAAAGAGATTTTATTTGAATAATTTGAGTGTTTTATGAACTCTTTTGAGGTGTAGAAGATCTAACTTGAGGTATTTGAGAGTGTAAGGCATTTGAGGTTAAGGAAATCTTATTTGAATAATTTAAGTGTCTTACGGACTCTCTTGAGGTGTAGAAGATCTCTAACTTGAGGCATTTGAGAGTGTAAGGCATTTGAGGTTACGGAAATCTTATTTGAATGATTTGAATGTCTTAAGACATGTCTTGAGGAGTAGAAGATCTAATTTTAGGTATAGAATATCTAAAGTTTTAGAGACCAAGAGATCCATTTGAAAGCATGTAGACATGTTTCCACTACATTAAGGAGTAAATACATATTTTGAGTATAAGAGGTTATCTTTTAGTTTGGGTTGGATTGATTGTAGACCAAGAAGGGCTAGTTTGAATGTTTTGAAAGCATATCCAAGTGTACGATGACATAATTTGAGAGCAAGGCCGCTAGACTCATTAATAATTTCAATGGAGGGAATTTTAATCTTTGGAAGTTCAAAATCGAATTGTTGTTCGCATTTATAGATCTTTGGGACATTATGGACAGATCCGAAGAAGTTGCACCTTCCAATGCGGATCTCAAAGTGTTGAAGGAATACCAAAGACGCATTGAGAAGGCCATGTCCATCATCAGCCTCAACTTGGCAGACAACCAACTTGCGTACATCAAGAGTTATAAATGACACGCGGAGGCATAGAAGATTTTTTACAACATTCACGAGACAAAGACTTTGTCCAATATGATGCATGAGATGTCGAAGCGCAAAGAGAAGGAGCCTCAAGGTAAGGATACTGCCATGGTGCTACGACAAAACAAAGGTGGCAACTTATTTCCGTGCCAAGGCGTAAAATCGTGTTTCTATTGTGCTAAACCGGGCCATATTGCATATTTTTGCTATAAAGCATAGAACAAGGAGTAAGAAAATGCGACGAATACGAAGGACAATGACAACTACACATTTATAATGTGTAATGGAACACAATTTAAAAAATATATACAAGTGGATCATAGATTCGGGAGCATAGGTCCACATTCAACACATATAAGGTAATCGCTCCACGTAATATGCATTTGAATGATAATAGTGTTGTCGAAGCCATCAGAATGGGATCCATCATCGTGGAAGCAATTGTGAAAGTTAATATTAACCAAATTTATATCAAAGATGCGTACCAAATTGCATGTCAATTTACTCTCAATAAGCAAATTTGTATCAAACGGTTTCAAGGTCCAATTCAACCTAAACGAATGTGTTGTAAAATCATGTAATGGTGAAGCCATTGCGATTGTGTCACGCGAAGGCAACTTGTATGAAATAAAATTTGAGATGATGCACGAAGTGGATGCGGCCAACTTCGTGCAATTTCCAACAAGAGATGACGCGCTCGAGTTTTGGCACGGCCACCTTGGTCATTTAAACGTGAGGGGTATTCATGTACTCTAAAATATGGTGAGTAGCATGAACCTTGGCAAATTTTCTTGCCCCACATCCTCGTTGTTTTGTAAAGCGTGCGTCGAAAGCAAACAACATAGGGTTGCGTTTCCGAACGAGGGGAAAAACAAGTAACCAAGCCTTCAAAAATCGTACAGTCCAACATGTGTGGTCCCATGAGGACCAAATATATGGGTTGAGCAAGGTATTTCGTGACCTTCATTGATGATTTCTCAAGGAAGGTGTAGTTGTATGCATTGAAATCCAAAAGGGAGTGCTTTGAGAAATTTAAAGAGTTCAAGGCATTCGTGAAGATGCAATTGGAGTACAAAATTAAAGCGTTTCGGTTGGACAACGGCGGGGGGTTCACTTCTAAGGCATTCAATCATTTTTTGAAGGATCGTGGCATTAAGAAGCGAACATCCACCCCATATATGCCTCAATCAAATAAAATGGCGGAGTGTGCGAATCGCACCATCGTGGAGTTGGCAAAGAGTATGTTTAATGTTCAAAACCTCAACAAATCGTTTTGGGCGGAAGTGGTGGCTAGTGTGGTTTATACACGAAATCGATGTCCAATGAAGATGTTGGATTCCATTGCGCCCAAAAGAACGTGGAGCGGAAAATGGCCTTGCATTGCACACATACATGTATTCAGATGCGTCGCCTATGTAATTGTGCCAGATAAAAAGAGGGGTAAACTTGATGCAAAGGACACGAAATGCTAAGGGGAACTAAGGCCTATAGGCTAATGTGTTTGTAAACTAAAAATATTATAAAAACTTAAAGACGTGGTATTCATGGAGGATAACACAAGCGTTAGAAACGATTTGGAGATGCATCTAAGAGGGAAAAATGAAGGCCCTACGGTGGTTGTTTTGGACAAATTTTCCAAATCATCTTTGTGTGATGACGGTGAAGAACACGAGGAGCAAGTAGAAGATTATTTGGTTGCAAATGAAGATGCAATCAAAATATCTGCGGAGAAATACGGCCGCATTGAGAGATTCGGAAAAAATAGAAGATATTCTAAGAGGGAGCGGGGCCCACCCGGAAAGTGGTGGAAGAATCATATTTTACCCCAACATGGTGAAGAACGGACCAATGTGGCATTTTTGGATGATGGTTTGAAAATTTACAAAACGTTGACAACCGAATATGCGAGCAAATAGGAGGCCGCAATACAAGAGGAGTACGACTTGTTCATGGCCAATGGTACGTGAGAATTGACCAACCTTCCAAACGATCGCAAGAGTGAAGGATGCAAATGGGTGTTCCGCACCAAAAATGGATGCATCGGGTGAAATTATTAGGTATAAATCGCGGTTAGTAACAAAGGGATATTCTCAAGTGGCCAGAGTGGAATTCAACGAGATATTTGCCCCATGGCCAAATTTATTACCATATGCATTCTTATATTAGGAGCAACTATGGATTGGGAGATCCAATAAATGGACGTAATGGCGGCGTTTTTTAATGGAGTATTGAAGGTGGAGATTTACATGGATCAACCGGAGGATTTCGTACAAGAGGAGAATGAACAATTCTCGCACCAACCATATCAATGTACAACATCACTTCATTAGAGAGAAACTAGAAAACCTAGAGATATGTTTGAAGTATTGTCCAACGGAAGATATGATAGCGGATGTACTAACCAAACTACTTGCAAATAATGGGCATCAAATATTAACAAAGACAATGAATTTAGAAACCTTTGATTACTCGCAAAGTGGGAGTGTAGAAGGTAGAGAATTAGATTGCTCATAGTCAATGGAAATGTAATGAAAAAGGCATGAGAAAGAATAAGGTAAAAATAAGACTACAATGCTAGTCCGAAGAGGGATAAGAGTTATCATATATTGTTTGTATGAACCAATGAAAAAAAATTTAAAAAACAAAACAAGAACATCATGAGACCATCTCACCCCAAATATTGTTCATATGTCTTTGTGTATGTGTATATACTTGTGCAATCTTATCGCTAGTCTTATTGACATCCAATACATGAACATTATCTGGATTCTCATTAGGCATTTCACCAAGGTCATGGACAACATGAAATTCAACATGCAGGGTAATAATAGAACCAACATCACAACGACCTTGCAATTTTGACTACCGCAATAAAGATCGAACAAAGGTTAGGATCAACACGCAATAAATCAACATTGGGCCCATTACAAGATGACTAAACATTAGAAGATGGCTGCTACAATTCAGATTCACGAGGCAATACATTCAAGATGGAAGGACAAGGAACAGGTGCGCATTCAAAGCTCTGGCTTACATGCAATGTTGGAAAATCAAAACAAACATTTCTAACGTGGCCATTCACATTAGATTTGGTGAGAGTTTTGAATTGGAGCCTACTTGCAACTCTTGTAACCCTGGCCAATGAACTTTGAACGGGCATATTCTTAGAAAGTTTTTTTTCTTACATTTTGAGCTAGCACCCACAACTGATGAATCTCTTGTGACTCCTTCCTGAACACTACATTGCCTAACCAAAAGAGAAAGAACATGCTCAAATGTATGAGTAGAAGGGAATAGAGTAGCGGGAGCTTGAGCTACATGAGGGTGCAGAACAGTAGTGGAACCATGTCCGAAGCTTACAAAATTCGAGGATCCCAAAAAATTCAAGTTAATTTGTGGCACATGAGGCAACATTGAAGTAACAACTTGAAGTGAGTTCCGTTGAGAAAGAGGGATGCAACAAATAGGCAAGAAAGAGCTTGTGCAAGGGGGAAAAACCCAAATTGAAATGTCGGCAAACCTTCATATAGGGTTGGTGAAGCCTCCAAGACGCTGGGGACTTGGTTGGACGTCGGCAACTGCACGCTGCAACCATGCAGGTAAGTGCCTCGGTGAACGGGCATACTAATGGCAAGCGTCATTTGTGTACACTTTAGTCAACTTGTAGACCATTGTGTGACATGGGCGTACACATCATAACACAATTGAGCATACTCATGCCAAGATATTCGTAAGCGCACTCAATCGTCAAGTGTCATGAGGTGACACTTATGATGAAGTTGTTGATCATTGGTGTGACCTAGCATACACCTCAAAGAGGACAAGTGACACTATTACGCATGTGACACTAAATACCATATATAGTGTAGGTATGTGAGCTTGTAAATGATTCAATTCTCCATGACATTTTTGTGAGTGGATCTATCCTGAACTTTACTCTTCAATTTGTGTAAGTAACTTAAATAATTTTGTTTTATACATACCAAGTGTGGAAGTGAGTGAGTGTTGAAGTAGTAGTCATCTAGAGAGCCTGTGAATTGTTGGAGAGAGAGAGAGTGTGTGTTTTAAAGAGGTGTGTGCTTGAATTATCTAGGCTCAATACTTAGCATTTTTTAATAGCTAATCTATGGTTTTGACACTTTCAACTTTGAAAAATCATTGCAACAACATGGAAGCTCACAAAGTTCCACAAATTGTTGCTAAAATCTCATATCACAATCGTGGATCCAAGAAGTTTTTTATCTTTGTAATCCAGTTGAGAATTATGGCAAACAACATATTAAAGCAGATGTGCCTAATTCAATTATCGTTCTTAATTGGACACCTATATTTGAGTGGTATGTGGTTAGGTGAGGCTACAAGGAACAAATACCAAAGAGACACGTGATTAAAAGAGATTGGACTTCGTGTTCAAAATATGAAAATCATTCTAGGTTCAATAGTCAACATAATTGGGGGCACCTTTATGACCATTTAATGAGCACAAGAATATTTCACTTTGATATTAAATAAGACTTTTATATGAGCTCCAAAAATTATGAGGAAAGAAAGTGGCTATGGCCTCTATACGGATTTGCTAACCACCATGTACTAATCGCTTGTTTCAGGTATTAGGAGAAGTGGGCTAGCCAGAAAAGTAACCATTTAAGACCCATGTACCAAAAAGGTTAAGATACAATCCCCTTAAAGTATATGGGTGTTATTCGATTTGTTTTTTCATGTCCTCCAACTTCTACCAATTAATCTATACAATGAAACTTGTGTTGCATTGGCAAATCTATGATGAAGCCTTAGTTATAGTTATCGGAAGTGCATGTTTGTTGATTCCTTGACCGATTACATAGGTCCTCCTAAACATGCTTACTATTGAATGTGGAGAAGTTAAAACAAATTTGAAGACATATTCCAATCTCTAACATGTGTTATTTGATCCCTACCGAACAATACAACGATCAAATATAGGTGTCCAATCAAGGACTAGATAATCAACTTGAGGAGAGTAAGTGATGAGCCTCGGAAGCGACAAGTCATCCACCTCCTCGAGTTGGTTATCGGTCATAACCAATTTGCTCATGGGTGTAACTACATGTTATGGATGGAATGTCATTTGCATGAATGAAAAAATGCAAGAGTCATTGGAAGTGCCCTCCACTAGAATGAGCAATTCGTTATGGACTGAGGTAGATGAGGTTAATGTGGACACCTCCAACTCTATGGAATCACCTAACTGATGGATTCGAGCATTAGAAGCTTGAGCAAGTTAGCAATTGCGGAGTAGGACCAAAGAATTTGAATTTCTTGAAATTGGAGTTGAGGAAGGTGTTGATCTAGGCTCCGGAAACATAGATTCTCTATTTCCCAAATTGGTGTTGGTAGGGGGAATTATTTTTTTGTTTAATATTGTGTAAGTGGATGACATCATTAGCAAATTCTACATGGGTCATTTGCCAATGAAAACCAAGTTTGATGCCAATATTGGTTTTTGTAATGTCTCTAAAGTGGTGGAATGCAAGACAAAATGTTGCCGAATTGGTTTTTTCATTATAGAATACCCGCAATACAAGTTCATCGGCATCTCACAACCACATGCCGCCTTCTCATTTGCCCAAGTTGTCGCCTCCTAATTTGTGCACCTCACACACAATAATCAAGAGTGTCATAGCTCGGTGAATAGCACTCCTAATTATGGAGGATGGTGGGTGTAGTTTGACTTTTGCGAGGGTGACTAACCCAAACATCATCAAGGCGGCAGCTAAATCACCATGTATTACTCACTCACCGAGTTAGAGCGACTGTACCACCAATAAGGAATCAAAACTACACTGTTTTTTGCATTTAGTGTTGTGTGGCATTTAGTGTTGTTACTATTCATTTACCTGCAACATTCTTGACCAACCACTCGACAAATTGTGTTTCCTATGCCGCCACCTTCTAGTAGTGGAGATGGTGCAACCATGCGCCAACAAAACACAAAAGATAAAAAGTATTATAACACTAATTGTGGACATGTAAAAATCTGAACATGGCATTTAGTGTTGTGGTTCGTAATTACTGTTAACAACACTAAATGCAAAAAACAATGTAGGTGTCTAGTAAGGAAACTAACTAAATTAGCCTCATCTACCTTACATAACTAACCAAATAAACGTAAATAACGAGCTACAGATGCGGCAAGTCTTCCACCCACTTGAGTAGGTTATTGAATATAACCAACCAGCTCATGGCTCAATGAATGATATCATGCCTCCATGGACGGAAAATACGATGAATTTTGCTCTTGGATGAGCAATTGGATATGAAACATAACCAAACATATCTACTCATCAAAATGCGTCCCATGCCAACTCATCCTCCTGGTGACGTATACTTGGCACTGGTCTGCGCATGATTTCTGCAAAGGATGTGAAGCCAAATCTGAGCTACTCAACTGGTACCACATGAGCTTGTGAATGAGAATTCCCAAAGCCACTTCCGTGAGTGGATCTATGCTGCAACCTCTTCTCTTCGTGTAATTACCTTAAGTGTGCTTCATACATACCAAGTGTGGAAGTTCGTGGGTGTGGAATTAGAGTCATCTTGAGAGTCTGTGTGTGAATTGGTGGGGATAATATCAAGTGTCTGTGTGTTGCATTTGAGAGAGAGAGAGAGAGAGAGAGAGAGAGAGAGAGAGAGAGAGAGAGATGTGTGTTGCATTTTGGCTGTTGGAGGCTCACCCGAAATACAAGCTGTTGCTGGCATTGAACAGGGATGAGTTCTTCTCCCGCCCCACGCAGCCTGTCCATCACTGGGTCGACCAGGTGGGTGTCAACTTCAATTTCTTCCCCATTCTCAATTCTTTAGGCTACCATCACTGGGAATAGTGCAAGGAGTTAGTTCGGTTGAAGAGTTCAGTTTTTGGTTACTCTTCGTGTTGCAATTCACTTTGTCAATTTGCATAGGGAGGTATGCACATGCAGTCAGGATGTCTGTTGAGATGTTTAAGGTTTAGGGTTTAGAGCTGCCTCAAGAATTTGGGCCAACACTAGGTTTCAGTGCAAACAATTGCAAGGAATTAGCTTGATTGTGGAATTCTTGGTTACTCTGCATCTTGCATTTCACTCTCTCGATTTGCAGTAGCGAGGTGTGCGAATGCAATCAGGGGAAGAGATGGGGCCGGGAAGCTTGCTGATATGTTTAAGGCTTAGGTATTGGGTTTAGAGCTACCCCAAGACTTAATTGCTAAATTCACTGGAGCAACTGTGTGATCAGATTCTAAGCTTTCAGTGGTTCGGGTTGCAATTTGTAGGTGTCACTATGAGAAATATTACAAAGCTTAGGTAGATTTGCGTTCTGGGTTCTCAAGTCTCATACCTGCGCCACCATCAGTTGAAGAAATTAAATTGGTTGAGAATTCTTGGTTACTCTTCATCTCGCATTTCACTTTGTCAATTCACATAGCAAGGCATGGAAACGCAATCAGGGGAAGAAATGGGGCCAGGATGCTTGCCGAGATGTTTAAGATATAGGATTTTAAAGCTGCCCCCAATTGCAGCTGAAGCAACTGTGTGATCAAAATTCTAAGGTTTTAGTGCAAAAATTGCAAGGAACTAGCTTAGCTGTAGGATTCTTGGTTACTCTTGATCTTGCATATCATGTTCTCAATTTGCAGTAGTCAGGTATGTCAACGCAATCAGGAGAAGGCATGGGGCCAGGGTGCTTGCCTAGTTCTTAGGGTTTAGAGCTGCCCCAAGAATAATTACCAAATGTGTGATCAGATTCTAAGGTTTTAGTGGTCCAGATGGCAATGTTGAGGTGTCATTATGAGGAATTACAAAGCATAGGTGGACTCGCGTATTGGATTCTAATGCTCCACCATCACTACAAAAGTACAAATTCACTTTCTCAATTTGCTGTAGCGAGGCTAGCCCATGCTGCAATCAGGGAAAGAAATGGGTCCAGGAATGCTCGCTGAGATATTTAAGGTTTTGGTTTTGGGTGTAGAGCTGCCCCAAGAATTAACTGCTAAATTCAGCCAAAGCAACTGCGTGATCAGGGGCCACGACCCTTGCTGAGATGTTTAAGGTTTAGAGCTGCCTAAAGAATAACTGCCAAATCCAGCTGAAGAAGCTGTGCGGTCAGATTCTAAGGTCTTAGTGGTCCATGTTGCAGTTTCTAAGTATCTCCATGCGGAATTATAAAGCTCCATAGGGAGCCAGGGACAAAGGTTTGCATTTTACATTTTGTGTTTAGTGTTTAGCATTTCAAGTTCTGGGTTCTGCAAGGTGGATCTTACATTTGCCTTACATGGAATGAGGTCATGAATCAACAATAGGTGGGCGGGATGGTGTGGAAGGCGGGACGTGGTTGGCAATCTCTGAATCAGGGCGTCTTGCGTTCGTGACCAATTTCAGGGAGCTAAACCCAAATCACAAGGGAGCAGTAAGGAGGGGGGAATTGCCCACTTCTTTCTTGCAGAGCTCAAAACCTCCCCACGAGTATCTGGAGGAGATTGCTGCGCGAGCTGGTGATTACAATGGGTTCAACCTAATTGTTGCAGACATAATGGCTGGAGATATGGCTTATCTTACAAATCGACCACATGACGAGCCAATTGTAGTAAAGAAGGCGAGGATTTGAGCATTCTAAGTCATGCTGAATTTTTATTTTTTTGGGGGGCTGGGGGCGGAGGGCAGGGGGGGTTATAGAGGGTAGTAAATGGGGAGTGCAAGAAAGTCAAGCTTATCCAGGTAATCAGGAAGGATATTTGTCCTTCAGGGTCATAGGTTCCAATGGAAATGGGTAACATGGAATATGTCAATGGCAGTCAGTGTAGCCATTTTCACGATTCGGAGATTTTGATGGCTATGTGTCTTACTTGTTTCACCATTTGGCTGCATCAGTATTCAGCACACATTCTTCACAGCCCCATTTTGCAATTGTATTTCCACACCTCTATAAACAATCAAGAAGCTTCAGAAAGTCTTGGCAAGGTTTCTATAATTTTAAAATTAGAGGGGGTCTCAAATTCCAATGTGAGATGGGTTTCCTTTGATTGGGGCACTAGAAGGGGAGAAAAAACAACACTCCAATGGGTCCTCGTTAGTCGTGTGAACTACAATATTGGGAGTCACCACACCATTTGCATGCATGAGAAATGAAGGGCAGTTGTGTGAGCACAATCGAGGGAGCAACCTTCTTCAACAAGGGCTTCTCCTTCGCACTAGTGCAATCACAAGTTTACACGTGAGCCATGTGGCGGGGGAATACTTCAATTTTGTCATGACATGGACCCTTGTTTTTATTTCCTTTGCTAAACCTTTTTGGTACAGGAGAGGTAGTTAGTGCTAATGAATAAAATTTGATAGGGGACCTGATAATATGAACTACGACCCAATATACTTTGACCAGGTTTCTACAGGACTGCATTGCCTGAGCAATGCAAATCTGGACTCCCCATGGCCAAAGGCGCTTCGTGGCAAAGAGAAGCTGTAGGCACTAATATCCCAATTTCCAGAGGATCTGATCCCTGAGGAGCACATTATTGAGTCACTTTTAAGTGATTCTGAAAAAGCCGATTATTCACATCTGCCTGAAACGGGCCTACCGCTCGAGACAGAGCATGTTTTGAGTGCTATCTTTGTGTATCGCAACGTTCCGCCATACGGGACCCGAAGCATGGCAGTTGTGGCAGTGCTGAACACTGGGGAAGCTACCTTTTATGAGAAATATATTGAGGACGGAGTGTGGAAAGATCTCAAGCTCTCCTTCACTATCCCCGCCACCACCAAGAAAGTGGAGACTGATGATAAACTGCAATCAGCAGACAAGTCTTTGGAATGAAATAATAAGCTTCCAGAGTGCAACTCTACATTGGTGTGAGTTTCCTTCGAAGTGGCAGATGATATGAATCTCAATTTGGGGTAGAGCGCAGCAGAGGGGACCTTATTTCTCTCTGTCCTTAGTTTCTTTGGGTAGGTTTGCTTGTTGCAACATATCCTGCAAACCCTACTCTGTCCTCTCCATAGCAGGTGGAAGGTGAGCAGTAGGGAGGTAGTGAAGTTAGAAGGTTGCTTGAAGCAGCAGCCCAAGGAAACTTCAGGTGGAGGTGGAGAGGTCCCCTCTGCAGCATACGACTTTAGAACTCCAGGTGCACACTCTAGTACATTTTAGAAGTGCAGGAAAGGCCTTCTCAGCTGCCACAAGAAACTTGCCTGGCATTGCAACACTTTGTTTGAACCTGACAACAAGATGGGATATTGCTGATAAGCCAATTTGAATATATGCATCACAATTGTAAGAGCTTTGAAAATGCTCTGATACAGAATGTATTGGTGTATGTCATGGTAATAACCTCATTTGCAGATGAATTTTCCACCTTGTAGACCTCTTCGGACAAACAGGAGGATCTAAATTGCTATCTGTACACTAGAAATATGAGTGGATTGCCATAGGAAGCTCCTTACTTTATATCATGCAACATCAAGTTCCTCAATCCTCCTCGGGAGATATGTGGGCCTTACATGGTCACTCTTCTTAATTGGGTACCTATCTTTGAATGGTATATGGCAAGGTTTGTAGTTAAGAATGGACATCATAAAGATGCATGCCCTAATGGGATTGGACTATGTGCTCAAGATGTAGACACCGTTCTAGGTACAATAGTGAACATCACAATTGGGCCTATGTGATCGTGTAAAGAGAACGAGAATCTTCACATTAACTGACACCTTCTAACTTTTGCATCTCGTGAAAGTCTGATTCTGAAACTTGAAATGACAATCTTCATGTTTCGCAATTGCTAACCGGATGAATGATTCCAATCCGATCAATTGAACGGCTGAATTATCCGTGGAGTTGGAAGTCCCCGCAATAGGCCACAAACCTTATAGCCTGAAATGATAACAGAATGACCTCTCACCAAACTACTCAGTCTCGCCACACTAAACACGGAAGGTGAATACAATTGCTTCTCAGAAAGACACCACCATGTAGACTAGCAATTGGGCATCACTTCATGTTGAGGGCAATCACAACACTGTTACTGCCCAAATCATCTGATACTGCAAACTACCAATTTTTAGCTTTTCCTCAATGGCCAACTTCGGTGGTTCACTTTAGCTTCCCCTCCAAGTGAAGTATTACACCTGAATTGAACGTTCTTACTGATATTGGGCCTTCCAGCAAACTTAGCTTGTGTGTATGAGATTCTCCAATTCTGGCCTTGAAGGTTTATGACGTCATTGAATAAGCCACGTTTCTATTCGACGTAACTTGCCAAAAGACAAAAGGAGGGAGCACTTCAGGAGGTTATGTGCAGCTTGATCTTCCACATGAAATTAGGAAATTCAGTCAGTTCGCATTAAAATAAGCATACCTGTCCTTCTGCCTATTGGACATAAGATTTGACACAACAAAAGTGATACATCCTGAAGCATATATCCACTTCCATATATCCAACATTTGTTGATTCCGGATTTCCTTGATGAGCTCATTCAGAATGTATCTCCACTAAATTTTAATATCAAAGCCAGGGCCAAGAATGGAAGGGTTTGGTGCTGGGAGGATCTTCAAGTTTGAGACGTCTTCAATTCTAAACCCTGAATCCCGAAACCCTAAAACCTGAATCCTTAGACCCAGGGGTTTAACCAAAACAGACTTGGACCACTCTCCCTTGACAGCTCCCAGACAGGAAAATTGGTGAAACCAAAAGGAGAGAATAATCTCACCAGCTCGGAAATCGCAGTTCCTTTGAAATTCCACCTAAGGTTGACCCGCTCTTGGAAAGGGACAGGACAATCCCTCGCGGCCTCGCCGAGTATGAAGTGACACATCTCCGCAGAGAGACAACAGAATCGCAGCCAGTGGCGATGGTCGACGCTTGCGCTGCCATCGTCGCCTTCTTAAGTTTACCACAGAGAAACAAGACTTCGAAACCACACAAATGCAGTGCAAAAAACAGGCTTGCTCGCAACACAACCAGCTTGTGTATCAAAAATGACCTCTCAACTCTTTCTCAAAATCTCTCTCTCTCATCTTGATCATCTCAGGGAGACGGGTCTAAGGGCCGCTTCACACTATGGCCGTCCAAGTCGAGAGGCCGTGGGATTGAGTGGCCAAACTTTGTTGAGAGTGCAAAGAAATGGGCTGAAAATAGCCAATAAAATATAGTATGTGGAGCCTTCGGCCGGGCATAGTGTGAAGCCTCCAAAGGCCAAGCCCAAAGTCCAAACTCAAAGGAGCATCCCACTTTATTCCTTGCTCAAAATAACCCCTCCAATCTAACGGCCAAGATCTTGTCAATGATTTATTTTTTAATGAAAAAAACCGACGGCCTCTCGACCATAGTTGGGTTTCCATTCCCGTCCGACCCAAACTTCCTTCAAGAGTCCGTCGCCTTCTTCAAAAAGTAATCATTTAAAATTGCAACGGCCTTTGGACTTTGGCCATAGTGTGAAGGGTCGAGAGGCCGAACTCTTGGTTTCTTGCAATTTGATTGGTGGAAATCGACGGCCTCTTGATCTTTGGCCATATTGTGAAGCGCCCCTAAGGGCCGGTTCACACAAATTCCCAAGTCCTAATGTAAGAGTATAGATGTCAAAACAAACATATACTACTG
Organism: Polytrichum formosum; assembly: GCA_964035585.1. Taxonomy (NCBI): domain Eukaryota; kingdom Viridiplantae; phylum Streptophyta; class Polytrichopsida; order Polytrichales; family Polytrichaceae; genus Polytrichum; species Polytrichum formosum. The sequence continues at coordinate 23,304,123 of OZ037938.1, forward strand.
AGTAAAATTTAACATTGATCCAGAAATTAAGTTTACAATGAATAAGTGTCTACTTATATATCAATCTCTGCCTAGCTCTAACTTCAAGTTCTATCTTTGAACTGAAGTAATTTTAGACTAATTCTATCTTTGAACTGAAGCTATCTATCTTAGACTATTTCTATCTTTGTTATCTATTTTAGACTACTTTAGAAGTTATCTATTTTACATAGATAGAAGTTTCTATCTTTGTTATCTATTTTACTATTTTAGAAGTTATCCTAGACTAGCGAGTTAGCGAGTGTACATCCGAGCTTCTAACTGGGCTTAGCCCATGACATATGCCTCCTCCTCCTCCGTAACTAAGAAGGGAGGAGAAGATCTGCCCATGGAACAACTGAGCCTGCATCGCGCAAGGAGCGCTCATAATCATCCAAGGCCACCGCATCTTGCAAATGACGTAATGGTTCCCAAGTGGGCTCGGGCCACCCAAGCCATTTCACAAGTAATTGCCAACTACGTCCTCGGCGCCGATGTCGCAATACCCGTTCAACTGCGTACTCGCCGTCATTATCAGTTGTGGCAGCTGAAGGATCGAGTGGATTGTGCAAAATAATACCAGACTCATTATCATGTGCCAATTGAGAAGGCAAAGGATCCGCTCCTGCCTTCTTAACCAAACTCACATGGAAAACAAGATGAATACCGGGAGGAGTATTCAAACGAACCGCATGTGTACCAACACATTCAAGCACGCGATAAGAAAGGGCAATCCAATCGAGCTTCTTGATCAGCCGTGTTGTATTGATGTTCTACAATTTTAACCAGACACGGTCATCCGGACGAAAGACTTCAGCCACGGAACGTCGTGCGTTAGATTGACGTTCTTGATTTTCTTGCGCAATCGCCATTGCTATTTTCGCCATATCAGCACTATGACTCCATTGCTCAACAAGCTTACGTCCCTTCTCCGTCGGTGATAAGGAAGATCCTTGCTCCTTAGGTATGGTAAAATCCATGAGAGATTGATGAAAGCCGTGAGTCATAAAAAATGCTGACATACCTGTGGACTGCATCACCAGATTATTCAATGCCATTATTTCTATTGGCAACTGAAGAGCCCAATCGTCTTGTCTAAATGCAGTAAAGATGCGAAGATATGTCTCAAGCTCTTGATTGGCACGCTCCGTTGCACCCTCCGTCTCTGGATGAAAGGCTGTCGACAATCTCCGTGTGATCTTCAGTAATCGGCACACTTCTCCCCACATCATACTCACAAATTGACTTCCACGGTCGGAAACGATTGCGGTCGGTAGTCCGTGATGTTGAAAAACTTGCTCTAAGAGTTTTTGAGCTACATCAATAGCACGAATTTCCTTCATGGGCACGGCAATGATGGATTTGGACAAACGGTCCGTCACAACTAAAATATTCGTATAAGTGTTACTTGGTGGCAAGCCGGTGATAAAGTCGATGGAAAGTTCCGTCCATATCCGTGCGGGAATTGGCAAAGGTTTTAATAAACCTTGCTTTTGCTCACGCCAAATCTTAGATTTTCCACAGACATTACAATTTCGTACAAATCTTCGAACGTCTTGAGTCATTCTAAGCCACGTATATTCGCGTGCGAGCAAGTCTCGTGTTCCTTCACGACCTGGATGTCCAGCCAATGGTGAGTCATGAATAGACTGAATCAATCGCGTTCGAAGTGGTTCGTACGCCGGTATCCATATTCGTCCACGCCAACGTAGCCGATGGGCTTCATCTACAGAACATTCACTAATTGTGATCGGTAGGCCCCATTCTTTTGGTAGTCGGCGTTCGCCATCCATAACAGCCTTCCGCATCTTCCAATATCGATGATTCGTTTTGAGTCCAGCATCCCACAACGCAATCATCTCTTCGTCTGCAAATGGACATATGGGACGTGGTGTCATCATTGACTCCGTGGCCGCGATTTCCTTTTCCGAATCCGCATCGCCATCTTTTATCCATGCGGATTTTGCAACCACTTTCAAAGCGTTATCATCTCCTTCCAATAGTTGATGATGTCGGTTCATGATCCGATCATCATTCATATCGTTGGGAGTGTCTTGTTCGCGATGAGAAAGTGCGTCTGATTGAACTTGCTCTCTTCCAGGTTTATGCACTATCTCAAAGCTAAAGTCATTCAACTCATAAGCCCAACGCATTTGCCGTTCTCCCAGATGTTGCTTCTTTCGGAAATAAGCCAAATTACGATGGTCCGACCATACCTCAAAATGTTGTCCAGCAAGCTCCGTACGCCATTCACGAATGCAACGAACAACTGCTAACATCTCCTTGTCATAAATTGGATAGTTGGATTCAGCTGAACTGTGCTTCTTCGAAAAATAAACAACCGCGTGCCAAAGTCCATCCACCTTCTGCATCAAAGTGCCACCAACCGCATATCCAGAGGAATCACATTCAATTGCCGTTTCCAATCCTGGGGTCCATTTTGCTAATACTGGCGCATTTACCAAAGCTTCCTTCAACCGATCAAATGCAAGTTGACATTCCAATGTCCAATTGAAAGGTTGGTCTTTTCGCGTCAATCGAGTCAATGGTTCTGCAATATTTGCGTATCCATCTATGAATTGTCGATAATAATTGCAAAAGCCCAAAAAACCACGGACTTCTTTCACCTTCTTTGGCGGCTCCCATTTCCGAATGGCTTCAAGTTTCTCCGGGTCAGCCCGCAATCCCTTACCAGTTTCTGCTAGATATCCAAGATACTTAATGACACTAGCTTCAAACTCACTTTTATCAAAATCAAGTTGAAGCCCTGCGTGAGCAAGTTTGCGAATGATCCTAAGCACAGCGTCGCGATGTTCTTTTTGTGTATCACTATAAATGACCACGTCATCTAAATATGCAAAACAACATACATCTAGTTCGTCTCGAAGTACCCAGTTGATGTATCGCTGAAATGTTGCGGGTGCACCAGTGAGCCCAAAAGGCGTGACTAACCACTCGTATAGACCAAAACGTGTGTTAAACGTCGTCTTCCACTCATCACCTTTTTTAACTCGTATTCGATGAAATGCAGAGATGACATCAACCTTTGAGATGTACTTGGCTGTAGCAATAGTCTTCAATATCTCGTCAATGCGCGGGATCGGATAGCTGTCCTTTCGACTTATCTCGTTCAATCGACGATAATCAACACAAAATCGTAATCCGCCACCAGGTTTTTTAACAAATATCACTGGGGCTGCTGCAGGCGAATTGCTTACACGAATAAACCCGTTGTCCAACAGTTCCTTAAGAGTCTTGTGTAGTACCAAAAGTTGATCCTTGGACATTTGGTATAATGGCATTGCAGGGATGTCATCGTTGGTCTTCCCTTCAACAAGATTGATTTCGTGATCGACTCCTTTCCTGTGTGGCGGCAACGACTTCGCGTCTTGCCGATTGAAGGCATCAATAACTGGCATCAACCAGTCTAGAGCATGTTGCGCAGGATCCTTGTACACCTTCTATTGGAGCGCCTTCTGAATGTCAACCAAGCTAGCAGTAAAAATCTGTACAGGTTCATCGCTAGCTTGCAAGGTCCGGATTGTTGTTGCATATATTTCCCGAATTGGTTCCGATGTAATGGGTTGAGTCTTGACAATCATCTTGAAATGCTTCCGAATGCAAACCTCGCCTTTAGCAGGTCGAATGTTAGCGTCATGTCGCTCCATCCAGCCTTTTTCGAAGATGACATCGTCAATTTGTCCGGGAATAACATATGCAACAATCATTTCTTCTATACCATTGATATCAACTTTAAATGTTGCTATGCGTTGAATCATAGGTTGCTCCTTTACGATTGTAACTTGTTCAAGGGGTCTAGGTTTGATTGGTGAAGAATCTAATCTATTCTTCTTAACAAATTGCTCAGACACAGTTGCGAAGCATTGGCATCCAGAATCGCATAAAGCACGAGTGGATAAAATTGAATTGATCAAAATATCAATGTACATACCATCCGTGTCAAGATTCCTATGTGAACGCCAACTTTTCAACTTCAACAACTTGCCTAAACGCTTCCAACTGAGTCTTTTGTCGGAAGCTACTCGTTTTCCGACCCCGTCTCAGAATCAGAAGTCTCCACCTCTTTGACCTCCTCTATGACAACATTACTCTTCGTTTTGACTGCGCGCACCTTCGTGGTCTTCTCCGCGTCTTCTTTTTTAATCTTTTCTTGGGCATCACCCTTCTTTGACAAACAATCATTCGCACGGTGGCCACGCTTCAAATATAAAAAACATCGACCTTCTTGACGGCATTTCTCTTGTTCATCTGACGTCAGGCGTCTTCGAAACTTTCCTACTTGAACGGTAGGCGTCCAATCCATCTCATCTCCATCAGGCCACACGCGATTTGTTGTTGCCATCGGAGATGCACGACCTTTCTGATATTGAAGGCAATCAAGTTGAGAACCAACTGCCAGCAAAGCCTGCACAAAAGTACCGTAGTGATCATACGTGACAGGCCCGATCATCGCGCGTTGCATCTCCACGTTGAGAGCACCTCGAAGATATTCAATTTTCACCATGTCAGGAACCATGGTAAGTTGACTTTCACCAAGTTATTTCTCAAACTTGGGCAAAAACGTTGCAAACGATTCTCTGCCTTGCTTCATCGCCTGAAGCCTATTCAACGCCCACGCCGTTGCATTTGGGTCGATAAAAACGCTTTCAAGATGCTGAACAAAAGTTCTTGCATCACAACCCGGTTGGTTTTGGTAGAATGATACTACCATCAACTGTGCTTTTGCCTCCATCCTAGAGAACAAATACGCCGCTTGGTCTTGGGGTGTCCCGAGTACTGCCCCATCGATTCGAAGCTTGTTATCAGCTTCGACCTTCCACATCATGTAGCTCTTCCGACTACCATCGAACTTCGAGATGTCCGGTAATCGTTTACGCAACGCAGGAGCAGTAACTCCATACTATTGTTGTTGCAAAGATTGCGACATCATCTGTGACGAAGATGGACCTCCCAATTTCTTTTCAGCTTGTTGTGAAGCAGCAAGTTCTGAACGCAACCTCACAATCTCCCGTCGATAGTCCTCCTCCGTATATTCTTGTTGTTGTTGTTGTTGTTGTTGTTGTTGCTGCTGCTGCAAGATCTCCTCGTTGAAAATCGCGCTGTCCTCCATCTCCAAAAAGTAGACACGCCTCAATCAACGTCTTCAAGCTTCGCAAAGCTTTCTCTTGCATCCCAATTATGTAGTCGTCTCCTATCGTTACTACGAGGGTGGATAAAGTCCTCAATCAACTCGTCCAAGTTTTGCCGTTTGAAAAGCAAGGGTGGATTAAGCCCCTTTAAAGAGAGAGAATTTCTGGATTATGTAAGAGTATAGATGTCAAAACAAACATATACTACTGAGTAAAATTTAACATTGATCCAGAAATTAAGTTTACAATGAATAAGTGTCTACTTATATATCAATCTCTGCCTAGCTCTAACTTCAAGTTCTATCTTTGAACTGAAGTAATTTTAGACTAATTCTATCTTTGAACTGAAGCTATCTATCTTAGACTATTTCTATCTTTGTTATCTATTTTAGACTACTTTAGAAGTTATCTATTTTACTATTTTAGAAGTTTCTATCTTTGTTATCTATTTTACTATTTTAGAAGTTATCCTAGACTAGCGAGTTAGCGAGTGTACATCCGAGCTTCTAACTGGGCTTAGCCCATGACACCTAAGTCCCATGTCACTTGAGGTCAATCCATGCAATCTCAACCGTTGAGAGCGATGGAAGTTGGGAGTTACCACTTCACGCAGATGGGCTGGGCACATGGCCCAGTTTTGTTGCCCTGCAATTGTTTTTAGCCGCTAGGGAGGCAAGGCAGCCGGGCAAGCGGCAGTACAAAAAGTTTAAAGCGGCTACCAGCAAGGCAAGTCACCACGCACGTTGCATAATGCAATAATAACGCAAACTACGTTTTATCCCAATGCAGTGAACACAATGCATATGTTTTATTCAACAATGAACAAATATTTTTACCGAAAGTTTTTATTGTTGTGTTTAGTTTTTTACTTTTTATTGTTGCAGTCCAGGTCTTCAAGGGCCACCCAGGCTATGGAAATCCAAGCCATGTGCCTAGCCCTAGAGTCGCCAACCCTAAGTCCCTAGTATGACATGGATGCCTACATGGCAACATTTTTTGGAGGTGAGGCTTGGGACTTGTGTTGAGAGTCGGATCGAACAAAAAGCTAAGATAGAAAAACCAAAAACAATGAATGACCACTACTAATACACTAGACTAGGGGTAGGATGATTCTTGTGTGGACCCAAATTGAGTAATTGTTCGAGTGGTGGCCCGAAAAAGATGCAATGATAAGTGAGATATAGTGACTGGTCGGATAGGTGTTGTTTACATCACTTGTGACCACTTAACGGTGCCATTGAGTTAATTATTTTGTGTGCATTCATACGCAAAGTAGGATATTTTGATGCTCATATCAGGGAGTCTCTAGTGTACAAATAGGTTGACTTACTTGCCTCTTTGGGAAAATGTAACTAAATATTTACAAGGAAGAAAATTACAAAATGACATGCATTCCTCATCGTTTCCTTTGGTCCATCTCTGAAAATATTGCACAAATTTCAAACCATTATTTCTGGCCGAATCAACTTATTTCACCATTTTCCATATATCTACTTTAGACCCAACTCTCAACACAACACCCGTGAATATTTTTCATAAAATAATCAAGATTTTTTTCTAGAGCCCTAATTTATTCCCTAAATTATGTGGAAGTCTATTATAAATTTTATGTCAAATGAATTTTATCCTCCCTGTATTAGGCCGCATGTCGTTTTTAAATGCATTAAATGACCTACCCAAGATGCTATTGTAGTGTAATTTGGAATGGTAACCAATTTGCGTACTTACATGGCCAAAATATTAACCCTAAATCAATTCCTATACTAATGATTACAAATGCAATATGTAGAACAAGATGCACACATGCATTTTAGAATACCAAAAATAAAACTACCAATGTGTTGCATGCTTATACAACTTTGGAATTCCAATATCTAATAATGATGTGATTTGGGTCACCATATGGACATGGACCCTTGATGTAATAGTAAAAGCTATCAACCCAGGTTGCATGAAACATTAACCAAGGGGTTACAGTATGCTCGTGTTTGATGGCTTTCCCACGTCCATTTTGAATGGATTGAACTTCTACATGTATATATGTGGCATGTTCCAAAGGATGGTGGTTTCAAAAGCATAGGAGTATGAGATGGATAAAAAGGTTCATCCTTTGCAAACAACCGAGTGTCACCGAAAACCATGGGTGATCCACACAAGACACTAATTATAAAAAAAGTGTTGGCATTTGGCGAGCTAGGCGAATATGGCTCTAAGGTAGGTGAGTAGTGATTGCTTGAGGCACGCATGGTGAGGTCATTTTCAATTCCTAAAGTTAATTGAGGAGGGGATGGTAACGGGATGGGGACATTCATTGGGGCAAACCTAGAACCAACATCATACTCCTCATTTGTGATTTTTTGCCCTACTCACATTAGAAGTTTGTTGTATATCAACACATTTGTGCACATTATACAACATTTTAAACATGAATTCAAGGAGAAACATACATACAAGTATGGGCATTTGAATTTGTGAGAAAACTTGGCATTAAAGAAAAAGAGATGTGCATATTAAACATAAGAGCCAAAATCAAGATACAAAAATAACCTTGTGCACATATATATATTAAGGGATTTGAAGAAGTCACATATTAAATTTGAAAATGGTAGGAGAAGTGAAACACAAAGGCATCAGGTATGATCTAATGCAAATTGGAATTTGGTTTGAGGAGTCATGATAAGATATTTGGTTTAAAACAAAGAAGCAAAATCAAAGGGGAATGTAACCAACCCTTTGCCTCTTGTGGTGTTGGTTGAAGCTTGGTCACCATACATGTCACTTGCTAACTGTCCAAATCATAAAAGACTAAATGACTTTCACATTGGGATCTTAAAGAAATGAACTCAACATGAGGTAAGCGAGTAAAGTTACTATGTAATGCATCAATTAGATGTGCATATTGAATATTAGTACACGTGCTCATACTAGATCTAAACCATACACTCAATAATAAAACAAATTGGGAGACATATGTGGCATTTTTATACATCTATGACAAAGCAACATAAGGTAGTAGACAAACATCAATGAAGAAGGAAGGCACATATAATGTTGAGTGTGTTCAACATTGGAAATAAGAAACTCCTTCATGAAATTGATAGAAGTTGTGGAAATTCGCAATGCTCGCAAAAAATATAAGAAGAGTATAGTCAAGAACATGGGATTCAGATGTGATTTTCCTTAGAGTGTATGTGCAAATGAGTGGGTAGTTAGCGACGAACGTTACAACAACATGACCTCCTTCAACATTCTACTTGCATGGATGGGAGACCCGACATGAATGAGTGAGTGCTTCAGAATTACAAGGGTCAACAAATGTTGGGGAGGGCGTCTCAAGTGCCATTTTGATTACACATGCAACTTGGTTCATGGCTTTATGAAATCAAGTGTGCCACCGCATATCAATTGAACTATGCTATCAACGTAATGTGACATTTGAATCTCATGTGTTGAACCCCATGATCAATTTGAGAAACAACACCAAGAATCCAAAAGTCAACAACAAATATCAAAAAATATTTTTTATGATCATTGCCCAACTCTTAAGTCGAACCTTGGCTAAAATGGCAAAGAAAAACAAAAAGATAATGGAAGTGGGATAGATTGAACATGGTGGAAGCAACCTCCTTCACATACTCAACATGGAACTATCAAACTGTTGCTTAACGATCATCAATCCTCACTCATAATCACATACATTGCTTAAGAATTTCAAGGGGTATACATTTAATGCAAATCCTAAATATGAGCTACAACTCACCAAAAATTCCACAAAATTGCAAAATGAAGAGAAATGAGAAGATCACAGCCATGTGGCATACTTACAGCAAAATTTGCAAAGATTTTCCCTACTCCCCGTAGCAAACCTCATCAAACTTTGGGTTGGTAGACCTTGGCTCCAACATTCTCCCTTTTACTATACCGACCTCCTTCTGGGCGGTGTCCAAACACTTCCCCCCACTCCGGGACTAGTGTGGCTAGCCCTAGTGTAGCCATTTAAGCTCCTTAGCAACCTTCACTAACAAGGACATGTCTCAAACCCATGAGAGAAGGTCTCAAGGCTAGTGAATGGTAACGGTAGATTGCGGGGAGTTTGAGGCATGCCCCCTGTGTCCATGGATCGGGGTCATTCCCAATGTGAAACCTCGTTGGGCATCATGAAGTCAATTTGAGCTTCAAAATGTAACTCCACCAATAGTTCATCATCAAAGTCATCACCTTCTATACCACCACCATTATCCATGCTAAATCTTGTACATATAACACCACTAGCTTGAATCATATACAAGTCCTCATGCTAGCTGAAACATTATTGAATTTGAAATCCGACAAACATAAATTGAATAAATTTATTTTTCTCATATGTTTGAAGGTTGTAGCCCCTAGTTCTCTCGGTGGCATCATTCTTTGCAGATCCATTCATTTGGATGAGGTGGCCATTGGATCTGATGAGGTGGCCGTTGGGTTCAGTGAAATGGCTTGATGCATGCAATGCCTTTCATTGAAGTAGGCAAGATCGATGATGAGGTTACATCCTTGACATCTGGAACCAAGGCCATATGAGGTTGCACCTTGGCTCAACCACAACAAGTTGGAGTAACATGTGGGTGAGCCACCTGGCTCATTTCTGTCAATCTCAAAACATGGCCACTTTACCGTAATTGTATCAAAACCATATATATGGTGAGAAAATAAGGTTTCATCAACTTTACATTGTGGATAACTCTATGTACAAGTAATTTAGTTGCTTTGAAGACAATTGCAAAACACAAAGGAAACATGAAGTAAGTACTAGACTAGCATTCTTAAAAGATGAATGCTTCTTTGGAGTACACTTGTCTTTTGAAGTGGAATTTAAGATCTCCAAGACCATTTACTTGAATCCACAACCCAAATTTCTTGAAGGTGTTGCACTTAGTGAGGTTAAAGGTAGCATTCTTCCAAATTGGGAACCTAAATAAGACTCAGGACTCCCAAAAATAAGGAAGCATGAAATCAAAGTAGTTACAACAACACATAAAAGTTTACAAATTCTCATATTTATTAACCTCAAATGTTTTTTTTTTCAAAAGCATCAAGACTTGATGAAGATCAACCCACAATTCAACACATTCTAAAGTTTATCATTTAAATACATAAATGCATATTCTAAAGCTCCCCTAAACCCTACTAAACAAACTTTCGGCCTTGGGTGAACAAAACAAGGAAGTTTTTTCCTTGCATAGTTCAAACGTTTAATCCTCGTAGCAAGAATTGATACCAACATATCAACGCAATTGGTCTCTGAAAGCTTATAAGAAGAAAAAAACTTGCATGTAGAAATTCTCGTTGTCAACTACCATCGCTAGCTCACACAAGGGTTTGGTCCTAAAGAATATTTCAAGCATACATATATCTACGACATCATGTTATATAAAAATGTGATATATGAAAGGGAAATGTAACAATGAGAAGTGAGATTTAAATTGAGAACATCCATTCACTAGGGTTTCGGGATATAAGAGTAGGACTGACATTAAGGAGGTTGATATTATGAAGGTTAGAGTGTACATATGTTTTGGTTGAATGTTTGGGTATGATCAATGATATTTTTCTCAAATTCTAAAGAGAGCACTATTGGCTACATCATTGGAGTAGGGTTGATTTTTCACAAAGTTTTTGCCCGTCCATGTCCAAAAACCTTGAATTGAAAGGCAAAAAAAATTGCCACCCATCCCAAAACCGGTAATTTCTAAACCAACCCGTCCATGGAAAGGTTAAAGAAAAAAAAACCCGTCCCAAAACCGGTTTGAAAATGAAAATATCCGTCCCGCAAGAGGTATAAATAAGTCTCTTACAATGTTGGTAATTTTTTTTTAAAAGCAAAAAACTGAAAGATGTCGACATGTGACTGGTTGCACTTGGAAACAATAGGATCTTGACAAATTATGCCTTCAATGCCCGTCAGTTATCTGTCTTTTGCTGTCGATTCTCATCTTTCCAGTACACCCCATTCTAATATACTAATTCTTATTCAATTGCTAAGTTTACCTTCAATTATAATCTTTGACATTATGTTAAAAAGGTTCTAAATTTTGTGGTTGATGAATTAATGTATACAAGTGAATCAAGCACTTCAAGATTGATATTTTGATTGGGTATTAGTGGTTTGATTGCATTATGCTTATATTCACATGTCATATATGACATAATGTAACTGATATTTGTACCATTTATATTTTTTGGAAAAAATTATCAAAAATATTGTTATTTTTAGAACCCATCCAAAGTGAATTTGACATGTCCAAAAACCGGTTCATTTTCTAAGAACCCGTCCATTGGAAATGTTTTTTTATGAACATGTCCCTGGACATGTTAGGGACCTTGTGAAAAATCACCACTGTCATTGGAGCATTGGGGTTTTAAATGGATGATAATGTATTTTCATCCAATTTTATACATTCCTCCAAAATTTGCAATCTCATCCAATTCCTATAATTTGGGGAGGATTTTCTAGTGATTTCATTCATGAAAACATGAAAATTTGGAAACTTTTTCATTTCTTATTTTTAGAATCATGATTTTGCAATAGATTGTCATATTTTGGGTGGATTGATTGGCATCTTCATAAACTCATTCATTAGGAGGGTGGAAACCAAGATAATTTTCTATAGCATGGTTTTTTTAAAGATGATTTAACTCCATAAATGATATCAAAGACCCCGAATTAGGTCAATGGGGCTTAGTTGGAATCATTCAACTCTCCAAAAGTAAGGGGGTTTGTTTTTACTAGAGCCCCTTCATCCATAATGGTAAGTTTACATAGACACCACAAACCCCAAGAAGTCTTATTAGGGACCTCTTTGCTTAACATCTAATTACATTGTATTTTTAGCATGTTCCAACCAATCACAAGTTGACATGTGAAATTTTGGTTTAAAAATGATTCATTTATACCTAATATAACCAAAATGTTGGGTAGAATATGTTACTACAATGTTTGTGTTACTTATTTGTGTTTGATTTGTAAGGAACGAAATTTGTTGTAAGAAGTTTAACATCGCATAATCCCAAACTACATATTGCAAACAATATAGTAACATACCTATTGCCTAGTCATTCTGCATGGGGTGGTGCAACTCCAACCCCTCCAACCCCAACAACTCCACCATCTCGGAACTCATGAACAAGTGGGTTGCGCATGTATCCACCAACATAGATACCTTCTTCTTAGCAATGATATCATTGAGAAATAGGAGACCGGGTATTGGCCTAGCACAACTTGCCTTTGCCACAAAATGACCTTTATAAAGTCATTGACTTCATCAAGGCAACCTTCGAACTTGCTCGCCTTAGCATGGGTGCATTCCCACTAAAAGTGGCCTCCCTCGCCACAATTGAAGCACACATGCTTGCTTTTAACATCCTTGAACTTGGTTTTATCATTGTCCTTGGGTGGCCAAAGTATTTCCTACAATCTACATGGTTGTCCTCATGCCTTGCCTATTTTCGTCATTTTAAAATGGCATGTGATTCCACTTAGAGGGATCCGCATCGGCGCAAGGGAAACCATCTAACACCCTATCTTTTGTCCTTCACCATCCTCTATTCTTTCCACCAACTTCAAGAGTTCCTCACTTGTTTCATTTGAAATAAAGCTCTTTCAGCCTAATGTTCCAAACTGGAAATGAGTGCAATCTTCTTTGAATACTCATTCATCTAAAAAAACTACTCAAAATTGCACTAGATTCCCGCTCATAGGACTTGAGACTTCCCGTTTGCCTCAACTTCAACCATGTGATTCCATCCCACATATTTGCAAATTTATGTAGGTCACATATGATTTTTTATTATTTTTGGAAAAATGTAGACTCTTTAGCCTTTACCAAAGATATATATGGAACTTTTCCAAGCTATTTAACAACAAGGAGCTTACAAAGCGACCATATGTGTGCATGAGTGGGCAAATCTTACTATAACTAGGATGGTGGGTTCAAACACCCACTTGCAATTGACTCAATGGTCCTTTGGTGTAAAAGTGACCATTTGGCAAATGTCTATGTTGACACAAAGGACCATTATGTCAAATGCAAGTGTGTGGTAATACGCACAATCTTAGTAGTGTTGGGACTAACATGGAAGATATGTCTTAACCTTTATGAGTTCTTCTAAAAAACAGGATGTGTTGTGTAGGGTTAAGATGCATGCAAACATTTATGTAATATTAATATGTAGTATAGGATGTAACATTACTCTCAAGTTTTTAAAATATAGTCTATTAGACTCTATAATATTTATAGTGATCGGTACAAATATCATTTGTGTAATCTTGCCACACCCACGGGCACTTTTTACAAATTGGGTGTGACAAAAGTTGCTTCATGAATGAAAACATACGAACTTTTGGCCCCAGATACAAGGAGTTCATGGATCAATAAACTTCTCTTGTGAGAAATCTTTTGGGGGTCTTAGGGTACACTTACCTCTCCCACATTATTCATACAATTCTATTCATATGTCTTAGGAAACTAAATGGAACAATACACATTCCATATGTATACTTTGTAAGCCTAACTCGCATTAATGTATGCAGGTGAATCAAGCACTTCAAGATTGATATTTTGATTGGGTATTAGTGGTTTGATTGCATTATGCTTATATTCACATGTCATATATGACATAATGTAATTGATAATTGTACCATTTATGTTTTTGGAATAAATTTAAAAAATGTTATTTTTAGAACCCGTCCAAAGTGAATTTGACACGTCCCAAAGCCGGTTCATTTTCTAAGAACCCGTCCACTGGAAATGTTTTTTTATGAACATGTCCCTAGACATGTTAGGGACCTTGTGAAAAATCACCATTGGATATGGGGGTGTTGTTTGGTTATGTTTCATAACCAATTGCTCATCCAAGAGCAAAATTCATCGTATTTTCCGTCCATGGAGGCATGATATCATTCATTGAGCCATGAGTTGGTTGGTTATATTCAATAACCTACTCAAGTAGGTGGAAGACTTGTCGCATCTGTAGCTCGTTATTTACGTTTCTCTGGTTAGTTATGTAAGGTAGATGAGGCTAATTTAGTTAGTTTCCTTACTAGGACACCTAGTTTTGGTTCCTTATTGGTGGTACAATTGCTCTAACTTGGTGGGTGAGTAATACATGGTGATTTAGCTGCCGCCTTGATGATGTTTGGGTTAGTCACCCGCGCAAAAGTCAAACTACACCCACCATCCTCCATAATTAGGAGTGCTATTCACCGAGCTATGACACGATTGATTATTGTGCGTGAGGTGCACAAATTAGGAGGCGGCAACTTGGGCAAATGAGAAGGCGGCATGTGGTTGTGAAATTCTGATGAACTTGTATTGTGGGTATTCTATAATGAAAAAGCCAATTCGGCAACATTTTGTCTTACATTCGACCACTTTAGAGACATGACAAAAACCAATATTGGCATCAAACTTGGTTTTCATTGGCAAATGACCCATGTAGAATCTGCTAATGATGTCGTCCACTTACACAACATTGAGCGATAAAATAATTCCCCCTAATAACCAATTTGGGAAGTAGAGAACCTTTATTTCCGGAGCCTAGATCAACACCTTCCTCATCTCTAATTTCAACGATTTCAAATTCTTTGGTCCTAATTCGCAATTGCTAACTTGCTCAAGCTTTAAATGCTCGAATCCATCAGTTAGGTGAATCCATAGAGTTGGAAGTGTCCACATTACCTTATCTACCTTAGTCCATGAGAATTGCTCATTCAAGTAGAGAGCACTTCTAGTGACTCTCTTGCGTTTTTATCCATGCAAATGACATTTCATCCATAACATGTAGTTATACCCATGAGCAAACGAGGGAAGCTATCTTATGAGCGATGAGCAGTGAGCAGTGAACAGTGAGTAGTGAGACATGAGCAGTGAGCGGTAACACATGAGTAATGAATCCAAAATTAGTAAAGATGCATGGGTTTAGGGTTCATAAACTAAATATAATACTACATTAATTGTATATTCTTAATTGTAAATTGGAAACATTTTAAATGAAGCAAGAATGAAGGAGGCGTATTACCATGGATCATTTGGAATACTTTGAGTCCATTGTTGATTTTTATTATAACAATCCAAACCAATACATGTCATCTATTGACATTCTTATACATGCGGCTTTATAGAACACTTGCAATACTACTCACACTCTACAATACCAGCAAATTCAAGTAGTCACATGATCTCGTTGTAGGTATATGTAGGTGCATGAATGAACTTGCCATTCTCGTAATCCACTTTGCACAAAATCTAAACACATAATAAAAATGTTTGTAATACATCCATTTCCCTTTCTTTCCCAACGCATGAGAATACATTTTCGTGAAATCCGGGCATTTGCAATGCAGGATATCGCCAATTGTAACAAGGTATGTGATATCCTCCTTGGAGACAATGTTGATTATCACTCCAAAGCTCGGATATGGAATGGCAGTGACCCCAACCACATAGTAACCGTCCATGAGTCCGGCGTTCTCCCATTTGTTTTTGTGATCCGCCATCGGTGTTGTTGGATTGCGACGCACTATTTTCCCAAACTTGAATGTAGGGTGGGCATTTGGGTTCGGTGGCATACAAAAATGCGAGTGAGGAATGGGGAGAGTTGCAATTGTTGAAAGCCTACGACTAGGGGACAATACCTTCCTCTATTGTAGTTGAAATCCAGCATCCTCAAAACCTCCTCTCTCGATAGATTGGTACCTATTTTTACCGACCACGTGTTGGGTACTATAGGCCAATTCAACACATATTTCTTCTTACTATCACTCACACAATGCTTAATGTCGTCATGACAAAACTAAAATTCATACTCCACATTGTTGGAAGAGCGAAATTATTTTTTGAGCCCTTTGTATGTTGGAGCAGGTGTGCCATGTTTGCCAGTCCCGACTTTGACATTGCACATAGTCCATGTAATGGCATGCAATGCCCAACATCGTTTGGTTGAATTGTGTGACAATCTTGTAATGTGTCACTTGGAAGCAAGACAATCAGTCTCGAACACGGATGTAGTTTGAGCCACACCATGAACTACATAACTCAACAATACCTCTATACGTTGATGAGTTGCCTGGGTGTTGGGACGAGGAATGGAATGGTTCACTTTGTCAAGTCGATGATAATCACAATTAGCACCTGGTGGTAGATTGAGTTTTTATTTGGTGGAACCAAAGAGCTCAGACCCTTCCAATGCACAATCTCTCGTGTTGACGTCTCATGCCCTTGGGTAAGACTTCATAGTATTAGCCAACATTTTTTGATCTCCACACTTGGCAGCCACTTTGAATTTCAAGGACGCCGAATCAGGGCCTTTACCATCAAACCCCCCTTTCAACCATACCCGGTAATTTGCGATTTGCATGAAAGCATGGATCATGCCATCCATTGTAGCTTCATATAAGCAAGTCATCTTATTGCCGGACTGTTGGAGCCATTTGTTGTGTACAGTCTCTGCAAGATTACATGTTGGCATTTCCGCACGTTCTTTTATTGTCATGTTTTATGAACAACATATAAATATGAGGATAAAAAATATTATATATATATATAACAATGAAAAAAATTGAATGACATTAAATAATAAAGTTCGATATGTACTTACAAATAATATATGACCATCTCATTGTTTGTAACGGAAGTGCCAAAAATTCAACCACTTTAAAAGGCTGAGGATGTCTTCTTTTAAGGCAGCTCCTGATGACAACCACCAAGAATGAATCACATGGTACTTAGTCTCGACGTCATCCATTGTTTTTGTGTCCTTGTAATCCTTGAATATTTGCTTGTGTTGAAACTGCAAGGATGGTTTGATATACTTTTGGGTCACCTTATCCAAGCTTGTAGACCAGTGGAAAAAAATATATACGCTTATGTGCGACCATGGGTAGATTTGGGTCACTGTCCTCATAAATCATTCTCACCGCATTCCAGTTAGCTGGAGCACTGTCAGCTATAAACCCTTTGAAGTTTACGTTTGGTACACCATTCTCCGCCATGACATCATTCAAATTTTTTCAAAAGAAAATTTGTGCTGCATCATCTTCAGATTGCATGTCACAACATGCAATGGTCAACATTTTATAATATCGATTGTTGTACACATGACAAATCATTGTTGTCCAGTCCTTCAAACATTTGACATGGTCAAACATAATCATCATTTGATTGCCCTGGGAATCCATTACCATGGACGAACTTGAAAGCAAAATGGTCTTTGACTGCCATAATACTATCCATAGTTCTCATTTCACTACACAAAAAAATGCTTTAATCCAGATATAAAGTTACGATAATTTGGGACGCAAAAATGTTGAATTTGTCCATGACCACCTCTAAGGACAAACAAACTAAGTGATGGCCTTCGCCACTTGCGGAAGATTTAAGAAGGTAATCGGCTAGAAATTGTTGCTCGCTGCTATAACTATGGTTGAATTTTTTACTGTGAGCGTTTTCAATACTTCATTTGCAACATACTGGTATGCTATATCCAATGATTCACGGCATGTGTCATTGGCCACATGGTGATCATATACACCAAGATGAATGCAAGCCCTGGATATCCCAACAGATGTGGAATGAATGTATATTATTCGAGCATGGCATCAAACAATGCACACAAGTGTGGAACGGCATACCTTACACTCAATAGTGGACCTAGTAGGGGCAACATTACCCATAACAAATGTGAGATGAGTTGAACTGGCCTATTCAGTGTTGTTGCGCACATTCCCATTGTGATGCATGTAATCACAATAGTCATTATGACATTGGAGATGACCTGCACAAGTAGAGCGCCGAAAGGATAGTCCAAAATCATTTTGGATATTTGTGATTTTGGTGGTTTACCAAGGATGACTATCGCACATCTTGTCCATGTTGTCTATTGAACGGTCATACGTACTTAGAACTTTATGTGCTATAGGGGACAAGAGAAATAAAACGTCACCATTAAAAGAAGATAGTAAGTACTTAACATCACGAACATTTATATTGTCAAAATCAATGGATGCGAGATCTGACTTTGACATTTTTCTCGACTTTGTGAGCTTCAAGGCATCAACAATAGTTAACCCTATAGATGAGGGTGAAGGGTGTAGTGGAGGATATTGAGAAGGTGTAATCTGGCGAATCAACCTCGTGTACATAGGATTACATGGGGATTTGGCTACATTCATAAGAAGTTATGAAGGAGTGGAATTAACACTTCTAAATGGAAATGGCGACGTGTCTAAAAGATCAACAGATGCACAAATGTCATCTTCTGAATCTGATAGCACAAACACACTATCATCAGTGGGCTCCAATTTAACAGTTGCGACAGAAAGAATTTGAACTGTGAATATACCGGATTTGTTTGTCAATATGACAGTTGAAGCTTATATCTGAAACTCAGAAAGACCTATCACCCTAAATGAACTAGGTCCTAAAATCCACATGGAACCAACATCAGTTTTGCTATTTTGAACCAAAATCGTTTCATACAGCTCCCCATCTGCATAGTACATCTCTTGCTCTAAATACATGGTTCCTATCTGGAGGTTGAACCTCAAACTAAGCAAATCCTCCGATACACCCACATGACTATCATCATGAAGTGACAACATGAAGGGAACAAAAAATCCATGAGCTCTAATGGTAGTCATGGTGAAACAAAGTAATAGATGAATATCACATCATAATAATATTGGATCGGTGGAGCTTTTTGTATTGAATGTTGTATAGTGTAATAATGGATGAAGATTAAAACGTGTGATACCATAACATCTAATAATACAGAAATAAACATATCATAATAATAGTCAAAGAATATTTGTGGGCAAGGTATAGAATCCTAAACCAAACCCTAAAAATATCTCCTTTGGAAACTAAACCATAGGGAATTCCAACTCACAGGGGAGATGTCTATTATAAGTCCATCACATGAAGATAAAAAAATATGCATATGATAGAAAATAAGAACATGGGAGAAATGCGCGTACATATATTATGGAAAAAACGATGTTAAATAAGAAACAAGTTGGCAGAATTTTGAATTGTGGCGGTGCAGGCTGGATGTAGATGTAAAAACCATTAGATTGGGCCGGGAAGGTAAATAATTGGCAATTATGAATAGAACCAAGTGGTTGTGAAAGGTTGGGGTGTCAGAGAATTTTGGCGGGTATAATAAAAATAGAAGTAGAATGAAAGATGCGTAGAAATAACTCGGTCATTGGACGCCAATTTCAACACGGAGGATCGTAATATACGCCAGGTTCATGTGAGATAGACACATTGAAAGAATGCATGAAAGTGGAGTGGTAGAGGACATATCATTGACATGAATAATGGTGGAGGATGTAAAGAGAACATCCGTGAGGCCGAAGAGAAGGCGTAGGAAAACTTTGTATTCTACTTCTAAGAAAGATAGGTTCATTTCGAGTGTGGGAAAGATCACTGGCCCAAACTTGGAACTATGCAGTGACAAGAATAATTATCCCAGGTTACAGACCAATGAACGGGGAGAACCGGCTGCTGTTGTTAACAGGTGAACCGGTTGAGTTTGAGAAATAACTGGTTGAAGTTCAAGACTTCAGGAAAATTACCGACCATTTTAGAGGAATCTATGGAATACACTTCAAATTAATAAAGAAAAACTGGAAGGTGTCAACATGTAACCGATTGGACTTGGAAACACTAGGAGGTACCACATTCGAATCCTAGCTTTGTAACTAAGCATCACATTTCTCTGTTTCTCCACTTGGACGCTTAGTTAGTTGAGATTGAATGGTTTCCCCTAGTTGCAGCGCAAGGTAGGTTGCTTACCGCACTCGAGCTTTTAGGCATTTACCAACTAGGTTTAGCTCACCTAGTCTCGGTACTTACTGCGTGCCTAATGTTGATGTTTTCCTCATCTAGCCTGGTATCTTTTGGTTCCTAGGGGTAGGGGTTCGTAGAAAAAAAAACCTCAATTAAATATTTGATGAATATTCAAAGTCAAAATCATTAGCTTTCTTAAACTAGTCCCTAGGCCCCACATATGACGACCTTTGCACATGATGAGGACTCCCACCTCCATTGCCTAGAACCAACACGAGATTGTCTAGAACCAACACAAGATTGTCTAGAACCAACACAACATAATCGGGTGCAAGACTCAAGCTAGATCAAAGCCCAACATGGCCACCTTCATGATCCCACCCGGTTCGGTTGTAGAACCAACCCCTTGCATCCCGGGTGTTGCCCCCCTTGTTGCCTAAAACTGACCCCTTTGTGCCTAGAATTGGCTCCCTTTGTACCCATAACCAACCCCCTTGACTTTGTGGGCTTGAACCGTTCCCTCATGTGAATAGAATGGCTAGAATAGGCATTGACAAGCCACTCTGAACCCACCTTGAAACCGACCCGGAACCCGTTACCTACCCTACATGGAGGTAGTGGAGTCCGGTATGAGGTAGTGCCACTAATGGCACCTAAAACTATCACTCCATGGGCCCGGGCACTCCTACACCATGGGGAACGGTTCAACGCAGTAGAGTATTGGCGATTGGGAGGCGTTTATAGGTGTTGGTTTTGGTGGGGTGTTGGTTTTAGCATTGTCTACCTTATATGGGTTATTACCTATTGGCTACCACACTTCGTCGATAAATTATCCAAAATGGCGTCACTTGGCAAAAATGTAAACTTTGCTTTGCACACATTCACATAGGGCATTTCCTAAGACCCAAGCTGTCGTAAAAGTAGAGGGGTGTTAAATGGTTACTCTTTATGAGTAGCCCACTTCTCCTAAGATATGAAACACACAATTAGTACGGCTTGGTTAGCAAATCCAAATCGGGGCCGTAGCCACTTTTCTCATAACTTTTGGAGCTCATATGAATATATTATTCACAAAGTTAACATTCTTGTGCTCATTTATATGGTCATTTAGGTCCCCCTTGTTAAATTGACTATACGAGTCTAGAATGATTATCATGTTTTCAACATGCAATCTAATCTGTTTTACAAACATATCTTTTTGGTATGTGTTCTTGGAGCCACACCAAACCACATGCCACTAAAACATAGGTGTCCAAAAAAAAAAGTAACCAAATTAGGCATGTCTACCTTAGCTTGACCCAAGCATGCTCCCTTTGGGTGATTGCCACCGTCGCATTCAAGTTTTAGGTGACGCAAGTGTTTGCAAATGGCCACCAAGTGCAGACATTACGAAAAGACTGGAGCTAGGCAGCCCTCAACCAATCCTTGCATGCAATTTTGGCTAGCCAGGAGCAGAGTAAGAGTTCGGAGACCTCAAAAATAATACTAAGTGGCTCGGGGAATGACGGGATATTAGTCTTGGTACTATACGAGTACCCTGCCCACCTCGCTTTGGAGCTAACACCATATACCTGTGAATTCTTTGTAGCTTAGAAGAGAATCAAGCCTAAGAACCCTCTATCCAGGGTTCTCTAAAGTCAAGCGGTGAGAGACCTTAAGAGCATTCTAACATAACGACCTAAGGTAGACGTGCCTTAGATGGATACTCTTCTATCAGCACCCGCTTCTCATAGAATATGAAACATGCTATTAGTGTGACATAATACACAAATCCAAATCGTGATCGTAGTCATTTGTCATAATTTTCAAAGTTCATGTGAATATCTTATTCATTGTCAAAGTGAAGATTCTCCTACTCATTAAGTGGTCATATAAGTTCAACCCACAATCGTGTTGACTATTGAACTTAGAATGGTCAGCATATTTTGAGCTAGTAATCCAATCCTTTTTAGACACGTGTCTTTTTTTATGTCCGTTCTTAGATGTGAACCTAATTCCATACCACTCATATTAGGTCCCCAAATTATTCCTATGTTCGGTTTAGGCATGTCTACCTTACAGTGGAGCTTCTTATAGCTTCTTCAAGTCATTAATAATAATAATAATAATAAATACTATTAATAAGGTTAAGAAAGCTTACATCAATGGTTTCAACTACTATTCATCATGAGAATATGTGGGTGGTGATGTGGATTTGCGTATATAACACAATATTCAAAATTTTGAGAGTTTTCCAGTGAATTGGGAGTACATAAAGCAAACTATTAATCCAAGAATGAAGTGAAAACCATTGGAGAGTTGTAGAGTTCAAGTAAAAAAATAACATTTGATTTCCCGCCGTAAATTGCGGAGTGATGTGTTGCCTAATATTGACCATTTAGGATGATAGTTCAGTTCGACTCGACCTGAATTGGCATGTACATTATGGTTGCAAATATAGTATTCTTAATATTTAGGTCAACTCAACCTAAATTGACTAACACATTGTCCTCATTTAGGTCGACTCAACCTAAATTGACTAACATATTTTCCTCATTTAGGTCCACTCAACCTAAATTAACTAACATATTGTCCTCATTTAGTCGACTAACATAAATGAGTCGATTCCCAGCTCAACATACTCTCATTTTAACGGAAACTACACATCTGAAGTATAATCTAGTATTTATCAACCTAACATAACTTTTAGGTGTCCAAATGGACAATATTATTTTGAGAGGACCCCACTCTCTCAAAATTTTGAATATTGTGTTATATTTTGTAGAGTTGATCTAGATTACTACCCTAAACATTTACGGTTGTATGACAATGGAGGGGTACCTCCCTTCAAGTGAATCTTCACTCAAACACTTCCTAAGTCTTGACGTTAGAATGTAGATCCCTAATATTGCGGTTAGCATTGGCTTTGTACAATGCTCCAAATAAAACTATTCACACTAGTTTCGAACCCATAAATTTAAAAATAATGATATTAGGACTTTGTGAGGCTTGCAAAATTTGCGTATATATGTTCTACAATGAATTCCCTACATTCTTCAAGGGTTTGAAGGTCCAAGTTTTCTTTGGACACATACGACGATCTTTGACACGAGGGTTAAAATTTTCAATATTTATAGATGGGGAGTCTTATTAAATAACCTATGGAAAACATCCATATATGGGGAATTACTGAAAATAACCTAAGAAAAACATCCATATGGGTGGAAATTAACTTGAAATTGTATTCACACTTTTGGAGGTGGAGTTGTAACTTACAAAATAGGTACTTGGAATGTTTTTTGGATCTAATTTAGTCTGAACTTGGGGGTTGACGAAAACATAGGAACGAGAACCAAACACCCTGTAATGAAGGACACTAGGTTTAGTATTGAACCAAGCTCCATGAGGAATGCGGTCATTGCGTTGAGTGTTAATGGTTTGGTTGAGAATATTCACAACAATATTCACAACCTTCGCCCACAAGGATTTCAGGAGATCTTCAGCATGAAGCAGACTGCGAGCCATCTCCATAACAGTCAAGTTGTTACGCTCAATGTAGTTGTTTTGCTACGAAGTATAAGGTGCACTAGTCTCATGCTCAATGTCATGATTATTCAAGAAAGTCAGAAAAACTATCAATATGGAGCTTAGTATTTGATATATGCACATCACGCTGAACGAACTGATAAACTTTCTTGAAGAAAGAGAATGCTTCCGATTTTGCTTCAACAAAATGAACAAATTCATAAAGAATTAAAGTCATCTTTGTAAAGAAGGAATGGCAATTTTCCTAGAGGCATCACCATGCAGAAAAGAACCAGGAACAAGGGAGCGAGACTTCGAAGAATTCACAGAATAAGAGGCCTTATGTTGCTTCCCTAAAAGACAACCTTCACACGGATGAGTCTGTGTGAGCGGTTTGTCTATTTCAAAATCGAGAAGACTCTGTGGGCTAAACATCTTGTTGATAGTATCAACAAAAAGATAACTCATACGCTCATGCCATGGTAAAGAATGGGATGAGACAGAGAGGGTTGAGATTAAGCTACATAAAGTGTAGAAGAAAATGAAAGAACAACTGTAAGATAGAGTTGGTACAAGGTATTGCGACGGATGTGTCCTAAAACAACTTTCCCGGTAAAACCATGATGGACACATGCGCCTAGCAAAGTAGTGAACGCATAGTGCTTATCCGAGGGAACTCCAACAACGAATAAACTGCATTTAAGTAGAGGGACATATAAAACTTGAGGGTAAGCAGCCAAGAGAAGGAACACGATTGATCATATGAATAATGTTGATCTCACCACGACCACAAGCCCAGAGAGTGGTGTTATCAGTCACGGATATAGTATGTTTGCCTTCAGGGACAGGTTCAAAAGTAAAGTCCCAATCTCATCTAGCTAACATATGATTACATGCACCCGAATCAACGAACCAGATATCAGGTGATGCGTTGGAGTAGAGAGATAACTCCTGGTAATAGAGACGGTCATGAACACACAATCATTATCGGAGATGTGCTCATGAGAACATGAGTCAAGAACCAAATCTCGGCCAATTTGGCATCACTAAGGCCATGGTCAGTTTTGGCAGGATCATTGTTGCCAAAGGGACGTTTCTTGCGAGGTTTCTTACAGTCAGCGCTCCAGTGACTAGTAATACCACAATGATAACACTTAGTGCGGGCTTTCAGATCACGGATATACTCCACATGTCGTTGTGTTGCTCTTTCTTGGTGAGAGAGTGAATGGAAAGAGTAGAATGAATAAAGAAGGCTTGATTATCAACATCATCCATGCTGCCTTGAATTTGAAGAAGATGTTCGTGTCGGAGAAGATGATCTTCGAGACAATCCATAGTTTGTTGGTGCTTCAGGAACATTTGACCAGATAACAACAATGTTGTTGTAACTCGGAGGAAAGCTGGTGATGATATTGGATAAGATCATTTTAGGAGGAAGATCACGAATTAAGATCTTGAAGAAGTAGGGCGAGCTCATTGATGTGCTGAATATAAGAAGTAATGTCATCAGTGCGTGACATTTTGTAGTCATAGAAACAACTAAGAACGGTGAAAACACTCTCAACGGATTGTTTGAAATACAATGCACAGAGTTTACTCCAAATCCGAGCAACAGTATCCGACTAGGGAGCTTACTAACAACCCGTTGAGAGATGGATGTGCTAATCAACATTTTGGCTAAAGTATTGCGCGCATCCCGCGTTCTTGGTACTCAGGGCCATGACGAGCAGCAAATCAAATTAGATGAGGTTCTGTGCCTTGAACAAGGCGTAGAACCAGCTTGGCATCAAAAACAATTTCCATGTGAAATTTCCACACAGAGAATTGTTCGCCATCGAACATCTTCATACAAGACTTATTAGAAGCCTTCATGATTGCAAGGGAAGGAAGAAAAAATAGAGAAAGAAAAGCAAGTAGATGGCATAAATGTTTGAAGGCCCATAACCTAAAGAAGCTATCAACAGTTGTGTGATGGTAAACATTAATTGATCAGTTCTATTTGAGTAATTTCAAAACACTACAAGGATATTATCGGAGCTCTAGTCTAATGGTCCATCTAAACTCTCTCCTATGCTGAAATTTGTGTTATCAAAAAACAAAACAAAACAAAACTAAATTACGTGTCTACTGGTACAAGTATCCAGACCTTGGACAACTGCCAAAATAAATATAGTTAAAAAAAAAATTCAATACATTTTAGGGAACAACTATAGTTAACTAGAAATATTTCAAACCAATTTGAAGAACAACTAAAGTTAACTAGAAAAATTTAACACCACATTCAAGAACAAAGTCTATAGTTAACTAGAAAAATTCCAAGCATTATTATATATTCAAAGAAGTTCGCCTCTAAATTTGCTTCAGTTGAGGGTCTTTAATATGCTTGGGCCATTGAGGATCAACAAGAAACGCCTTTATATGATCACTCACAATGTTGGCCTCCGGAACGACCTCCATGTACACCACCAACACAAATAACACACTACACTAAATAGGATATTTTGTGTTTGATTATATTTAATGTTGTTCCCACCCTACCATGCTCAACACTAATTTTCAATTTTTTGACAATTAGTGTTAGAAGATATGCTAGAAGATATGTTGGAACTCTTCTTTTATCATTGTGTGTGTGTGTTTTTTTTGTATTTATTTATATCCTTACTAACACTAAATTCAAACATGTAACTTCCACATATTACCATAGTTGATATTTAGTGTTTGAGTTTACATTTAATGCTACATACTTTCATAGTATTACTGGTATTTAGTGTATGCGTTCGTATTTAGTGTATCAAACACTAAATATCCTATTTAGTGTAGTGACACTACAACACTACAACATATTTCCGTGGATAGGTTGTGCTCAACTTCAATTAACTAGATATTTAGTTAACTAGATATAACTATAGTTAACTAGATTTTCTAGTGCTCAAACCAAATTTAAAACAACTATAGTTAACTACATTTTTTGGTAGGTCAAATTGAAAACAACTATAGTTACGAAAGGCAACTAGTTAACTAATAGTTGAATTAGTTGGTTTTGTCCGAGGTCTACAAGTATCCTCCAACTTGAATGATTAGATGTTTCTAGAATCAAAGACAGCTAGCGGACGCGTCTGGATCAGAAGACAGATGTAGGATGAATGTGGTATGATGATGGATGAAACCATCCAATATATATTTCTACACGCACCTTAATGACCTCCCCGGGCTTTTGATCATCACACTTTGCAAGATAACTTCCATGGAGAAGGAAGCAATAATTTAATTAGAGTTTGATTGCACACAATCTTTGTATTGCTACTAGGGATATTTCAAATTTTTTTCTTGCATTTTTTATTGGCTTAAGTGCATGTGCACACATTGCCATGTGACAACACCATGTGAGTGTGACATTGTATGGGCATTGAAGTGAAACAAGCACATAACTCCCCTTGTGGGATTTGCTTCGTAGACATGAGACATCAAATCGGAAATAGCAACCACCAAGAACTTGACATAGCTAGTTGGATGAAAGTTTGCCGGAGGCCATTCGTTTACAATAGAGTAGAGTAGTCCACCTCAACTTCTTTTGTCACCAACACCCATTGCAAATAGCACGTACAGGGTGTTTAGTGTCCTCTATTCCTTCCCATTCCTTTACTATAATTGGTTCTAGCATTAACCCCTAGTTAAGTGTGAATTTAGTATTGGGGTTAGACACTCATATTCCACATGTTATGCTCAAATGAGATTGATGTTGGACCTTGTCAGATTATTCTCAGGGACAATTAACAACCATAGAGATAGTTTTCCATAATGTAAGGTAGCATGCTCTAATAGAATGAGTTTGTATTTTGAGAACATTTAGCAATCAAAAAAATTACCTATTCTTAGCAAGATGTTTTACTCTTAAGTTTGAGGAACATATTAAATCCATGTCCATTTATTGTTATATTTTTGGGAACATGATATGAATTACTTACAAATTCTCAAAGTGGTATGCTAGGGTGTTGTATGATGGCCCTAGTGGGGTGTCATATTGTATTATAACTATTCACATTCATAGAAATAATGGTCACTATAACTCTCTACAAATTTTTCATCCATTCATCCAACGAAAACAAATCAAAATAATCGTAGATCACATATTACTTTTTGAAGATAAATTGAGATTGAAATTACCTTCAAGGACCTTGAATTAGCCTAACGGAACACATTTGAAATGAAGTAACCACAAACATGTAAGGGGTGGGTTTGTAACAAGGATTAAATGAGAGCTACATTTGTATGCAACAATCCCCTCTTGCCTTTGAGAAGTAGGGAGCCATCCTTTGCTTACATCTCTTCATCATCCTTTCCGAAGGTTCATCTGTCTTGAGCTTACAAGATTGTAATTTTCCCATTCTTGCAATATTTTTCATAATTTAATCACTCCATCACTCCATAACATTATTAAGCAATGTGCGTTCGTTCTTTGGGCCTAGAGAATATAACCATGGGATGATAGGAGTTTAGTCTTAATTTGAGTCTCCTTGCGCAAGGTTTAAGCATCCCATGGTTATATTCTTGGGGCCCACAAAACGAACAGACACTGCTTAATAATGTTGTGTCATGCGGTGGTACGAATTTTCAGAAACTGTCAAACATGATTGTTCTATTTAATAATTTGATCACATTCAATGCATCTCAAAATCAATTGAAATCAATCTCGAGAGCCGTATTGTCGCATAGTTTTCTGCTCAGCTTTCATGTCTTATGGGCACTTGTCGGCCATGAATCGAGTTCAAATCCTACTTGTGGAAGTCCACAATAGTTCACAAACCATCACCAGCAAAATTACATCAAAGATATAATTTCATATTCTGGACGTATTTTGGCAGATTTGCGACCGTAGTCACTTTGTGGACTTCAGGGTTGTTCCATTCTCACGAGCACCTCATGTGAAAACTGCTCTAAACTTTAGCAGCTGTGGAAATGATTTTGATGAGACATCAAAATCCAGCTTCCCAGTGGTGGTTGAAATGCATTGAAATGAAGTCAATTTCCTAATGTTTGTATCATGCGAAAGCGAATCCATATCCTAGCAGGAGAATAAGAAGTGGTTATCAATTTGAAGCAAGAATGTTACATTGAGCTTCAAGTACGGAATGTTTCCAAGAATGGACGTGCGCCGTATCCAGCAGCCCCTGGATCCCTCTGTGTGCCTCAAGCGAAGATGATGTTTGTAAGCCACATCAGTTTAAAAGAACCCCTTCTTGATGGAAAACAACTAAGTCAAAGAAACCAAAGCTTGATGAGGAATTGTCTGAAACCCTAAAATGGTCTGAAACCCTAAGTGATTCAAGCATGCTCAGGGGCTTGATTGAGTAGGACGATGGATGTAGCAGGATCAATTTCACACGTGACTTCTGAGCAATTTTGAGGAGTTTATATGCGAGAAGAATACGTTAATTATGAATAGGACGGAGATTCTCGCAGTCCCGACACGGCTGTTGAGCAGTGCATCGGCTCTCGCCGCGGTGTCCTTGACACACATTCGATACAAAACCGGGGACATCTTTGGCTGGATCATGGGGTGGTTCTCCTTGTTGCCTATTTTCATTGCTTTTGGTGGATTTAGCACACTTTTCCTCTTCCGGCGCGAGCTCCAGACTTTCTTCTTTGCCTTTGGTCTCCTCATCTCCGAAACAACAAATCAGGTTCATCGTCACAAACCGCTACATTCATACGTCAACACAAATTTCACAATGATTCAATCACAACCTTGAATTCAACGCCTTCCAACATACGGTTGCAGATTCTAGTGGCAAGAACTACATGGTTGACATTATACCCTCAAAGGGACATATATGTAACTAATTTGACTCGACATTAGCGTTAACCATAAAGAAACTGGGGAAAGTGGGGACATTTAAGGTGGATTATTTCCATTTTAGGCTTCTTTAAGTTTTAGGTGTTGACGGGTTTCATCTCTATATGACTAGAATCTTCTCATTTTCTTTGCCACTAATATGCACATATCTTATCTAGGCACTCTTTTCTCCTCTCACCACTTGTGTACTCCCAAAATAGAAGCAAACTCAAGAAATGAACTCAAAAGTTTCTCAAGGTTTTATTGATTCCAAATAGGAGCAAGTCTCGACCCTAGTTTTCCTTTAGGGCACTGACACGGGTGTGGGAGTGGTAAATGTAGGAGGTTACTTCAAAAGTGAGGATTGAGTCCCCACTTTTTGTGACTTTATGGTTGACCCTATTTATGCATTGGCCACTTGCAATTTGAGAAGCATTTTTGCTTTAAGATCTGCAATCTGCAAATGTTTAAGAATGAGCTGAATCCTAATTTGTCAGAGGTGGTCTCTGTTGGGTTAGCATTGTAGAGATATGAAACCCTTAACGATACGTAACGAAGTTAACTCGGAACTAAACGTTGCCCACTTGCATTTTGAGATGCAAGTATGCTCCAGCTGCTGCAATTTGGCTATGTTTACAAATGCAACTGTAACCCTAATTTGTGGATGCAGATTATCAAGCAATTGGTGCAAGAACCGCGACCATTCACATGTAACAATCTCGAGATGTGTGACTCATACGGCTGGCCTTCGAGCCACTCCCAGTTCATGTTATTCTTTGCCGTCTACTTGACACTCCTCGCCACCTTCAAGTTCCAATTCTCCGCGAAGTATGTGAAAGACATCACGATCGGCCTGCCATGGGCATTCGCTCCCATTGTGATGCTCTCTCGCGTTTACCTCGGGTACCATTCCGTGACCCAGGTGCTCGCGGGAGGCTCATTAGGAATTCTTTTAGGCTCCGCGTGGTTCTGGGTGGTTCATCACCACTTCTCCCCAAACTTCCACAAATACGAGAACTCAAAGGTCTGTCGGTTTTTCCGCGTCAAGGACAGTAGCCATATTTCAGATGTCATTGGGTTCGAGTACAGGTGCTCCAGGAGAGCGTGGAATCATCACCAGAGAGCCAAATTGATCAAGGAGTGTGAGAGACCGAAGTACCACCACCACCGATTCTGTTGTCACCGATGTTTGCGACCGAGTAGGATTTGCTGAGGAGTTGGGAAGAATTGTCCAAAAAGTGTAGTGTTTCATTACATTACTGAGCAGCCTACTCATTGACTTCCATACCATTACTCAGCGCTAGGGTGTTGCACCCTAGTGCCTGGAATTTTGGGAGCATCTTGCCCCATTTATGTGGGGTCACCTTCACAAAATGAACAATACTCAGCATGAAAATTGTTCACTATGTGAAGGTGGATTTGCCAGTTGGGTCTACCCCGGGCTCGAATAACCGAAAATATTTATCAAGAAGTCTGGCAGTTTGCATGTCCGTCGGCTTGCCATCCTGCCGACTGGTGAATATCCGGCTAACTGGTGAATATTGGGCCAACTATTGTACAAGCCTCCCCATTACTAAAAGGAAGCTCACAATGCACGTTGTGTAATGTTATGCTCTTACCAATCGGGGAGTCTAGTGGGGATGACTAAAAGTGGTTGTGATAGCTGGGTCGGTGTCAAAGGCGATTGTCGGTGGGGTTCCACTTTGTTGGTAGCAAGCTATGTTGCCCAAGTTGTAGTGTTAACAAAGTTCTCTTATTCTCCTATTATTATCGAAACCAAGCTACGAGCCAGCCTAAATTATTGCCATAGACTGCATGGCATGTGAAAATTTTGTTTACCATGCCCCTTCCCAGATTCCATGCCGAATTTGGACAAGGAAGATCTAGTGGGAATTGTACTGGCACACATGCCAACTGATTCTCAGGCTCATGGAACACATTGTTAAAGCTTAGTAATGCTATGTCGTGAATGTGGAGCTGGATATTGATGTTGAGAGTTTGTATCTGATTATGCAATCGAGGGAAGGAGAAGAGATGGTCTTACCAGCCTGAGTTTCCACAAAGGCAACACACTTCAATAGGTACAAGTGCATCAAACAACGTACATTTCAAATGGTCACAAATAATTAGGTCACTTTTCTACAAGTTACACACAACTTAAACCAATTTGACATTCTAATCTTTTATATGTGAACCATCCCTCATACATCGACCCCAGCAATGGATTTCCCACAACCTAGGTGCATCTCAAAATGCAAGTGACCAGCATCTGATGTTGAGGCAGTATCATACCTATGCAGGGTACCTCTTTTCAATACTGACTCAACACTGCGCAAACGACCCATTTCAACATTTGTGCAACTCATAATACAACCTTGCAGGTCTTGCAACCATGCGATATAGAAAGGAAAGACTGAAATTGCAACCCTACGTTTTGTAGCCATTCATTTGCTGTAGTTTGAGGTGATTGAATAGATGTAAAATCAGTGTTGATTTTTTAATTTAGATTTGTGTGTGATGTAGGTGGTCTTCCAGGTTTCAAGAGCAAAGATGACCAAAGCCCTTTAAAAGGGTCATCTCTTCAAGCAGAGATGACCAAAGCCCTTTAAAAGGGTCAGCATCAAGTCAGAATACCATCCCTTTGGGCATGTAGCTGGAGCAAATGCAATTGTTTGCATCATGAAGAGATTGCTTAAAAGAGTCACAAGAAAAGCTTTTCTTCACTTATGTTGATGTCTTTTTGCAACACCTTGTATTTAAGCATTATCACTCCCCACATGCACCAAAACAGATAACTTACAATGCACATGGACTGATAATCAACAATACTCTGTCTCCTGCTCATTGTGTAACCCCCTTATTTACAACTTGAATTATGAAGTCATCCTGGATTTCACTAATTGGAAAATGTGTATAAAACTGTAAATCCGATCAGAAAATCAGTTAGAATATGCAAAGTGATTAGATATTGCTCAGGTGCAAAGGATATTAAGCTACACCAAATAGTGTTGATCTCTGATAGCCTGTTCGCATGATCCAACCCTTACGTGCATAGTCCCAATTGGTTTCCTAAAGGCCCGTCCATGCCATTTATACCCTGTCTAGAATCCCCATTAGCAATTCCCATTGACCACATGGATCAAATACAAGGTTAAGGGTTCATTTGCATCTATATCACCAAATGTATGGCTTTTCCAAACTTCAAGAGTTGCATCATCTATCACCTATAAATAACGAGTAATCCATGAGTAATTCTTGGAGGTATGGTGACTAATGCAGAACAATGTGAAGTGGCTTCCCAAACTTCATGATACTCTTAAAAGGAGATGCTGACCAGAGCTACATAGCTATAACAATGAGCAGGCAAAACCTCAAAAACCTCACCTCATTTCCCTGAAGCTGCTTCCAAAATCATGAGAAACGAAAAAGATGGAACTGATTCTTCCACAATCTTTCATTTTTACAGCAAGCACTTGGCCTCAACACAATCCATAAAAACAGGGTTCAGCTACTTACAGCCAAAAGACCAACTATTGTAGCACTGTTTGAGGATGCTGATCAATTATGTTACAAGGATCTAAGGGGACAAAGAAATCCTGGGCTTTTCTTAGACCACCACCTGGGTCTGCTGTGACTAAATAATGCAGAAGTTGAAATTGATCACCTCTGATCACCTCTCCAACTCACAAGTCGGCATTCATAAATGCTTGAAGTAGCCACTTCCCAATAGCATGTTTGAGTGGGGTCTGAAGTGATCCAAATGTCCTCTAATGGATCATTCTCAAAATCTCAAAGTTGGAAAATCCTTTCTGAAATTTGTGCTTGGCAAAGGTCTCTCTACCTCCATGCTCTCTGTATATAGAAGCGAGAGAATTCAGCCAATGCATATCTATACAAAAAATTCCGGTGTAGGACCCTGGTTCTGTGCACCTGGAAGTTCCCTACCTATCTGCACAAGACAAATGAGTGATAGGTTGTTCTTATACGCAGAGAGAAGACATTCGGCGGCTCAAATCAGCTGCGTTGAGTGGTAAGTTTCCAAGTAGGTGAGCTCCATCAGGTCCTAACAAGCCTCCTGACCGTGGCAATACAAGCTGGTTCCCTGTGCCACTTTCTGTGTCCTTTGTCTGCTGCACATATTCAAAGAACTCCGCCACTTGTCTTGCATACCTGACAAAGACAACAACAAAAAGTAAAACACTCAGAGGAGTAATTCAAACCACTATCATAGATGTTTGCATAATTGGCCCAGTATGTCTAAGGGTGGCTTTACAGCAGGGCCCTTTGGCAAGAAATTAATGGCACATTAGCGGCCTTTCACTAGTGTACCTTGCACCCGGACACTAGTGTAAACTCCTTGGGTCCCAAATTTTGCTCTCAACCAGTAGGATCGCTGAATTTCTTTGGTCTTGGACCCTAAGGTCCAAGACTCAAATTGTCCACAACCCCAATAACCATTACTGCCAACTAACATAAGAGGATGGTCTGCTCACAACAGTATTACTACTGCTTATCAAGAACCAAAACTTTTACCTGTTCAAATATGTAGAACCTGATCTTTAAGACATGCATATTAAAACCCCAGAATATCCAACTGCATATATCTTAAAGACATCTTGTAAACTGCGAAGACATAATAGACAGGATTTATGAAAAAATACACTCAATTACAAGCTCCTTCACCATCAATGGAGTAGAACAGAAAAGTGGAAAATTAATAGAAACTACATGTACAATGAATGTGTATGGACCACACAAACTGCCAACTACATCAAAGTCTCAGAAACTTACTCTGCCTTGGCTTCAAGATCTTTACTAAAGTCAATGTTTTGGTCACAGTCAAGCATGAGTGCTGGAACCTGCAAACAGGAAAATGCAGAATTAAGGGATAATGGGATATAAAATACTTGCAATTAAAGAAATCACTTCTACAGTTGAAGATTAATTTGATTGCTCTAAATTAACAATAAGACAACAAGCATACCTTTTGGATACATGAGTGAACATGGTCACCCTCCAGATAGAATACACGATCACGAATTCGAGGTGACATTGGTGCCCTCAGAGCTGGGCTTACAGAAAGTATGCCCCCACTCCCCGTCTGAGCAGGTAGGAGCCATTTCTCATGTTTCTCATGAAGATCTCGCAGGTAATCTAGACTTACCCCATGCTCTTCTGGCCTGCCACACAACAATAATTGATAATGTAGGAGGGTCTGTCTTCCACATGATCCAAGTCTAAACTGGATGCAAACAAAAACAAATTTCACCAAAGTGAAGGAAACTAACTTATGCAGCTGATAATACGAATGGCATAATCAGTTCCATACCGTTTTCGGGACTGCAAGCGCTGCAGGCAGGTGTCAGGACTCGCCCGAAGATATATAAAGGCATCAGGAACTAATCCTGGGAGTTCAGAAACAACTGGATTGAACCAAGAGTCATAAATGCTGATTTCCATATCACTCATCCACTTGGCCTCATGAACAGCACGTACAAATACCTGCATCACCATCCAGAGAACTTTAGCTTGGCATTGGGTGTTCACAGCATCTTGTACAACATTCACAGTTTTTTCAATCAGAAATTACATTTGGTGCAATAGTTGAGAGCGTACCATACGATCACTAAAGACACTTCGTTCCATCAAGCGCAAAGGTTTGAGTCCATTTGCAGACTCCCGTTCTTGCATCAGACGGGTTACAAAGACATAATTCTGGAAAGTATATGCATATCGCTCAGGCTCCTTATAAAAGGACTCGAGAATGTTGTGGTGACTTGCACCCACATCTTGCCATTTTGCAACAGGTTCAGGGACAATCTGATAACCAGCAAAAGAAACACAACTGTATTAACAAGATGCAAATAGAAACATCCAAGAAGATATATCTCCAGTATAATCCTGCTGCTATCCAGCCAGAACCCCAGAGAACCAGAATTTTAGAGAAGACCCCCAACAGTAGAGAGTAGAAATCAGGACTTAACTAGAATCCAAAAGAAGGATCAAGGGAAAGTACCTCCACCAGGTCTTGCAGCTCAAGAGTTTCACTTGCTATCTTTTGCAAAAATGTAGACTTGCCAACACTGATGTTGCCTTCCACACAAAATGTCAGGCGTTTCTTTGGGCGAGGTCCATCATCCTTGGGGGCAAGCTCAGCTTCAACCTTGTCCCTGATATAATTGGTGATGCTAGCTGCATGGTGCTTGTGTAATATGCCAACTGAGCTTCGCAGGAACTCCACCATCTTATCAGACCCATCATCACGAAACTGCACCAGAAGAAGATAGCAAATATTAAGTTGGAAAACCCCCCTGAAAAAGAAAAAGAGAGAAAACGAAATTTTGCAGCACTTAGAACCCTCACATTATCTCCATTAAATATATCACCACAAGAAAAGAATTTAGTAATGCTCTTGTTAATCACAAGTTTGGACTAACTCAGAATGTGGTCTTTGAAACAGAAACAACTCCTAACAAATCAGAGGCGAGGGAGGGATACAACTGCAGCTACTTGGGAAATGTGAAATGCTGGAAAGAAACCTTGTCACGATAAAGCTGCTTGAGCTCAGCAAGCTTTGCAATTCCTTTGGCAACCAGCTTCTCCATGTTGCGTGGTCCAATCCCAGGAACAGTCAACAGATCAGGAAGAGGCCCATGTGCATGCCGGGCAATACTTGCACCAAAGGACCGCCTCCTTCGTTCTCGTGCTCTTCCTGTTGCAAAATGCAGCCACAATTCAGCCTTGGAGTCTTCTCCACATAACAACACTAAAACCCCTCCAGGACCCAACCACAAAAGTCCTCCCAAAAACCCCAAATTTACTCGAGGCCATTTTCTGAGGACAACACAAAGCTAGAGAAAAAACAACTATGCATGAGATGCAGTCATTTCTTCACATATGGCATTATCTCTGAACATTTACACACTGCAGGAAAACGAAGGGCTATATATGATCTTTCTCAAGATCCCCCTCTTGAAACTAACCGCATGTTTGTGGAAAGAAGGCCCATAGACTCGAGGATAATTAACCAAACTAGAGGTAACATGAAGAACAACAAACACCACCTTCAGGGTTTATGGTTTATAGGTTATGGTTGATGGTTTAAGGTCTAGACACTACACTAAGTTACCATAATTGCGACAGAGAAACATGTAGAGTACCGAGGGTTTTGAAAAACCATCTTCATAGACTCGATGACAGTTATTTATGGGTTTATGGTTTATGATAACGGTTTAAGGTTTAAGGCTTAAACACTACATTAACGTGACTGCATTTCTCCATGCTTCTTCTTGATAAAAATGTGTTGAGTACCAAGGGTTTTGAGATTACCAGCTTCATCGATCCCTGCAGCAACCGCATCAGTCTCCCTCTCCTTCTCCTTCTCCTTCTCCCTCTCCACGTCAGCTTCCGCCTGCATTGCCACATCAGCTGCAGCAAGGGTCGCTCCAGACACATCCTCCCTATCTTCACACACACTAACACACACACCGCTTTCAATCTGACCTCCATCAACCCCAGGTTCAGATTCCGGTTCAACACTCTCCACAGCTGCTTGTGAAATTGCATCGACATGCTTCTTGCTCTCCCCAACCTCCGAGGTAGATAAACCCCGAGAAGTTTTAGTTGACCAGACTCCCAGAGCAGTCCAGGAGGTTGATGATGAGGATGATTGCGGGTTAAAAACAGACTCCAATGCACCATTACCCTTCCACCCTGCTCGCAACCTCACCAAGGTTTCTGCATGTCTGTTGTGTGTCTGCATGTGTTTTCCATCCACATTGATATGAGAGTACAAAAACGCAGGTTGCCCAACTGCTGCAAGCCTCCTGTCAAATAGAAACCCATTCAACTGGAAGGCACTCAATGCCTTCCCGTTCCGAGAAACTTGCACAAAAGACTCCAGAGGAGCAACAGATAAAGAAGTTGCAAGCATTCGAGTTTTCATCATCGTTGCAGGCATTATACACCTGTATGTGTAACTATATAAAACGGATGGTCGTGGTAGTGTTGGCATTAGGAAACTCCAATCATCCTCAAATCTCTTAAAATTTCGTCACCAAATCCTACCAAACCCTAAAGAAATTCCCACACTATACTCTCCCTCCAGATCTTGCCTTCTCCGCAGAGGAAACTAAAACCCTTACAAATTCTTCTAAACCCTGGTTTCTTCAAGAAGATGTTCAAAACGATGTATAAGAAACTACGGCAGGCTTTGGAAGTTCGGAATTACGAAGAAAACTTGAGCCAAACATTGTACGTCATGTCTATACACGCGGGAATTCGAGGAACGGACCAAAAACTGGAACCCTAGCTCCGCAAATTGCAATTGCGAAGCGAAGCCGTTTGCCATATCCACTTTCTTCTCTCCGCCTTGGCCACAACAGTGCCCTGAGTATCCTTGCTGAATGTTCATATTGATAACATTTTTCTATGATCTATGTCTAGGATGGTGACTCGAATCTACGAAGAGGATACAGGGCCGAGGCTGCGCTTTGGAATATCTTTATGAGCGTGATTCGGTGGCTGCAGAATCTAGGACTGTTGTAGATAGAGAGTAGCGGCGGCGTTAATGCCTGAAGGGGGCTAGGGTTTATGAAGCCGTGGGTTTAAGTTTCAAGGGGAGAGGGAAGAGGCCCAGTTGAAGGATCACATGAAATTAAATTATATTGATATTAAACCAGAGCTAATTAAGGCAAGCGGGTCTTAAACGGACATTTTTCTCTCTCCGCTCACTTCCCATGGGATATAAAATACGCAATTAGCGGGAGACGATTAGCAAATCCAAATTGTGCCCATAGCCCATTTTCTCTAAATTTCTAGAGCTCATATGAAATTTCTATCAATCGTCAAAGTGAAGATTCTTTGAGTCATTAAATGATCATATAGTCCCCTCCCAAATTTGTTAATTATTGCATCCATAATGGTACACAAATTTTGGGCACATAGTCCAATGTCTTTTTAGCACATGTCTTCTTAGTGTCCATTCTTAGATCACACCCAATCATATACCACTCAAGTGTAAGTGTATGTTTAGGATAATAGATCAAATTAAGCACATCTACTTTAGGGGGATATGGTATGTGGGCATTACGCAAACATTTTTCAATCAATGCCCGCTTCTTATAGCACACAAAATGCAAAAAAAGGTAGATGTGCTTAATTCGGTTACTTATCCTAATTAGACACCCATATTTGAGTGGGATGTGGTTAAGTGTGGATCCAATAACAAACACCAAAAAGATAGGTGTTCAAATTTGTTATCGTTCTAGACTCAATGGTCAACATAATTGGGGAGACCTATATAATTATGTGAAAGGAAGTCTCTACTTTGATAATGAATAAGATATCTATATGAGCTCCAAAAAATATGAAAAAAAATTAGCACAATTGGTGTTTGCTAATCATCTTGTATTGATTGCATGTTCCATATCCTATGAGAAGTGGATGCATAAAAAAATGTGTTAGCTTAAGACACGCTTCCCTTGGTACGAGATGATTTGCAAATCCAATCGTGCCCATAGCCATTTTTCTCATAGTATATGGGGATAGCTTGAATAGCTTATTCGTTATCAAAGTGTAGACTCCCATGCTTTTTAAAAGAAAGTGATAAAATATTATTATAAAACTTTTGCCAACTAGTACATATTAAAGTTCACAATCCACATCTATAATGGGACCTTTTAAGAGTGCACAATGTTAATCCTTGAACTGCATTAGCAATCTAAGTTACCGTATTTGCAAACTCCTTATTTAATAGCCTCCATTTACATAGAAACAATGAATTTATTCACCTTTCATTCTGGGGAAACAAATCTTCACATTCACCTTTTCAACACTCCCATAACAACAACAAAAAAGTGTTGTAAAAATGGCTGACATCAACTCCGTAATACAAACTTCTAGGTAATGTCAATGTTCAACACAACCATCAACATTCAATCATGTTCGTTTACAGACTTATATCATTAAATAAGTACATCACATGTATCTGAAGTGAAAGTTACCCAAGTTCCAACTTCCACATGAGATGATTCCCAACTACAAATTCGTTGCTACACTGTAACATCTGGTACAGGGATTCAGAAGGGAAAATAACCCTACTTGCTACCAGAACGAGGTCAAGCCAATAGTGAGAAAATGGAGGCAAATGCAGCTTCTCAGTTTCCTTCCTGTGATGTGCTATTGGTTCTAGCAAACTCATGCACCAACAAAGTATTGTGTTCCAACCTTTTCAGAGTATCATTGATTCATCTTCCCTCACATGGATTTACATGACTTGCAAAATACAATGACGCCAAAAGTATGGAGGAGGCAGATGTCAAATACCTTGTGATACGTGCTTTGGTGGTTGTCATCAAAAGCAACCACAGAAGATGGCATGTACAACTTGTCAGAGTGGTTAGGATTTTGGCATTATCAATACAGGCAATGGGGAGGTCACATGCAAAGATGAATATAATGTCACATGCAGCATTGCTTTGACTATGATCTCCACCGACAACTATCCATACACTGATCTACAAAGCCTGCTCATGTCGTCTATTTTAACAAACGATTTCAGACTATTCTGCTTCATGAACATACAATTTATAGTAGCTGATACAAGTTCTTCTGCCTGAACAGCATGTTAACTGCTGGCTGTTATCCTTGCTGGCTGTCCCTGTAGTAGGATATTTATTTTGACCAGTCTAAACATGAGCAAACTTTGATTCAAAAACAACACTATTAGGTCAAATCAGAAGCCGCGTCTCCCGCTCGCATAACTGGCCTAGTTTTCCACTCCATTCACAATAATTTCCATCTGAGCTATTCCTGCATCAATTTCTGGGAGCCAAATTGGAGGTTGAAGTGACCCATGACAACTCAGATGTGTGTACATGTAGAGACATAGCGCTTTCCTGCCATACCCCAATTCGAGGTATGACATAACGTGTCAATCCACATTTTGCCTCAGACAGTCTCCCTGTCAACAGTAGTAGCCTCTGTGCCATTGAGGTGTTGTACATTATTCACGATGATGATGATGTTGAGATTTGTTTCAAATTGCTCTAGCGATGTTGTGGTTACTCATCACCACCAGCGGTAGCGAACTTCAACATATTTGGCTTTAAGCCATCGACAGCTGCTTCTAACAGATTGCTTGACTTTGCCCTCCATGCTGAACACCTTGTAGGTTGCAACCCGCTTCTTGCGCTTCACTTCAGGATCTGAGTGGAGCCAAGACCGACTTGTCTTGGTCTTCCGGATTTTAGATTTATTTGAGAGATCTGCATTGCTGCCAACATAATCCATATTTGTCTTTGTCGGCCAATTGCATCAAATGGGTCATTGGCCAAGCACCTTGCCTGAAAACAATTACACAACAATATCAGAAAAAATTGATTGCCAAGATTAGAGAGTGCGAGGCATCTCTACACTACCCCAAAACAACTACCTCTGCAGTGCCTGGTACTGTTAATTTTCTTGTACACAAGGTAAACAACAAGAAGCTTCCTTACTGATCAAGAATAACAATTGCCAGCAAAATGTATTGAACTAGACTCCTTACCAGTCATCTCAGTGATTGCACTCTCAGCTTCCTGCATAGACCAAGCATAAGTAGCTTGAGCAGTCAAGAAGGTGGTCATATTGACATGTCAACAACAATAAAAGAATAACCGGAAAGAACGCAGGCTGAAGGTAATATAAGCTGCTTTGTGGAGTACACAAGCTGGTAATAAATTTATTCAAAAACCCCATTTAAGAGATTTCAAAAGTTGGCACACAGAGAATTATAGGGCAAGAACCACAGAATTGACCAACAGAATCCCATCAAACTATTGCAGAAACTATATCTGTGTTCGAGACACTCAGCGATTCCAGATTAGGTGCTTCCCAGACCAACCATCAAAGAAAAAGTCTGAAACTACCTGTTGTTTCTGAATGAAACGAAGCTGAAACCTTTAGACCGACCTGAGCGCTGATCCCACATCACTCGAGCATCTCTGTCACCATCCCAATGCAGTAAAAGTATGTAATCACTCAATGAAAATATATATGATACTCTGAAATGTGTTAATTTCTCCAAAAAGACTCTAGAGACACTTTACAGCTGACATATAATCAGCAATTTTTCTCTAAGAGATCACTTTATATTCATCGAGTGTTCATTGCTTGGAAATGTAGTCTTTTTGTGCAACCCACCAATGCCAATCGAGAATAAATCAGAGGCATAACTCAGCTTAGGTACATAGATTTGATCCTGTCATGAATTCACTGCTCTCCAGATTGGATAGAGATCACATTTCCACAAACAATGAACCTCAGCCAGACACAGGCTGTGTGTATGAATCTACCCTACAGCCTTCAGAATTTGGTAGTATTTAATTCTAATTCAGGTTCTTCATAGATTATTTTCATTGAGATAGATTTGTAGTGTTTTCTCATATGTGCTTTATGTGATGAAACTCCTGGTGCTATCTTGGAACAAAGAATTGCCAAATACTTGTTTGTCTACCAACTAGAGTACTAGTAGTATCTTGGATAATACTGTCAACCTAGCATTATATCAGAATGATTGGTATTGACATTGTAAAAAATCTAGGAAATATGCGAGAATTTTATCACCAGTCACTTACAAGCAGCTGGAGAAGATGCAAAAAGGCAGCAAACAAAGTTGCATCTGTTACCTCTGGACTGAGGTCTCCGACAAAGACATTCCAGTTCCCTGCCACAGTGAATGCAGATTAGTGGTATACAATACAGCAGGCTGAATGTTTTCTTGATTGATTTGCGTTACTGTGTAAACAATACCCACAATCACCACAGAACACCAGAGAGTAGTCCAAAGGGAGTTCCAGCCACCTGTTGTATCCTCTCTTTGCCCACTAGCATATGCCCAATTGACCTTGATAGGCTGTCCAAACCTGTATAATCTCACCAATTGGGAATATTGAAAAGTTTAGATGCTACTACCCAAAGATACACTAATTCAATTGGAAAAGTTGGTGTAGGTGCATAATAATGATGGCCAGAAAATGCATATGTTATGTGCTTCATGTTTTCCATTTCTCTCAGGCTGTGAAGCCAAAGAACCAAATATGCAATCGAAGGCAAAACTGAAAGAGCTACAGCTATGCATGGTAGAGACATACATTTGCCTGCCATTGAGACTCAATATTGCAGTGCAGCTGAGAGATGGTCAAATTAGTCAACAAATCTGCATGATGACTGCCATGATTAACAAATGCAGAGATTCAACCAGTATCACAAACACACCTTTTAAACTTGAGTGCAAGAATGAATTGAAGAAAAATATGATAGGAAGGTCTAGCTCAATTTGAACCCCAAAGCTAAAATGTGTTGTGTGACCTTCAATTGTGTTCTTCACCAGGAATAAAAAGGTAATGTACACAAGCATATAAACAAGTTGCCTTGTAATTCCAAGACAACATCTGCATAACTCAAAGTGCTCCAAACTCATACAAAATACACAATGCATTGCTGAAAATATATATGATTCTATATAGACCATGACAAAATCAACCCCACCATTGTAGTCTTCAAGCTTGTGGTCATGACACAGAAACTTGTATATAAGAACAAAATACTTCCAGTGCCCAGAAGCAATCTAGACTACGTATTTCCTAAAGCACCAGCACAATCATTTTAACAAGCCAAACGCAGTCATAAAGCACTGCTAGAATTTTGGATCCTGACCAATTTGCAGCCCTCCAAAGCACCTGCACTGGAAAAGACTTCAGCAAGCACGCCTTCCGTTACTTTTGGGTGTATATTGCCGACATAGGTGCACAAGAACGTTATTCTAGGATCTATCAATATAAATTTAAGGTCTTAACATTACTTTTGCATGCCCACAAATGGCAAACCAGGAAACAAATTAAATAAATAAATAATACGAAAATAAGAAACAACCAACAAAGGAACACTCTTCTTAAATTGGTGAAATATTCATTGAAGGGTGACTTCTCGAAGTTGGAATTAGACTACCTTATCAGATCACAGAACCAAATCATGATGCAAACAATTTTAATTTGAAGCTAGAAGTTGTAAAAAAAAAAATTAAAGGGACACATAAAATGCACAATGTACGACTGTGCTACAGCTGTTGAAATAGTAAAAGTGCAATGCACTTGCACACTACGACAAGAAGTTGCATCAAAC
Source organism: Polytrichum formosum (assembly GCA_964035585.1). Taxonomy (NCBI): domain Eukaryota; kingdom Viridiplantae; phylum Streptophyta; class Polytrichopsida; order Polytrichales; family Polytrichaceae; genus Polytrichum; species Polytrichum formosum. The sequence continues at coordinate 23,347,622 of OZ037938.1, forward strand.
CCAGGGGGTAGGTTGCCACTAGGAATTGGTTCTAGCTGCAAAAAAAAGGCAGAGAAAATGGAAAACTAAACAAGTGAACAGAAGCACGAAAATATTAAATTCCTACTCTTCAAACCTGAAACAAAAACAAAAACTCTCGAGGACGTCATCAAATAAAAATTCACTGCTATACAACAGAAAGCTACACGAGCTGAGTTGGACGCTTTGAAAGAGTACAACAAAGCTGCCAGGACATGGAAACTACAGACGTGAAGCCCCAGATGACAGGAATGTCTCTTGTCAGTAGGTGAGATATTCAATACCGACAAATATAATGTCCAAAGGAACATCATCAACAGCTACAGTCGTTGGGAATACTTTTGTCTTTGAGAAAGGAGTAACTCCAAGAGAGAGAGAATCTTTCCAATCTAATGTAGATATTGACTTTACATGCATAAACAACAGAAGTGTAACCACGTGGTGCTTATGCTGCTGCTGCACTGGGTACATCTTGACGTACTACTCGCTTCCAACCTAGTCTCCACCCTAATTAAAAGTGCAATAAGTTAAACAAAATCACAGCTTTGAGCCTAGCAGGAAGATAGATTATCACGGCCAGAGGGCAAAGAGCTTCCAATCGGAGATGGAACAAGTCTTTGGATAATTGGATAGAAATCGATAGAAATTCCTCTCCTTACCTGTGGACTGCTGTAGAACGTCTCAACGGCCCTTTATTGTAGGCTGGCTTCTACGGCAGCCTCCACAGCAACTCTTCTACCGATGCAACACGCCATACACTCTGCACGATGCGAAATCAATTAATTCCTCATCAATTTGAGGTTCTACTACATAGAAGTACCACAGTAAGCAGAAAATTTCTGCCAGCCTGCTAACGTGCCAAGGTTTCTTGGCCTTTCGATAGGCAAAGCACAAACCTCGACCCTAAGAACACGCACATTGCTCAACATCTCTCTTATAATTAGGTTGCAGCAACCTGAGGCGAAACACGGATGGCCATAACAGCCAATCGCACTCAACGTAACACAGAGGACATCCTTAAGACACCTTCAAGCCATCGCACATTTCTGTAATCGCCGCCACGTCTAAAACCAGAAATCAAAACTCACGCAACAGAAAATCACCAAGCCCGGCGTAAGTATTCCGTTTGAACGCATATCCAGAACACACACACACACACACACACAAATAAAATAAAATAAAATAAAATAAATATTAATTAATTAACTAAAAAAACAGCCAACGCAGAAAGAAGCAGTGTCAAAACTCTCTCATCTCATTTCACCTCCACGGCATTAAGCTAAGTTCCAAGCAAACTGAAGCGCCAAGACGATCGACGGTGCTGCCTCGAGGCGACCTAATAATTCACAGACATCGGTCGACATGAACGAAGGAACCAGAGACAGTCACTCACCGCAGCAGCAGTGCACCGGATTGGAAGTTATTGAGCATGTCTGCGAGCGTGCGGCATTTGTTTGTTTGTCGTGCTCCTCCTCTCTCGTGACGAGGGAGGATGCAGCAGCAATTGTATCAATTATAAGGCAAACGTAGTAGGTGAGAGAGAGCTCTGATACTGAAAATAGCAGGGTCATCTGTGTGCGAGGCGCTCCCGCGCCGAGCGACAAGGCGAGTACCGGCACTGTCCGGTATTCAGAGGTCCTCGAACCTTAAGTACAGTCAGGACTCTATAAATGTTACAGGTCGGGAGTACCAAAAAAATACACATATATAGAATTATAACAAGTAACACTTATAGAATTCATACCGATGATTAATAACATTTATAGAAATAACACTTAAAATTTTCGTAAATGAAGAGCATAAAGTTTTATAAAAATAAAAATGAAAGTACAAATGATATTACATAATTCAACTAAACTAATTGAAAGAAATAAATCTATATAGTAGTAACTTGACGAGATTCTTCCAACTAAACTAACCGAAAGAAAGAGTCTATAGTAGTCTGACGAGAAGCTTCCAAATGATGAGACGAAACTTCCTTCCGGAGTCCTTGAATGCTCCTGATGTGTGATAGGGCATCATTTGGTCTTTGTTCAAAGTATTTCTTCAAAGTCTCTAGAGAACGCTCAGCAACACTCAATCCTATAACTTCTTCTACCACACCAACCATAATCTCGTCAACATCAATTTCTTGATGTTCTAAGGAATACATATCCAAAAACTCCTCATCGGTAGGTTCATAGGGGTTGTTTAAATCAAACTCCATCTCATAATTGAGGTATTCATGAGCATTCATCACATCACCCACCTCACTGTCAGATGACAACAATGTCAATTGATGAAGTAGAGAGAATATTTGACTTGTTCGCAAAGAATATGGGATAAATGTGATTATATGTTTAAAATGTATGCTCTCATATATTATTACCTTGATTTTCTCAAAATTAACACTTATATAGGTGCAACTAACAAAGAAGGGAGGGGAGCATGTTATAACACTTAACACATAACACTCACTAGTCTTACCAATTGTGTTTTATAGGGGAGTAAAATTTTCTTAACATATATGAAATTATAACGCTTATAGGGGTAACACTTATAGAGTCCCGATTGTACACCGTTTATGGTATTTAGTGTCCTGTACACTATTTGCAAAGGGCCTAAACTAGATGCCTAGAGGTATCAAAGTGCCACGGCCGCTAATTGCCAATATGATTCCAATCGCCAACATAAGGAACTTTTTTAAGTGAAAAATATCTACATTATGACATTTAGAGTAGCACATTGGGATACGTTAGATGATAGTCTTGCGTTTTAGTATGCAAGGGGAAGATTTTTTGAGCGTACTAATGACAAGCAATGTTCAAGATTGAAGTCTCCAATGCCCTTCAAATGCGATTTGGCCCTTCAAAATATACCTCTCTCAAAACAACCCTTCAAAACCCAACCCCAAATTGAAAATAAAGACGTCACTTGAAGTCCTCAATATAATATGCCCACCCCAAGAACCAACAAGCGTAGGGCATTGTCACTACAAGAAGTGGAGTTAGATGGTTGGTTCTTAATTTTTTCACATTGTACTGCAAACTTGTACCATATAATTCATGCACAAGTTTAATATGAGTTTTGTATTTCCTTTCTATATTCTTAGATTGACGTATTTGAACCAAACCTTCAATTGAAGGGTTGAAATTTGAAAGCCCTTCAAAATCAAACTCATATGAGGGCTTCAATCTTGAACACTGATGGCAAGTGTCATGTGTTTGCATTTCCGTATGCAAGAGGAAGATATTCTTCAGCATACTAATGGCAAACGTCATTTGTGTACACTTTTGTTAACTTGTAGACCATTGTGTAACATAGGCATGCACCTCATAACATTGTTGAACATGCTCATGCCAAGATATTAGTAAGCGGATTTGAATACCAAGTGTCATGAGGTGACACTTATGGTGAAGTTGTTAATCATCAATGTAACCTAGCATACGCCTCAAAATAGGTAAAGTGACATTCTTACATATGTGACACTAAATACCATAAACAATGTACGAGACATAGCAATTGCTTTACATTACCGGTGTGGTCGGTTACAAGTACATACATGTTACTAGACCATTGTAGACCACGTACATTCTACAACATCCTTCTAAGAATTCCATTCTTTTGTGTGGTTTTTGTCTCGAGTACCGTAGCTCTCTAGCAGCTCGGGCGGAAAATAATTAATTTTAAAGGTGCCTAAAATTTTGGGGAATTCATTTCGTTGAGTGTCCAAAAAAAGAAATAACATTCAAAGAGTGCCTAAAATCACAATAATGCAAGTGAGATTCACTAGAATCCAACAAAGTAGCATCAAATAACTTCGACATTCTTTTCACGCAACATCAATCTCACTCATGGTCTAAAAACAATACAAGCATAGATTTGCTCCACAAATCATGCTGACACACTACCATAGAAACGGGAACGAGACAAACAAACATGAATGAATGTCTAACTTATTCTAAATTACTTTTTGAATTTGCCCAATTTTAGAATATTATTTTTTGGGCTGCCTAACTTACTTTCACACTTTGATTAATTATAAGTCATAAAGATGCCCAAGCTGCTAAAGAGCTACGGTAAGTTGTTGAAATGTAAACCCGGACGTGGCATACCATGACATTCTTAACAAATTTGATTTGACTTGGGGGGTCAAAGGTCTCATTGTGACCCGGAGCAACTTAGTCGTTACTAGGAAGGATAGGCCTCAGATGAGCATTATTTCTTGATTTCCACTCAGGTTGCGTTGTTTCGGCCGGGTTGGTTGTGTTTTGGGTTCTCTCCGCAATTGAATTTTCAGTTTGTGCCAAAAAAAAATGTAAATTTACTGAGGTTGCAGGATGCAAAATCAGTGCCATTGCATTTTAGATTAATGTGATTGTAATTGTGACCGTGAGTCAGTTTCTTGGTGCCAATTTCTAGTTCCCGCTTTTCTAAAGATTTTGATTGCAATTCGGTAACAATTGTGTGCCTCATAAGTGGATTCGATGAGCCCCACTGCAACTCCCGGGGCTGCATGCTCCCATAAAACAACAACTACAACATGGGCCTCAATTGCCGCCAAGGTGGGCATGGGCCCAAAACCCCTCACTTTTTGTCTCGGAATTTATTTGTGACATCCTAAGTTAACCGTTGGAGTAACTACAACCATGGTGGTTCGTCTACGTATTATTGCACCGAACATACACATATTACTTTGGACTTTGTTGACGTGGCGGGGCCCACCCAAGCGGCAATATGCTACTTCACACACGACGCCAAGAGCCGTGACCGTGAAATTTTGAGAGCCCAAAAGAAAGTGTCCAAAGGCCGTCCCAAGACACCTCCAAAATCATGTAGTGTGGTCACGGACCCTCAAGTGTAGTGTGAAGTCATATGTGACCGGGCCCTCAACCAAATGCTATTTCAATGAATTTCTATTCATGCGGGTCCTTGCACATGATGAAATAGGGTGGGCCAACGGTGATGAGCGTTCGGAGTGCCATGGTCTCCCGGTTTTGTGTTAGGCCTACCTCCAAGAGGTGGTTTTTGAAAATAGCCCAAGTGACCATGAAACATGATCCATTCGATGCCATGTAGGAATCCATGTAGACTTCACATCCATCTTGCATTCACATACTCCGTTGGTCCCTCAAGCGTAGTGTGAAGCGAACTTGGACCAGCTCCAACTTCTCCACCAATGAGATCAGTGCTTGAAGTGTAATGGTCACGGGCTGTCAGTCTCGTGTGTGAAATGGCCCCGAGTGCCCACTCCCAATGCTCAATGGCAAACCAGACATCAATAACATGGACACGTTGCCACCTACACTAGTGTGAACTAAGTTTTTTCTAACATGGTCTTTTTGCAAACTTTTTTGTAATTCACTTTTTGTCATTGTTTAGCCCCTAGAAAAAAGAAAGAAAAAAGATAATTCAATTCCAAGGGCCATCTAATATGAACTCTCAAACTCATAATAAAGGCCATCACAGACCCACAAGTCCTCACACAATCATTGAGGTGTAGCCATAACCAACAGAATTGCACTTAATATTATACCTAGTGCCATATTTGTCTTGCTCGATACTAATTGTAAACCGCCCACCCGGGGAGGTTACTCCATTGTCAAGTTGAACACCATACATAACCATTGATAATATCTTTTTTTTGAAAATTTTTAGTCATTTTCATTTTTGTAGTAATTTGTTTAGTTCAATTCTACGTCATTCTAGTTAGAAACGGTATGTTTTATAAATAAATAAAAAGATCATCAAATTTGGTTGCCATTTTTTACTATGTAATAGATACCGTGCATATCTACTCATGAAAAAAACTGATAAAATTTTGACCTATTTCGGTGATGCAACTTAGAAAAAGTAGATTTTGTTTTAACGCACGTGGTGTTCAACTTGACAATGGAGTGGCCTCCCCGGGGCCGCCCATGTAGTGTCACCAACACTAATTGTAAACCTAACATTATTTGTCATCCCTTGTTAAAAAATTTGGGCACTATAGATTTGCAAGGTTGCAATTACTGTCACTTTCTAAGTGATTTTTCATCCAAATTTCAATCATCCATGACAACATGTCATTACAGAATGTTAGGATGCATAACATATCAAAACTTGTAATTATTTCATTGCATAATTGTAAGTTGGGATGACAATATGTGTAAACTTGTTCATAAGAAATGTCATTAGAAAAGTTACCACAATGACATAAAATTCCCTATGGCACTAAATACAATATTCAGTGTAGTGAGTTCCGTGCACATGGCTTCCAAAATTGAGAAAATTACCTTGGATAAGTTGCATACATATTATAGTTATTCTTAAAGTCTCTCAAAAACCTTGTGGTTTGGTAGGTGGCTTTGGCCCACTTTTGGCATTGAACATTGTTTAAAGAGTGTTGAAGTGATGTTGGAACCCCCAATTTTAGTGAAATAATGGGGAGGCGTTTGACTTTGGCCAAAATATGACTATATGAAACCAAATTTCACAACAAAGTTTTGAAGGCATTTGAAATGATGGTCTCGAAAGTTTGATAAGGAGTTCATTTTATAAAGCCGTCTTAGTTAACCTAAAAATACAAAAGCAATCAATTGGTGCTTGGAGGTGCATATTGTCTTTGGCATGTTAACCAAAATCTCGATGGTTCCAGCAAATCCCTTGGATAATGACATGCTAGGTCCACCATCCTTTATGCTTCCAATAAGTGCCCAAATCACAACACGAAAACAAACAAACACAAAACAAACACAATACCAAAGTTTGTTGAGGTCAAGGAAGGAGGGAAAACTCTTTGAGCATGTTGATTCATAAGTCATAATACGGGAGATGCAAGCTATACAAGAATACAAGGTATGCAAGTGTTATGCAGTTACTTTTCTTAATTGGACCCCTAGATTTGATTGGTACAAGATTCAGTGAGGTTCAAAGAGCAAACTTCATAAAGACACGTGTTTAAAAAAGAGATTGGACTACGTCTTCAAATATTAATAACTACTCTACACTCAATATCGAACACAATTGGGAGGACTTATGTATCTAGTTAGGAAATCAACAAACATGCACTTCCGACAACCGTAATTAAAGTACCGTAGGTCTGATTTTCAATCTAGTTTTTGCATATGTTTCATCGTAGATTTGCTAATGCAACACGAATTTTGTTGTTTAAATATAATCAGTAGAAGTTGGAGAACATGAAAAACAAACCACATAGCACCCACATGCCTTATTTGTGTTTCATCCTCGAACCCATCTTCAAGCTTGGGTCCAATCTCGAGTTCAAAAGCATGCCCTCCATTAAGGGGGTGTTTGGGACACTTTGTTTTTGAGACCTAGACACAAATGTAAACCCACCCTTACATGGTACATCAAAGTCAATCATCTATATACTTGAATTTGTACCAATGTGGGATTATTGTAGTATCACACTTTTTTGATACCACTTAAGTATATGTAATTTAAGGATTTTAGGTTTTTATTTATTTATACAAGTAGCGTACAAGTTGAGGATATTTTTGTTGTTTTATACCATTCAATTCTATATGCATGCAAGAAAATTCACGCCTAGGTAAAATCATCCTCGTATCAATGAAGTCATCCTTAAAGTAGCAACATGGGCAATAGAAACCGCTAGGGTAATTTTCTCAAATGCCACTTTTAACAAGGGATTCTTAAATCGACCACATAGCTTGTTATAACGATCATAGAGACGCGTCACGTGGTCACATGACCTGTCAAAATATGGATTTCATCACACACATGAAAAGGAGTAAGGTATCCAATTTATGTTAGAATGAATAAACTTGGCCAACGCTTTTGAATGCATCTATATGATCAATTAAACCAGAGTGTGGTCGATTTAGCAATCCCCTATCAATGCTTCATGTTAAGTCCTCGAAAACCACAAGGAAGTTTAAGTATTGGACCAAGAATAGAGGATTCGTGAGTTTGGGCCCAATCTTGAGACTGAGTCAACCCCATAAAAGACGTCACCCTCCTCCAAAAGCATGCCATTTGACCATAAGAATGTCAACCCTCTCGTTTTTCCAAGTTTTAAAGATCGTTCATGAGTTTAGGTGCACAAGTCTTATATAGAAATGCCACAAAATGCATTCACTTTTCGAATAAACTCACCCTTAAAATCAAATTCCACTTAGAGGATCCATATTCCCCCAGAACCCAATGCCACTTTACCAGAGTCCAGAGAGGATTTTGGGCATAATTCATCAAGATCCTAGTGTTTCCAAGATCGACTGGTTCCATGTTGACATCTTTCAGTTTTCTTTATTGAATTGAGGAATATTCTGTAAATTATTCTGCATCGATCAATAATTTTCCTGCATTCATTGCACTTTACGGTTAACTCGAATACGATATCAACCCAGCAATGACTTGGATATTGCTTGGATACCTATACCAATATTCTTTCATCCAATCAAATCCATAAAATGTCAGCATTTTATATATGTTCCAGATTTGACACCTCTCATGTACATGAGAGAGAGAGAGAGAGAGAGAGAGCGTTGACCTTAGTGGGATCAGCGTGATTGAAATGCCAGTTTGACCCACCCTTGGTATTATGTCCACTGGACATAATATCAGTGGTGTAGGACTACTAACCCCTCTCGGGGTGAGAACTATAGTAACCATGGTGACCAAGGTGACCATGGGGACTGAGTGATTGGATGATCTTTGTAGTAGTGGGGTTAGTGTGCTTGTGGTGTTGTAGGGGTATATGATCATTTTTCTTCGTGAGGTGGCCGCTGAGTCATAAGACTTCTCAGTGGTTCATTGTAGCATCACATGTTTAGTGGTCAGGTTCGATCCCTGTTGGTTTTGTACGAGCAATGTATTGTGATGTGAGTGACTTGGCATTTGTTGTGTGAGTTACTTGGTTGGAAAGTTGTATCCTATAGCCACCAACCCCTACCGTAAGTTGTGACATTTCTTTAGCCAATGTTGGCATTTATTCTTTCGTAATCCTAATTATTTATTGGTTGGTACTCATGTACATAACATTACACATAGCTATCATGTAGCTCCCTTTTCTAAATGGACAAGCCACTTAACTAGCTAACAACTATTCTTGGGTTTAAGCCTCAACTTCTGTGTCAGGCTCCCAACTATCGTGGCACTAAGGACCATTTTACACCTAGAGGCCGGGCCAAACCCCCTTGAGGCCGATTGCATGAAATTTCAACCCTTTTTGGGTTGGAGGCTGGCCTCAACTACACATTATAATAAGATTATAATGGGGGCCAATTTTCCCATATGTAAAGGCCTTAGGGCCAAGAAGCTAGGCCGATTCAATAAATCTAGCATAATCCAACGGATCTAGCATAATCTAGCATAGAGCCGTTTAGATTTCCACATAATCCAACGGATCTAGCATAATCTAGCATAGAGCCGTTTAGATTTCCACATAATCCAACGGATCTAGTTTGCTAAAAAAAATCATACTTTATTAAGAAGGTTTTTTTAGTGAAATATGACATCGGCCCCGAGGCCAAGAATTGGCCCTCCATTTTGGGTGCACCCAATTGAACGAGCTCAGGCCGTGTCATAACATACATTTTTTAATTAAAGAAATCATACCACCAAATTGGCCCAGCCTGTAGGTGTAAAGGGGTTGGGACCGATTTGAGCCTTTTGGCCAATCACAAGTGAGGATTTCAAGCCTCTTACACAACGAATTGGCCCGGCCTCTAGGTGTAAAGCGGCCCTAACCTCCTTGGTAGGTTTGTGAGCCCCACGTGGGCCCTTGGCAAAGATTTTAATTGTTTTAATGTATCTGACAATGTCATAACATTATTCATATCCATAACAGTGTTTTGCGGAACTGACAATATTTTGCGGAATATTCTGTACATTCAGCCCGAATAATAGAATATTCTATAGAATAATGTCAGTCCCACAGAACATTGTTATGGATCTGAATAATGTTATGGTGCACCAAAAGAATTTAGTAAGCAAGTATAGATTGATATAGTAATTGTCAGTTCACCATAACAAAATAAACAATACTCCAGGTGAATATTGTTCATTTGTAAGGGTGACTTAGCATAAAAGGGACACTATGCCCACAAATTTTCCAACCTCACAATGCAACAGCCTACCAATGAGTAATATTAAGTAGGTCTTTCGAAGTCATTATTGAGGGTTGGTTTACACCATGGACCATGACATCGGACCATAAAAGATGGCATTTTTCCATGGTCCGACTTGATGGTCCAACTTCCATGATCCGATTTCTTAAAAAAATCAATTTACAAAGCCATTGGGCCCCTCACTAGGTGTAAATCGAATGTGGACCAAGAGGAATGACCATGAACCAAAAAATGAATGTGCTGATTTTTTTAAAATATATGCCCAAAAAGAGTGGTTTTGAAAAAGATTCAAGTTTGACCTCTCTTTTGTCTTCTTTTGTCTTCTTTTGTCTTCATCTCCCCTTCCCCAAAAAATTTCATTAAAAAAATAGTATAACAACATTTCTCTGCCCATGGGCCCTTGCCATTTTCTACTAGAGCACCTCTTTTGGCTCTCCCACCGTAAAACCCGTTGGACCATGTCGGTGGATAATGTGAGCCTTAAAATACTTCTTTTGGGAACCGCGAACTTCATGGTCACTCTAACATTTTTTCCTTGGTGTAAACCGAAGTGCTCCCGGGACAAGTTCAACAACCAATCAAATATTTTATAGGACTTGGGACAACTTCATGGTCCATGGTGTAAATAACCCCTAATATTGTGTATTGATAACATGTATACACCTACATACCGGTCCGACATTTGGTTAGCACCACCACACAAACGGTGCCACACAACCTTAGGAGTGTTGTTGTGCCGACACACAATGAGAAATCTCAAATCGCGAGACTTGAGGAGCATGGATGATGAAGACATCTAAAAACACATGAATTAATCCTTTGTCCACACGAGATCATGAATTTGGTGTAGCTTCTGTAGTGCCATGCATAACATTTTTCAGATCCATAACAATGTTACGTGGGACTGACATTATTATGCAAAATATTCCTCACATTTAGTATGAATGTGGGAATATTCCACATAATATTGTCAGTCCCACATAACACAACGGAGTATGTGAATGCAAGATGGATGTAAAGTCTACATGAATTCCTAAACGACATCGAATGGATCATGTTTCAAAATATGATAAAATTATATGGGATTTTTTTTTTACAAAAAGAAAATAACCTCGAGTTCATAATGAATTCAAAGAATATGAGAAAAATATTCAAGTTCAAAATAATTAAGGTCATGAATTTATGTCCAAAACCATATATAGCCATTTGCTTTTAAGCATTACTTCAAATGATACGTTTTGAAGGTCTCATCTTGGTATTCTACATTTGAAAACTTAATACAACAATGGAGGGCACCACAAAAACATAATCAAATTTGAACAACATTTTGCCATTACTATAAGGCATTTGACCAAAACATGTATGGTTTTAGGACCATGGCATTTATTTTGGGCCACTTTCCATGCTTGCACCCATCTACAAGAACTTGCTCCACAAATTTTTTAGTAGGTTTTAATTAAGTAACTTTCACACATGGTCATTATTTTATCTACCAAACAACGGCATGTTGGATAATTTTGAAGAAAGGTCAATTGCCTTACCACCCATCTACTTTACCACCAATTTTTGTTGACGGAGTTCCTCACGGCCTCACATCTCCAACTAAGAGCAACCAGTCACAAGGGCCGGAGGTGTTACTTTAAAGGTCCCAGTTTCTTCCCTCGTCTCTAGGCATTGATGGGACCAAGGGATGCCCCAACCTAATGCATGTTTCATGGTCACTTGAACTTGAAAATAGTCCAAGTGACCCTTAACATGCATCAGGTTGGGGCATCCCATGGTCATATTCTCAGGGCCTGCATGAACAAATGCGGACTACTTAATAATGTTACGAGATTCATCAAGATAAGCATAACATACATACATAGATTTTGTAGTTCCAAGCACCTGCCATAAGGGCTGCACTAAAAAGCCATGCATCCTTATGGCATGTTTTTGTTCAAAAGTTGAACACCTTGCTTTTAACCCTTTACACATCACCAAGGTCGCAACGGGGGTTTGGAGACAAAAGGGAAACTCTTGGTCAATAAAGGCCATGTCCCGAGGGCCTTATCAAGCATAACCCCTTGGAGCAAATTATGGATTGTGAAATGCAAAGGAAGATCAATAATGGTTATCCACTTGAATGCCATGCCATGGATCACCATGGACAATTACACCATGTAAGGTCGTTGCCCCGTCGCTACCATTTGCAAAGCCCATAATCTATTGAGGGGCTCGATGTTATTAGGTTTCATTTTGAATTGTTTCTTAGAAAAATATTCACCCGTATTGAAGTAGCTCTATCCTTCTAGTGAATTTCCTTGATTTGAAGTAATATTGTGTGGAATTAGGATGCAAATATTGTAAAATATATGAAGGAGTACAATGTACAATTCTATGCAATATCTAGTATGTTTAGCCATCATTTTTACACTTTTTTTCAAAACGTTTTACAAGGATTTATGTTCATAACCATGTGGCCCATGTCAAGATGTAAAAATTGGATATCAACCATATGGATTTAACCTTTGCGTAAAGGTTAATTTGAAACAAAAATGCATATGGTTGATATCAACCATATGGATAACAACTTTTTGTGTGTGGCACTACATTGAGCATTGAAAGGCATTCATGTTAAGTCATCTCTTTGCACATTGTTCAATTTGCTATTGAATGAAGGTTGCAAGGCAAGAACTTCAACACTTTGTCAAGTAAGCTTGTTGATATCAATTTAAAGATCGTATTCATGTGGTTTATGTCTTGAAATAACTATACGTAAGCATTTTTGTTTCAAATTAAATAAACACCTCATAATCAAGGTTACGAATCAGGTTCAAACTCTCGAAATGCTATAAAAACATGTAGGTTTATTGGCTTAGACCCATGCCGTCCTAGCCTGTTGCACATGTGCATATGAATTTATGTCCCAACATCCAAAGATACCACATTGTGGTTGGGGTAACATTGCTCCAACCTCTTTAGCACCAATTTGAGGCCCTTTCATAAATTATTATTTACAAGGGTAGTGTTTGAGATCTACTTCGAGACAATGTTTTGAATAGTGTACTTTGGGGTTACTGTGCTATTTTTGCTTCCCATTTGAGCTCATAGTGAATCTTCCAACTAGAGAATATTTGTTCTAATGATTCATTGTTTTCATGAAAACTAATGGTGTTTCTCTCCAAAGAAGAGTTGTTGAGAATATCTTTCTCTAATCATGCAGGAAAATGAACAAAGCAAAAAGTTAAAATGAACTAAATAAGGATTATGTTAAAATTAACTTCCAATATTCATTATGAAATGCTAATGAAATATTACACATCTCATATTATGGTATTTAGTGTTGCATTACTAATAAGGTCACTTATGCCCCCTTCCCACTTGACTTTAGCAAAGCCTCACTTAGTGTAAAAGTTTGTTTTAAAAACATGACCTCTGCACTATCGGTGCTATCTAGCCCAAGCCTAGCTCACAGAGGACGTGACATGGTTTAAAAACAAAGGTTCGAGATCTCAAGCACCAACCCTCTCATCAATGCCTAGAGTCGAGGGAATAAACTAGGACCTTTAAAAGTAACACATCCAACCCTTGTGACTGGTTGCTCTTAGTTGTAGTTGTGAGGACGCGAGGAACTCCATCAACAAAAAGTGGTGGTAAGGTTGATTGGTGGTAAGGCATTTGACCTTGCTTCAAAACTATCCAACATGCCGTCACTGGGTGGATAAAACAATGGCCACGTGTCACTTAATTAAAACCTACTCGGAAATTTTTGGAGCAAGTTCTTGTAGGTGGGTGCAAGCATGGAAAGTGACCCAAAAAATTGGCCCAGTCCTAAAACTATACATTTTTAGTCAAATACCTAATAGTCGTGGCAAAATGTTGTTCAACTTTGATTATGTTTTCGTGGTGCACTCTATTATTGTGTTAAGTTTTCAAATGTAGAATACCAAGATGAGACCTTCAAAACGCATCATTAGAAGTGATGCTTAAAAGCAAATGGCTATATATGGTTTTGGATGTAAATTTCATGACCTTAACTATTTAGAACTTGAATTTGTTTTCTCATATTCTTTGAATTCATTATGACCTCGAGGTTATCATCAATTTTTTGTAAAAAGAAATTCCATATAATTTTATCATATTTTGAACAAATTTTAGACAATCACTTGTTTAATATCACCATTTGCACTATCTTCTAAAATATGTAGTTTAAAAAAAAAATATCATCATAAATTTCTTGGCTTCGAACATGCATATGTTTTTTTAAATGTTTATGATTTTTTTTCACAAAATTCAAAGTTAGTTTATAGTTTTGAATCACTTTCATTTGAACCTATGTAGGGATCTCCACTTTATTGTGCGTGCATCTAGGTGCACATGGATAGTCATGGTGCCTCTGCCATTACTGGGAGCTTTACCTAATTTTTAGGAAAGACTTTGGTTATTTGGTAAAGCCATATGAGATGAGTCTTTACCCTATTATGGCACTTGTTTTAGGTTACACTAATGGCCAACAAGGTTGATCCATTAGTACAACCACATGACACTTGCCATTTGCATGCTCAATGATAGCTTCTTGTAACGCAAAACTATCATCTAAAGCATTCCGATGTGATACGCTAAATGTCATAATGTAAATAATTTTGCGCTTCATAAAATAACTTATCTTGACAATAATGACATGTTGACAATTAGCAGACATGACACTATTACTATAGGCATCTAGTTTAAGCCCTTTGCAAATAATGTATATGACACTAAATACCATGTGAAATCATCATTTAAGATATTGGAATGGCATGAAAATAAAATGATTGTACCAACACTGGATTGAACACGATGAGCTTCCAAATTTTTAATTATTTTATTTCTCATATATATATATATATATAGAGAGAGAGAGTCAAGTGATGCAAGAGAGGAGTCATTTTTTATAACCAACTTATCCGAAGAGCTATAACACATCCAATTTTTCCTTGCTTTTAAAAGCAACTAAGGTTTTAATGTCCAAATTCTTTTGGTATTCATATGGTAGACACTCAAATCCTAGTTGAAAGGCACTTGAATTAGAGTTTATCTTGCTTGCATGGCACAACAAAGAAATGAGGATGGTGAAGAGTAGATGCACATTGAAAATACAAAACTCCGGCGTATATGCCCTCACAAACACACTATACAATGTTTTCATGGAGATGGTGGCTTAAGAATGCTTTGGCCAATAACTTATGCCTAACAAGATTTCCTTGATGTTCACTACAAAATGCTTGGGAGGTGTACTGTAGATATGGTTTTGGTTTGGGTTCAATTGAACAAAACACACAAGGAAAGCTAAATAAATGTCAGTTTGGGGTTCTAGGTGTCACTATTAGGCTAATTGATAGGTCATGATGAGTTTTGAGTAAGAATTGGGTATCAAAACCCATAGTATACTCAGTTTGGGAGATTTTTATGGGGAATTTTGAAATTAAGAGGTGGATGACAAAGGTCACTCAGTGCAGTACATACAATTGCGCAGTCTCTCCCTTACAACCAACCATATTCTAGTAGTATCGACTCGCTATACCATGGATTTCAAATGTAGGGAGTGTCAACTCGTCAATTGTCTTTTGAGTGTCAGTAATGTCATCAAATTAAGGCCAAGTGTGGCCCGATATGAACCATAATCCTTCTTTAATTTAAGTGCTAATTTAATAGATCATGAAATATTGTAATGAAAAACCATGCAAGTTACTGGGTTGATTGATTTATCTTGAATTTAATGAGTCCGCCCGGCCATTGTCCTTACCTAGACCAACTGAAGGACATCCACTTGTAAGTTTTCAAAACAATTGTCCGTTCCTTGAATTTAAGATGATTGTAATTTCAATTCACAAGTGGTCACAAATTATTATATAATATTTAATATTGCAATAATCCGCACGATAGTCTTGGATGATAGTATGGAATAGTCTCCTTAGTAATTCATTTCATTAACTGGTCCAAGTTTGATTCATAAACAAATATTTAACAATCTTAATATTTGCTCTTTGTGACACTTTATTTTCTCTTAGATTGGCTCCTAACTTACAATACGTGGTAGTTTATTAAACAAATTCAAGTTCAACTTTTTAATTCAATACTTATTTAATAATTTCAAAATGATTATGGTCATCCTTTATTTGTGGAAATTCTTTCTAATAAGTTGACTAGTGACTCGGTTTCCACAACTCTCCGCCAATAGAAAATTCCTTAATTACTTCCGGTAGTTTGATTACCGGTAACAAACAACTCCTTGGACAATCACCAAAGGCCATGCCATGCCTCATGTTAGTCGACTCTTCTTCTCCCAAAGGATAATTGTTTTGTTGCGGATCGTGGCTTCTATTCCTCAACCAAACTTCTTAGACTACAAACTGCCTTAGACACATAGCTAACTTCATAACATTATTCAGATCCATAACAATGTTCTGTGGGACTAACAATATTCTACAAAATATTCCATCATTCAGGCTGAATGTGGGGAACATTCCACAAAATATTGACAGTCCCACAAAACATTGTTATGGATTTGAATAAAATTATGTTTGCTTTCTTAAAATTAGTGCCTTACTCACTCAATATAAACTCCGAAAATTTCTTCTTGTTGAGTGAACATTGAGCATCGTCTTAACTCTTTCACACTAAAAACACAAAGCTTCACACTTTAATCTATGGTTTTAGCAAATTACACGAAGTCTCTACAATCTCGACAATAGTATTTCACTTAACAATAACATCCAACACAAAGTTTTACGCCCCGGCTTTTCTTGGCTTAGACTATAGCCTCAAGCAACCTAACTCTATATTGATCCATCTACTCTCACTCGAAAAGTCAGTCAAACGGTTTGTTCAATTACTTGAAAGTAATTTGTCACAACCCTCTTCGCCTCAAACTATGGTTCGGGTTGATTATTTGTATGATGATTCGGTCAATTGCTTACAAGACTCATACACTTCAACCACACTTAATCTCACAATACCATTTTCCAGAATCACACTATCATAACATTATTCATATCCATAACAACGTTATGTGGGACCGACAATATTTTGTAGAATATTCCATAATTCACGCTGAACATGAGGAATATTTCGCATAATACTGTCAGTCCCACAGAACGTTGTTATGGATTAGAATAATGTCATGATGATCTGCACACACCATACGAAAACTTATTTTCTAGCTCATTGTCAAGGGCATCACACCTCACTGACTTTCCTTGGGAAATTTGCACATATGACATTTATAATCATCCCTCCTTTACAGAAAGCGTCACTTAACTAAGACGAGACAATTGTTCAGTGCAACGACAATGAGCAGCAATTAAATGGCCACATGCTTTCACTTAAAAACTAATCTAATTAACTCCAAGGCTTCCCACCATGCATGTTACTCATTCACAAGCTATGGTCATAATTCAAAAGTCGTTGCTCTATCAACCAAAAGCTCGTGGAACGATGTCATTCAACTTAAATTTGATCCGCTCTCCTCAATAAATCAGTCAAATGTTCACCCTAGACAATCTTACCACATTCAACCACACCACGAAAGGAATAATCTCAAAAATAGTAGGGGCTTCACACACGATTAATTCAATTAGACCATGGTGCTTATACAAAT
This sequence comes from Polytrichum formosum, assembly GCA_964035585.1. Lineage (NCBI taxonomy): Eukaryota > Viridiplantae > Streptophyta > Polytrichopsida > Polytrichales > Polytrichaceae > Polytrichum > Polytrichum formosum. The sequence continues at coordinate 23,365,331 of OZ037938.1, forward strand.
TAATCTAGAAAACAACCCACTATCAGTGTGTATGTTTGACAAAGTTTTTGCAAGTTTTTCACTTTTGACACGCAAAAACTCGCACAAAAAAAATGCACGTCAATCGACATGCACGATTTAGAAGTTGACACATACTGTGACTTGTGAAGAAACAAAAAACACACGTCAATTGACACGCTAGAAATTGAAATGACACATATTACTAGGCAACTTAACCCTTAAAGGTCAAGGGGGTGAGAGGGCCTCTCCCATCAGCCTATGTTTACCCCGTTTCAGACCTCCATATAATTCTTTTAGTGCGATCGGCATATATATTTAGATATGGAATTTTGATATACACATTTCGGGGAAATTTTTTTTTGCAATTCCGACATGTTTTGACGCTATCTTATGGTCAAATAGTTTAGGGTCAACGAGGCCCTGAGAGGGCCGCTCCGTCGTTTAAGGGTTAAGTACTATAAATTGTAGTTCAAGTATCCAGAAAACATAACCCATAACAGTAGGAGAACTTCCTACACTCACTTACATACTTGAGTTTAGCCTTGTTCTTGTAATTTCCTTTGTAATCGGGAAGGCTCTACAACTGAGACGGTGATTAGAGAGGTGGTGGAGGCAAAGTACAAGGCTGACAAGACCATTGTTCATGGTCTCTTGCGGATGTATTTTCATGAAAATTATGTGTAGGTATGTGAATGAACAATTTGCTCCGGCAGATCTTGAAGAGTGATGCTTTGGCTGGTTAAATATTGGGTTGATTATGAGGCATCTCAACTTGACACTTTACATAAACACTTTGACATGAGTGTGAGAACAAAATGATATTTGAGCTTGGTGCATATGTGGTAGCAATTTGGAAAAACACACAAATTGACCTAAACTTATACAACTTTGGCATAAAATTATACTCATTCCATCAAGTATAGCTATTTGTGAGAGAGGGTTTTTCAAACAAAATGCAATCAAAAGCCACATGCACAGTAAGTTGAACTTGAAGACCCTTGATGCTCTTATGTGGGTTTCTCTTTGTGGGCTTGAAGTGGACGCAATGGATTGGGCTATCATCTTCAACATTTGGAGAGACATGCGAGACCGAAGGATACTTACACTCGATTGATAACTTTTTTAACACAAATCAAGATTGTATTTTGATTATTCAAAATATTAGTTTTTCTAAAATATTGTGTAACCCAATTGAGGTGACAATTTAGGATAAAATGTACAGGTCAATTGACATTCATTTTTGTTTTTGAAAACGTCACGTGACACTTTGGATTTGAAGTTGAATGTCAAATGAAAATTGTCAAACATACACACTACCCACTATCTTCCTGAGAGGGATTTTCTAATTCAAGTATATTCTTGAGTGTACTATGACTGCCTATTGACTATGGTCTATTGCATTATAAGGGAAGGAGGATAAAGGAGATTCCTAGCCTCAAGAGGTACGACTATCTCTGGGCATATTCTAATCTTCCATTCACTTTTTTCACATGTCAATTGCCTCTTGTGAGCCCAAATTGATGCCCACATGTGTTGTTAACACTTGTAAAACATTACAAGTAGTGTTTTGTTGATTTATGATTATTCACAAAAATATAAAAATAGTGAAGCTTGAAGAAAACTAAGTTTGAAGCATTAGGCTTGTATGGAGTGGATTTAAGTAGTATGAGGACATACCTTGGTAAAGTGTGGTAGGTAGAAAGCCAATGTTAGTTAAATGTTTGAATTAGGATCTTTGTTGATCATTTGAGGAAGGAATGCTTAGGAGATTAGATGAGAGCCTACAAAGTAGGAAGAAATTTCGAAGGCTTATCGAGAGCCTTGTGGATGGGATGAGTCCCTACTTAGAAGGAGAAGGTTAAGGGGTTGTGATTGGAGGCTCTAATTCTCTCACCCTATCCTTACCTCATACCCTCTCTCCCTCTCAACTCACTATATAATCCCTCATTCTTCCTTCACTCATCCTCTCTTTCTTTCGTGCTCCTTGGCACCCCACGTGTTATAAGTGTGGGTGTATGGAAGCAAGATAGGAGCACATGTGTGTGCATGGTTTTGAAGTTAGGAGCCAAGGCTAGTTGGCCTTGAAGAGGGTTTGACCTCTTGTTAGCATTAGTTTGGGTGTGAAGGATTTTAATATAATTTATGGCTTCAAGTTGTAGTACTTGAGTTCATATTTCTTGGGTATATGAGTTTGCTAAGTGTCATCAATACTATTCCACTCGGGCTAGGACGAAATCGAAGGGTGGAGTACTTTTGGTGACATAAATGGTGCGTCCGCCGGGAGGCTAGAAGTGCTTTTGGTTTAGTATAATAGTTTAGTTTATAGATGTCTATAGACGACGGAGATGTATCTATTATAGAGGAAGTAATAGAAGTAGAAGTTCATTGTAGTTACATAACGAAAGAAATAGTCGATTGTATGAACTATGTAGAACGAGTGTACGGCCAATCTTTTGTATGTCCAATCCCGAATGCGAGACGATTTAAACCTCAAGACCTTCAAAGGGCGAAGCACTATCGGTACGACATATGGGGGTACCGCTATCTAGTAGCGGCCGCATTTCGAGCTCATCCCGCCGTTCAACGACTTTTGGCCTACGGGAACTCGGACGATACAACATATTGGACTAGAGAGGACGGAGAAGCTTATGCGGCATTGATGCGGCACGTCGTCGTTCACGGAGGTAAGGTTTGTCAAACTCCCATTTGTTCTGTGAATCGTGGTAGTTGATTGAATTTCATTTTTTATTTAGGGAAAGAATTATGGTGAAAATGAAATGCGTAATTCATATTCGCCGGGAGACAAGCGGCGGAGGAGAAAGACTTGGAAGGCGGTAGGAGAACTAGGAGTGGGAGACAAGTATGGAAGGAGCGCTCGTGAAAGGTTAGTTTTTCATTTTAAGTTATTTCAAAGTTATGCAATTTCAATTAAGGAGGGAGCGCGGCGAAGGTGACTACTCAACCTTCCTTGGGATGGCATAATTTAAGATCACATGAATAGGGCACGCATTAGTTCACTAAGAAGAAGAGGCATAATTAAAAATTAGGAATCTCAACTTTAAACATTCACTCCGGTGTGAGCGTTTGAAGTTCTCAACTAGGGGGTTATTGCTTTTCAATTGCAATTGTTGAAGTATCGTTGTGTTTAAGCAATCACGGTCGAGAGAAGGGACTAACAAGCAGGAGGTAGCAAATTGCTTCAGGTACGCAACCTTCTTCCAATTGAAAATTTAAATAATTAAAAAATGATTTTTGTATACGTCTTTGTCGTTGACTAACGGAGAGGGTAATTCCGGACTTATAGTATAATGTGAGGAATCGAAGGGTGAAGCCTCGATTCCAAACATGGTACATAAGAATGGTCAGCCCCTCACGTGAGGTCTTGGTGCAAATGTTACGCGGAAAAGGGGTATGACGAGGTGATTCTCTCATTAAACTTGATGCCAACACGAGCTTGCCATCCCCTGTTTGGGATCGTTCATTGAAATTGCATGTCTCTCTTCCTCACTTCCAAAACCCTTTATCACACAAGCTAAGTGGTAACATTAAAGAGTGAGAGTTGTGAGAATTTTGATTGGTCAAAGTAAGGGTTGATCGCTACATTATGGATGCAAGGAAATACTAGATCTCAAAAGCCTAAGTTAACATTAGGGTTAAAAAAGAATGTTATTAAGCGTAGGTTGTCTAATATTGAGGAAGTAGTAGAGGGAGTAGATGTTAGTATAGAAGTTAGTTCAAATGTTGAACCATTAATTAGTCCATTAGTTGAATTATTACCAATATCTACTCAAATTGAAGAAGGCAATCTTCCTCCCGAATTGAGTAAGAAAATAATTAACAAGTCTAATAGAATTAGACAAGAAAACTTTGTGAGTACTAGTGGATCTAGCGAGAGAGGGTCACCTAGCACCATGGATCCTCTAGGGGGAGGTGGAATTCCACCTCCCATACCTCCCTTGCCTCCATTTCCTCCCATCGATCCATTGGTAAGGCCGAGAGGCCTACCAATAATCGTACCCCAAGGATTGGTTTCGGTAGATATACCGTCTAACCTCCCAAAATTCTATGGGACCAAGGATGAGGATCCGTCTAGGCACATGGAGAGATTCGTTGAGAGGGTAATTAGTTCATTAATTACCAACCAACAATATTGGTTAGTGTGGTTTCCTACGACCTTAGACGGGGAAGCTTACGAGTGGTATAGAGATCACGACGAGGGACACTTTCAAACTTGGGATCAATTACAACGAGAGTTTCTAAATGAATTTCGACCCGAAGTCGGTCAAAGTATGGCTTTTAGAGCCTTAATGACTATGAGGCAAGGAAGGGATGAAGAGATTTCCGCCTATATTAGGAGATTTGACTTAGTGTGCGCAAGATACGTAGGTACTTTGCTCAACGATGATACCCTAATGCAATTCTTTATGAGAGGGTTTGTCAAAGCAAATACTATTAGGGGTGTGGTAGAAAGAAACCCTTGCACCCTAGCCGAGGCTAAGGAAGCCGCTAGAGACATGGAACATATCGAGAGAGATTATGAGCGGTTATGGAGGAAAGAGGATGAGTTAATCCCTCAATTCATCCCTCTCCTACCTAAATCGGGAGTGGATCCAACTAGGCCATTTAACCGTCCTCCGTATGTCTCCATTGAAGCGGTCTCGCTTCCCTTAGCGGTGAAGGCTCCCCCACCCATGTTAGCATTGCCGGCCCCTAGAACAGACCCTCAAATTGAAGAAGTAGAGCAACGGTTAGGTGCTACTCAACTAGGGTTTCAAGAGGCGATGTTGAAACAATTCCAAAATCTCACGGACCAAATGGCCTTGTTAATTAAAAATCAACAACCCGGTCCTCCACCTCAAATCGAGTCGGGTAATCACTCATCGGGATTTTGGTGTACTCAATGTCAACAACACGGTCATACGCCTCAGTTTTGTAGAAATGGGCCAAATCGCAATCAAAGAATGAACAATAACGGTCCGCAATAAAACCAAAGAGGTTCAAATCAAAATCAAAACCAAGGAAACAACCGGGGTCCGCCTCCTCGAGGTCAAAATAACCAAAATACCGAGAAGAAAGAATTTCACCATCTTTGCGGGAGGTATCATGTTGTAGGACAATGTTGGTCGGAAAACCAAGGTCAAGGGTGTAGTAATTGTGGAGGTCCACATCCGTCTAACCAATGTCGTCGTCCGGATAAGGTAGGTGGAGCACCAAACCCTCCAACCAACACACAACAATCGGGTCAAGATGTCATGAGAGGTTTCCATCCACAAAGTGAAGGTACTAATAACCTTAAACCTTCCAACCTCTACTATGATGGATATACAAACCTTCCGGGGCAAGGAGGTCAAGTCACACAATCACCTAGACAAATGGGACCATCTACGTCTCAAGATGTCCGATTTATGAATGCCTCCACCATTCCGGTAAATTTAGAGGTGCCTACTAATGGCCAGGGTCCATGTACTCCACATGCTAACTCTATATCATATGAGTTGAGGGGTCTTAAAGAGGAAGTTGTGCATAAGGCCCCGGCATTAGCCGTTACCACTAGAGCAATGAGAGGTAATGCACCATTAGAAGTAGAGGAGGAGGAAGAAGAGGAAAATCCCTTAGGAGAAATTCCTTATTTTTCGGATTTGGAGAATGTAACTAGAGAAGCTAGGAAGGCCACTAAGGCATTAGAGAGAGAAAATGAAATTGTCCATGAGAGGGAAAGATCTAATGTCATCCATGATTTAGATGGTAGTGATGTAGGAGAGTGGGAAGGTCCGGGCATTCCCGTAGAGGAGTTTGATAGTGTGAGAAGGCCTAAGGCCGATAGAGTATATGGATACGACCTTTGGGCCGACTTAAGCTCACTAAAGGCCGATATCACATTTGGTCAATTATTAGAAATTTCACCGGTAGCTAGGAAGACTTTGAAGGACGGAATGCCTGTGAATAGGAGGGCTAAGAGGCCAAAGACTAGAGTGTCGGCGAGGGTCCAAATGCAAGGGAGAACTCGGGAAGTCAAGGCGGTGGAGATTGAAGTAACGATAGTGGACAAGGTGGTTCCTCATGTATTGGTGGATGGTGGAAGTAGTCTCAATATTCTACCCGAGCACACTATGAGGAAATTGGAATTAAGTTTGACCGGTCCGTCGCCATTCGTCATCAATATGGCTAACCAAAGTCCGGTGGTTCCAGTGGGGATTATTAAGGATTGTCGACTTAGCACGGGAGGTGAAGAATACATTGTGACCTTTCAAGTGATTAAAATGCACGACAATAAGGATGCATTTCCCATCTTGTTAGGACGACCTTGGTTAAGGATGTCTAACGCCGTAGTAGATTGGGGAGGACAAAAACCTTCTATCACTTATGGTCCCGTAGATAATAGGGTCAAGGTCTCAATAGCACCTTTAAGTGGTTGGGTTAGGGAGGAGATTGATCCAATGTCGGATGAAGAGGAGAATGGCGGAAGTAATGAGAAATTTGAGGATACATTGGTGGGGGTTGTTCAAAACAAGGAGAAGGCTAAAATGTATTCCTCTAACGGGTTCTTAGGTCCTAGCTTTTACAATCAAGATGTTGATGGAGATTTTACACATTGGCTAAGACAATACCCGGAGTCCATTAGCGATGTCATGATGATGACTCATAGTTGTATCCTCCAAGATGATGTGTCTAGAGAAGATTATTTGTCCTTAGAGCCATGTGAGGTTCTCACGGAGGAGGAATGGGTGAAGGGAGGACTCACTCCATGGTTAGATGATATTGAGTTTAGTGATGTGAGTTTGGTACATGTAGATGGGACTCAAGATGAGGAGGCCATGTTAGAACTCTCAAAATTAGAGCCCGCTTTGCATTTTAAAACTACTTCTATGGGCATTATAGCGGGTCATGATATCAAGGATTATCCTAATGTCCCCAACGATTGGTATAGAGATACCGAGGAGCAAACACGAGTGGTCGAAGAAGATTGGAAGTTTGTGGATGTCAAAATGAAGAATGGCAAGGTTAGACCAATGAAGATGGGTTCTAAACTCGATGACGAGGAGATCAAAGAGTATAGCGATTTGATAGATGAGTTTAGTGATACCTTTGCATGGTCATACGATGAACTCAAGGGGATTCCTAGAGAGATGGTTGAGCATCGTATTCCGTTAGTTCCGGGCTCTAAACCGGTGAGACAAAAAAAAGGATGAATCCTAGATTGCAATTATTAATCAAAGCAGAATTAGAGAGGTTGTTGCAGGCTGGGTTTATAAAGCCGGTAGAGATTACGGATTGTGTTTCTCCCATGGTGTTAGTGAAAAAGAAAAATGGGAAGCTTAGAGTTTGTGTAGACTATAGGAAGCTCAATGATTGTATGCAAAATGATCACTTTCCTTTGCCATTCATTACCTTGTTGTTAGAGGAGGTAGGGGGTCATGAGCGGTATACATTCATGGATGGATACGCCGGCTACAACCAAGTAGCCATAGCATTAGCGGATTTACACAAGACGGCATTTACAACACCTTGGGGGACTTTCATATGGGTGGTGATGCCATTTGGTTTATGCAACGCACCGGCTACATTTCAACGACTAGTCATGTATATCTTCAGCGACTTGCTCTTCAAATCCATGACAGTTTATATTGATGATTTTAGTACCCAATCTAGCACTAAGGAGCATGTGCATTGTGTGAGAGAGGCCTTAGTTAGGTGTAGGCAAATGCGGTTGGCATTAAATCCGGACAAGACATTCCTAGGGGTACAAAGGGGAGTTTTGTTGGGTTATGTTGTGAGCCAAAAGGGAAGAGAACCGGATCCCGACAAGATAGCGGTCATTGACGGGTTAGAAACTCCGAAAAATGCCAAGGGAATCTCTAAGTTGTTAGGACATGTGGGGTGGTATAGAGAGTTGATTCCGGATTTTGCAAAGATAGCGGTCCCTATCACTCAATTGCTCAAGAAGGATGTCAGATTTGTTTGGACGGATGAGTGCCAAAAAGCCTTTGTAGAGTTGAGATCAAAATTGAGCACTTATCCCGTCTTAAGGCCACCGGATTGGGAAAAGCCTTTTCATGTGTATTGTGATGCTAGCAACGTAGCGGTGGGTAGTGCCTTGTGTCAATCCACGGGAGAGAAGGGGAAGGATCTACCCGTAGTTTATGCTAGTAAGCAATTGACTTCCGCGGAGAGGAATTACTCCACTACGGAGAGAGAGTGTCTAGCCATGGTATTTTCGGTCAAGAAGTTTAGGCACTATCTTATTTGTAATCCGGTAGTGTTTTTTGTGGATCACATGGCCATTAAATATTTGGTCAACAAGCCGGAGTTGAGTGGAAGGTTGGCTAGGTGGGTCTTGTTACTCGAAGAGTTTGATTACACGGTGGAATATAAACCGGGCCGCATGCATTTACAAGCCGACCACTTGTCTAGATTGTCGGAGGAGATGGGCACTACGCCAATAGATGATAGCCTCATGGATGATAGATTGTTTGTAGTCACGTCCACACCGGATTGGTATGCCGGAATTGTAGAGTTCTTGACCATTCAACAATTACCAACCGAATGGACGAAAGAGGAGAAAAGAAAGGTTAGAGTCAATAGTAGGCACTTTGCAGTGATAGGCAATAGATTGTTCAGGAGAGGAGCGGACACCATCTTGAGAAGATGTGTATCGCAAGTAGAGGTTCCGGATATTCTAGAGGCTTGTCATGATAGTGCTTGTGGAGGGCATTTTTCTGGTCAACTTTCCGGCCAGAAAATCCTTAGAGCAGGTTACTTTTGGCCTATATTGTTTCAGGATTCACACGACTATGTTAGAAGGTGTGATGCTTGCCAAAGGTACGCTCGAAATGACCTTAGGATGGAGATGCCATTGCACATTTCATTACCACTAGTTCCCTTTGAGAAATGGGGAATAGATTATGTAGGGGAGGTCCATCCCCACTCTTCGAGAGGGATGGCATACATTGTTGTAGCTACCGAGTACTTGACTAAATGGGCGGAAGCCAAGGCGGTAAAAACCGACACGGCCGCACATGCCGCCACATTTATGTATGAAAATATCATTACTAGGTTTGGAGTCCCAAAGATTCTAGTTAGTGATAGAGGTACACATTTTCTTAATGACCTCATTTCAGAGATGACTCAGAGGTTTAAGATCGACCATAGGAAGACTACTCCCTATCACCCTCAAACTAATGGTCAAACGGAGCGGGTGAACGAGATTCTAGTGGGCATTTTACGCAAGACGATCATCGACTCAAAGAGAGATTGGGACGTCAAGTTAAACGTGGCTTTGTGGGCTTATCGGACGACTTACAAAGTGACAACACAAACTACTCCGTTTTCTTTGGTTTACGGTATTGAAGCTACACTCCCTATTGAATTTGAGGTGGAGTCATTGAGGGTTGCAATAGGGACACGCCTCAACGACAATGAGTCTTTGAGAAATAGGCTCGGGGATCTAGAGGAGTTGGATGAGAAGAGGCGGAGGGCCGCTCAACACATGGAAGCAATTCAAAGGCGAAGGAAGGTTATCTTTGACAAGCGTCACAAGAAGAGGGCATTAGAACGAGGAATGTTGGTTATGCTCCAAGATGGGAAGAAAAAGGATTTTCCGGGCAAATTTGATGCGGTTTGGTTAGGTCCTTACATTGTGGCGAATACCTTTCCTAACAACTTGGTACAATTGGAGACACTCAATGGACAAAGTTTTCCGACACGAACGGCCGGAAGTAGGTGCAAGCAATTCCACACATGAAGACACTTGACTTCAAGCAAGACATTCTAGGAGCCGGTCCCAGATGGTCGCCAATAATGTGAGCCCAAATTGATGCCCACATGTGTTGTTAACACTTGTAAAACATTACAAGTAGTATTTTGTTGATTTATGATTATTCACAAAAATATAAAAATAGTGAAGCTTGAAGAAAACTAAGTTTGAAGCATTAGGCTTGTGTGGAGTGGATTTAAGTAGTATGAGGACATACCTTGGTAAAGTGTGGTAGGTAGAAAGCCAAGGTTAGTTAAATGTTTGAATTAGGATCTTTGTTGATCATTTGAGGAAGGAATGCTTAGGAGATTAGATGAGAGCCTACAAAGTAGGAGGAAATTTCGAAGGCTTATCGAGAGCCTTGTGGATGGGATGAGTCCCTACTTAGAAGGAGAAGGTTAAGGGGTTGTGATTGGAGGCTCTAATTCTCTCACCCTATCCTTACCTCATACCCTCTCTCCCTCTCAACTCACTATATAATCCCTCATTCTTCCTTCACTCATCCTCTCTTTCCTTCGTGCTCCTTGGCACCCCACGTGTTATAAGTGTGGGTGTATGGAAGCAAGATAGGAGCACATGTGTGTGCATGGTTTTGAAGTTAGGAGCCAAGGCTAGTTGGCCTTGAAGAGGGTTTGACCTCTTGTTAGCATTAGTTTGGGTGTGAAGGATTTTAATATAATTTATGGCTTCAAGTTGTAATACTTGAGTTCATATTTCTTGGGTATATGAGTTTGCTAAGTGTCATCAATACTATTCCACTCGGGCTAGGACGAAATCGAAGGGTGGAGTACTTTTGGTGACACCTCTTACCAAAATTCTTCCTATCCCTTGTCAATAGTCATAAATGTTTACTTCTGGAACTATTCACCTTCTTTCATTGAATGAGTAATAATTCTAACATTCTCACTAATTTAGAATATTGGAAGAATGTTTAGCTATCAATTTAAGTATAATTGACAAATCATCACTTCTCGCGAGAGAGAGAGAGAGAGAGAGAGAGAGAGAGCATACCTCTTATTCATCCAACATAAAAAACCCTAGAATAATGCGCAATCCCTATAATTAGTTTTAAAGACCCCAAATTGGTGTAGTCCAAGTAATTTGAGATGAACTAGCCACAACCCTATAGGGGGTCAAGTTTTTGTGTTGGATGGATGAGAGGTATGCCCGTATACAGTAATTTCCTCTTTTCCTTGGAAGGCTAACTATGTAAGTAGTATATATGCGTATGGGAAAAAGAGCAGAAATCTATGATAACGCCTATGTTTGCCAACATGAGTTATGGAGTCTCTTTGTTTGCATGCTATTGCCTCAATTAAGGGGAGGAAATCATGTGATAAAGGTAGAATTGGAGCTCACATCAATTTATGCATTTTTTTCTTCTCCAAAATATATGTATGTGATACGATGGGTGGAAAATAAATCATTATGGTAGTAGACATTAAATTTATTTTGGTGTGACATATGTGAAAATTGACATGCCATGTTAATTAGAGTGTCTTCTACGACTTCTCATGTAACAACAAGCTCCCATGCTTCCATGGTTGCCACTCAATAATTGCAATATCATTAATGGTGGCTTGACAATGGACAATGTGGGCCGCACTAAACAATATGTATAGTGTACTAATAGCTTGCTTTATAAAGATGTATAGGGGAAGCATCTTTGGTATGATTCTAAAATGATCACACTTTGCCTATATGATGTGCACTTTATATTGTATAGGCTTGACTTATCATCTTTGTCATAACGTGTTCTATGATATGATACTCTAGCACACTTTCATGTGCCGGAGAAATCGTTGAGAACCACTAGATCACAAGCATTCGAGACCCCCCCCTCCACATGAAAGTTTGCACTAATTTCCCCCGGACATAAGTGGCCGACGCAATTATAAGAAGAAGTTGAAAGTTCGAGCACGGGGGGCTTGACCACCTTTTCTAATTTAGCACCCAAAAGTTGGCTTTCATTCGAGCGGGAAAACCTTGACCTCCATAAACATGTAGGGGTGGGCTTGATACTGTCATAATAACCCTATTTTAAAATTTTCAATGTTGGCATAATCTTATCAACCAATCCGTATCCGAAGTTTTGCATATACTTTCCATTTTTATATAATTTCAAGATATAAACTTCAATAAATTCAGTAAATGAAATATTCAAAATGGGTTAACTAAGAGAACAACCACATTCTAATTTGCATGCTGGACAAAAAAACAAATCTACTAACTTATGTGTTGACCCCCATACTTCACATAGAAATTCTTAACCAACAAGATGCTTGAAAATATTAGCAAACATTGAACTATATTTTGCTTCAGCGCAACGGCCAGTACATGGAACTGTGCCCGAAGTAGGAGACATTCCCACAAGTTATTCCAAACTTTCCAACTGACCCATCCACATTTGATGTTTTTTTTGACACAAATTGAAAAATCAATGGAAGAGGTAACCCAAAATACAACCAACCCAGGCGAGCGACCCCGTCCACGTTTGACTAGCTTGTTTCAAAGCTCGTGGGGGTAACCGAAACCACACGCACACTAATCTCCGCCAAAAGTCGTGAACAAGCTCTAAAAGTCTTCCTATCAAAAGCGGTTGGAGGAGTGAAAGATGGGGAGGACAAGAAAGGTGCTCCTATAAAGAGAAGCCGTTTTCTATGTGGACTCAAAGTAACAAATATACTAACCTATAAGCACCGACTCGGAGGCCCTCATTCTAGCGGAATGAACGCGTAAAGAAAGTAATAACCCTTAATTCTTGGGATTATGTTTGTCATAGAATCAAGTAGGTTTAGATTCTTTCGGTACCACCTAGCAGGGTCCATAAAGGAATGTGGGTGTTATTTGGTTTGTTTTTCATGTTCTCCAACGTCTACCGATTGGATTTACACAACAAAACTTGTGTTGCATTAGCAAATCTATAATGAAAGATATGCCAAAAATGGATTAAAAAGCGGACCTCCCCTGATTTACTTATGATTATTGGAATTGCATGTTTGTTGATTTCTTAACTGGATACATAGGACCTCCCAATTATGTCCATTTTTTTAGCTTATGTAGTTATTATTATTTGACGACGTAGTCTAATCTCGTTTGAACATGTGCCTTTATAAAGCTTGCTCTTTGATCCTCACTGGACCATATGCCAATCAAATCTAGGGGCCCGATTAAGGAAACGAGTCACTTAAGACCCATCTACCTTAACATTACTAAGCAACTACGTGATTGTCGATCTCAAAGAAAATGTTGCGATTAAAAAACAATGATAATTACATATGCTTGTTGAAAAGTTCATAATTCACAACTAGAGTGCTTCCCATAAACAAGGAATTATGAAATTACAATGATAATTATGCTCATGTGATACATGGTCCCACAAAACTCAACCAAGAGATCTGTAATGTTATGTTCCTCCTAACGCTTCTCAAAAATATTATTAATAACTTCAAGGGACTTATCATCTAAGATGAAACAACTTGCACCCGTTTTCTATTTATTGCATTTACCTCCAACATCTCAGTCCATGGAATAAACAAATTGTGCAGTGCATCTTATATGTATAGTGGTTCATGTAGTTAGGTTTTTGCTATCACATAAACTAAACCAAGGAAAACGACATAGGGTGTAAGGTCTTAGGGAAGGTTGGCTAGTGTCTATGAGGATTAATGTCACATTGGATTTAGGTTTCTAATAACAATCTATGTCATGTACTCCTTCTTTCCTTCTTCATTCAGGTTAATTCACACTCTTGTGATTCATCGATGCTTTCTTGGTTGTGCATGATTATGTTCTATGTGTGTGGACTCCTATCACTTTAATTCCATTCATTATGGCACTCGTGAAGCTCAAAAGCTTGGCAAGTGACTCATAGTCAGGACAAAGTTTGGGGGTAATGTCTTTTGAGTAACCTCATAATCTTTAATTGTCATGTATTATACTTATCACTATATTCGTTAATTTGGGACTTTTTTGGCATTTTGAGACAGTTACAAATATAAGAACATGGATAAAATCACACGAATATTGGAGAATATTGTAAGATGCAAATACTTTGAAGCGGGTGTTCATATCAAGAACCCAATTAAGAACTCATATCAAGATGGTTTAGGTAGGATGACCCAAACATTAGACCATGTTGTTGTGGTCCATATATTAATTTGAGACAAGAGAAAGTCTCAAATTAACGAATATAGTGATACTTGCAATAATCTCAAAGATAAATCCTCCTAATCAACTAAAAACCATCATGCGAGTCTTCAAAACTGTAATCACCACCTTCATCTTCGGTGGACTTGGCAACTTGTCTCAAGAATCAACCACACATGTTAATACAATAGCAACGCACTTACAAGATAGGCTATATCCTTTGTTATATGCTTTAATCTATCTTGGATAGTCAAAGAATCTTCATTGGTTACAAACTTACTCCAATGAGGAAAGGTCTTTCTCCTTTCAAGGTAATGTCCTTGGCACCCTATAGCCTGCCCAAAATATCCTCGGGCTCCATCACCTATGCATGCAAGTTCATTGCCTATTTTGACAATGCATAGTGGACTTATTAGGCTATGTTATGATAGCAATGTTACCCTATGGTAATGTCTCACACTCACTTAGTTATCTCCCTTTATAAGTCTTGGCTATGCCCTTTCATATTTCGGCTACTAATATCTAAACCCATCATATGCTCTCTTAGTCTGTCCACTTTCACTCATGCTATTTGCCTTCTATCCCTATAGGAATTAGCTTCCTCTCGACCGATCATTGGCCCTACTATTAATCAATCTTTATAAGGTTATTGCCCTTTCTTTTACTCTATTGCACTCAATCCTAGGGATCTCAATCAACTTCCTTTAATTCTCAAAGGCCATTGTCCTTCATATGGCAATTAGACTTCACATTCCCTCTTAGGCTATTGGCCTTCCATCCTCCCATATTAAGATTGAATTACCTTTGAATCACTTTACTAATCAAATGTGTGCCATCTTCTCTCTTAGATTATAGCCTATTCTCATGCCATTAACTTTTACTTCTTTCCTCTCTCAAACTTGTATCATTGCTCAAATTTGTTGTTCAAAAATTTATCTAGATTATTTTGAGTCTTGAAGAATTTCTTCTTCTCATTTGAGTCAATCGCCTCTCTCAACTCTCATACTTCCTAGTTTGTTGTGGTTTACCCCTGCACGCTTTAACTTTCAAGGCCATCGCCTTAATATTACACATTCAAGTTTAACTATGGCTTTCACAATCCTACATCTTTCTTTCTCCCACTGACATGCAAAACTTCCTCAGACCATTGCACTCTTATGACACTCCTACTCACAATATTAATTGACATTATGTTTTAACATACCTCACTTTGCCTATCTATCACTCATTCTCATTCTTTCATGGTCTATCACCAACACTTACTCTCTTACACTTAAATTTGACTATCACAATCTTTAATCCATCTACTCACACTCTTGACAATTTGCTTACCCAAAATTATGATTATAACCCCTTCTCTCACACAAAATCTCACATCCACTTCATGAGGTATCCATCAACAATCATAATGTTGCTCTATATATAACAAGACAATTGCACATATAAATCCTCCAATTACTCTCAATGACATAGTTTAATTAAGTCAAGAATCCGAATCACTCAGTTAACACAAGTCCATTGCCTATCGGCCTAATGCCTATCTACCCGATCTCAATCTTTTAGTATCGGTGATTCCTATGCCTATAGCTCTCTATGGGACTATGCTCGATATCTAGTCATAGAAAATAGTTTCATTCTTCCTTGGCCGATCTTCTCCTTATTGAGTCAAGAGGAACGAGAAGGTGGTTATAGGCAATAACCAACTTATCACGGCTATAGCCTTCTAATCCTGTTATGAATGAAATTCTAACTACCAAACACTAAATGAAAGCCACCAAAATTTGAGAATTGCCCACTTCAGCCGGGCTATGACCCAAAAAATGGCTTACAAAGCCCCACACTAATCTTTTTGCGTCTTGCAAAACTTCACCTCTTGGTATGCTTATTGCCATGGTCCATCTGCTTGTATTGCCTTTGAGAAGATGGACAATAGTCTTCAACGTATCCCAATGCCATTACCTCCTCCTATGGCACCACGGTGTTAAGCATTAGCCTTTGAGTCTTCTATGCTCAGTTAATTACTCTGTAACGGGTGGCTCCGAACTCATTCACCATATCATGGTGAGGGCCAATAACGAAGTAGGTTGCACACATAGCCTCTAAGCATTTGTACTACCACGCTCAATTGTAGTTTATCTTTGTCAAAAACATCGCCTCACAGTTAACCTTGCTTAGCAGGTTCACATTGTACACAAAATCATATCTTTGACACCAAAATGCCAAAATGGTTGTGAAGATTGCCGCATGAAAGCACACGGGGTCTTGATGCTTACAATGTGCATAAGAAAATCGCATGTAGGACTCGTAGCAATCTTTAGGTGTCACAAAACTTCTTGGGATGATTGGCCGATTGTAGTCCATAATCAATCGGAGCTTGAGGTGACCATTTCCAACGCCTTGGACAATCACAAAATCTTGGATCATTGGTGATAGTCACTGGAGGTGTTGGACTCCAACCATGGCAAATCATCTTGTAGACGACATCATGTGCCTCTTCCGATCGAGTGTTGATTTGCCTCGACAAGCCTACATCCTCAAAAATCCAGTCGAAAGCCTTCTAGTTGGGAATGGGCTCTTTGATGTCAAAATCAAAAATTGCATAACAATTGCCTAAGAACTAATGTGCCAAGGGCGAAATAGTGGTCTCCTCGTTGAATGTAACAATGACTGCAATAAATTATAAAATGATGTTTTCTTGCAGTCACTCTATATTAAATATTGTATTTAGTGCCATCTACTATTTGGAATTACGCAATGCTATATCTATCTATTGTATATCTTGTATTTCTCCAACAATTGTCAAATTGGTTGTTTGGACATTAATGAATGTTAACAACTTTACTTAGTAAGAAGATTACATCAATGGCAAAAAGATATAGCAATGTGTAACCCAAATAGCAAGTGACACTAAATATCATATTTAGTGTAGTTCGATTGTTAAACCACCCTTAGTTTGGCATATTACAATGTTTGGGATAATAGTTTTACGTTATAGTGTGCAAGAGGAAGATATTACTGAGCATACTAATCCGAAATGTCATGTGTACTCTAGTGGTCAACTTTTTGACCATTGTGTGGCCTAAGCATAGACCTCACAATATTATTGAACACACTATTATCAAGGCAATTGAGCATATTATTTCCAAGACAAATTTAGCCATGCCAAGTGTCACACGTTACACTAATGATCAACTTGTTGACCCTCAATGTAACTAGACACAGACATGCTAATAAGATTAATAACGTTATTTGATTTGTGACACTAAATATCATAAACAATGTGGTTATATAACTTGCCATATAGAAGATAATACGAAAATCAAATAATCATAATGAATAATGAATGGATTGGAAATTATGACGTTATTCTTTAAAATTGGATTTGTAATAAGTGTCATGTGATGTTATGAGCTTGTGGTTATGATCAAGGTGAAGCATCCGTCTCTCATGCCATCACTAGCGGTTGGCGTTTGTCTCTCCCTCTCTGCCATGTGATCAATGAGTACAATTACAAATAAGTCTTATCTTAATATTGAGGTTGTCTTGCAAGTTCATAACATTATTAAGTAGTGTGCATTCATTCAGTTATGTGGGCCCTGAAAATACAACCATGGGATGCCGCAACTAGTGCAAATTCAGATTGAATCTGCGCTAGTTGCGGCATTTCATGGTTATATTCTCGAGGCCCACATGAACAAAAGCACACTGCTTAACAATGTTGTGTTCTTAGTACTCTACAATGTTGATATTACATGCCTCTCTAGATCATAAAATATGCCCATTTACTACTACAAATGCCAAGTCTAGGAAAAAACATGCATTATCAACATACAAACTTGTTGATCCTAAAACTTTTCAGTGAGATATTACACATGGGAACAACAAACATGTACATTATTCAACTCACATTGCAAATTTAGATAACAATACATGATTTTCATGACAATAAATGTGAAGCAAGATCAAACAATCTTCTTTTCTTGCTTAGAATATACAAGCAAGTTATTGACATGTTGGTGATTGTAATCCCCAAGGGTTTTCTCTTCATCGGAACTCTAAATGACTTGGGGGACTATGAAATGGGTATGAAATACAACCCCCTCTATACAAGAAGATTGTAGAGAAAAGCAAAGGTATATGTGCAAATAGTGTGTTAGATAATATACTCATGTTAGGTATTTATGAGGTATTTATTTAATTTGCAACCAAAAAATGCTGATGTGCAGTTTATTAAGGACATAAACCACATGAATATATGATATTTAAATCAATATTTGCAAGTTTGCTTGACAAAGCTTTTATGTACTAGCCTTGCAACCTTCATTAAATAGCAATTGAACAATACATGTTACTTTGTGAAAAATGTTGGGGTCACTGTGTGTGTGTGTGTGTGTGTGTGTGTGTGTGTGTGTGTGTGTGTTTTTTTTTTTTTTTTTTTTTTTTGGTTATTTTGACATTGAGATGACTTAACATGGATGCCTTTCAATGCTCAAATGATGTGCACACACAAAAAGTTGTTACAAAGCACATAAAGATTAAATCCATAGGTTGAAAATCAAATTTAAACTCTTCAAATCGGCCACATGGCATTGAACATAAATCCATGTAATCTACTTTGGAAAAGAACACAATCCACTATAAGAAAACTGCGTTTTTTGATGATGTTTTTGAAATTTTAGGCGACATCCAATAGAACATCCAGATGTTACAGTGGACGTCATTATTGACATTTGGATGTTCTATTGGATGTCGCCTAAAATCGTCTACGTTGTCCAAAAACGTCATCAACAACGCAATTTTCATCATCAAAAACGCAGTTTTCTTATAGTGATCATGTGTAAAAACGGTGGCTAAACATACTATATATTGCATAGAATTTAAGTTGTATTCAGCCGTATTTTACAATATTTTGACATCCTAATTTCAAAAATATTTTTTAAATTAAAAAAGCACTAGAAGGATAGAGCTATTTCAATACAAGTTATTGTTGTCTAAGAAACCATTGAAAATGAAATCTACAACAACACATAACCCCTCAATAGATCATGCTTTGTATAAGGTAGGATCCTTACATGGTGTAATTGTCTGCCATGATCTACGACATGACATTCAAGTGGATAACCATTGTCGATCTACCTCCGCATATGACGATCCATAATTTGCTCCACATGTTTATGGTTGATAAGGCCCTTGGGATGGGGCTTTCTGCGAATACGGATCAAGTATAGTAACTAATGGCTCCTCAAATGAGGGTTGTCGCCTCTACCCGACTTCAAAAAAACATTGGCCACAAATCCCATATTGAATGCATCACTCTTCAAGGTCTCTCTTATATATATATAGCTATATCTATATATCACTTCAACTTAGGTTACAAGCAATTGATAGGGATTTCATTCTCAAAGTGGCATCGGCAAAGCATGTTATCAACTTGGAAGTAAGAAAATGGACACAAATTCTCATTGGCAATGAGATCATAGTTTTTATGACTTTTACCCTTTGAAAGGGCCTTTGTCATTTTTTAATTGAACCTATATACTTAGGCTAATTCACTTTTCATTTGTGAATTGCCTTTGCATGGTTCTTTTGAGTGTATAAGAGTACTTGTGGAAATTTCTACTAATTTGTTTTACAATATCATAATCAATGCTCAATTAAGCTAATTTAAACTAATCAAGCATTTAGGGTTAAGGGTTTTAAAGCCCGTGATTAAGGGTTAAGAGTTTACAGGTTACAATTTAAGGTTTAGTTTAGGGTTTTGATTGAGATTAATTAGTTTCAATGTGTATGAATACTTGTGAAAGGACAAGGCCTTAATTACAATATTATAAAACGAATTAGTACAAGTTCCGACCAACATTCATACACATTCAAAAGAACTACACTAAATATGCAATTAAGTGCCATATGGTATTTAATGTCACTATGGTAACTTTTTGGATGACACTTCTTATGGATAAGTGAACAAATGTTGTCATGGATGATGGATGAGTTCATCCATTGGCCAAAACCCTACCTTCTCTTGCCAGCAACTTGTGATGAAATATTGTCATGGATGATTGAAATTTGGATGAAAATTTGTTTGGTAAGTGAAAGTATTGCAACACTGTAAATCTATAATTGCCCCAACATTTACAAGGAATGACAAATAATGTTGGGTTAAACATTTAGTGCTAGTAACACTATGCCGCGGTTTTCAATTAGTATTGAGCAAGACAACTAGAATTGGTGACACTAAATATCATATTTAGTGTAGTCCATTCACAAACGAAAGTGAATCATCCTAAGATTTTAAGTTAAATTTAATATCGACAAAGGCCCTTTCAAATGGTAATTCACAAAAGTTGTAACCTTGTTATTAATAAGGATTTTCCATCATATTCCTGACTTGCAAGTTGATTACATGTTTTCTTGATGGATGAAATTCATGTTTTAAGTGAAAGTGAACATATATATATATATGCTTACCTTGAAGGTGAGGCACACTCAATGTGGGTTTTGTGGACAAGCGGCTTTCAAAAATGTTTTTGCTGGGCGGGGTGGGCAGAGACGTCGGCCTTCTTTTGAGGAGCTATTAGGGATGAGGCGGGCCAACCCTCGGGCTCCCGCCTCTTGGGTGAGCCCCTTATCCACGGAATGCTCCGTCCATGCACTAGTAGAAAACTATGCCAAAAAGAACCGCAACCAAAATCGGCTACGGTTCTTTTTGGCATAGTTTTCCACTAGTGATGGGACCTTACTGACCACAAAATTATGTTTTGTCTCCAAATCCTTGTTTGGCCTCTATGAGGTGGAAGGGTTGAAAACGCAATGTTCACCGTTTGGGTAAGTGCATGTATGTAGAGTGATGTTTCGTAGCACCTACCAAGGGGGAGGGTGGAAATGTTGAACGGTCTATAGATCCTTGGGGTTATTATTTTTGGTCAAATTAACAACCAAGTTGGCATCAAAAACCCTGACTTAGTCAATTGAGGTTAACCCTGAAAAGTCAAGGAAGCGTTTTTTTGGGACATTCATGACTGCCTGACAATACCAACATACACGTTTACATTATAATCTTCTGGTTTAAGAGATGTGTATGGCTGAAAATTTGCATGAATAATCCTAACTACACGAAGATGCCATCCGTACGGTCAGATTTATCATAAGAAGCTCCGATTGTCTTTAATAAGCTTCGGTATTGGCATGAACTGTTTTGGGCGATTTTGGGCTTCTACATAGTGCAACCCCCATGGCAGGTGCTGGGAACTATGGAATCCTTGTCTGTAGGCCGTGCTTATCTTGCTGAATCCAAACAAAATCCGGTGGGAACCTTCTTCAGTGGACTGCTGGTCCACCGGTTCCTGAGGACCCTCGACTGCTCAAAGCCATCCGCCCATGCGCCGCACCCGAACCAAATTAGCGAACTCCCTTCGTATTAAATCACCAGGAAACAGGTTATGTGCACAACTCTAGCCAGCTCTCAGATTCTAGTCACAGGAGAGTCTGATCACTGAGAGCCTGGAGAGACAGTAGTGCTCCTGCGCAGACAGAAGGCTGCTAACTTAGGCAGCTTCGGTGTAGTGCAAATTGCACAAATCTCGAGTACCTTGTTGCACTCTTCTTCCTTTTAGACTCTCTTACCAAGAGTCTCAATTAGAAGGTTACCCTGACGTTGAAGAAGAAGGCGTGACAAGGTGCGTGCCACAAGGCTTTGTCAAGGTGATCAATTTAGAATCTGAGAGGATTCTGATCAGTGGGAGGGCGCTGGCAAGAGACTGGGAAGAGACATGCAGTCCTGCACAGTCTGAGGGCTACTAAGCTTCGGTGCGGCGCTTTGTAACATTCTTCTGTTCAGATCCTCGTACCAAGAGACTAAGTAGGTAACCCTGGAGTTGAAGAAGAAGAAGAAGGTGGGTTGGGTGTGTTGCAGTGGTGTGAGTTAATGCTCCCCGGGAGCCAAGTGGAATATGGCAGTGGAAACCTTTGAGGTCGCTAGATTCATCCCTCCTCACTGCCTCTTAGTTGTTCAGGAGCCTGCTTTATCATCCTTCAAGTTGGCCTACTGTCGAAGCTATAAGAAGCGCCTTGTGAATCAGATTCATTGAAATCTGATTCTGTTGCATCAGATTATCGTTAGTTCCATATCTTGTTGCTGTTCCTCTTCTAATTTATTGGGTAGCAAAGCAAGAACTGGCTTTTTTTACAAAGAACATCAAGCAAATCAAGCAAATCAAGCAAGCCCAGCGAGCAAGCATAGCAAAGCAAGGATTTGGAAGCAAGAAACCCTAGTCATTCAAGATGCCAGAAATCCGCGAAGATTGGGATCATCTGGACTACCGGAATCGGCATGCCGCCAATCTGTAAGTTCCCCAACCAATCTGATACCATCTGCACCTTCTTCTTGCTGTTGGGTTGGAGGCTCAACCTCTCCAATAGCTCATAAAAGAAGAGTGGTTCATGCCTTAGAGAGAAATCTAGACTAGATTTGTTATATGATCCTTGTGGCCAAATAGAATATAAACGTCGGCTTCCTGAGGAAGCAAGCGTGAAGGACGAGCCTCTTCGTCCGCAGGCTAGACAAACATGACTACGCTGGTTCCCTCATGCGTGTTGATGCCCTCGATGCTTTGTAAAGTTTGTCACATTCTTTACTTGCTTTGTGGAAAGATTTTTTAATGAGCAAGAGAGCCACCCATAACATCAACCCCAACCTAAGAACTAGATTGGCTTCAAAACCGCACCGTTGAATGAGGGTAGAGGTTGAGGAAGGGTTGCTTGCCAACTTGAACCTTATAACCTCAAAGAGATTGAGGTTGGGCCTTCTTGGCCCCACTTTCTTCAACACCCTCTTGGCTTTTATGCTTCCCGCTACCTACAAAGGGAAAACAGAAACTCAAGACAAGAATCCGTTGTTGGGAACGAGAAAGGCCATCCTTAACCTCAACCCCAATTCCAATAACTCAATACTGGATGACAAGATAGGTTAAGGAAGGACCAGTCGCCCACACGAACCTCAAAATCCATGCTTCCATGCTTAGACATCTGTAACAAAACCGTTGAGTTGAATCTACACATTGTAGACCTGCTATCCAAGAGAGAAAGGAGTCATAGACCTAGTCTGATACAACCCAAGACCTGAGATAATTTTACAAATCTGAAGTTGGTTGTGGGCACTTCGAACTCTAGAGACAATATTGGCTGTAACTTGATTGGATCGGGAACTGTCTCATCTGGTTAGCAATTGCAAATGATACATATCATCATTCAAGTTTTAGAATTGGAGTTTAGATGTAAAAGTTATAAGGGATGAAAGCAAAGATTCTTTTCTCTCTTCAAATGATCATGTACTAGGCCCTCACAATTGTTTTGATGAGCAAATGTTAAATGATGTGTATATTTCGAATACATAGTCCAATCTCATTGTAACACGTGCCTTAAGCACAAGCGTTGGGCTAGATACTATTCAAATACCTTTAAGTGTCCAATTAAGAAGAGAGACCACATAAGACCCAACAAACCTTAGGCAATAAAAGAGCGAACCAATGCACAATCTTGCTTTTCAATCGATTTGTAGGTGCAGGGTGGCTTAAACCTAAGGCCTTAACTTGGATCCCATGAGATTTCCGAGGTTAAGCTGCCTAAGGTTGGAATAGTACTTGGGTGGATGATCTTCCTAACACTTGATTTCTAGTGCACCCTATCACCTATGGTCCACCCAATCATAGTGGATATATCTAGGTGAACTAAATATTTTCACTCAATAATGACGTGGGAACCTAATGACTTGCCCTCGGGAGAGATTTGTGCCAACTAGCTCGTCTGTGCCCATTCAAGGTGTTCACCTTCAAAGGAGGCAGTAATCTTCAGGGGCTTTTTAATTTTCATAATGTCCGTTTCATGATTACATATAGACTTAGACCAACTCGAGAAATGAAAGCAACACCATTATTCACGCCAATGACAACATCGAAGTCGTCTTTCTTTTTCCTTTCTGTAGGAATGTGAAGTTTTTTTTTTTTTTTTTTTGTGTGTGTGTGTGTGTGTGTGTAGTTGTAAGTTATTATGGAGAGGTTAATACAGAAGTACAATATTCTCATGATTACAAGAGCAAATAGTTGACCCTTGATTGAGCTTATGTCAAAATAATAGTCAACTATCTGAAGTGCTCTACCAAATTGACTCTGGGTACCTTTCATTTTGGCTTGTGGAGTAGGATCCCATTGCAACAGCCTACAAACTCAAAGGGCATATTGTTCCCCGATGACAATAATGATACCTACAGGGTGATCATCCAACTCACAGGTTGGGCCAACAAGAGGAAGGTGTTCATAGGGAAGATCCCCAGCCTAGTGCTCGCTCAAAAGATCGCCGACACTATATTTTATTTCACTGGAAGTGAGCCTGTCCACAACACGATTGCCTACTTGCAGATTAACCCACTTCCCGTCAACGACGATCTTCAATCATTTTCCCGGAGGGAGGACTATCTGGAGTATGTCGTAAAAATAGCACAGGGTGGCGAGGAAAACCAGGCTAAGAGGGAAGAGCTTAGGGAGTGGTTGCACAAGGTGGTGGAGAAAGTGAGGGAGAATCATTGTAATGACGGTCAGGACGAAGAAGGAGAAGCCGAAGCTGACAATGACTACAATACTTTCATACTCGTGGACGACGCTTTAACAGGTGGTCTCGAAATGAGGAGAAGGGAGATGGACATGTTCGATCCAGTGGAAGTGGATGAAGAAGATGGAGAATCTCATGGAAACCAGGCCCAAGCAGGCCTGCCACAAGATCAATATGCACAATCTGCTCGTGACACCCCCCAAACTTGTGAGTACCCTCCTTTCACCCAGGTTTTGTCCACTTTACCACATGTTTTCCCACGTGGTAAATTTCTCAAAGTTTCATGTATATAAGCAATTGTGTTTTCATGTGTTTTGAGATATAGAGATGTGAATTGAGTTGCATGTTCTTAGCGTCAATTTTCATGCAAGGGGGTAACAAACAATTTTTGATGGCTACAAACGCTACCCTCCATATTAAATCCTTCCATTCATGGCTTGGGATACATCCACGCAAGGGTCCATTCGCCAGGTTTCGTCACTTTACCACATGTGTTTGTACAACTTTCTTTTTTCTGTGCTTTTAGACATTTAGATGTGAATTGAGTTGCGGACATTTAGTGTCAATAGTTTATGAACATTTGGTGCTTACAAATGTTCCCCTCCATAGTGAATCCTTCTATTCATGGTTTTCGGATACTTTCATGTGAGAGGTTGGATAAGTTGCAATATGCAAAAAAAATTTGCATATTCACACGGTAGGGCCCAACGCCTTTTCATTTAACCTCAAATCTTTCCTAAGCCCATCAAGTTTCCTTGTTTCATGCATGAGGTTTGACTATTCCATGTGTGTTTGTGGGAGGGGGTGGGTGTGGAGTTAGGACTCTTACTAGAGCCCAAATGAAACATAACCTTCTTGAGCAACCGTTGCAGTGGATTCACAATGAATATCCTATGTGGATCTTCTGTGAGTTCAACATACAATTGAACAACTTCACGGCTTAAAATAAGCAATACATCAAGGTGAGGACTAGGGGCTTTTCACTCACTGATTATCCCAATTAGTGTACGTAACTATTCGGAGTTATGCAGTGCAATAACATCTTACTCATGAGTTCAATTTTCACTAACAAAGATTTCTAGCATATGAGGTATTTGAGGTTGGTTCATGTATCTACTGACAATGTTAACTAAATAAGCTATGTTAGGTCCAGATTGAGTGCAATAGATAAGTTTCCTCACCATTCTTTGATATATTTTTGCATCAACATAGGGTTGCCCCATGTCTATTTTAAGTTTAGTCCCTTCCTACATAGGAGTGGGGGAAGGATTATAGTCAATGAGTCTAAATTCCTCCAATGTAGTTGTTATGTACCTCCTTTGAGGCATAGTAATTTCGTGCTCATGAAATATGTACTCAATTCCTAGTGAGTGAGAAATAATTCCTAGGTTTGTCATAGAGAATAGTTTCTTGATTTCTTCTTGGAGCCAATTGATTTTCTCAACATGATCACCAATCATATAGAGATCATCTACGTACAGAATGAATATAGCTATTCTCCCTCCTTCCTTAAAATAATAGAGATTATAGTCAACATCATATATGTCTTTTCCCTTGACAGATAGAGACTGACCCCCTGCAGTCTTCCCGGATGATTTTCCTACCGCTTCAGGCTTCCCAAACACTTTCTTGTCTGAGCTTCATACTTTGTAGCCCCATAATCTACATACCATTTGCATTCTCCAAAATCAAGACTTGTTAGATTTGCTTCTATCATGTCAAAGGCATTGGAAAATGTCTCCCTCTCATTTGGGAAATTGTTGACCAAATTTGCTAGAGCCCAAGGTGGAGCTTGTTGTCAATTAGAGCCTCGACGTTGGAATTTTGTAGCAAGTTCTTCACATGTGCGCATGACGTGACCTTCAACCCCCACAGAAATGGTACACCCCAACCTTTCTAGTTGGTCCCCTATGATTGTTCTGGCCACCAAAATGTTGGCATGCTTGTGGCTGGAACCCTTTGGGTCTAGCTTACACCATGAGGATTTCTCCCTCATGTTTTGACTCGCGCACTTCACGCCTGATTTCCCCATTGAGAAGAAGAGAAATGAGCTCTAGAGAGTAGGCATCTCGTTGCAGTAGGCGATTGAACTCACCATCAACTCATAGGACTCAGGTAACGCCGTGTGCTCCACAACTTCCTTGTCAGGGATCTTCTCTCAAATCCTAACAAGTTGATTCAAAAGATCGTGCATTCCCTGAAGGAATGTGGAAATAGAAGAACCTTCCTCCATCCGAAGGTTCATAATCTTCTGACGAAGCAACATGTGTCTTGCATTATTGTTGGTGGTGACAAGTTTTTTTAACCTTTCCCAACACAGAGTAAGATCCACTATGTCTAGGATATATGGTACTACACAATCCTTCACCGCCAGATTGATAATGGATAGAGCTTGCTTCTTTTGCCGCTCTTTCTCTGCACTAGCGTCGATGTCTCTGACTGCTATGAATGCCTTAGTATCCATCGTCACCATGTCCCACAAATTATCACGTTCTAGGAGATTTTCCACTTTTAAACTCCAAACCCTGTAGTTGTGAAACCCTTCAAGTTTAGAGACCTTTGCTACTGCTTCATCACTGAGAGCCATCGCCACATCGGTAAGTAGTTAACTCCGACATTCTAGTTAACTTCGGAATGTAGCTAACTCCAAATTCTACTTCTAGATTTCTCTCTTCTGCCAACTACCACATGGTCATGTCACTCTTATTCACAAACAATTCAATTTCCTCTTCGGAGATTTTGGACCCAATGAGCAGGGAGAACCGACTACTAGTTACAAATGACCCGGTTGGACTCAGAAACACCGAATCTTGACTGATTATGCATAGAAATCTCCCTGGACATTGTTCCGCTCGTCACCTCACATGCACAAATGATCTTGCAAAGAGCAGAACCACAAGACTGAACAACTCTTAAGTAATTAGCTATCTTAGTAAATGAGGAGCTAAGCTCACTCAATTGATCTTCACTCCTGAAAGAAGGACTGATCTTGGTTTTCTTTTTCTTTTTCTTTTTTGAGACAGAAGGCCAACCAGCCAACGCCTGATCTTGGTTCTTGAATACTGAACAAAAGATCCTCACTCTGATACCGTGAAGTATCACAAGCCTCCGATAGGAATTGTGCAAATATAGTCCAAATGAATAATGGTCCATTATATACAAGTGAGCCCGACCATGAGCTTGACTAACTAACCTAGAAGATTGTTCCTAATTAAATGTCCACTTAGGGTGAACGGCTAACACTAATGTTCCTAATAGATTTACTATCAGAAACAGTGAAGACTGTGCCACGTATATTGAGGTTTCTACAATTATAGAACATAAATGACTGTGCTTGGTAAACTATTACATTCTCATTAAATAGTTATAGCACTGCGTAACTCCGAATAGTAACGCACAAATTGGGATAATCAGTGTAGTCTATGCTCAGCGACACTGATTCCTGGAGTCTCTGATTCTTGGAGATTGGTTTCTTAAGCAGAATAGACTATGATCCATCCTCACAAGCTTCAAGAATGTAATTAAGCTGGCTCGAGTTTATTGCGTCAATTATTTTACTATAGTTTTGTCAACTGTCCATTTCCATGTGGTAACAGCTCTTTGTTGCAATCTGTGATTATCAGTGGTGAGAAATGTCTTGCTCCAGGAAAGAATTGTCACTCTACCCCCTGTGATCAGTGCTGATCATTATCTAGAGTTTCTTGATAAAGAAGGGCCCTCCCTTCTTGATCACACCGGAAATACAGAACACATGCTGGCGAAGAAGTCGAAAATCTTATTCAAGATGGCACAAGATCTCAAGGTTCTCAAGCCGGCGGATCCTTCCATTCTTGGCCCTGACTTTGATATTTCTCGTTGGGGTTGCCACAAACATCGTATTCTTGTTGAACTCAAGCATGAAATGAGGCTTGTGCGTAGCCGGAGATGCTCTTCAGAAGTGAGCAGTTCAGGAGTGTGTGTCCTCTCATCGACACCATTCCAACTAATATTGGAATTGATGGCTGAAGACTTTCGGGTTAAGATGAGGAGTGGAATCCCACCCTCAACGTGAATTATAGAGGCTTGAATACATGTGAGCCAACGTTTTGGTCACTATGGTCATTTTAGGTTACATGGATGAAAAATGACCTTACTTAGCTGAATTCAATGTGGTGGTTTTGAGTAAGCTAGAATTATAGTCGAGTTGCTTCAGGTGTCCTAACTTGGTACAACCGTCGTCTTTTTTGCGTAGCCGTAAGGAAGCATGGTGAGTTAGAGAAGTCAGGCATAAACAATTTGAACGCATAATTTTACTCAGTGGACATGCCAACCTCAACAGAGTGATTCTGCGAGGTTATAGTTGACATAAATGTTTTTAAGCATAAACAATAATTGCTGCAATTGTGGAAATGTGAGTGAGTAGCTTTGTGATGAAGCTTTATTGTTTTTTTTTATATATGTCACATGTATGGAATAGCTAAGTCCGGTTGAACTACACTGTTTTTTGCATTTAGTGTTGTGTGGCATTTATTGTTGTTACTAGTCATTTACCTGCAACATTCTTGACCAACCACTCGACAAATAGTGTTTCTTATGCTGCCACCTTCTAGTAGTGGAGATGGTGCAACCATGTGGCAACAAAACAAAAAACATAAAAAGTATTATAACACTAATTGTGGACATGTAAAAATCTGAACATGGCATTTAGTGTTGTGGTTCGTAATTACTGTTTACAACACTAAATGCAAAAAACAGTGTAGTTTCTTGATGTGTGAAATAGTGAATGATTGTTTCTAGTTGTGAGTGCAGTTGATTAAGTTTGAATTTGTGAACATGTGTGTTTGTGAAATGTGCAAGAGTAAATTGAGATTAACTTGGACTTATGGATGTGTGAGACAGAATGTGAAATATGCGCAAAAGAATAGTGTTCTTCATGGAAGAGAGGAAGAGGCATATAGACTTAGTCTAAAGAGATGAAGTGGATAGTAAATTGTCAAATAGACACGAGAATTGATGAGAGTGAAAGTAAAACCATAGGCCGAAAAATGCGCTTGAGTGAGATGTTCTGCAACAAGGAATTGCGTTAAACAATAGTCTATCAACACCAAGAAAAAGATCTTCGAGTGATCGTGTTGTAGTGGAGATGTTGATCAAGTTCAATCACTGATGAAGAAAGTCCTTGGTGATTAAGCTTGGCAACCAACCTTGATATAGTGAGGATAAAAATATGTCCATGAAAGAGGAAGAGTCATAGGATGTGAAGAGGACACTAATTGTTGATACATGTAAGAGGTAAAGTAAGAAAGATAGGATGAATCTTGTGATTAAGTTTATTGTTATAGTCAAGGAGATAACTACAGTTGTAATATGTGGTAGTTGTAATAGTTGTAATAGTTGTAATAGATTTCATTTTTGCAGTAAAGATTTGCCAAGGTGATCTATATTGATTGTATGTCGATCCAACGTTTGTTTTTCATGGGGAAGAATTCAATACCTTAGGTCCTTGGCATATAACACATCCTTGGTAATTGAGAAAGAGTGGGTGTTTCGAAACAATTGTGAGGAAGACCACCTTATCTTCAAGGTTGCAGGTGTCTCCCACATGGCTACAATGAGGTTTGTAGCCTTTCCAAGGCAATGGGAAGAGGTAAGAAGATTGATTGTGAGGTGATCCTTAGTGAGTTGTAGTGGCAACTAACTAGTGCAACAAAACAACTTATAGAGGACTTAGACAAATGTTTTCCACACTATGAGGTGATGTGTGCCTTGGCCATAAAAAAGCCCCAAACATGGCCTACCATGACATTCTTAACAAATCTGATTTGACTTGGGGGGTCAAAGGTCTTATTGTGACCCGGAGCAACTTAGTCATTATTTGGAAGGATAGGCCTCAAATGAGCATTATTTCTTGATTTCCACTCGGGCTGCGCTGTTTCGGCCGGGTTGGTTGTATTTTGGGTTCTTTCTGCAATTGACTTTTCAATTTGTGCAAAAAAAAGAAAAAGAAAAAGAAGATGTGTGCCTTGGCCATATACTACCCCCAATATTGGCTACCCAATACATTCGAAGCTACATATCCCATGCATATTGCAACATTTAAAAAATTCTATTGGACAACAAAGAATTTGCGGGTACCCATGGATGTTGAGGAATGGGTGCAATTACCCCTTGATATCCACAACAACTCTTCTCTAAAACCACTATGATATCAAATGCCTAAGTTGCCATGTCTTTACCCATTACCGAGAACCCAATATCCCAGCTTTGCGCAAACTTTCTATCAATGCTTTCATCGCAGCAAAACTCTTCGAGTTCATATAAGTTGTTGATATTGCTCATGTACAAGTCTCGGGTAGTGTGGAAGATGAGAGAACATTCATCTCCTTGTCGTTTTTTAAGAGCAAGTTGAGGAACTAGCTCACAGTCCACCTGGACTTGGTGGTGTGCATGTTTTTGCAAGACTTCTACACCTTGAACACATTCCCTTACCAAGTAGCAATATCAAATTGGAAAGCTTTAAGGGTTCTCTATGGAGGGAAAGATTGGATGTGTTATAATGTATGTTGCTCCAAGTAATTTCTAAGTGCAATGGTAGTGGATATATGTATAAGTGAGGGTAGGTAGTAGCAGCTAAGTAGTGGCTTGGGAAATGAAGGACTGGGGGAAGGACTAGTGCACTCTAGTTCTATGAGAGGTACCTAATGTACTAAACATGCACTCAATTTTTTGGAACACGATGAGGGAAGGCGTGAATTTAATACCTCAAGAGTATGGTGTCAAAATATGAACCTTGTGTGGCATGCTTGAGGGTGGATGTATTTCATGACTGCTTGTGTAATGTCCATTGGCTATAAGGATGGAATTGTTGGAGGTTGATGTCAGCGCATGTCAGATGCCTAGATTATGGTTTTGTTTGAGTGGTGGATAGGTTGTGCTAATGTGTGGTTTTGCAAGCCGGTTCACGCTGTAAAAGGCATGGTCAAAAGATTGGGGTTCCACTCTCATGTGGAACATTTTTTTTAACAAAACCACTAATTCACATATGTAGCCAAATGTTTGTGTTCTTTGCATTGTGCTTACCACATTTACATCAGTAGTTTAGGAAGTGGGGACCACATGCTAGCTCCACCTCAGCAAAACATAGCCACATACATGTGCCACAAAAATTATGTGTAGTCACATACATATACGTTGCATGACATCTTCTCGCATTTGCCATATTATAAGTCATCCCACATCGCCAAGTGGGTCTCCTTTAACCTCACTCAAAGTGCCTCCAAACCTAGCCAATGGATGGGCCAAGAGCCAATGAATAAACCCATTTCTTTTGGAAAAAAAAACAAAAAAACATTGCTACTACGGGAGACCTTAGACCCCTTACCCAACGAGGTTTTGAGTTAGACTCACCTTGACTCACGGTCCCAAGGACATGCCTCAATCTCCCCGCAAGCTACCCATTATTATTTACTAGCCTCATGACCTTCCTTTGCAAGTTCGGGGCATGCCCTGACTAGTGCAGGTCGCTAAGGACCCTGAACGGCTCCACTGGGACTAGCCACATCAGTCTAGGGAGTGGGTGAAATCTTGGGACACCACTTGATGGCCTAGCTACTTTTCCCCACTCATAGCTCTAAGCTTTGAGTACTATGTGCATGGGCCCCACCTGACCATAAACGAATGGATTGTCTTTCTCCTTGCTAGAGGCCAACTATTATTTTTTTGACACATACCTTTATGGGCTTTGTAGGCTATAGCCTTTGTGTGATTGGGACATTTTCTACATTGTTAGAAACACTTGATAATCCTTTCTAACAATAGCTCAATCACCGCATTGGATATAATTTTGATTTTAGGCAATTAAAGGAGTGATGTTGCCTCTAGGAAGCAAAGTGAGCCTCCTTTTAGGACAACGCTTTCATGGTCCCTTAGCCCCTTTTCAGTGTCTCTCATATGATTATCAACCCCTACAATGGACGACCATCACCTTGTTGCTTTGTGGGACTTGGGCGTCACCCCAAGGTCCACTTTTGCAAGTACCGTCTAGGTCACTCCAATCAGGGGTGCGACAACCACATAGGCATAATTTTAAACATAATATATGTTTGCTTGAATGAGAAGATTTAAAATAAATTTTAATTAAAAAAACATGTGGCATTTGTTAAACAACATTGGCACATACAAAAATGTCGTTCTAAGAACAAGTGAATTTCAAAATGGACCCCTCTACACATCACTTTCTAAAATACGAATGCCAGTTGCAAATTTCTCATTGGCATTCTTCAACTTCCCAAACCAACAACCATATAGATTTATGGAGTTGGAAGTGCCCACAATATGCACCCTTATTTTAACTCACTTTATTTCTAAAGGGAGAGATGACACTAACCACTTGTTAATGATTTATGAATGCAAATGAGAGACACTTCACCCAAGTGGGAAATAGATTTAGGTTTATATTTATACCGGGCACATGTGTATGGTACTCGATTGCAACATTTATTAATGCTTGACCACATCAATTTTAAATCAAATCATCATATGATGGAGGTAATAAAAAATATAAAGGACGGGTTTTTGTTCATTAAGCTCATACTTATTGTGGAACCTAATTGTTAGAAAAGAAAAATTAACATCGATAGTAAACTAATGTAAATACAAGTTGGTCCTACCTTGCGGTAAGTGGGCTCTCATTTGTGTTATCATGATTAAGTCTTGGGTTGGGAGGAACACCAACTCTTGTTTGTTATCAAGTTATTGTTTGTTGAGGACCAAGTATATGAGGTATCTGATGGCTATTTGGTGTATTGCTTTCATTGCATTTTTGATGTTTTATGGAGAGATGTGTAAGTCTTCTAGTATGTCAATGCTTCTTGTGTGTTTGACTCCTCTAACTCTAGGGGTGATTACTTTAATGGGTTTGACCTCCAACCTTGAGCTTGGATTGCTTTTATTCTAGGGGGTTGCATATATTTAGGTTTATCACTTGGTAAGATGGTGACATATATATATAGGAGCCATACTATCTTGGTTGCAAAGTCCTTGGGGTGGCAGGTGGAATGTTGTCAGGGAACTTGGATTGGTTTTGTTTTCTAGGTATATTTTCCATAACCATTTTCATATTTAGTGGTTTTGTGATTATACATGTGCCCATGTGGTGAAATGTTAATGCTTATTCTTGTTATTTCTTTGTTGTGGGTTATGAGGTTTGTATGGCTCTAGGTTGCATTCTTGTTTTACAAGAGTGAGCTATGGGACATAAATTGGTCACCTTACAAATCTAGTATCTACATGCTTGTGCATCTATTGATTTTGTTGGTGTTGTAATTGATGTTGAGCCTCATCTAGTAGTTGGGGAGAGGTTATATTTGTAGGTTAGGTTGTCTTCATTTGCTTTGTGTTGTTCATCGACCCATTTTTATAGGATCATGTGTGGGGTGTGCTATTTACATAGGAATTGGGAGTGTGTATATGTTGCTCTCAATTTATCTTTTAGTTTCCTAGTTCTATCATCGATGATGTTGTATATAGACTTTATGTTAGTTGAGTGTAGTGGTGCTTGGTGAGTGTTTGTGTGTGTTGTATTTGTTATGTTTTATTCCCAATTTTCAATGTGGGTTTGATTCAAGTGTGGGAAATATGGTGTTGGCGAGTTAAAGGGCAAGTTTGATAGTTTTGGGTAGGGCTTTGTAATTGTCCCTGAAGCTTTGTGGGGTAATGATTGTTGTTTGTTCTTGATTTTGAATTAGTCTAAGTGTGGGTATGGTGTATTGATATAGCTTGTTAAGTATTTTCATGTGTTTTATTTTTGTTCTCTAGATGGTGCAACATAATTCAGGTTAGTGAACCACCGTGTTTCAAGTCGAGTGCATGTGATTGGGATTGTTTTGTCTTCGATATTGATGTGTATTTCAAACTCTCTTTATAATAGGAAAAGGATCCTTGTTGTAGGGGAACTACACTAAATATGATATTTAGTGTCACCAATTTTAATTGACTTGCTCATTACTAATTGTAAACCGCGCTATAGTATCACCAACACTAAATGTCGATCCAACATTATTTGTCATTCCTTGTAAACTCTTTTTTTTGGGGGGGGGGGGTTATAGATTTACAGAGTTGCAATTACTGCCCCTTACCGAGTGATTTTTCATCCAAATTTCAATCATCCATGACAATATTTCATCACAAGTAGCTGACAAGAGAAGGTAGAGTTTTGGGCAATGGATGAACTCATCCAGCATCTATGACAGTATTGTGTTCACTTATTCATAGGAAATGTCATCCGAAAAGTTACCATAGTGACATTAAATACCATACGACACTAAATATCATATTTAGTGTACCACATGGTATGCTAGTTTTAGGAGATTAGGGACCCATCATATTTGGTTACTATGTTTATGGCGAGCCCTTGGTATACTTTCCCTAGTTGGCCTTGGTCGTCCAGGGTTGGGATAAGTGTTGCCTATTGCATTGTAGGTAGTTTGGGAGTATTGATGTGGTGTTTATCCTAAAGTCTTTGGTATTTAGTTGTGCTATGATATTCGCTATATTTTTTGAGATTTTGCATACGTTTTTTGTTAGTACGCTTATGGTTTAGTCTATTTTCTTGTGTACAGTTTTAAGAATAGGACTTCATAGTAGGCATAGGCTATGCCTAGTTCGATGACAATGTTGAGTATTTTGGAGTTTGTTGGATGTTGACGAGTGAGTTTAATAATGCTTTGCTTTGTGTTTTTGCTTTGTTCAAAGTGATATTTTTGTATTTGCCATTTTAGTTGTATGCCTAAGTAGGTGTAGGGTTTGTTTTGTGTCATTATTGAGAATTGTTTGTCTTTGAACACTATTCTTTGTGCTTGGAGGAAGGCTTTGAATATGGTTGGCTTGAGTTTGGATTTGTTAGGGTCCCTATGATAGCGCATTTTGAAGGTTGCAGATCCATGTGTGCCCATTCGGCAAGTTTTAAGAGTTTGTTGATTTGTGGTTGGATGTTTGCTATGTTTCTTTGCGAGAGTTGCTAGATCATCCTTTGTAAGGTGTTGTGATACAAGTGTTGTTCGAGGTGTGAAGTGGTATTTCAAAGAGCTTGCTTCCAATCATCTTAGTAGGGGTTTCTGGAAAAAAAAATAAGGAAAAAGAGACATGATGACGACATTGACCTCTAGTGTTGGTGTGAATGAGGGACGTTTCACTTTGATCATAGCCACAAGTTCAGGTCCGAGGAATATTATAAAGAGGCATGGGCTTAGGGTGTCTCATTGTATGGTGCCTCTATTGATTTCTATAGAGGGGTGGTTCCAAAATGTAATTGCCGTGAAATGACGTAGTGGAGTCGCCATATATGTCTCCCACTATCTCCATGTCATCTTTGGGGAATCCCTAAGTTGTCCATGATTGCAAGGAGTCTTACATGATCTATGGATTCGAAGGCATTTCAAAAGTCTGTATATGTGATGTAGATCTCTTGGGATGTGTATTTTGCATCTTTTAAAGCAGCAAATAACATTTGTATGTGACACACGTTGTGTTTTTTTAAGGTAAAAGCCCTTTTGGCTATAGTGTAGGATTTTGTGTTGTTCACTGTAGTTGGTAAGGAGGGATAGCAAGTCACCTTTTATGTACAATAGTATGGTCTTACTATGTCACCAAAAGGGGGGGGGAAGAATAGGGAAAGAAGGTCATGGAAGGTGCGTGGCAGGTTTTGATACTTTCATTGGGGATGTTATCAGGTCTTGGTGCTTTGCCTTTTGCTAAGTTTTGGAGGTTAAGGGTGCTTAAACCAACGCTTTAAGCTATTGCACATACATATGGCTATGTAGTTGATATAAACATATATATTCATATTAGCCTTTGGACTAGACAACGGTACAAAGGGGGGGGGGAGAAAAAGAAACATGAAATGAATTTTTGATGAATAATCAAAGTCAAAACCACTAGCTTCTTTAATCCTACCCCTAGGCCTCATGTATGATGGCCTTGCATATGATGAGGACCCCCACTTGCATTGCCTATCCTCAATCCAATATACTGTAGCTCTCTAGCAACTTGGGCAGAAAATAATTAATTTTGAAGGTGTCTAAATTTTTGGGAAATTAATTTCATTGAGTGTCCAAAAAAAAGAAATAACATTCAAAGAGTGCCTAAAATCACAATAATGCAAGTGACATAGTATCTCACAAAGACCACTCCGTATAACTCTCACACAAAGCAAAAACCTAATATACAAGTAAAAGACAAGTAAGGAATGTTGGTTAAGGGAAGTGTTTAGGTTAATCGTAGCTGCCATAGATGAAATTAGGAAAACCATCCATGAATTATATGAATGACTTGGATGAATGTCTAACTTAATTTAAAATACTTTTTTAACTTTCCCAATTTTAGAATATTATTTTCTAGGCTGCCTAACTTACTTTCACACTTTATTTAATTATTAGGCAAAAGGTGCCCAAGCTGCTAGAGAGCTCTGGGTAGTTGGGTACTAGACCCAAGATCAAAACCCATTTAGTGGCGGTATGCAAAGCCACATGGCCACCTTCATGATCCCACCTAGTTCAATTACATAATTATCCCCTTGCATGTCGCAACCCTTGTTAGGTCCCCTTTAGTCACTTGGTCATTTTTCCAACTCTAGCAAGGATTACAAGCGCTAACTCTTCGCATTTCGCCATGCGAATGATTAGCTCCCCAATACCGCGGACCCATTAGTTCATAGGAGGGGGACCAACCCTCCTACTCTTTCATTCAGGACTCACCCCTTAATCGGTAACCAATTCTTAGATGTGGACTTCCATCCATAGAAGTCCCATCTTATGTTGATCATCGCGTTGCTGGAGCAACACTACAACAACCCGAGCCATACTAGGCAACTATGTCCTCACATTGGGCCAATGCCCATGGAGGCCGTGCCATTCGACCTCGGGTGGGTTCGGCCACACCACCTCACCCATATAAGCTTCTAGGACTCTAGGCAGGGCCCCTACCCCACCGTCAAATAACCTTTTGTCTCTCTCCCAACACTTGGGGCCAAGTAGACAATTTCCCTTAGCCGTTGGGGTTGGAAACCCCTAGCAGTTTCAAAACCCCATAACTCCTTCATATGGTCTTTGATTCTAACAATCAACCACTCCATTGTCATCTACGTTTCACGTAGATATCGATGGACTACTCACTTGCCCCATTCGGCAAGTATTGAGGAAGTTATGCATGTTCAAAGCTTTGCAGTCTCGGGAGCCACTCCCAGGCCACTGCTGTACCAGGGCGCTGTCCCGGGACAGCGCCCCACTCAAATTGCCATATCTTCTAGCTCACACCTCCGATTGAGGTGATCTTCAGCATTCTAGAATTGGCACGCCATAAGCTACGCATAGCTTATGGCCTTACCCTCGTGCTTCCTAGTCTATGTGGGTGGGAGATGTTCCCAACGCCCGGGGCCCTCACCCACACTAGGATCACTTGGGCCCTCTCACCAACGGCACCACAAGTCCCAGGTGTCACTCCGGGGTCCCCCTTGTGCCCATGGTGTTTCGGGCACTCCTCATGGAGAGGTCCGCGACATTGCATCCCGGGTATCAACCCCCTTGGCTTTGTGCCCCTTAACCGACCCCTTTATATAGGGTAGTCATGACAATATGTTATCTAAGGAAAATTGTAATATGTATGTACAATTTTTTATTTTTTGTTTTTGAATGAATAGAACAGACGACTTTGATATTCCCACTGGGCATGTTTCACGATGTTGTGTCATCTCCCAGTTAGTCTTACTCTATATGTAAGTCCAAAGTGGACACAATGGAAATTAGAGTGGCCTTCTAAGAATAGTGCATTCAATCAAAGGTGAATACCATTCAGATGGGCATTGACAACCAAACTACACATGATCTTTCTCAAGGGCAAACTTTGCATGTTCACACCCCATCCTCGTATCGTTGGTTTCACATATCTACAATAAATATAGTATTTAGTGTCATATGGTATTTAATTACATTATGGTAACTTTTCGGATGACACTTCTTATGAATAAGTGAACAAAATACTGTCATGGATGATGGATGAGTTCTTCCATTGGCCAAAGCCCTACTTTCTCTTGTCAGCAACTTGTGATGAGACATTGTCATGGATGATTGACATTTTGATGAAAAAATCACTTTGTAAGTGACATTTATTGCAACACCATAAATCTATAATCCCCTAGAATTTTTACAAGGAATGACAAGTAATGTTGGGTTAGCATTTAGTGTTGGTGACACTATACCGGGGTTTACATTTAGTATTGAGCAAGACAATTAGAATCGGTGACACTAAATCTCATATTTAGTGTAGTTCATGCAAACCCCCCCCCCACTATGATTGGGTGGATCATAGGTAGGGTGCATTGGAAACGAAGTGCCAGTAAGGTCACCTATCTTAGCTCTATTCTATTTTTAGGCATGCTACAAGGATCACATTTCATTAGCATTGGCTTATGGCCATTCGAGGTAGATTTTAGGTATCCAAATCTATTGGTTTAAGATATTTAACTACTTACAATCTACCTCAAGTGGTTGAAAACATGTGCTAACAACTTATGATCCTTGTAGTGGCAACATGACCTCATCACAAACACATTATTGCTAATGTAGTGTGAGATAATTATAGGAACATGTGTTGCTATATATTTGTTACCACACATTCTCTACTAAACCGTGTCTTGCAACACACAACCCTTATTCATGACTGCCTATACCAACGAGTGTTAATCGTTATGAACAAACATATATTGTCATGCGAGATTAGAGAAAGAGATGAGATGAACAACAACATTATGAATTGACCTTCTCACAACAACATGAATTGGATTCCCTTCTTACAATACCTTCTTACTTCATACATTTTCTAGGTACACAACATGTAGACAAACATTACTACAATTATAGCACATCTAGTCATCCATGCAAGGCATTATCACATCCATCCTCCCTCCGTGACAATCTACAATGTCATTGCAATTAGCAATATCTAATGCCCTCACAAGTCACATAACATTATTCAGACCCATGCAGTGTTCTGTGGGACTGACAATATTCCAAGGAATATTCCCGGAAATTTTCACATTCAGTCTGAACGTGAAAAATTCCGGGAATATTCCTTGGAATACTGTCAGTCCCACAGAACACTGCATGGGTATGAATAATGTTATGCAAATATTGAGGACTATTTTTTCCATGAAATATGTTGGTATTGATGCATCATGGAGTGGATGCAATGGTCTCACGGTACATTTTCCATAAACACAACGTTGATGTCATCAAGAATCTATGACAACACTTTCCTCCACAAAGAGCAACTATGATTAGATTGTCCACCTTATAATACAAATTGTACAAAGAGGAAAGATTCGCCTATAGACCCCAATGAAGTGGCTCCAATAAAAAAAAGCCCCCCTATGGGGTTGAGGGCCGATTCATTCGAATGTGACGTCACTAGACTAATTCGGGGCCTTTGACTCTATTTCCGGAATCAAATTGCCTAAAAATATCCATTTAGATGATTCCTGCGTTTTTTTCATCCACATGGATGATTTTACTTGAGTGCCACGAATCCCCGGCCCTTAAAAATGGCCGGGGATTCGTGGCACTCGTGTATTCTCATTAGTAAGAGTTCATTCATCTTTGTGGATGAAATGAACCACTTTAGACATTACCTTACGTCGTCGGCTCCTTGTCTCAAACTTTAAAAAATACCAAGCTTTAGTAGTTTTAAATAATCCTAGTCTAATCTAACACTTAAGGCAATAATACAAAGGGGGTTAGACATAAAAAATAATGCCTCATATTGAAGCAAGTGTGTGCATCATGGGTTGCCAACCCATCACTACTAGTCCGGTTATTTTTAAGAGATTAGCATGGGCGGATGTTAAACACCCCCTCACGAATTTTCAGGGGTATCAAATTTGGGCCGGGGCAGCCCTCAAGAATTTTTTTTGAACCTGACCGAAAATTGTTGCCCGTCCCGTCCAACTTTGATAAAAATATTGCCCTTGCATTCTTGAAGGTCACTTGACTACAAATCCCTTGACCTTCAAGGTCTGAAATCCAATATACATGTGTACTTCCAATTAGTAAATAAGCGATTGATTGGGATTTCATTCCAGAAGTGAAACCATCAATGAAACACGTAATTAACTTGGAGGTCAAAAAATTACAAAATCCTCATTAATATTGAGGTTGTAATTTTTGTGACTTATCATTTGAAATTTTCTTTATCATTCTAATGATAAATTAGTACAAATGTTCATAAGATGACCAAAGTGAAACAATGAAGATAAAACATAAATCATATAACAACAAATATTATATAAAAATCAATTTTATGTTTTAAGCAACATGATATGAGGTATAAATAAATGATATCTTATTTGGAATTAGACTTGTGGGACAACGTTATGGATGGGGTATACTCAGAAAATCAAAAGTTTCTGACTATAGCCTATCTGAATTATTGTAATATTTTATCATTATCATATATTGTATTATCTTTAAAATCACATGGTACATATTAGTTATTTTCAAATAAATTTTATTATATATAATATTAATAATAGTCATTATATTGAATTGATTTTTTAAGAGCACCAATTTACCATAAGGCGACGTATATTATTTTGACATATTATAAATGTTCGAACAATCACACCCATGCAAAATAAATGAGATGTGAACAAAAAAAATGTCTATGATGACATGTCATAACCACATGTTGTACACAATGACAACTTTCGATATTTATTAAAATAACCATGTGGAATCCAAAGCCACATCATGGCCGTAGAAACAACTCATGGGAAGTTAGAAAATAGGCTTAGAACATCCAAAGCCACATTATGGCCCCTTGCCAACTATTTGATATTTACAAAATAGCTAGTAGTTCATAATAGCTATGAGGGATAAAGAGGGTCTTACATGCCAACTCGGAGGCGTTTCACTAAAGTAAGCTCCCATCCGAGGTTCTTGATGGACTCATCTGATTTTTGTTACCGGATGACTTTACTTGAGTGCCATGAATCCCCAGCCCTTAAAAATATACTACCTACTTGGAGAAGGCGATACATATGAAGTTAACATCAACGTTAGTACTTTCCAATTTTCAAATGAATAACACCCTTCAAACATTTCCCATTGTTAAGAGATTTATCCTCTCTCCACCGGTACCACCCTACTTCCGGTAGTACCTTGCCGGTACGCGAATAGGCTTAGTCCAGTATTCCTTACCGGCATCCTAAGGTCTCGCCTACTACTGTTCTATGTTGGAAGTCTCATTCCATACATCCTTCTTTTCTCCATATCTCTCTGGGAGTATGCCACTCTTGTACTGCCCTTACTGGTAGTACCTTACATATGCCAGTCGAGTCGACCAGTACCCCTACCGGGTTCTCCTACCGAATTCTCGGGAGATCTACCAAGTTCTCTACCGGATTCTCAACCAGGTTTCCTGGGGATTTACCGGGTTCTTAACCGGGTTTCCTAGGGATCCACCGGTTTCTCTACAGGGTTCGTAACCAGGTTCTATGGGGATCTACCGGTTTCTCTACCGGATTCTTAACCGGGTTTCCTGGGATCTACCGGTTTCACTACCGGGTTCTTAACCGGGTTTCCTGGGATCTACCGGTTTTTCTACCGGGTTCTTAATCGGGTTTCCTGGGGTTCTACCGGTCTGACCGTACTACCCCCAATAATGTGGTTAACACGAGTTCTAACATCCTACCATGAGTTTTCCCCTTTACCCCCTTCACGTATTGGGTTAACCGGTTTTTATACCCGTATTACTGTTAGAGTGTTACTTGACCTATTACTAGGGTGGATTATACATCCTACCGAACTCCTTATTAGTACTCCTAAACTGTTTCTCTCTTATACTACCACTCTCAGAGTCAGTGTACAATCCATTTTTCTACTAGGACTCAACGTCGTAGTATCAGAACTCGGCTAAGAGAATACCATTCCCCTTATTCAGTATATACATTCTGGCACTACCGTCCCACAAAAGACTTCTCTGAAGATACCCCAACCATGCCTTAGCTACTTGTAAACGACTCTTTTGCCAACATAAGTAGTCCATTGCCAACTTCTCTTTCATACAACCAACAATTACCAGAGGTAAGGCAACTACCAATATAAGAAAACCACAAGTTCCTTACATCAGATTCAACAGTATCTTACCCAAGCAATCC
This sequence comes from Polytrichum formosum, assembly GCA_964035585.1. Lineage (NCBI taxonomy): Eukaryota > Viridiplantae > Streptophyta > Polytrichopsida > Polytrichales > Polytrichaceae > Polytrichum > Polytrichum formosum. The sequence goes on from OZ037938.1 coordinate 23,408,020, forward strand.
AACACTCTATATATATAAATCCTAATACACATTCCTTAAGAATGAGAGAGAGAGCGAGAGAGAGACAACTCTCCTCCTTAAGTACCCTCTCCTCATCTCTTTAAATCCATACTAACCACTCACTGGGACTACCCTATCCACTACTCTTCTACTCCTTATCTGCAACTACGGCACAATCTTATCCCTAATTGCTATTTCTGATACTACTACCAAAAGTAACTTTAAAAGCCATTTCAACCTGATATTGCTAAAAATTACTGTCTACTTACCTCCTTTAACACCCATGTAGTAAGACTAGTTTGGGTATATGCCATCCCTATCTATTGCACTTGTGCATGTAAATTAATGTCTTGGACCATCCCTGCTGGCCGTCAAAGGCGCCATGTTGCCGTTGTAGCTTTGGAACAATGATCACTTTGGTGTCCACCTGTCCTCTATTGTATTTTACATAGGCCACTTAGACATGTGTATTCTCCTCTATGAGTATATGTGCAATTGAATTGCCTTTGAGAAAAGATTGCCTCTTTATCCATACAATTTGCCTTAGGTAAATTGTAACCATATTATAAAAAATTATAACCTTTTTTATTTGTCCGTATAACAAACAAGGTAATATATTAACTACTTTATTTTGTTACTATGGTAGTAAATATTTCAAATAGTGTGGAATGTCGATAAATTAATATGCAGCAACTAAATTGCCATATCACTGTAGTTTACATACATGTATGGCCATGGTGATACATGTATGGCCATGAATCCATGGGATGTTATGGCATTAGTTTTATCCTCTCTCCTCTCTCTGTGCTTCCGCGAGTTCTTCACAAACCATAAATGAAAATTAAACTGAAATCAGATTCCAAGGCAGTGGAGGTGCTTTGATTCGAAGGTTCACAACAAGAGGTCTCTATTTCTCAGGATGTATTGTCATTCATACCCCTGAATTTCTGATATATATTTGGAACTCATCAAGGTCTGACTTTACGTCCCTGCCTCAAACACAAAGAGATGTAAAAGGATGATTGTAAAATCATACAACGGAACAAGCGATGCAATGAAGGAACGGATGCAATTTTCTGCTCGGTTGAAAATGAGAGAGTACATCTGCAATGAAGCCCAAGAATCCTTTCTTATGTTGTGCTTCAAAGAGCCGGCCGAGAGCTGAACATGTATAGGGTTTAGGGTTTTAGGGTTAAGGTATAGTGTTTTGGCTTGAGAGGTGAGAGCGAAAGGGAGAGAGAATTGGAAATGGATTGTGCGGGCAGTCATTTGCGAGGATCCTGCATTGGCCCTGCTAATTTGCGATGTGGCAACTGCGGAGCCCTTCGCTACTGCTCTCGCAAGCACCAGGTAATTTGCCCTCTTTAAATTCTCCTGTTCCTTTGGTATTCTCTGATTCCTCACATCCTTTACAAGAATTATGGCAATTTGCATATGGAATATGAGAAGTTGCAGATTTGAGTTCACAATTCATAAATCCTGGTCCATTATTGGGCATATCAATATTTTCTGCAATGATTGTGGATCTTCAGGTGATCTTTAAATGTAATTGCTGACCTGGGTGATGAGGTGAACTGATTCTCTTGTGAAACAGTTTCTTTTCACGTATCAATTTTGAATACTAGTAATGAATCCTCGTGTAGGATTTCTTTTGAGGCGGTCCTGAATTATGTAGCATTGACCTAAGCTGTAATACAGATCATATGTGTTCATTAGAAATAGATGTTGTGGATACTCATTCTTAAGCACGTGATATTTGAATTGGAGCCAACAATGTCAATCAAGAACGACATGAACTTATAATTAGGGTGGAAGAAACTATTAATTGGTCGTGATGTGCAATCTGAAATTGCAGAAAGCACACTGGCTGGAGCATGCTGAAGCCTGTGAGAGAATGGCGGAGCAGATGCAACGGGCTCCTATTCTTTACGACTTTCCATTCTCATTCACCACGCAAACATTGAATGTGGTAGACTAATCAACCTTCCTGTTTTCCTTCCATTTTGTTATTTTCCTTTTAGAGTATATTCACATATGTTGTGAAAAATTTGTATTTTAAAAACATCGTCTTGTTTGGTTGAATGTAAAAAACGCTCTTCTACACTTTTTGCTGTCTTATGGATACAAAGGGCATGAGTTCTGACAGTAGCTATCTGGAATGGTCTCATAGATGGATGCTGATGAAAACACAATCTGTTCATTTTTGGAACGTATGGGCCTTCATGGTCAAGGCTTTTGGCAACCAGAATGCAAATGCTTTCCACCCAGAGCACTCCTACCACACGGTCAGGGTAAGATTATAATTCTATGAGTAAATTATAGAGGGCATTTTTGGTCATCATTAGACTAGTTATTGAGCACCATGGACCTGACCTTGCAATTAACACAAACTTTGTTGGTGGATTTGAAATAGTTTATTGTTGATACTGAGTGGTTTATTGTTCTATGATGATGGAAATGCACGAGCTTCTCTAATTGTATGGATTCCGTCTTTCACATTTGTGGTGAATGATTTGCATTGTGGTATCAGTTTCATAAGTTAATGCAATGTCAGATGGATAATCATGTATCTTCTCCACATGTATATTTATCTTGTATCATGGTTATGTTGTTTATACCTTCTAACTCTTTGAACTCTTATACAAGGTTTACATTTAGAGGTTGGTTGGTCACTTTTTCAGGAGTTGCTGATATGGATATAGGGTGGAGTGTACCATCCAACTTATGCCCTTGCACAGGTATTTATGTGCTGTTATGAAGGTCCCTTTCTTCACTTTTGCAAGATTATTTCACAGACAATTTGTTTGCACTCATTTAATGGTTATGCTCATTTTGAATGTGGGGCAATTATAATACAGAAGTGTTTTGCAGGTCCCTTGAAATCGGCAGGTTCAGTAAAGGACTGGTTAGAATATTATGTTTGGCGTGGGCTTCCGCTCGACTCGCCAGTTTCACTTATCTTGCACTGGGTAAATGGCATTCTTTCATGTGCTTATGTACTCATGAATGAAGGCCTGGGATTTTGAAATCGTTTCTCAAGGTCACTGCATCACAAACTTCCAGAGGCAGAATCACCATGCAAAACAAATTTCTTAAAATGCTGCAATAACATCATGATTATTAAATTTTAAGTATATGTCATAATAATTGCGTGATTTTTAAACTCTCTTCTAACATGTTCCACATTATGCTACCGTGAAGCAAATTATGACATAAGAACAATGCATGTGTTATATGGTAATTACATTACAGCTATCCTTAAACTGTAATGGGATTTTTCGTTAGGAGTTTGTCCCTTATGATTTTCCATCAGTGGTTTCACATACAATTTTAATAATGTCTTTCCACTTGTGATGCATGCTCAGAGGTTGTATTTGAATTTGAATCAAGAGCAACATATTTCGTTTTATTGAGGACCAAACTCATTTTAGCATCCTTGGAATGCCAAAATGAGTTTGACTGTCAATGAACCAATATAGAATGTTCTTTCTCCAAACCTCCACACTACCTCCAAGTTTGCTTTGTGAACTTACCCGAACATGGAAGGTGTTGTATCCACAACAACCAACTCCAGACCAAAAGTCATGTTGAGGATAAATATATTATACACCACTCTTTGGAAATTTGTAATGTGAGTTTCTGGATCTATCCTCTGAATATTGTTCCTGGCTGGTACAAGAGAGTTTTGATGAATATAAACAGTGGGATCTTTTCATTGGTAATGTCTTGTGTTCGATATTGACAAGTCTGCAAATGGCCAAAACAGGTGGGAAACATAAATTGAATGTGAGAAAGTGAGACATGGACCAAAAAGCAAGCTGTTTCTCATGCATAATGGTGCATGTGCTTGCAGCCACTTTCAATGTATTATGCCTTGTGCCTTCTTCAGTCCCAATTAAACTCAAACTTGCTGTCTGGACGTTCAAAAAATCTGGTAATTCATTACTTAGGTATGTTTCTCAATCTTTCAATTGCAGCCTTTTGTTGTCCAGGGGCTGAATTAATATTTCCCTACACACAGGATGTACTTATAAATTAAGGATCAACGATAGTAAGATGCTAGAGCTGGTATGAACTTGAAGTCATTGCAATGTTTTCAATGTAGAGCAGTAGATAATTCAGACTACTGGAGTCAAAATCCACCTCTGCAAATTGCAATCTCGATTGTTGCTTCCATGAGTGTAATGAGTCACAAGCACTTACAAGTCCCAAGTAACAATTCTTTTCTTCGTCAAACTTTCTTGAGTAATGAGTATGTTGCTATCCTCAAGCGTTGAATACCGCCAATTTCTGTGGCTGTTCAGAATTTCTGAGCACTTATCTGGTGCACTTATTCCAAACATTTGTGGTGATGATATCTGGACAGGGCCAGAGAGAGAATTGGATCAGCTACCAGTCTTTGGGGAGCTACTGGCCCTCTTGCCCTCAAAAAATATCCACATTGAATTTGTCGGACCTGCTGTGCCTGACATGAGGTATAATAATTACTAAATCATCTCTCTTTTTGGACGGTCTCAAATAAGATCTTACCTTGTTTTTTAGTGTTATATTTGGATAATCTCATCTAACAACGCAACTCTTGAACACTTGTACATCGTCTTTATGGGTTTGAAGATTCAAATTTCTCCTGTTTCTTCTCTGTTCCTACAACTGCATGGAAGTTCCTCCTTTTCTTCAGATATTTCAGTAACAAAATTTGTTTACTGGAATTTGTAGGGATGGTGAAGTACTGAAGCTGGAATCATTCGCAAAGTGCACAGATTCTGGTTGCACATGCAAGAGTGAAGTTTCAAGTTCTAACAGAGAAATAGTTACTAGTGACACACATGGCGGTATTTATGTAAAGCTCTGGAAAGGTCTCTATCATGATCGGCATTCAGAACTGGTCAGGACCAACTTCATATTGTGGCTCAATATGAAACTTTTCTCTCAATGTGGTACTGATACTGGAATTTGCAAAGTAACTTTGAGAAATTTTCCTCTAGTCTTAGAATTGAATTGGATTCATGTTCCTCTGAATTGTGGCAATCTGTATCCACTGCCATATGTTCTTGTCACTTTATTATGATACTTGCAGTTTCACAATTTTCTGCTATCTTGTGTCTAGGGGGCCACTCCAGATTTAATTTTTGCGGCAAATGCAGGCATTGCTGCCTTCCCAAGTTGGCAGCCTACCATTGTATGCTTTCGTCCTTGCTCAGACCATATGATTGTCTTGCATTCCTTAAGGTAGACAATGCTAAAACAGTCACTTTAAAAGTTGAGTATATCTACTATAAGTGGTGAATTTTTAAATATTACTTGTTAGTGATTGAGAGGGGATTTCAACACACCAAAGTTTTCCTTTAAAAATTTAGTATACAAAAGTTATAATGGCTCAAAGTTCTATTCGTAGATGACCCAAAACCATCAGGGGAGCCTGATGCGAAGGTGGTGGACATTCTTAAAACTAGTATGTACTTGTTGTGTAAGATAGTTGGTTTTGGGTTGGGATAGTGGTTTTAGCATGCTCTACCTTATTCAACATTTTCTGAAGGTCCTGCTTATTACACTGGTGGAAATTTACTTGTTACACTTGTATGCATGTCAGTTGTTGTAAAAATACAGCTGTGTGTAGTGGAGGTGTGCAATGACTCAAGTTGTTCATGTCTTGGAACTCTTTGCAGGAGCTGATAGGACGACTTCAAGTTCCAGCATTCTTTACAGACTATTGCGAGGAAGCCGGGGTTATGGCTGGGCAAGCTATTGCTTTCTTCACAACTTCACCTCTGACATTCCCGGTAGGCCTTGCAATTTCCGTCATTGAAGGGTTTTTTGTGCAACATTCCAATTGTATCAAGTTCAACACATTGGTAGGAGGTGCTTATTTTGTCACAATGAGAATGACCCATTTTGAGGTCGATCTTCCTACCAAGTAGGTGGAATTTTCAAATAGTTTGGCAGCTATAGGCATGGAATAGTTGAATTTAGCAATTATCCTGATGCATGATTGGTGACCCTGAAAGTTTTATCTGAATGTTTGTTATGAAACAGGTACAAGTGAACCCATTTAGGCAGCCTCTCACTCCTAGCAACAAGGTTCTGGACCTTCCAATGTGTTCCAACGCCTTTATTTTTGGCATGAATTGACGCAACAGTTTAACTTTACTGTCCAGCAGTTGAAGCAACAAGCATCTCTTGGCCTGATTGTACGCATCTACTATTACTCCAGATAGTTTTGGGTACTATGTTCCAAATGGAAGCAATTGCAGCTGGGGAAATTTTCTATGGCTATTTACCCAAGGGTTAAGTTAAATTCTTGAAACAGATATTCGACTGACACTGTCACTGTGGCCACTTACAGTGTTTGGTTCACTCAGTTAGGATCAGAAATCAGAGTGTAAATAAGAGTAAAACTGAAAAACTAAGCATGAAATAAAAGTGAAATTGAAAAACCCAAAGATTGAAAGTAAACTCAAGCACATGGGAGATAGGGGGGTTGGCCATCGCATGGCCATGACCACCATGGCACTTATATATGGCTTCAGCCATACCGTGACATGGCACATGAGCATATGAATTATGAGTCGGCTAAGGTACTGAGCTCAAAAGCGATACCTCCATAAAGTGTTGCACTAGGGAGGTTCATTAATGTTGGAATGTTATGCAATTTTTTTAGCAAAATTCAAGTCTTCTGTTAAATGAAGGGGGTTTTTCCCTTTTGTGGAACATTTCTTACAATGTCATGTTCTGCATATAGATCTTAGATTAGCCATTGTGATTGGCCAAAGTTGGTGCTCTCCTTGCATCATCCTTAGGGTGGGTTTCCATGTAAGTTGCTCATCCACCAAATTTCAGTAGGAATGAGGACACATGTAAATTTTTTTTGGTGGGGTACCTTTATGGGTACATAGTTGGTATTCAACAAGTTTGTAGTGTAGTAATTTTCTAATTTCCATGTCATTGCTTAGTAGGTAATCCTTGAGCTTGGCATGTGCATGCAACACCCATAATCCCGTAGTACATAGGTGAGCGGGTGTGTAGGTGTGTAAATAAGTGGTTGGATGGGTCAACGAGTTAGATGTCGATTGCTCAAGTGCCACATGTTGCTTTGGCGAGCCCCATTGTTATTGTTCAAGAGATTGCTGCATCCTCAAAAACAAATGAAATTTGCCTAGAATGCCAATGAAACCAAGAGCATTGCTCCATGGTGAAGCCAACGCATAAAAGCAAAGTGAGTATAAGGTAGTCACACCCAAAACCACAAACTTAAGCTACCTGGACTATTTCGGAACTGGTTATTAATAGGTCGATATTTTTTATTTATAGGAAGATAGTTGCCATGAGGAATGCAAAATTTCCAGGGCATTTATTCTTGATATTTGAATTACTACAATTTTTCAAGTCCAAAAAATCTTCCCAATCTCACTTTGTCATATAGGATTCCTTATAACCAAGCATAATGTTACAGAAAACTGAGAAGTTGGGTCACACAAAATCAAAAATTCTGAAAATTGAAAACCTAGCTTTGACCATGTCCATTTCATACCTACTTTGGAAACTTCAAGCTATGACATTGTTTCTTTTAAAGCGCGCATGACTTGTCACTAAACCAAACCTCTATTGTTCCAGAAAATCACCAAGTCTTGATCTAGAGATAACTCTTTGTCATGGTGGAACCACGAGGAGGCATTAGAGTTATCCTTTAACTCAACTGGAGTTTTAGTAGGGAGTTGGTTGTTTCGCATGCATAACTTTCCATGTTCGGTAAGTTTTGGGTGCATGCTTGGAGTCAATGTGGAGGTTTGGACGAAGGACATTCCATATTGGTTCATTGGGTTCATATTGGTTCATATCAGTTTGGTACCCAATGAACCAATATGGAATGTCCTTCGTCCAAACCTCCACATTGACTCCAAGCATGCACCCAAAACTTACCGAACATGGAAAGTTATGCATGCGAAACAACCAACTCCCTACTAAAACTCCGGTTGAGTTAAAGGATAACTCTATTGTCATGTGCAACTAGGTTTGTAGTTCTTCCACTTCATTTAAGTACAAGGAAACAGATGGTGTACAAAGAGAAATGTATTAGTACTGCAAAATTTTGTAGAATGATTGGAGTTAGAGGACCAACTAAAGAGTTGCAGTAAGATTAAAAAAAACGATGTCTTGAATCTAACACGTGCTTCTACATGAAAATCCACTTCCACATGATGCATTCAACATTGAATCAACCCAGAATTTTACCTCTTAGGTCTTGCAAGTAGAAAATGTAGAAACAAATAATCAAACTAACAACCCTCTGTTTGTTTGATAGACATTCACTCAATGGTTTCATGTGATTGAAACAATGTGTACTCTTCGTTAACCACCCAACTAGACCCCCAATTTTGTTTCGGAACAATCCAAAAATTGCCATGATTAGAACGTGAATGCATAATTGCCCATGGTAATAGAAGTGGGCCCAACCTCACCAAAAACAACGAGTACCGCGATTGGCAAACTAATACATGCACTAACCAAATTTTGATAATGGTTGAACCCTCAAGAAATCTCTTTCTAGTGTTAAATAGCCCAAGCCGCCACCTCATATTGGAAACACACATCATGTTGAACCGTGTTTGCACATACTTGTTTTCAACAATTACACATATTTTTTTTTGAAATTGGGTGACTTGGTCCTCCCCACTTGACTTTAGCTAAGCCTAAAAGGTGGTTCTAAAAACACGGCCTTCACACCATCGACATTATCTAGTGCCGAGCCTAGTTGGCAAATGATGTGGCATGGTTTAAAAGTGGAGATTTTAAGCCTTAGGCACTGACCCTCCCGTCGGTACCTAGACATGAGGCAAGAATGTAGGGCTTTAAAAGTGTCGCCTCCCGCCCTTGTGATTGGTTGCTTTAAGTCTTAGCTATGAGGGCACGAGGAGCTCCATTAACAAAAACCGATGGTAAGATAAATGAGTAGTAAGGCATTTGGGGGATGGGACAAAAACTATCCAACATTCATTGCTTGGTAGATAAAACAATGAACATGTGTGAAAGCTACTTAACTAAAACCTACTTGAAAATCTCCAGAGCAAGTTCTTGTAGGTGCATTGGGATAGCCGGATGCCTCCGCTATAACCAAGGGAACTTTACCCGGGTTTTAGGAAAGACTTTGGTTATTTGGTAAAGTCAGGTGGGGAGGGGGCATTAGCAATTTTGGGGTGGTCTACACCTCCGTTTTGGGGACTTGGTTGCTTTTGGGTGCGCCTACTTTAATGAAAAGTTGTGAAAATTAGATTGGACCTACTTATTTGAATGAATAATCTTCTACATTTCTTATCCCAATTACTACGTGTCGTACTAATTCTTGAAACACGCACTATTTTGCCAAGTCTCAAAATTAGCGAGGGTTGAGAGTTTTACTGGGTGATACTAAATTCATGATTACAAGCTCAATTACCATATATTTCAAGAAAAATAACGTGTGCACTAAGGTGTTTGTAGAGTAATAATTTTCTTTTTATGCAAACACATGCTTGTCAGTGAATAGCACCAGGATGAATAATGCTTGTGCTTTTAGTGAATTGTTGCTATGGATAATATTTTTAGTGAATAGGTGGTGAATAGTGCCAAGATGAACAATGCTTCCTAGATTTTTGGTGGCACTAATTTCATAGGTAAAGGAATTTAGTATCAACTAGTATCACCTTCACTAATTTCCCACACTCACTATTAGCCCTCCCTAACTAATTGGGATAATCAGTGTAGTAGCTTACCAAGTTTTCCACATACAATATGACTTTCATTGTACTATGCCATATATATATACACACACACACCACCTAAAACATATTACCAACCATGTTGTTGTGAAACATATACATTGTAGATTATAAAAATAATCAGATTTTAAATTTGGAGCATATGTGGCAATCAATCACGTATTTAGGTAAATTTGGACATATTTTCAAAATAAGGATTTTTCCTACATAACATTTATCAGATTGAATATGGGAAATATCTAGGAATATTCTATGAAATATTGCCAATCCCACACAACACTATTATGGATCTGAATGATGTTATGTAATTAAAAAAAAACTAGAGCCCACCCTGCCCAAGCCAATTGTCAATTATGAGGTGGGGGAGGCATGCATGGGGTGGGGTATTGTGGTGTCGACAATAGGGCATGGCAAGCTACCAAGCTCACTCCACACCTTCACCCTTGAAGATTTTTTGGAAGATACCCATGGCCCTTGTTTCGAGTTTGAAATGGGGAAAGCACATGAGATTGATTCTTATGAAAAATCATTTAGGCAAACATGTGTCCTTTTTGTGAGAGCAATGAGCCTCCCATATGCGACATCGAGTTGGGAAGCATATGTCAAAAAGAGAATAACATGTGCATAAATTCCTAGTATATTGTTGGGTCCACATAATGTGTTGTGCATATTTATGGCATGCTTTACACTAGTGACCAATGACTTTGACAACGTTCTAAATTCTCATGTTGGTTGAGAAAGAAGCGGCAATCCAATCTCATTGTACACAAGGTCGTTGAAAATAAAACCAACCATGTTCTCTAGATTTATCTAGAGTGTTGTCAAAGGAAAATCTTATGCCATACATACACATGTATGAATGGTACAATATGATTCCATACAGAATTTGATTGACTTTTTAATTTAAATATGTATGAAAAGTAATTGATGAGAGGAGGGTATTTTTACATGGAATTTGTGGATAAAAAATAATATTGTACAAAATAGATAAAATAGTAAATAGAGTAGAAGATTTGAAGGCTTGACATGCGTGAGTGGAAATAAAAATGAAAATGAAAAGAGAGGAAGATGTGGCTATTAAACACAACTGTAGATAAGTCTATAGCTCCCTTTCCCAATCATGGGGTTCTATAGTTAGAAAATGGATGAGAAAATGACATGGATTCCCACATGTCCAAAACTGGACAATGTTTGGTGGTCACCCAAATTTTGTGGCGAGAGAACCCAAATAGGTTTTCTCAATTCAAAATGAAGGCGATCATAACAAAAAGAAGATAGTAACGTCTATTTTAGAATGCATTTTGTTAGAGAGTATTATTTGTATAGCACACAACTAATTTTATTAACACATGTTTTATTGTTCATTAAAAACACCACGTCCCGGTTTTAGTCCACTTTACATCATGTCTCGTGATCAAGGCTTTTAGAAAGTGATGTGGATTGTTCTTGGATATGATCATTGACCCGTTGACCATGACCATAAGAAACCATGGATCCATTTACTTTGGAGCCCTTGGTAATGTCATGTTACATGTATCACACTCTAGGATACATAAAATTTCAATCAATCATCAATCAATACACTACCGTGCTACATGACATAACATTATTCAGACCCATGCAGTGTTATGTGGGACTGACAGTATTCCGGGAATATTCTCGGACTTTTTCACATTCAAAACTGAATGTGAAAAAATCCGAGAATATTCCCGGAATACTGTCAGTCCCACATAACACTGCATGGGTCTGAATAATGTTATGAAATGGTTTTGAATTTACGAATCAATTATTTAATTTATTTCTAATAAGTAAAATTTGACAAATTTGAAATCAATGTTTACCCCAAATTACTAGTTAAAAATTTATTTATCTAAAATGTATTTTCCTCAAATTATGATATTTAATGAAATAATATAATTTCCATCAAAGCCGCCCAGATAGGAGGGTTCTCCTAGGCAAAGCCTTGTTGACAATAAGCTAGAAAGGCCTCCGCTTGTGTGAAAAGGGCCTTATTCACTGGCACCCATCAATAAACCACCATACATGACATGAGATGGCATGACATGGCATGGCATGGATGATGATGATCATCTCTCCTCTCTCTCTCTCTCTCTCTCTCTCTCTGTGTCTCTCTCTGTGTCTCTCTCTCCCCTTGGTTCGGCGAGCTCTTGCAAAACGAGTTTCCGCCATCGCCGCTCTTTTCTTTTCTTCCCTCGCTTCATTCTCTCGTTACATCGCACATCGCACCATTCGGTGTCTCCATCCTCTCTTCCTCCACATAGCTTTACATTGCACAGCCGCACTCAAAACCTCTCACTTCGTCCCCTCCAGCCTTCCAAGGAGCGCTCCGGATCCATATCTCACTTTCTTGTCCTCCTCCTCGCCCACACGTGCTCCTGCCACATGGTGGCCCGCCATTAGGGTCCACCGGAGTGTCGGATCCGGACCTTACCTCCACGTGATGCCGCCTGTGACGCATGGTCAGGTCGGAGCCGGTCCACTTAATGGTACACTCACGACACTGTGAAGAATTTCAGTGACAGAGTGGTTGGATCGATCCACATAGTGTGGTTTGCGTTGCTCATTAGGGTTTGGAGGAAGCTCCGTGGATTATGTGAGCTTTGGAGGAGTTAGCATTTTCATTTTCTCCACTGTTTTGCACATTGTGGAGCTATAGTGGTCAGCTGGGAGCAGATATTGTGACTTCTAGGTCTGCGGTTCGTGCATCTGGTTCTGAAGGTACTGTGACTTGACGACGAAGGATGCTCCTGATGCCGCTGCTGTTGGAGTTTTATAGTTCATGTATACGATCAAGTATGCCGCAGACCTCGTCTCGGGTTGTGTATCCATTTGTGTCGAATCTCATATCGGCAACAGGGAGTTTGCGCAAGTGACTGGACGGTGGCAGTGTGTTGAATTAGTGGAGGTTTATTTATGTGCGCTTGAGGTATGTGTATGAAAATTATCTTCACTCTCAACCTCCATAGCGCATGCCAAAGAACGTGACCTAATTTTGGCATTACAGCACTCTTTCACATTGTTAAACTGATGGGGGATAGAGTCTCCTCTCTGTTTTCTCGAAGCTCAGATGATACGGGCCGATATGTATTATAATGGCATTTTTTAGAATGAATGTTGGCAACCCCTCGGAAGAGTTATCCTACATTGGCGTTGCTAGGATTGCAAGAAGATATCCTTGTCCCTCAGGATGTTGGGTGTTGAATAAGACTCAAGAATTTCGTCGAAGAAGACAGAGTTGCACAGTCAAGATTTTTAGGGGGTGTTCTCCATAGCAGCACTCTTTCACAATCTTAGTGATGGGAAACTACGGATGATACGGGATAATCAGGGATCATAGTGGCATTTTAGAGAAGAATGTTGACAACCCCTTGGATGAGTTATCCTACATTGGGGTTGCTAGTATTTCAAGGATCGGTAGAAGAGATCCCTATCCCTCAGGACATACTGTGATTCATAGGACTCAAGAAGTCATCGACAAGACAGAGTTTTCCAAGTCATGGTAGTTTTGTACCTGCGGCCACTGGAACAAGGATGTGAAAAGGTTGTAATGGTGGATGTCACAAATGGAACAGGGATGCAATGTGGGAAGCGGACACCATGTTTGATTTAATTTTGAAAGGTTGCAAAAACCCTCCAATAGAGAGTGAAAGCACAGTTCCAGGTCTAGCATTTCCCTTCAAGAGGGTGTCTTTTTGAGCCCCTATTTTTTCATGGAAAGAGAAATACAAGACCCCACTTTTGGAAATTCTCTTAGCAGGTATACGTTCTTTTGGGAAAAAAAAAAGACTGTGCAATGAATTTCCCTTCACGGCTAGTAGTTCAAGTCGTAAATATATTGCTATCGATTAAACTCGAAGTACTTACTGCTGCAGGCCCTATCCGGTCTTCACAAATAGTGCTTCAGTGCGTTGATAATGAAACTCAGTCCCTGTTCTTGCAATGAGTGCATCTGTGGTCTTATATAGGTAGGGTTAGTTGATAAATTTGAGAATGCCTGCGCCTATGCAGCCTATGCAAACTTTCTAATTAATCCTCCCCTTGATCTACAGGAGAGAAAGTGCAAATTTCTAAGATCTGTGTGGTAGCTTCTATCATATGTATATCGGGTGGGTGGAGATCGACCTCAATATAAGTTTCTGTCCTTTGGATCGGCAGGATGGATAATAGGCTATCATTCACTGATGCCAATGCAAGGTCTGTACAGCTGACAACTTTGGATCTCTGCAAGCTTGTATCAGCTCTAGTACGAGAGGAGAAGGATTGAGCTAGGGCTCAATTCAATAGGCCTTGATATGGGCAGACGTTTTCATTGTTCTATCCGAAGAGGATACAGGAGTTTCTGTCAGGGAAACAAGACCCAGAGTATTTTAGTATCACACAACACAATTTCCACATGAGCAAGGGAACAGTTGTGAAATTTTGCATAAATCAACTGATGAGAAGGTGCTTGGAGTTTAATCCTAATTAGGGGCCACCTATTTGTCAAATGAGAGCTGATTCAGCTTACAACTTCAGTGCTTTCAAAAAAAAATGGAGCAGGAGCAGCTAGTGATTGAAGAATAAGCAAAGGGAGCATGCATCGAAGTGTTACTTTTGGGGCACCCCACCCTGACCCACATGTCAGGGCAGATGTTTCAGCAATGCAGCGGTGGATGGTTGGGATTTGTGCCATTCGGTTTGATTTGCAACAAGGACAGGTAGGTCTGCCCTAGTCTGAGGGAGAGTGAAGACAGTGATAACTGTGTAATTTACCTTTGTGGGGTACACTTTGGAGTGTTGCAAGCTTTTAAATATTCCCAGGATGAAGTGGAGGTTTATGAGAAGCCTTTTGGCATGTTGTGATTGCTTGATGCATATTTCTTTTCTTATTGGTATGTGCTCTGTAGAGTTTTAGAGAGGTGAATCAATATTGGCTGACTTGGCTGAAATTACTGAATCTGTGCAGGTTGTTGAAGAGTGCTATCCAGCAAATGCTCTTTCTCCAGAAGAGGAGCTTGATGTGGCCTTTAGTTCATTCCCTGACTCAATGTCTCAGGCAAACACACGAGCAAGTGTGCATGACACTGTCTTCTTTTTCAGAATACGAAGGCGAGGTGTAGTCCCTGCTGTTGCCAACACTACCCCAGTGTGGAGAACGACTTCCCATCCACCACTGCAAGCAACTGAGGATGGTTTAAGTGGTGATACAGGTGAGCAGTTGCAATTATTTTCTGGAAATTACATGTAAAAATATCCTTACTGTTATTTTCTGCCATCTGGTACTACAATTTGTGATTATATGATTCACATTGGAAGAAGCTTGTGCTCTCCTCATGTATACTGGTCTAGTAAGTCAATAGAACCACCATGGCCATTCTGAACTGTATTATTTGTTTATGTGGGAACTTGCAGCACGACAGCTTAATTTTGGAGAACCTCACGTACCACAAAGAGCCTTAAGTGAAGGCTCTGCTACTCTAGCCCAGGCTTCATCCGACACAGAAACAGGCACAGGAGGTAGCTGGGGTGGTTTGCCCTTGCCTAGCATTCTTGCAAATGTGCTCTCTCCAAAGCCCTTTGTGAAAGACTCTACTGTCACTTCATCAACCCCCCCACCAAATGATCCTCCAAACATTGTCCCAGCTCCAACTGAAGTTATTGATAGTGCACCAGGACTCCTACTGAACACGGTGACTGGATCCTCCCGTGGTGGTCCTGGCAGTGGAGGCCCACGCTACTTATATGGATTTGTCTTCAATAGGTATGTAGCCCTCATGTGAAATTCAACATTACTCTGTTTCCTCGTTTTTTTAAAGCTGTATTCTGTGGTATATATTGACACCCTCCACATTTTCTTGTTATGAGTCATCACCCTCTCAAGAATGGTTCTGTTCTTGTTACAATGAAACATGTACAGCCACTGAGCGTTGCAGTATTGCGGTTTTACAGGCAACGACAGGACGAGAGACTGAGACGTGGAGGTGAACAAAAATCTGTTGTTATTCTATCTGAACGCCCTTATTCAAGTGTTTTCAAACCCTTGGTGCAAATTGCAGGGCCTTTGTATTTTGATATTGGTGGACGTGCCTTAGAACAAGTGGCATCTTATGTGTCCCGTTGGGCAGCTCCCTTACATGGGCAGTTTATGGAACTGCTTGTTGGGAGTATCACCTTACGAGCGCATCTCCCACCAGCACATACCCTTCCCCCTGGATGTGGCACTCCAATGGATGATTTCACTTCAGCAATGGCCCCAGCACCCCCTTTGAACCGCTCTATCCCTCAGGGTGTCTTTCATGAAGTGGATTTGTTTGGTTCTTTCCGGGGAGTCTTGATGAACCTGTGGGTTCTTTGGGAGCTTCTTTTAGTTGGAGAGCCTTTGCTGGTTATAGCTCCTACTCCCTCCCAGGTGTGCGAGGCAGTAGCATGTCTAGTTGGGCTTGTTGCTCCACTTCCTTGTAGTGTAGACTTTCGACCCTACTTCACTATCCATGACCCAGATTTTGGTGGACTTAATTCTGTGAAAGAAGGAGAAAAAGGTCCTCCAATGGTATTAGGTGTAACCAACCTTTTTTTCCTCAAAGCTTTACGGAATCTCCCTCATGTAATATCTGTAGGTACTTCAAATTCAGCTCCTAATCGTCTAAAACTTGCCAGAGCCAGTTCACAAAATGGGAACCGACGGTTGTCGCTGCAATTTCAGTTATCCCCCTTGACAAGGTTCTCTCCAGTAAATTTGCTTAAAGTTGCAAGGGTGCGGAAAGATGGACCTCTTGCTTTGATGTCTGAGCATAGGGAATGCTTATGGACTAGCTATGTGGCAGCAACCAAACCAGATACGTCAGTTCTTAATCGGCTAGTGGATGCTGGGGTTTCTCCTCGAACTGAGGAGTCAATGTCTATGGTGAACAACGAGGTCTTGAGGCGGCACTTTTTAGAGCTGACTACCAACTTTCTGGCACCATTTGGACCTTACTTGCGTGCAACTACCCCACAAGAAGGAACATCACCATTTAGGGATCCACCTCCCCTTCCCCCATTTAATGCACATGACTTTCTTCAAGGGCTCTCTGCACGGGGAGCTGGAAAGTTTCTTGCAAAGCGTCTTCGTGCAAATTGGCTGGATTTATACAGGTCAGCCTTCATGGATATCAGTGGTGGAACCATTGTTGTTTATCTCAGTTGTGAATGTAGAGTGATCCTGCTAGTAATTGTTAGGGGTAAAGTTTGTGCTGTTTTTGACTCTGGGTATTGGAAAAATTGCAGGCGATTTTTGGAGGGTCCGAATTTTATGCCATGGTTCCAACGACGACGAGCTGTGGCAGAGCATGAACAACATCGTATTTGGAGGCAAGCTCGGAGCAAGGCTGATGTACAGTCATTTTTGACTTCTATGACAGAGGTTGAAGTAGTGGACTCCTTCTCTGCTGTGGAACGCCATTTGATTGCTGAATTACAGGTATTGTCGGCGGCAAACTATACTTCGGTGAGACAAAATAAGATCAGTTTATAGGTGTCTCTCCTTTCAGTATCATTTGTGTTCTTCTGTACAGTTTATGCCCATGGTATGTTAGCAATAAGGTAGAGGTACCTAATTCGGTCACTTCTCTTAATTGGACACCTATATTTGAGTGCTATGTGGATAGGTGTGACTCCAAAAGCGGATACCAAATACGTGTTTAAAAGAGATTGGACTATGTGCCCAAAATATGATAATTCTTCTAGGTTTAATAGTCAACATAATTGGGGAGACCTATGTGACCACTTAATAAACATGAGAGTCTTTACCTTGATAATGAATAAATTTTTCATATGAGCTCCCCAAATTATGAGGAAAGTGGCTATAGCCTTGACTTGGATTTGTTAACCATCTTGTGCTAAATGCATGTTTGATATCTTAGGAGAAGTGGCCTAGTCAGAAAAAAGTGACCATTTAAGACCCATCATCTACCTTCTACATTAGTATCCCCTTTATTTTGTCCACAATCTTCTTAGACGTTTTTGTTCCTTTGTGGGAAAGGACCTCACACTTTCTATTTGGTGTGTCAGATGCTTCAACGGGCGGGGCTCTCAAACACGGAGACACAGACAGTTATGAAACTGAGAAGTGACATGCGCACCATCTTCAACTTGCTGCCTAATGATGTACAACAAATGCTTCTAACAAACCCACAGCGAGCAGGTCTTCTGAAGGGGGTGCAGGAAGTCTCAAAGGTCCCTGCAAAATCCCCTTTAAAGTCTCCTTCCAGATTTGCATTGTTTCGGCAGATGATTGAGGCCCCTCTATCAGAGGTAAAGTCTTCTGGAGAGCCAAGCAGGCAAAAAGAGCTGTTGCAAGACCCTCTGGATTTGAACAGGACTTGATTTGTCAAATTTTGTACCCTTAACAAATTGATCAATGGCGTGCTTCTGTACCTAGACTTTTCTGGCATTTTAGTCCTTTTCACTTTGCATCACTTTTGGAAGCCAGCAATGGTTGACTAGAATCAATATGGACAAGTGATAGGAAAATCATGTCACTCACATTGTAGAGTACATGTGTGGCTTGTCATTAAAGTTCCATGATGTAACACCTAGCAATAGTTGGCTAGTTCAACTATTGAATCATACATCGCATATTGAGCTGACCTAATTGAGAAATCCATTCTTTGGTTGCCCTTCACTTCCAATTGCAAACATACAAACAGATATTCAAATCCCTGATCACAGTAGCAATTATAAGCTCATGAAATATGTATTTAGTGTTGATTGGAATCGGTGGCCTAAGAATTGTGAATAGCCATCTTTATTATTTGGAGATTCATTTGGCTCTCTTATGAGGGTTGTCAAACATGGCGTTGGCTTCCCACATTGTATCCCCTTCTCCATTTGTGATATTTGCAATTGCAACCCTTTCAGATCTCCTTGTATTTGTAGACATAGGTCAAAACTCGTTGCTGCAAGTGACCAATAAAATTGTCTTGTTTGATTAACACTCTGAGTCCTTAAAATCACAATAAGCTTCCATTCTCCATAATATCTTCAAAAATTCCGACAAGTTCTCTCTGCTCTGATTGAATCACTGCTTGATGAAAGTTTGGTCAGTGATGCACACATCCAGGTTTGGTTCAACTTTGGGTAAAATATTATTAAGGTATGTGGGCTTTCTTGGTTATTTGCCATAATTGGACTTCTACATTTCAGTGGTATGTGGCTAGGTTAGATCTAAGAATGGAATCCAACATGTGGGTAAATGACGTTAGACTTTGTGCTCAAAATATACCAATTATTCTAGACTCAATTGTCAAAACAAATGGGGGGACCTACGTATTCAATGAAGGAATCAACACACATGCATTTCAATTATCATGACTAAATCAAAGAAGGTCCAATTTTCAATCTGATTTTTGTTAATGCTCCATCAAAGAGTTGCTAATGCAACACAAGTTTTTGTTGGATGATTATGATTGGCAGAAGTTGAAGAACATGAAAAACGAGCCACTTAATACCCACTTCATGTCCTCTTTCTATTTGTGGCCACTGTCATAGTTAGGCAAAAATAAGTAAACACCCAGCCACTTCACTTTCGGCTCTCTAGAATGCGCACTCTTTAGGAGTGTGGACCCACCTAACGCAATTTCAAGGCCAATGTCCAGGGAGATTTTTGAGCATAACCAGTTGAGATCCTAGTGTTTCCTAATCCAACCGGTTATGTGTTGACATCTTTCAGTTTTTCTTTATTGATTTGGGGCATATTCCATGAGATTCCTCTAAAATGATCAGTAATTTTCCTGAAGTCTTGAACTTCAACCGGTTCATCTGTGGCCGGTTCTCCCTGTTCATTGGTCAAGGCCAACTTCATGAAGCTTCCCATTCCACTTGAAATTGGGATCTCAAATTTCAGATTGGGCCCGTATTTCAAAAAGCCATGCCCAGCTCTCCACTTTGTAACTTAGCCTGCAGGGCCAACTCTTCTTTTTCTTCCTGTTACGCTGAATAGTCAACATGATGGAGGGAACTTACATGTCCGATTGATGAGCTCGAGAATCTTCACTTTGATAATGAACAAGAATATTCACATGAGCTTTGACAATTCTGAGCAAAGTACCTACGAAATTGGCAATCATCTCACACTAATATGTGTCTCTCAGAAGGCGAGTTAGGGTGTGAGAGAGTTATCACATACAAAGGTACCTCTCATTCATCCAACATAAAAGCTTTGAAATGATGTGTAGTGTAGAGGAAAGGAATGAAATGAAAGTTAATATCGATGGCCATTAAAGCCCCAACGTGTATATTAATGACCCGATGGAGATCATGTAGGATTGAACAACATTTGTATATAACACGTACATAGCATATTACACATATAATGTATGTATCATACCATAATATAACTTCTTCCCTCATGTTTTCTAGAAAATGTTAAATTAGTTGTTTGGACTTTGTAGAACATAAATGATTTAATTGGTATAATCTTACATTTAAAAAAAGTTATAATATTGAGTAGCTCCGAATAATAAGTGGCACTTAATATCATAAATGGTGTACACTAGATAGTCTTATTATTATGGGTGGAAAATTAGCGTGGAAGTAATTAACATGGGCCACTCTAATTATCTAGTCAGGGTGGAAATAACGTGGATCCAAGAGTTTGGATCTTCCCCTCAGTCTTCCTTGTGACTTTCGACCAACACCTTACATAGATCAAAACAAACACCTTAGATCAAAAGTAGCATAAAATAAAATATTCACTCACACTAATTTCCTTGAAAAGCAATTAATGTGGCATAGACTATTGTAAACTAGAGATGTGGCATGGGTTAAAAATTAATATGGGTTCTAGAGTGTTAATGTGGCCTACACTAATAGACTATTTAGCATAGAGTGGGTCCATGTCGTCACAGACTGTTGCACCTATGCATATGTTTCAATATCCCATATCATCTTGTGTTGTTGACAACCGACCGTTGTGGAACTTTGGAATGGCA
Organism: Polytrichum formosum; assembly: GCA_964035585.1. Lineage (NCBI taxonomy): Eukaryota > Viridiplantae > Streptophyta > Polytrichopsida > Polytrichales > Polytrichaceae > Polytrichum > Polytrichum formosum. The sequence goes on from OZ037938.1 coordinate 23,428,742, forward strand.
GTTGTGTCACCACCATCGCCATTCATCTCTTAAAAAATGTAACTCTATTTGTAACATCCAAATTCATTGATCTCCCCAAGAATGTCAGATAAATTTATGAAAATGTTTGTTAGGATTTGAATGTAACTATATTGGAATGTGCAGAACCAACAAGTCGCATCTGTGAGTATGAATGATGAATTGGTACGATCTGAGGACTACAATGATATGCAGTTGGTTGAAGCTACACTTGTCACACATAATATTGGCGCCTACTATAATATGAAACATTGTGGGTTGAAATATACATATCAATACAATATCAATATTATACCAAATTCTAATTTTTTTTAAACATTTCATCATTTTGTGTTTGAAAATTAACCGATCTATTAAAATATAAGGCACCTTGATTTTCTAATGCAAGTATAAAATACAGTGAGTCAACACCCAATATTCATAGATGGACGGGTACACATATTGGTGGAATGGTTGCAAATCGCTTGTAGAAAGTCCAATCCAATAATTATGTGAACCTATGTCCACATGTTGAGTACACTTTATCATCCTAAAGTAAAAAAGTTAAACACTATAAGAAGGTAAAGATTAAAACAAAAATTCTAGAATACAATTGAAAACTAAGCGTGTAATAAAGTGAAAGTAAAAAAGAAAGAAAAAGCAAACACACAACATGAAATAAAAAGTCAATATGAAAAATTGCATCCTAAAAGTTAACCTTTGCTTTAGCATCAAGAAATCCTTGGAAACTATAGGTATTTTTCTTTAAAATTAAAAACATTTTTTACAACTTTTATTTTATTAGCCCATTGAATGATTATATATAACTTGTGATGTGTAGCTATTAAGTGCTTTATTGTCATCATTCTTCGACTCAAGCAAGTTCCATCACATTTTAGTGGTTTTCATCATTCTCCTAACGACTACGAGTCTGCATGACATTAAATTATCTATCTACTCTAGCGATTCACCTCGGACCTGTCTGAAGCATGGCGACACCCGCGCGACCGGGAAACGAGGCATTAGACAAACTTGCGGACATGATGTTCAACATTTCAACATCTTTGGCGGAAGTCCGAGTGGAGGAGTTTCACGAAATCGTGAAGGAGGAGCACTACGCTTGGTTTGCAAACTGCCTCGTGACGAACCAGGCGAGATCCGATGCCGGCCACGACCGATTCGTCAAGTTCCTCAGCTCAGTGGCGGCTGATTTGTATCAAGAAGTAGTAAAAGCCACTTATGAGAGCTACCATGAATTGTTATCTTCGAGTCGTCTCAAAGTATGCAACTCACGCGAGCAATTGCAGTTGAGGAATTTAGGGAGATGGTTGGAAAAGTTGACTGTGAATCGGTAGAAGAAGCTGCTACGGAGAACAATTTGATGCTGAGATGTTCTTGTTTAGTAGACTTAATTGACATGTGATAACATTAGAGTTTTTGCCAATGAATGATTCAAGCAACAACATACAGTACATTTATATTGTGGGCAAGGTGTAACCACATTCAACTTACTAATGTTATGTGGACAACCCTTGTTCGGTTACTTTTCTTAATCTAAAACTTTTATTTGAGTGGTGTGTGGTTGGGTGTGGCTCCAAGAATGGATACCAAAAAAGACACGCATTAAAAGAGATTGGATCACCTGGGTATGCAACTCCCATATTATACGCAGGGGGCATCGGATTAAAAACGGCTTAGAGGAAGGCTTTTGTAAAAATTATATCAGATTATACAAAATTAAAGGACCAAAAAGTTGGGTGAAGATCAAATTAAATAAATTGAGACGTAGAAAAAGTTAGCTTGTATATTAATTAATTTATTAAAAAACTCCACAACGTATATAAAGAATTGAATCACCTATTTTTTAACCTATGCCTATGCATAATTTAAAAGATCCTCACGAAGTAGTTGCCTCCAATTAACATTAAAAGTCACTGGCAATGTTTTATTTATAATAAAAAAATCTTAATTTTTAATTAAAAACCCAAAAAGTTGGGTAGTTTGACCTATGGTACCTATATTAAAAAACTCATATAATTAGGTTTTTAATGCAATTTTATGCTTCAAGGAATATTTATTTACTATATATAATTGCATTTTTGGATTCCTTGTTAGAAGCGCTACAAAAGTTCCTACACAAAAACAAATTATATCATTTGAGATTGGACTAAAATGTGTTATAAGTGATTATAATCAGGGCCATATAATACAGGAGTTGCGTACCCGGGTTGGATCACCTGCTCAAAATACACTAATCATTGTAGACTCAATACACTAAATATACCAATTAGTGAGGGTGGTACTAATTCAAGTCACTCGCACAATCTAGCCAAATCTCAAAGTTACCGAGAGCTAAAGTTGCTACTGAGTGACACTAAGTTCATGACTACTGTAAATTCTATGCTCATTTACCATAGATTTCAAGAAAATTAGTGTGTGCTTGTGATTAGTGTGTGCCACATGCTTGTTAGTGAATAGTGCCAATTGCCGATACATGTAGTGATTAGTGCCAAGTGCCGGTACTTTAGTAAATAGTGCCAAGTGCTGGTACTTTCATGCCAAGTGCTGAGATGAACAATGCTTCCTAGTTTTAGACCTAAGATCTTTTGGTGGCACTAATTCATAGCGTAAAGGAATCACCAATACTAATTTCCCACACTCACTAATTGACGTACTTTGTGTAATCAACAAAACTGATGGGGACCTATTTGACCACTTAAGAGCATCTCCACCCTTGCGCAGAAAGGCAGACTCTCGAAATGTGCTTTGAAGGGCTCCAAGCATGCACTAAATTTTTTTAGGGTGGCACTCCCCCACCCTTACCTTGCATACCGGCTCTTCAACCCGAAAAACCGTCAGGAATATTCCCTGTAAAGTGGCTTCAACCCAAAAGTGGCACGATTCAAAGATCGCAAGTGGATGAGGTCCCGGAATTTGGGCGCAGCAAGAGCAACGCTCACCCGGGAGGATAGTGAGTGGAGTCGAAAGTTTGAAGAGCCCTGGCAAGTTTGAAGAGCCCGGGCAAGAGGGGTGGGGCAGATTTTTCTGCCAGGCCACGTCAAAGGGCTTGCCAAGACCCTTTGACGCGCAAGGGTGGAGATGCTCTAATGAGCACGAAAATCTTCACTTTGATAATGAATAAAATATTCATGTCAGCTCCAAAAATTATAAGGAAAGTGGCTATGGCCTTGATTTGGACTTGATAACCATCTTGTACTTAATCACTTGTTTCACATCCTAGGAGAAGTAGGCTAGTTGGAAAAAGTAACCATTTAAGACCCCATCCACATTACAAGGTACGTGGCCCTACGATTGTGGGCATTCCCAACTCCACAGAGAATGTTGATATACTGAATATTTATAAGAAATGCCTTGCAGTAATCTCATGGATCCCAGTATTTTGAAGCGCCGACGACTGAAGACCTATTCTTTTTAATGTAACTTATGACAGAGATTGAGATGCACTCATTCCAGGGAATCGATGGTGAAAAAGTTCGACACATGGCTTCGACTTCGCAGTTCTCCGAATGAGACGGTGCGCCTCGTCTATCACTAGTACAGATCATGGCTCTTTTGAACACCTGCAATGAACACACTTGTATTTGTGTCAATGGACCATGGTCCAAATGACTAGCTCTTTTAATAATGCGGGCCATCAAGTGGAAGGAGGCACCTCATGAGGTGATCACTGCTGATAAATATATGTTTAGTTTTAAAACTAATAATCTTTGAGGAGCAGCTAGTACATGTAGCCTAGAGACAATGCAACCTCGTGCCCAAAATAGATCCAAGCTAAGCACTTCACAACTAGCCTACCTAATTAAGTTAATTAGTAGCCTTGGCATTGGCCGGCGTGTTGGCCGGCCTCTCTTTCTTTTTTATAAAAAAAACTAAGTTAGTAGCCTGCCATTAATGGGCCCAGCTGCCAGGCTGCGGGCAGGGCAGAGCCCGGGCTCGGAGGAGGGAGGGGTTTGGCAGGGGCCGGAGTCTGGGCCACTTCACACACGAGGCTGAGAGCCTGGATTTGACACTTTCACACTTGGACTATTTTCAAATACCGTTCTCCCTCTTTAATTAGTATGACACGTTTTGGAAACAAACAAAAAAGTCGTATTATCGACGTGTCGTCTTCTCATTAATATGACAAATGGCATAAAGTTGTCGTATTATACCCTAAACTCCGTAATATCAACCTCCATAATGTCACTCACTCTCTAATATCCCAAAACCCTAGGGAACGGATGTTCGTAGTTCAAATCTCACTCTTTATTTGTCACCTTTCTCTCCCTTATATCACGAATTTTGTCATTAATGCAAACCACCAAAGAAGTCATCCCACACCCTTGCATTGTGCCATATGTCAATATGTGGAGTGTCGCCTTCCTATTTTTATTCTTCTTCTTCTTCTTCTAGTCACCTTCTTAAATATTACCAATGTGAAAAAGAGAGGAAATTACCGCATACAAGTATCTTTCATTCATCCAACAATGCAGCCCTGAAATAGTACACAAGCCACAGTTTACTATTTTTAGACATTTAGGCGCCGGATTTAGGTTCAAAGACCCCAAATTAGTCTAGTCCAAGTCATTTGAAATGAATCCGCCAAAAATCTATAAGGGACAAGTTTTTATGTTGGATGGATGAGAGGTATTTTACTTTCTACATTCTTACAATACAAGGTAAAAGCGGCCTTCCCATATAGAGAGCTTCAAAGCCCTTGCTTTGCACATGTGAGGTGTAATGGGTTGGCGGCTAAGGTATCCAAGTAGGATTGGGAGGTCGGAGGTTTGAGTCCTTGGCCCGGCACTTGGCTTCATCTTGTAGGTGGGGGAGAAGGCTTGTCTATGTGGTAGATGTGGTTTTAAATGATTATATTTATTTTCTGAAATTTACCTCTGAAATTTACCTCTGAAATTTACCTCTGAAATTTACCTTCGACCAGAAATTACCGTGTCAGAAAATGAATTCGGTAAATACTAAAAATGAGATGTTTGTGTCAAAGGGGGCATGACCCTTAGAACACGACCCGAACAACGTTATTTGGACCAGCTGAGAACCGTGGACCAAGTTTTAAACACTAGTTAAAATGGCTCTTTTTGTGTTAAAATGGCTCTTTTTTCGTGTTCAAAAGAGCCATGATCTGTACTAGTGTATGTACAAGGAGTAATTGAATCAAGAAAAGTCTTGAAATATTCTACAGAAATGTCAGCTTTAGGTGGAAGATTGACATATTCCACCGTGCCTACAACAATCTCAATGATCATCGCCTTCCTTTCCTCAATTTCTTTGATTTCGACGCCTCAGTCTCTAACCTATTTTCTTTAAGGCGCTGGCAGCGAAGCGGCAATTAATCCCTATTGAGATAAAAAATATTTTTCGTTCGATTGACAAGTTCTTTGCAGATCCGTCGCACTGCCGAATGTAATGTTACCTCTATTCTCTATGCAAGCCCCACAATTACATGTAGAAGAGGGAAAACTGAGCGGAGCGCTCGACTTAGGGTTGCATCATATAGGGCTGGTCGGATTTGTTTGCAGCTTCGATTTTGTTGAGGACGTTGTTGTTGCTGTTGTTTGTGCTACTAACGTAAGGAGCGCTGTCGGTGCCGTCGAGGCTCTGGGGATCCAACTGCCGTCGTCGCTGGAACCAGAGGAACCAAGTGACTCCCTCCGCAACGACGGAGACGACGCCTAAGATGACGAGCACGGCTAGGTACGCTCCATTCCACGGTGACACGGATTCGAGCTCTTCCAGGAGTTTGAGGCCTTCGAAGATATTGGCGATGATGAGGATGATAGTGGCGTAGCCTATCGTATGGTGGTACACGTTCCAGTACTTGCGCACCTTGGCGTCTTTCTTTGGCCTCAAGACAATCGACAAGATCTGCAAGCAGCGGCGTGACATTAAGGTATGTGTGCCTCAAAGCAACACCAGCCTTTACGCGACTTTTATTCACCATCTTTAATTGTCAACAAGCACCTCTTGGCATGCCAAAATGAGTTTGGTAACCGATATAGAATGTTCTTTGAGCAAAACTCCAAGCATGCGTCAAAAACTTATCGAACATGGGAATTTTTGTATGCAAAACAACCAACTCCAGACCAAAACTCCGATTGACTTAAAGGATAATTCTAATGTGATCTAAAAGTTTGAGTGAAGTAGCTCAATCCGTACCTGAAGAGAGGCCAAGGAGAAGATGAAGATACCGAGGTTTCTGTGCCTGTACTGGATGGTACTGGCAACCTTTTGGAGCCTCATCCCCAAGCAAAATCCGACGACACCGATGGCATAGCCGAGGAGTTGGCAGCTGATGTGAACATAAAACCAGAGTGGATCGGCTATAGCGAAGGGGCGCAGATACCGAGCTGCCATTACTCCAATTGGCAGCAAAATGCCCCACGACACCGCATTCAGGACGCCATGAATCTTTACAAACCAAGTGTAACACATTTACACAATCAGCTCATCTATCAAATGTCAAAGAGATGCAAGAATTAGGGTAACTGACTGCACATCTTAAACTCATCAAGAACGTTGCGATATTTATAAATTTAATATTCTGTCTGCTTGGTTTCACAAACACAAAAGCATTCTTAAGTGGTGTAGTGATTGAGTGTTCTCCCCAAAAAAGCGTCTTGGATGGAGAGTATACACTCGGTGAGATTCTTTTTGGCAAGGCCTTTAAGTTGAATCTTGGTAGATAGGAGAAGGCTTTGTCCTCAGATAGGGAACAATGAGGTGTCGACTAAGGAGAGATTGCCACTTGACTAGGCTTGGCATTCATGCATGATGTAGTAAGGACACTGAGATTTGAAAATATATTCTTGAAGCTAGAACAGAAAAGAACTTCCTTATACATGCTTAAGAATGCAGCTATGACGTCTGAACGTAACATTGCTAAGCTCTAGCTGCTCCTTACTCTGGACAGGAGAATAATCCGGCAAAGGACCGGGAATAAACATGCTGTGATTCTTAGCAATGTTATGAAAGCTCGCTAATGACTGTCACGTAAAGGTTTTGTGCGCCTGGATTGAACTTTCTTCAAATAAGTGACAGTGAGCTTACTCGTTTCAGCCTTATGTAAGGCAGGTCAACGGATTGGGTGGCAGCGGTGGACATGTCGATGACGAGGACGCTCTGGAAGTTTTGCGGTGCCAAACTGTGCTGGGAGAGGGTGAAAGTCGTGAGATCGACGGTAGGACCTTGTTGCCACACATGATTCAATACGAGCGACTGGCCGGGAGTTAGTTGCAAGCTGCCGAAAATGGTGGCCATCGTTGAGACTATCTCTGCGGAGAACGTCGTATAGTTCACACTAATTGGACCAGGAGTCAAGGGTTTGCCGTTGTCACGCACCGCCTTAGAGACGTCATACTCCTTTACAATTACCGATGCACCATCGCGGAAGGCTGCGAGGGCTTGCGTTCCGGGCATGGTTATGCCGCTGGGGTTGATCCCCCATGCCACCCATCCTGTCGAATATACCATATCCTCTGCATTGCAAAACACAATTACTCTTGAGAGAGAGAGAGAGAGAGAGAGAGAGAGAGAGAGAGAGAGAGAGAGAGAGAGAGTTTTGAGAAAGAGTCACATAAGCTGATGATCTTTCCTCTCACCCTCGAGCCTCTTTTATTCACATCCCAGCAAGGTCCACATGTAGCATGCCATCTCTTTTATTTAAAAAGGGTAAGGGAGCATAAAGATTAGCAATGTTACAGAGTGTCTTCACACGACGTGCTTGTTCATCTACCTCTGTAGAATGTAAAAGGTCATTGTGAAACATTTTGGATTGAGTTACATTAGACTCTTTGAATTCCAACGCGATTTTTCCACAAGGATCTTTGGAGATAAGGAACTCATCTGCACAACCGAGGTCACCGGAAAATCATTATGCCAATGCAGCCATAACGTGAGTCGTAGAGTTTAATTTCGTACCTTCGAAAGCGAAGTCGATGGTATTGGTATCGTTGTGGAGAGTCCAGGCAAAAGTGGCACCTAGTGCTGAAAGGTCCTTGCACTCAACGAAGGTCCGATTAGACAGACCGCAGAGGGCTTCTGCACGTGATGCTCCATGTATGAAGTACAAAATCGACATTACAGTCACCAGAATCGGCATGCATGCAGAAAACTGCATGTTTGCGCCCCCACTAACGCGCAGCGCCAAATCGACAACTCCTGGAATTTCCCTGAGCTTCCTTGATTCTGCTCTGCCAGTTTCTTGGCCTCCGATTTTATACCGAATGTGACCAGGAGTGTTCAAGCTGTTCACTCCATCGGCGCTTGAAACAACCCACACTCGCAACCAGATCCACTAGACCTGCCAGAAGATGAATCCAAGCGCGCTGAGCAAGACGTGGTGACAATAGATCCCTAATTTTCGGTTACGTTTCACTTTAGTACGCGGCTTTAAACGCATGAACGGCGTCGCAAGTTCGGGCAGGATTTGTCACTGGACGGTGCCGAAACTAACACAAGCTAAGACTTGAAGGTCAGACACTAACCAAAGTGCCACATTCAGCTCGGAAAGAGAACTCCACAAGCGCAAGTAGAGTAGTCATGGAAAGATGTTTATGGAACTTCACGCTAGGTTAAGGTCTATAAATTGAATGACTGTGAACAGCAGTAATTGTAATCACTGCAATAGACTGTTAACAACCGTAATCACTGTAAAAAGGCTAGGGAGAAACTCCAGGATATCATCAATGCAGGATTGCATGGCCATTGTCCCCAGACCAGATTACTACAATGCCAGCTCGTCCAGAGTACGAAGACTGCAAGTAGCAGTAGTCTACGTAGGTGATGATACATTCATTCTAGCACTGATTTATTTCCGCTGTTCTTTCCTGATCCGAAGAATGACACTTAAACCTCAAATCAGCTCCACCTAAAGTTACTTGGGAAAACAGTGATTTCCTCAGTTCCCCTGGATGAACAGACATATGGCTCAGAGATGGAGAAATCTGCCGCACAAGTTAAGGTTAACTAATGCCAGCAATCAAGGACACACTTAGCAAATCCATCAAAGTTTCTTGTTCGAAAGTCATGTACCTGTATCATCAAGCACGGCTTCAACTTGCGTCCTACAAGCACAAACAAGATCGGAATGCACCTGCAAGCTTGCACTAAATCACTGCTCTAACTTGCGAGCAGCGCCAGAGGAGGGAGCGAAGAAGAGAAAGCTCGAGCGTTATAGCGGAGAAGGAAATAAGTTACATGAAGCCGGAGTCCGTCCGACTACCGGGGTCACGGTTTCCGAGGATCCTGAAGTTCTCTGCCAATAAAAGCAAAACAAAACTGTTGATCGATTTGAAGAAGTGTCACAGTTATGAGGCGCAGAACAGGAGCTATTTGCGTGGGGTACTTTTCAGGGGAATCGCATCTATTCACATGATGTTGTCACAGTAACATACTTGCGATGATCTCGACACAATCTCCTTTCCGATGAGTTGAAGGCAGGATGTTTCAGTTTCAGCCGGATTGTCCGAAGGTACTTACTCAAAATACATCATAAAGAATCATACAAGAATCCGTATTCACATTCGGTTCCCATGAGGGAGCTAATTCGAATCCTTCACTTGGACGTTCCAAGGGATATGACACCATCACCGCGAAGTACTTGGACGCAATTCGCATCACTAAGGAAGTACTTGTACTACGCTTTCGGTTGAAGGCTGTCAGCGCCAAGTACTTGAACAAAAAATGTAAAATACACCAAAATTCTTCTTTGAGCAATTAAAGAAATTAAGAACCAGTTCTTGCCATTTCGGATAGGAGGAACTGCAGCAGGTGCCACTTTCTACGTCGGGTGTGGCAGGCTTTTGTCATGTGGTAGGTATTCCGGAGGTGTGGCTCTCACAAAAGACAACTTGTGGAATGGCCAAACTAAGCAAAGAGCAGCAGCGGAGGAATAGGAGGGAAGGATGGAAGTTTGCTTCCAGAGTCCCTGGAGGGAGATTTTTTTGCCGCACTTACAGGCATCCTGGCTCAATAGAAAACTCGGCACTGGTTAACTCTGACACCCGATCTCCTGATTGCTGTTATTGACACCCAACGCTCGACCCTCTCAAATATGTATGTAGACATGATTCTCTTCTCTCCGAACCTTCAATTTCACCGAACTCCATATAAGTTATAGAACCAACTCACGAGTCCGATCGCGAGGTTGCAAGAATAATTAGCTGCTGCGCAGGGTTGCTGTTCGTGGTGATCGAATCAGGGCCAGGTGCAAATCACTCCATGGCTGCTGCTGGAATCGTGAATGGGGACCAGTGTGTATGTTTGACAAATTTTATTTGACGTTCAACTTCAAATCCACAGTGTCACGTGACGTTTTCAAAAACAAAAATGAATGTCAATTGACATATACATTTTATTTTAAAATGTCACCTCAATTTTGGGTTACATAATATTTTAGAAAAACTAATATTTTGAATAATCAAAATACAATCTTGATTTGTAACAAAAAAAACTATCAATCAAGCGTAAGAATCCTTCGGTCTTGCATGTGTTTCCAAATGTTGAAGATGGTGGCCCAATCCATTGAATCCACTTCAAGCCCACAGAGAGAGACCCAGATAAGAGCATCAAGGGTCTTCAAGTTCAACCTATTACGCAAGTGGCTTTTGATTGCATTTTGTTTGGAAAATCCTCTCTCACAAATAGCTATACTTGATGGACTGAGTATAATTTTCTGCCAAAGTTGCATAAGTTTAGGCCATTAGTGCGCCATTCCAAATTGCTACCACATATGCGCCAAGCCTCAAATATCGTTTTGTTCTCACATTCATGTCGAAGTGTTTCTGTATATTCCAAGAGTTCTCCCTTACACATGTCACTTTCTTCTTCAGTGTATTGAAACTTCAACAATATCCTCTTGAGCCACAATTTAGTATTTGTGATTCGGTTACTATCATTGCTTGGATAATTACGAAGGCTGAAGAGTTTGGCTGCATTGAATAATGGAAGGTCTGGGAAACGATCATTCAAAGCATGAATAACTCTTTGCACATAAGATGCACCTAATAATATGCATTGTTGTAGTTTATTGGACCCATTAGTTGCCAATGCATGAATAATACGATCTCATGTATTGTTTTTATAACTCAACTGAAGACTTCTTGTAGATTCCCTCAAGAATTTTTCCAAATTCTTGCTTGTACAACCAAACATAGATTCCATTCCCAAATTAAAAAATAACATGATAAAATAGAAATAGTGATATCAATGGTTACACTAATAGTTGTGATATCAACCATGATATCATATTGAAATTTGATATTTAATTTATTCAACTCTTGTAAAGCAAGTGCAAGTAAAAATGGAATTTAAAAGAGCACATGATCTCATGCCAATGCATTTCTTCACCTCTAAATATTTCCAATAACCCAGGCATGCATTGTAATAAGGGGGTCATGACATTACCTTGAGAAAGCCACTATACTGCATGAATTTGAAAAACCACTACATAATCTTCTTCAAATACATCCTTCAACAATCGTTTCACCTCGTTGCGTCGATTTGTACTACGGCCCACTCACTCAACCCTAAACTTCAAATCATAGATCTCCTCCCATTTTTAAAACTTCAAATCAAGTGACTTAGGAATTGACCATACAAAAGTATCTATCACAAATGTAGGCGGTGCCACTGGTGAGAGTGGATTATCTACCACTGGCCTAGAGTACGTGACGAACTTTAAGGACTTGTGAACGCTAATGAGATTCAAATCACAGACCCAATAACAATATTGCTTCCAATCTAGCTTCAATTCAGGCATTGTGAATTGTACATTGTACATTAAACTCAATTTGAAGGGGATCTCTGCACTATGCAAAGTCTACCTCAAATCATCCCAGTGTCAAGCTAAGACGCCTCAAAATTAACCCCAATATTTAACGAGCCAAAGCATCACTCTTCAAGATCTACTGGGGCAAATTGTTCATTCACATACTTGCACAAAACAATCATGGAAATACATCCACAGGAGACCGTGAACAATGGTCTTGTTGGCCTTGTACTTAGCCTTCACCACCTCTCTGATCACCGTCTCAGCTATAGAGCCTTCCCGGTTACAAAGGAAATTACAAGAACAAGGCTGAACTTAAGTATGTGAGGAAAGTTCTCTTACTGTTATGGGTTATGTTTTCCAAATACTTGAGCTACAATTTATAGTACTTAAGTTGCCTAGTAATATTGTCATTTCAATTTCTAGCGTGTCAATCGACGTGTGGTTTTTTTCTTCACAAGCCACAGTACGTGTCAACTTCTAAATTATGCATGTCAATTGACGTGCATTTGTTTTTGTGCGAGTTTTTGCGTGTCAAAAGTGTAAAACTTGCAAATTTTTTGTCAAACATACACATTGATGGGGAGGATTTGGGGGAAATCGGTCGAGATCCAAGTGATTCCAACTTCCGAGTCTAGCCACTTAGGGCATGTGCACACTTTGTACACCAAACGCAAACACAAAGGGCTACCAAATCAGGTAACATTATTTTAGAGGAGAGTAGTTTCATAATATGTCTCACACTTTCAATCTATATGAGCATCATAAATTGTGGGTCCCATGATCAAAACTAATATCTTATAATACACAAGGTTTTACATAGAAGTAGTTGACGCTAAGATTCTATTTGACCAAAGATTGTGAGGTATTGATAGTTGATTCTCTTATAGACGAGTTGAAAGTTGGGCCGCAACAGGCCCAAGCTATTCTAGCCCGGGGGAGCTTTCCGGGCCCCATTGCGGTACAATAATGATTGGGCCTAAGGCGTGGCTCCAACTCCTGGGCTAAGCCTAGCATTGTCATGTTGCGGGGCCATGTATTGATAACATGTGAACATGCTCTTACTATGTTGATTTCTTTCGGTTTCCTTTATTGAGTCCAGGTACATTCTACCTCTATAAGTGTTACCTCTCTTATGGAATTCTAACATAATAACAATTAGAGAGGATGGGCACTATTAAAAAAAAAATTATGGGGTAAAATAGAGTCATTAGTAACACTTATAAAACATCCAAGTCACATATATCAATAAAAATTAAATTTACATATATTTAGTGAGAAAAATAAAACTCTATTGTTGTAAATTGATGAGGCTCTTGAATACAAGAAATAGTGATGGGTTTCTCTAATAGATTTGATCTCACAAGAAAATCAAGGCTACAGAAGATACTAGTGGTAACTTGTACTTGCAATACTTTACTTGATTATACAACAAACCTAATGAATAGCACTCAACACATGTGCAATCACAAGACTAAAAGTCATAAGAAGAGAAACTACATTGATAGACATACCAATGACTCAACAAACAAATTCTTAAGTTTCCAAACTAAATATGAGACTCAACAATAGAACTCCTTGCCATCCTAATGAAAGGCTTAAATGTAAGCCAATTTGGATAATGAAATTGGTGAGGCTCACTCTCAACCACTCTCCACATTTACCCAATGTCAAACACTATCCTCGGGGAGGTCACTAGCAAAAATTGTAGAAACAACGTGCAATAAAAAATAAGGTCTTATACATTCATTATAGATAAATTTCGCAAAAAACGTACATATAATATAGGGGGTTTAAAAATAGTGAAACATGTTTACATGTAAAATACCATCACATATAATGGCCTCTTTTATCTAGTCAGTACATGTAAAATAGCGTGGAAACAATTACTAGGGGTAGCGGGTCTAGGGTAGGGTCTGTGCTAGTGGATGAAAAGAGGTAATTTTTTGTTGAAAAAGCTTGGATGGATGACTTCGTTGGTTGGTTGGCTTGAACGTTACTGAACCAACGTATCCAATGTGGAGTTAATGTTCTCTACCTATGTGTCGGGAGGGAAAATTTTAGCGCGTTGTTTGAATTGCAATCTTTTTTCCAATTTTCTTTGGCAATATAAGTAAAATAGGGTATTTTTAAATGATTCCCCCAAAAATTACAATTACTGATAGGGTGTATTAAAATACAAGCATTTACCTTTATTTTGAAAAATACCATACCTTATAATCTTTTATGCAAGGTAAATAGCCCCCCAATAAATAGGTCCTGAGCGCACGTGTATGCATTAATTAAAGAGGGAGTGACCTCCCCAAGACACTATCTAGGATTGGCTCACTCTCCACCCTCCAACATTGTCACTTCCATTAGTGATCATAAATTTGCATCATTAAATTATATATTTTATGGACTTTGGTGCAAGTAATAGTCATACAATGTAAATTCACAAAAAGGGAGTAATCTTTTCATAGAGTAATAGATAACACTTACTATTATATGTTTGAAGGGAGTGTGAAAAATATAACACTAATATGAAAAGTAACACATAAAAGTAACACTTAGAGAGGGTAGATTGTATATCCAATAAATTTCTCAACAATGGCCTGCAATTTACCTAAAGTCTTGAATTTGAACCATTTTTTTTTTCAAACTCAACCGGCTTATATTTAACCACATTTTTTTAAAGTGTGGGCATTCTAATTTCAAAACGTTTTTACTAGACCAATCATCTTTTATGCACATATTTAGAATCTAAGCATTATTTGAAACTAGATTTAAACTCCAATGCTTGAATGACACATGCTCCACCCACATTATTTTAATACCCATACTAAAGAGAAGGAAAAGTGTAGTTGTCAGCTATCATGTTGTTCATAGACAATTGGATGGAGAAAAATCATGGAGATGGAGATTGGGTCCCAGTGCAAACACCATGGCTTTATTGGAACAAAAAGTTAGTAGTGTGGATTTCTCCAGGGGGCAACTCACCCCTTAATCCCTACATGCCTTTGAGGACCTAATGGGCTATGCTATAAGTTAACTTAAGTGACATAACATTTTTAAAGGTATTTTGATATTTGTTTCAAAAGAAGAGTTTTATTCTTTTCTTTTTAAATCAAATGGAAAATTCTACTGTTGAAAGTGATAAAATACAAGCGAAATGGACATGCCAAGGAAAAGAGCCAAGCATATGAGACCAAATTATCATGGGAGACATATATCATACTCAACAGACTTGCCAATTGAGCAAGCAATTACCGAACCAATAACAAAAATACATCAAAGTAGCCGCCACCACTTAACAACCATTACTCACTAGCCATGAGGAAGAGTTGGGTGACAACAAAATCTAAGAATAATTTTGTATTTTTTTCCAATACTCAATTGTCAAACCTACATTCTCCACCCTCAAGACTATGTGGAGGTTAAGCCAAAGAATGATGACAAATCAACAAAAAATATGCATTGATATGCTAAGCATTTTGGGCGTCCTTTAGGATACAAGTTTATGTGTTCTCCTCTCATTATGAAGGAATGGAGTGTTCACGTGAACCAACTCAAATATATTCCTATGTGGACCTATTTCTCTTAGTGTCTAGATCCTTACCTCCAATTTATTTTGCCCCATTGTGTTCGACAATGATTTTATGAGATTGGACATTTACGTCCTCAAATGTCACATCCTCTAAGCGTCGGGACTTCTATTTGTACTAGGGATCATGCGCAAATTCTTTTTCGTGGTCTCCAAAATAATAATAATCCAATGAGCCATGATAGTTGCAAGTTTTAAAGCACCCCAACCAATTGCATGATGACAACATTGCATCTCTTACCAAGAGCACCATTGATAGAATGGACGGCACTCCTCACCACAAACTTCCAAATGAAAATTAGAAGAGGGATCACAATATGTTGGCAGAGTGATGATGGATGAAATTTATGCAATATTGTGTGAACATGGCAAAATACATGCATGTTGATGTATTTGGGAGGATGGGTATCACTAGGATGCTCTGATGGAGATTGATGCCTAGGTGCAGCAACATGCACAAGTCAGGATCACGTTGACTTCCCTTTTGTGCTAACTCATGTGTTTTCGCCATCCTCACTATTATAACCATTTGTTTAGTGCATTTTCCAACTTGGGCCCCATATGATGAGCACATTGTAGGGCCCTTCCCTTTCCTACATCTAGTTGTTTCACCACATCGGGATGTCAGTGTGTGCGTTGGGGGTTACTTGCACTCCGATTCCAAGGTTAGATGATGTACTTTCACCTTAGACAAGCGGGACGAGAATGAGGTGTGAGGGAAGGCTGCTAGGAAGAACAACCGTGCATTGAATGTGTGCAACATCAAAAAACACCAAAAAAATCCATCATAAGCTTTAGGACGTTCGAGTCTTCTGGTCTTCTTCTGAACAAGAGAGGTTCATGGATTACCATTTGACTTCTAACAACATTAACCTACGATGGTTGCATCTTCGGTATGTCCTAGAATGTTTTTTTCCCTCACCATCATGTACATTGTCCCCAATCCCCATTATCATATTATCAACAATTTCAGCACCTAATGGTTTCTCTGCAATCGGCATTGGCAAAGGACATTATGTCTAGAAAGGAGGGACCCATGGAGTCTTTTCCTATATGAAAAACAATATCAATTCATTGTGGCATCCATGAGTTCTTGCATTTTGGGAGTTCTGAAAAACGCTATGACTTTCTGAGCATGCTTTTGCGGACAGAGAGGATTAATGATGCAAAGCAAGCTTTGGAAATCTCCAAGATATGGGCTGAAGAAGGAACCATACACGGTGCCTAGGTCTATTTCCCGGTGTATTGAGGGGTCTCCCAATACACAAAGGCACTACAATGCTCACATATTGATTGGAAACAAAGGGGGGGGGGAACAAAAGATACAACCGTACATGGAAAATTTGCAATAAGTGGAGAGTCCACATAAGCCCACATCTAATAAACATATAATTGAGAAGAGAGACCGCATAAGCCCCCAATGTGCAAGGAGAGGATTAGTGGTGCAAGGCAAAAACATTGAAAGTTGAACACAAAGCCAAATATGGAATAGTAAATGACGTCCAAGTGGAAGCCCTCATGTATTGATACACAATGGCATTACAATGCCCACAAATTGAATGGAAACAAAGGGCAGATGGCAACATTGAAACAAGCAGATAGATTACATAAACCCGCATCTAATAGACATATAATTAAGAAGAGAGACAACACAAGCCCCCATTCCTCAATGTGAGGGCTAATGGCACAAGGCAAACTTTGCGAAGCTTGAAAATGGAGCCACATATGGAACAATGAACAATGCCCAAGCGGAAGCCTTCATGTATCGAGAGGTCTCTCGATACACCACGCCTGTTAAAGAGGATTGGTAGACAGTAACTTTTAGTAGTATCAAGTTAAAGAGGTTTTCAAGTTACTTTTTGGAGTAGTATCAGAAAGTAGCAATTAGGGATAAGAGTGAGCTGTAGTTGCAGATAAGGAGTGGTTAGTAGTGGATAAGGTAATCCAGTGAGTGGTTAGTATTGATAGAAGGAGATAAGGAGAAGGTACTTAAGAAAGAGAGGAGGGATCTCTCTGGCTCTCTCTCTCATTCTCATAATGTGTATTAGTATTCAATTAATAGAGTGTTGGGTTTTTATGAGTAAGTTACTAGCTAAACAGGAAGGTGTGGAGTGTGTGTGATATTATAAGTATTAGTTGTATGGAATGGAAGTTAAGCGTTGCTCCCTTTGATATTTAGAAAAAGGGGTATTCGCAAAGTGACTAAGGAAATGGTGGTAGAATGCATATCAACGATCACTTAGCATTCTGTAGTGTCAGACGTATAACAATATGAGTTGAATGCATGTATACTCGTTGAGTCTTCTACAAGAAGTGTTAAGTACTTGTAGAAAGAGTAGAGGGTGAACTAACTTTGAGAGTGATAATAGAAGAGAGCAGTAGACTAAAGTATCAGTAAAAGAGATTTATAGAGTGTTATGATTGATAACAAATAATAAGTGAAGTGATACCTTGACAATAGTAACTTCAGTGTTAAAGGTATTAAAAAAATAATTACGGTTGGTGTGTAAGAAAGGGGGTAGAGCAGGCCTCACGGCAGGTGGTTAGAACTCGTCTTAGTCACCCTATTAAGGTAGTACGGTCAGAACCGGTGCATAAAACTTAAAACCAGTAGGCGGGAGATAACCGGTAGGTCCCCCGGGAAACCCGGTAGAGAAACCAGTAGGGGTACTGGTTGATTCAACTGGCATGTGAACAGTCTTACCAGTAAGACAGGGTAATGGTAGTACGGACCCTAGAGAGGTAGGAGAGAAACCAGAGGTATGGAAGGATAGTTCATACCTAAACCGGTAGTAGGCAAGGCCTTAGGATGCCGTCTGGAAGACTGGACTAAGACACCTTGCGTACCGGTAAGGTACTACCGGAGATAGGGTAGTACCAGAAAGAGAGAACGAAGGCAAACCCTTTTTAACATTTGGCGACCATGCAGTGGTTTGACAATGGACCAAGAACTGGTTCCCGGTAGTGTTTTCTCTGTAACGGCGAAGGTAGTTCTTTCTCGGATAAAAAGACACTTTTGGACCGACACCACCCTGCGGGCTTCCCAGATCCATACATCCCCATTCTCGACCATCGTAGATTAAGAGGTTACCGTTGGGTATTGGCAAATACCTCTCATACCGACTGACTTCGGTAATCTGCAAGTAACCCCTTCAAGGGAAGGACACTTGGCATTTCAAAGCTGGCAATCCACGGCTACGATCGACAAAAATGGCGGTGATGACTAGGGGACTCAGGCAGCGTCTGGCTACAGTCTTAGAAACTGATCTCATATCTGAGACAGAACCAACTCATCCTCACGCGGGACAACAAGACATAGAAACATATTGGCGTCACGTTGACGGACCGGCTCCCTCCACAGACGGTGACCGCCATTCTATTCACCAATGGAAGGAGTGGAACTTCAATCCCACAACCACACAGGCGCAAACAAGTGACTCTCCTCTTCAATATATGCTTGACAAGTCAAGCCATATGGAGGAATGACGAGTAAGGAAGGAGAAAAATCTAAATGACCTTAACACCAATGACGAGGTCGGCGATCACGCTTCTCTTCTTGGAGGGAGACTCGGTCGAGGTCGTCAACTGCATTCGGCTCACCCGGAGACGGTGGTGCCTACTACATCACCATTCATCACACTCTCGTCAACACACGACCATACAAGCACCCCAGAGGTTAGTATGAGTTTTAGTGGTGAGGAGGATGATAACCATGTCGCGTCACAACATTCCGGTCACCCACCTACACAAGCTACACCACATCCTCCACCACCATGGTTCACAATGGAAGAACTATCTACTCAGGAGCCCTCTCGTGGCGTTTCTTCTCGCATTCAACAACTTAGGCAGCTTCACGAATTCCAAACGATGGCGTTGCCTACATCAACTATTCATAACGAACAACGACAAGTAAGATTTTCTACTCTCCCAAATCTATGGGATGATGAATTCGGTTCTCACCATGGTCCACCATATTGCACAAAGTGCAATCTTCCAGGTCATAGAGAATTCGAATGTCATTTTGTTCGATCCTTCATGGATGATCCCCATCTGGGTACAAAGTCGTTTCCTCAAAACGACTCTTCACCCACCCGTACTACATTTCTTCCCACTCCATCCATTATTCCCAACCCACCGATACTTCATTTCTCTAATCCTTATTTTACACCACCTGTTATTCCTTATAGTCACCCAAATTCTCTACCAGGGGGTAGATATAGCTTACAAGGGGGGATGGATAGGTCGTCATACTATCTGAATGAGAGGTATACGGGAACTATAGCTTCTCACCAAAGGGGAGAATATAATGTCCGGGGGTAAATCCAGAAGTAGCACGAAAAATGGAAAAAGGGAAGGAAACTTTTAGTAAGGACAACGTGCCATCACAATCACATGGATATGAATCGATGGGAGCAGAAGGAGTGAGACATTATCCAAACATGGGACGAAACGAGGATCAGCGAAGTTTTCCAGGTTTGGAGAGAAACATGGAACAACAATATACAAGACAAAAAACAGCATCAGAAACAGGAGGAGGTAGAAGAGGACCACCTATCGAACCACCAGGACAAGGACCACCCGAAGGAGGATCGGATGATGATCAGAAAAATATGGGAAGAAGAGGAGTCCAACGGAAGGAGAAGGGGACCTCGTGAGATCGAGAGGACGAGTTCAGACAAGGTCAAGGAAGACCACCTACTGGACCGCCTGGAGGGGAGCCACATGACAAAGGACCAGGAGGCGATGACTGGGAAGAAGATGACGGCAACAAGAAGGACACACCACCTTGGATGCGACCAGGTTACTTTCCATCATGGTACATCACAATGCCGCCACCTGTTCCAGTAACACCTACGCCCTTACCATCTCGTAAATCATTGCCATATCCGCTGTATCAGTCGGGTGCCGATCCAGACGCTCATATTAGAGTATTCAGAAAAGCTATAAAAGCAAATCGTGAAACGGAGGATGAAGAGATGATAAATCTTTTTTGTTATACATTGAGGGACAAAGAGTCAGAATGGGGTGAGAATTTCTTGAACAATTATCCAGATAGTAACTTCGAATAATTGACAAAAGCGTTTTGTAAACGCTATAGAAAAGTACAAACGGATGAACAAGTTTACATGGCCCTCCAAAACATTAAACAAGGGGAGACAGAAACGGTAGAGTCTTATTTTGAAAGGTTAGTCAAACTGGCAAACTGTTTGCAAGACCCACCACAAGACGCTTTCCTAACTACCTTTTTCAGAACAGGATTAAAATCATACTTACGTCTACTTACGGCTAGAGAAAAAGGGCTCGTTAGTAACCTTGAAAGAAGCGGCGGTGTTATGCGAAGAAAATACTGCAGATTCGGATGGGCATAAAATTATTAGTGCCTTTCAACCAGACGAGAAGAGGAAACAATTCTTAAAACACAATGAGGAAGTGTGTGCTTGCTGCAAACGGAAGGGACATACCATGGAAAAATGTTTTTTCAATCCGGAGAATCCTTTAAATAGACTAAAGGAAAAAATCACGGTAGCAGTTAACAAGGTAGCAGCACAATATAATCGAGGAATGCCGGCAAGACCTCCCTTTAGACCAAACGACAGGCCCTTACCTTGCTACATTTGTGGTAGAACATAACATAAGGCATATTTTTGCCCTTACAAAGACGAGGCTCAGGCCATGTTCCGAAATAGGCAAAACCAACCACCACAGCAGGAACCTAGAAATCCTCCTAGAGTGGAAGAGGCAAATGTCAACATGGTTCTAGCGGTAACCACTAGAAGCAAAGTGAACGAAGAGGTAGTATTCAAGGAGAAGGAACCCTTGAAGAAGAAATCCCCGGAAGATTGGAAAAGGGAAGAGCAATTGAAGAATGATTTCATTCAAACCATTCATCAACTACAGGACCCACCAGTAGTCAGTCAATCCACGGAATGGATAGGGCTTCCTAAGATGGAACCACCCAAAGTGATTTTGCCATCTCAGTCTACCGAACTGAAGGATGTATTGGTGGACTTAGGATCTCAAGTCTTGGATAGTAAGTATACTCTGACCTTGAAACAATTGATGCAATTGGCCCCCACATTGCGAGAATACTTAACATCACCAGGTATCTCGCGTCAACAAAATACAGAACGACTTCCTGAGAGTGTGGTAGCTGCGGTAGCTATCGATCATCAAATGGCCCTTAGTCTCGTGTGTGAAGTGGCCCTTAGACAAACTCAAAAATGAAGCAACACCATAATTTATGCATGTAGCAACATCATAGTCATCTTTCTTTCTTTCTACATTCGATCGGTAGGCTCTCGGCTAAAAGAACCAATCTGGCAACAACTCCAAATCAATCCATCCTCTTGGTCTAGTACGGTAGCAAACTAAATGACCACCGTCTTCGACACCTCAAATGGGATACTCACATTTCTTGCTTGTAAAGATCATCATTGGAGCCCTTATTCTTGCTTGACCTCCACCTGTAATCCTCACTAACTTATCATGGTCATTTTTTCTCCTCCCCATACCACATCGGCATACTTGACCTCGCCTTGACCTCAAAACCCTAACCTCTTGCTATTACCACGGTTAGTGATGAAATGGGTCTCATCAACGTTCTCCATATAATCCTCATGGAAATTCCATCTTGCAAATCCTATGCTCAAGACTCTCAAGCGAAAAACAACAATCATCTCTATGTGCAACTCTTTTTGAAGGTTGCACTGTAAACGACCAATTTGTTGTCGCAAAATGATACCATTCACATCCTGAATCCATGGATAGCTAATCTTGCCTATGATTAAAAATAAATAAATAAAAACGAATCCCTAGTATTTCTATGATTACGATTGTATTTGTTTTGTGGAATGACAATCAAAAGCTTGGTTAATTTTTGCAAGATTGAAGATGACAATTTCACACCCACTGCTCTCAATCTCTCAAACTCCTCTAGTAATGGTGCATACAACTAGGAAGCCCAACTTGAGGGTATTCGACCCCCTCCCTCTCTTAGTTTGTCTAGGATGCTCTATTACAACACCAATTTGTAGACAATTGTTTATAAGAAAAATCAAGTGCATTACTCAGTTGTAGAATCTCATCTTGAGCTGTCCCCCCCAGCACATAGCCTTTTGAATGTTTGCTTTGTTATTTTCTCAAAAATGTTTTGGAAATGCCTTCACTGCCTTTGATGGCAACATACGTTCACCCTAAACCTCCAAATCAATGATCATTCAATTCACAACATGTTGGCGTACACGTAGGGCACTCTTCTACCTAGAAACAAACACCCCAAATGTAAGAATTCAACCCAAAAGAAAGAAAACAGATAAGAATAGCAAAAGTAAGAGATTTCTCACCTGGTTTGGAGGTCTGAGATTTGGTCACATGTGGCTCAAAGGGGGAATAGAACACAAAGCAAAAAAAATTGTATCCATGCCAATAGCATACAATTATTGCTCAATAGATAAGATGTGTTCACTCATATTCGGTTTAGTATTGCTTTGCTTGCTCAAATTCAACCTGGAACTGCATAATTACAGGGTAAGCTTCAAGAATCACGATTAGCCCCACATAACAATTTTTTCTTGCTAAGCAATATTATGAATTTTAGAAACATGAAATGCAAGGACAAAACCCAATGTGACATAAGGCAATCATTTGCACCAATTGGTCAATGCATGCATCAAGGAGGGGGACGTAATGTGGAGAACTACCAAACGCCGACTTGGGGTGCTTCCCAATGTTGGCTTCGTTAAGTGGACTCAATTGTCAAGGTGGTTGAAATTGAATTGCCCATCACGGAAAGCAACACATGCAAGAAATGATGGCAACAACATGGAGATTTTTGCGCACGAATGTGATTGTTGGGCTTTAGGCAAGTGCTCTAAAACTACTGTAGTGTCATTAGCTATTACCTAACGGTAACCCATTTCCGACTAGCAAGTCCATGAGATTCACATTGTCCTCTGGCTTGTAATTGCCATACTCTTAAATACTTTGTTCCATCTGAAGGAGCGAGAGATATTTCTGTGTCATAGAGCTACTCTTGTTTTGAAATGGATCTGTACGATTATATGAAAATACTGATGGTTGGTTCTTTGGTCAATGGTTTAGGGGTTGTCCTTGGTTGGTGGTTTGAAGTGGTTGGGTTCTTTGTTCTTTACCTTATGTGATGTCTTTCTCGATTCTTAATTCATGTTGGCATTGGCTTTTTGGCCTTATGTCACACCAAACACCAAAAAAAAGGGAAAGTTATCGGCATCTAATATCACATAATCGTTGGTAGTATATAAATGAATAAACCCCATCCATCCAGTTCCTTAATATTCCCTTCATTCCGACCATGTTTATTTGTAGTCTTACTACTATAAATCAGTGAGATAACTTGTTTATCAGTATCTCCTTAATTTCTCTTGCCAGGAAGCCAAATTAATGACCGTTAGCCTTGAAGGATTGGTGGAATATGTTCCTACTAGCCCCCACCATGCCTGCCTTCTCCTAAGGAGAATATATACCCACAAGTAAAGCGATATTACAGTCCACATATAGTTTTTTTTCTTTTTTGAGACAGAAGGCCGACAGGTCCGCGCCAAAGCACAAGAGGCAGTTGATCACCTGGCAAGTTTCTGTCAAGTAGAGAGGAGATTTCACAGTCGGGAATCGAACCGCCAACCTCTTCCTTGAGATTTGGGTATCTCTCCACCATCATCCAGTAGTTTAGGGTCGTCTCGGACTAGTCCACATCTAGTTTCCACCTTGTATCGTATTGAGGTTCTCCTACTATTTCTACTTCATTCCCTCACCAATCATGGCAGGATCTAAGCATTTACATCAAGCATAATAACTCCAATGTTACCTTAATTAGTCTTGTGGATTCTTGAATAAGTCTTATGTAGTTGGTAAACTATTGGGCCAGGGTTGGATACCAGGCCTCTTTGGGTTGATTTGGGCGAACCAACCCATACACTCGTTCCTTGTTGGATGCCTAAACCCTTGCCTCCAAGGAACCAGTGTACGGGTTGTTTCGCCCCAAATCTTTGGGTTGGGCGGCCTCCCCCACTATTACCAAAGTAAAGAGGGGGTCTAGTAAGAACCTGAGTCCCATAGACTTCTGGTTGATTCATTTTAAGTTGATCTCTAGAGATTGATTCAAGACCTTTGATACTGATTTCGGGGTGAGATAGTCTTAAAAAGAAACTTTTGCATGTGCTTTAATAACATTGACTGCGTTCTCACCTTTGGTATTTGGGGTTGCGATGGACACCAATAACAAATGTGTTAAGTTGATATTGGACTTTGTGATCAAATAGAGACAATGTTTTGGGTTAGAAAATGAACACATTTGGGTAGGGCTATGTGACCATTCAAAGAGCAAGAGAAACTTCAGTTTGCATTCGTATAACGTTTACATCTCAACTTATAACTCTTAATCTTAAAATGATATTCCTCATGATTCACAATTGCTAAGTGATGAGACTATTCATGAAGTATCCTAAATTATGCTTGTTGGAAGCACCCACAACAAGTCCATGCACATTATGAGAACAAAGAATTCAGAAACTTCAAATTAGGGCACACTTCCATGTACTGGCTTGGTGAAGCAAAATAGAGCTTGCCAACATTAGCAAAGCTTTTGTCAATACCTTCAAGCATCTTTTTGGCCAAGCACTTCCATGTCGAGTTAGGGAGGGGATCGAGGGAGGGATTCAAAATGTGATATAATAGATTTGCCTTGTTGTCCAAGTTGGAATGCGGCCATCCTCGCACTTACCCACTATAAATGTTCATGACTAGACTAATTGAACTTTTTTTCTTGACATGATAGAATTGCAAATATAAATCCAATATAATATATGAAGTTGTTGGGCAAGGTTTGATACTAAGAATATGACCCTAGGAGTTTTGTCTACATTGTAGTTGATTGATGACTCCAAATTAGGTCTTTGAATAATGTACAAAAAGCCATCTTTCAGTTGTACCCCACTAGCCTCTCTAGGGCTTAAACTTCAACAAAATGAGATGAAGAATGTATATAATAATGAAAATGAAATTTAGATTGAGTTCCTAACACTATTCATATTAACTTTGTTTTCTTTTGAAACGATTCTCATGTCGGACCCTGAGGTCCATGTCCAAATTAAATTACCTAGACCTTCAAGATCCTACATAACATTACTCAACTGATGAGTTGTGTTCAACTGCCCTAACTTCAAATTCAGTCTGAAGTAGTGGGATTCCAACATCTGTAGTCTTTATTCTCAAATCTATTATTGGGTCCATGAAAATAGCTCATCAGATGAGTAATGTTATGTATGCACATATTATGAATATCAAATAAGGTATAGGCGGTTAAATATAACACCCTTAAATGAACACTCTAAAACCGTGCACAATATATACACATTGGTACTTAAATTCAAGTTCCTTGAACAATTTTTGGGTGATCTACTACTGACACT
This sequence comes from Polytrichum formosum, assembly GCA_964035585.1. Lineage (NCBI taxonomy): Eukaryota > Viridiplantae > Streptophyta > Polytrichopsida > Polytrichales > Polytrichaceae > Polytrichum > Polytrichum formosum. The sequence continues at coordinate 23,454,552 of OZ037938.1, forward strand.
TTCAACCCTTACAACTTTTGCATGCAAAATTCAAAGAAGAGATACTTTGGTGTGTTAGAATCCCCTTTCAATTGCTAATAAGAAACATTTTATTTATTTATTTTGTCGATGTAATAATATTGGCTATACTCACCACTTAAAGTAATAGTTCTAGCACCCCTCTTCCTCATATAACATTATTCAGCTGCCTTGACTTCAGATTCAATTTGAAGCACTGAGATTCCGACATCCGGAGGCTTTATTCTCAAATCTATTGCAGGGCCTATAAACACAACTCATCAACTAAGTAATGTTATGTAACAATGTCCGGGAAGATTTTTGGGCATAATCGGTCAAGATCCCAGTGTTTCCAAATCCAACCGGTTACATGTTGGCATCTTTTGGTTTTTCTTTATTAATTTGAGGTATATTCTATATATTTTGCTAAAATAATTGGGAATTTTCCTGAAGTATTGAACTTCAACCGGTTCAGTTTTGTAACTAGTGGTTGGTTCTCCCCATTCATTATTATGTAGCCGATGCCAATGCCAATGCACTGCATGTAGTCTCAGGCCTGAATGTGTTCTGTTTGCAGTGAACATTTGTGTGACTTTACATGGTAGAATGCAAATATGCAATACAGTCAAGACTCTATAAATGTTACAGGTCAGGAGTAGCAAAAAAATAACATATATAGAATTATAACAAGTAACACTTATAGAATTCATACCGATGATTAATAACATTTATAGAAATAACACTTAAAATTTCCAAAAATGAAGAACATAACGTTTTATAGAAATAAAAAATGAAAGTACAAATGATAATACATAATTCAACTAAACTAATTGAAAGAAATAATCTATATAGTAGTAACTTGACAAGATTCTTCCAACTAAACTAACTGAAAGAAAGAGTCTATAGTAATCTGACGAGAAGCTTCCAAATGATGAGATGAAACTTCCTTATGGAGTCATTGAATGCTCATGATGTCCTAACACACATCATTTGATCTTTGTTCAAAGTATTTCTTCAAAGTCTCTAGAGAACGCTCATCAACACTCAATCCTACAACTTCTTCTACCCACGGGGGGGTCACTCCATTGTCGAGTGAATACCACGTGCGAGACAATTTTGCTACCCTATATTATATGCCATAGATAATTTTAAAAAGTATGATTTTTTTTCTACAGATACATAACCATTGATAATATCTTTTTCATATTTTTTTGAAATTTTTAGTCATCTTCATTTTTTTAGTAATTGTTTTAGTTCAATTCTGCGTCATTCTAGTTAGAAACGGTATGTTTTATTAAAAAAACAGATCATCAAATTTGGTTACCATTTTTTACTATGTAATAGATACTGTGTATATCTACACATGAAAAAAAATTGATAAAATTTTGACCCATTTTGGTGGTGTTTTTAGAAAAAAGTAGATTTTTTTGTCTCGCACGTGGTATTCTACTTGACAATGGAGTGACCCCCCCGTGCTTCTACCACATCAACCATAACCTCATCAACATCAATTTCTTGGTGTTATGAGGAATACATATCCAAAAACTCCTCATCGGTAGGTTCATAGGGGTTGTTTAAATCAAACTCCATCTCATAATCGAGGTATTCATGAGCATTCATCACGTCACCAACCTCACTATCAGATGACAACAACGTCAATTGATGAAGTAGAGTAGCAACTTCATCAATCTCTACCAAGAGCCTAGCTTCCTCTATCTCCCTCTCAATAGAGATTGAAAGAACACATGTGTGCTTCCAACAATTTTGAATTGTCGATGTGGTAACTCCTGCACGCCATGCCCACTCAACCATAACAACAACTTGATATATATCAATTGCAAACACCTTGTTTGCACTAAAATGATCTATCTGATATTGAATCACGGAAGGATCTCTAAATAAGAGAGAATATTTGACTTGTTCGCAAAGAATATGGGATAAATGTGATTGGGTGCAAGCATAGTAAAGTGGACCAAAAAAGTGCTCCGGTATATGACAGCCATGATTTTCTTGGTCAAACGCCTATAAGTAGTAGCAAAATGTTGTTTAAAATATATTATTTTTCATGATGACCTCTATTGTTAAGTTAGGTACTCAAATATAGAATATCAATATGAGATCTTTAAAACCTATCATCAAAAGTGACGCGTAAAAGCAACTGATTAAATATAGTTTTGAACGTAACTTTCATGACCTCAAATATTTTGAACTTGGAATTTCTTTTCATATTCCTTGAATTCATTATAAACTTGAGGTCATCGTAATTTTTTTTTCAAAAATTCATCAATTTAATGTAATGTAATTGTATTTTAAACACGTTTTTGACAATTATCTTTTCAATGACACCCACTTGCACCACCACTTGCACCGTCTTCTAAAATACATATACATTGTTTGAAATTGTTTTTTGTGAACATAAATTGCTTGGCTTTGTAGATTCATATGTTTTCTAAATGTTTATGAATTTCTATTTCATAAAATTCAAAGTTAGTATATTGTTTTGGATCACTTTCACTTAAACCTGAGCAAGGATCAAGAGCTGTCCACTTTACCGTGCTTGCACCTGATTACATGTTTAAAATGTATGCTCTCATATATTATTACCTTGATTTTCTCAAAATTAACACTTATAGAGGTGCAATTAACAAAGAAGGGAGTAGAGCATGTTATAACACTTAACACATAACACTCACTAGTCTTACCAATTGTGTTTTTGTAGGGGAGTAAAATTTTCTTAACATATATGAAATTATAACGCTTATAGGGGTAACACTTATAGAGTCTTGACTGTACCTTGTTCTGTGGTCAAGTTCATGTGAGACAGTGCATGCTAGAATGTCAAAGAAAAAGCACAATTAACACTTTCAAAAGCAGCGACCAAGATCTTCCATCATTCGACCACGAGGGGATTCGAACCCCCGACCTTTGGATCCGAAGTCCAACGCGCTAATCCACTGCGCTACGCGGTCAGATGTGATTACAATGGAATATTTAGGTCTTTATCTTATATTTACAAAAGCAGTTCCAGGTTAATCATCCTTCTCAAACCATACTGATTATCCTCTTTGCCTTATCTTAGTGTTTAGTGATTGCAATAATTTCACCAAGAGAGACTTAACTTACGTAAGCTCAAGCTCGTTCTTTGATTTAATGTACTAAAAAGGTAGTAACTAAGGACCATGCATCAACTCTGAAAACGGGAGGGAAGCCTTTCGGACGACCATTCGTATGAATTTGTGCATAGAGAAAAGAGAACAAAAAAAATTCAGTCTTCAAGGATTGGTGTGAATTTTGCGGTGATAGATGTTTACTCATTGGAAAGGATGGCTAACCAAAGTGTTATCCCATGTTAGAGAGGGGAATACAATTATTTTTTAAACACATGATGTTGATGATCTTGCCCCAAAGATAAGTTTCTAGGTGACACATATGGAATTTAAATGTATTGTCACTCATCAAAGAGAAAATGTGATAAAAGTCTTTGCCGAAGCCATATATTGTGTAATACACAACTTACATGGTATCGTACATCCTATGAAATGAAATGAAATTCATTTTAAAGTCCAAGAAGTTGAAAAGGCTAATGAGATTGAAAGTACATCATGATGGTTTCAAGCCAACTAATTCTCTAGAGTGGCGGAGTGAGCTAGCCTCTGTGAGATGAAGGATAATGTCGACTTGGTGGTGAAAGAAAGACTTGAGGCTCCTAGGACTACAATCTCAAATAGTGATGGAAACTTATCTCTAATGGGCTTATATAGGGAACATTTGAACACGAAATGTGCCTCATTTTCAATTGCATTATAGGAGCAAAAGTGGCATAGTCTAGTATCTCTAGAGATACGGATAGTTGACCATCGCCTAGTTTTCAATGGCCAATCTATGGTTCAAGGTGTGGTAAGCGGCATTGATCTTGCATTATGGTGATGTCAATGGTTGTTTCAAGTACAATTCATATTCGTATTTGAGAAAATCCTTGAGGTGGAGGTAATCTAGTCTTGGGGGGGGGTCACTCCCTCTTTAATTAATGCATACACGTGCACTCATGATTTATTTATCGGGGGCCTATTTACCTTGCAAAAAAGATTATAAGGTATGGTATTTTTCAAAATAAAGGTAAATGCTTGTATTTTAATACACCTTATCAATAATTATAACTTTTTGGGGAATCATTTAAAAATACCCTATTTTACTTATAGCGCCAAAGAAAATTGGAAAGAAGATTGCAATTCAAACAACGTTGAAATTTTCCCTCCCGGCACGTAGGTAGAGAACATTAACTCCACATTGGATATGTTGGTTTAGTAACGTTCAAGCCAACTAGCCTGCGAAGTCATCCATCCAAGCTTTTCAATAGAAAATTACCTCTTTTCATCCACTAGCACAAACCCTACCCTAGACCTACTACCCCTAGTAATTGTTTCCACGCTATTTTACATGTACTAACTATATAAAAGAGGCCATTATACGTGATGGCATTTTACAACATGTTTCACTATTTTTAAACCCCCTATATTATATGCATATTTTTTGCAAAATTTATCTACAATGAATATATTAGACCCTATTTTTTATCGCACGTTGTTTCTACTATTTTCGCTAGTGACCCCCCGAGAATCTAGTTTCTTCCATGAGAGATGGAAAGAGTTTCACTCCTTGGCAAGAAATGCCTCCTTGATATCATCATATGTTATTTTAGATGTGGTTGGGTTATCATGGGTGTCCTAGTGAGATGGATCCATGATGTCTTCCACATGGTTTCTGATTTGTGCTAGGCGTTAAATCCTTGCTTGACCATGTGTCTGGAAAGTGTAATTGTTTTACTAGCTAACCAAGAGGGGGGATAGGTGGGCGAGCCGTTGTTGAAAGCCTATAGTGAGCTTGTGTATAATTCTTTGGGAAGTTCTCCAAATTCAACCGGAAAAATAAGATAGACTATGGTGAGTGCCCCCCCCCCCCAATAATTTCCCTTCACGCATACACACATAAACCCCCATTCAACATAATGCCAAAATAGTTACAAATTTGCACATGCTTAGACCATATACCACTTGTATAATAGGAGCTCCCGAAGACCCCCTGCCCCCAACTAGCCTAGAAACCTACACCATAATCCAAATTTTAATTAATAGAATTTACATGTAGCTATGACCTACATGTAAACAACGTAATTTAAAAAAACCATGCAATATGTGACGCACTCATAAACACCATCAAAGCAAATGGATGGAAGGCCAACCCCCTCATGGTAAACACCTTGATCAAGATGAATCATTGACAACCTAACCATTAATAAACTAGAAGATTTGCATATATGTTACTTGGTAACCTTTGCACAAATTTGACTATGTCCTCCGCTGAGTATCTACATAATTTGTTGGATTTGTCAACACCATGCAAGGAACCAAACGATGCATGCATCTGCTGTTGTTGATTCTAAATGCTTCATGTTGAAGAGAAAGGCGTGAAACAAATGTTGCCACCAATGATACTTCATCTACAAGTTGGTTTAATTTGATGTGTAGTAACATGCATCACCATAATAGAGGGACCTTGAAGAACATTGCCACCTTTTAAAGGTGACCACCTTGAATAGGCCGCACATACAAGCTTACAATTCTTTAAAAAAACTACGTCATATATGTGTGAGATATACATGTAGCCATGGACCCGCCACCCTAAATCTTGGATCAGCGCATGCGAACTAGCTTGGTCCACCCATCCTAGTATGACAAACTAGAAAGCCAATTTTCCATTGTTCAACATCACTCTTTGAGCATGTCGATTTTAGCCTTAAGAAAACCTGGGTGGTTTACAAGTGGATTCAACCTCAAACTCATATTTTAGTCAACTCCACCAAAGCTTAATCCCAAGACTTTGCAGATAACTGTAAATTGTCACATGACCATGAACACGTCTTCTTGTGTAAAATGTTTTTTTGCTTTGCATTTATATGGGGAGGGAATAAGCTGAAATGTGGCTTTGGACACATCAAAATATCCATGGCAATTGCTTGCCTACTTTCAGAATCTCCTACGTTGCAGTACACATCCAGGGTTCTCTTGTGTAATGCTATGAAGAGGAGCCATCATGGTATCCCATAACTAGGGTATTCTTGCAATTACTAATATTAGCCCCCAAGTGTTTAAGAGGTCCTATCTAGGTTTGTCCAGAAACATGTATTTGAGCTACACACTTTCATTCGAAGTCCATTGTGTCAAAAACGACCCTACCAAAAATCAACTCATTCTTCTAGTGCACTTTTTAAGTTGGCTGAAAACCTTAATGTTACTATAGATTTGGGTTTAAATACATAATCTGAGTGCTCTTGGATGCAATTACATACTTAGTCTTCTGATCATTTATGACATATGTGAGTCTAATTTTACATTGTCCTTGACATAAAAGAATGTACAAAATAAGATACAAAACTCAAGAGCATAGAAATTATAATGCTTTCTAGAATTGAGACTTATAAGAATTATGTGTTTTGGCACTATATTTAGCCCCTTGGTCCCTTCTTGGTCCAACCATGAACCCCCATCCCCCTCTTGCTCTTTATGTAAGGTACGTGCACCTTTTTTGGTTTGTGACTCATTTATGGATACTTCAAATTATGGGTATAGTGGACGCAAAATGACCCATGTAGAATTTGCTAATGATGTTGTCCACTTACACAAACATTGAACGATAAAAGAGTTCCCCCTTATAACACCACATTGGAAAGTAGAGAATCTTTGATTCCAGAGCCTAGATCAACACCTTCTTCAACCTTGATATCAACAATTTCAAATTCTTTGGTCTTGATCCGCAATTGCTAACCTGCTCAAGCTTCTAATGCTCAATATCCATCGGCTAGATGATTCCACAAAGGTGGAGGTGTCCACATTAACCTCGTCTACCTTAACCACTTTGTGTTAAGGTAGAAAAACGGCGAATGACCACTATTGGTGCTCTAGACTAGAGAGTAAATTGATTCTTGTGTGGACCCAAAATGGCTAATTGTAAAGTGGTGGCTTGAAAAGGATGTAGTGATTGGGCGGATAGGTCATGTTTCACATCACTTGGGATCAATTTTGGGTGCCATTGAGTTAACCGTTTTGTGTGCATTCGTATGTAGAGTGGGATATTTTGATGCTCAAATTAGGGAGACTATACTGTACAAGTAGGGAGTTTGACTTAGTTGCTTCTATGGGAAAATCTAACTAATTTATTTATAGGAAACAAAATTACAAAACAACTTGCATTCCTCATCATTTCCTCTACTCCATCTCTGAAAAATTATTGCACAAGCCATAATTTCACCGGTTTCCGTATTTCTAACTTATTCATGTGTTTCATATCCTAGGAGAATGGGGCTAGTCAGAAAAAAAGTAACCAATTACAAACCCATCCACCTTACCAATAAAATAGAGGCTTTCATTTACGTAGAGTGACCACATAAGGCCCGCATGCCCACGTAATCCACTTACCTTCAAACTTCAACACACATTTCATTCTCAAATTGAGAAACGTTCTTTCCACCAAGAAAAAGATGGGCCAAGTGGACAGATGGATAGATCCATCCATCCATGCATACATACATCCATCCATCCATCCATCCATGCATCCATCCATCCATCCATCCATCCATGCATCTGTCAACAAATCTGTCTGATTGTGTATGTGTCTGTGTCTGCACAACAAACTCTAGAAAGCTCTCAAACCTATTTAACTCAAGCTTCTCCTCCACGCCTCTTCCCAACTCTCACTCTCTGCTTACCTCACCATGTCCATTCCTAACTTGAGCTTCAGCCTTCAGCTCTCAGCCGCTCCGCACCACCTGCTGTCTGCCTGTAAGTTATCTCGGAATTGCCACACCCATCCTTCCAACAAGCTCCTAGCAATGATGTGCCTCACATTTATAACTCATGTGCTAAGTTAGCCATATTCATGTTGTTTGCTTTGCTGCCACCAAAGCTCAAGGCATTGGTGGAGCTCTAGACCTCTCTAGCTAAGGTTTTGGGTGTGGAGTGATGCCAATCTTCCAGTGCCAATGTTGTTGGTGGTATCTCCCATTTGATGATCTTGATCAATCACGTCCGAGTCATACTCATGCTCCTCTGATTTTCTCTTTCCTGGAGGATATGTATGCTTAGTATGGGTATCACTGGTTGATTAATTTGGCCAACAAGCATTGAAACTAAGCATGAATTTATCCGGACTGAATAACACTATTAAGATGCGGCGAACCCTCACTACTAGAACCGTGGCTCTTTACAACACAGTCCAACTTGGCCAAAACGGCAGAAAGGGTGGTGCTGGCGACACACACCTCCATTTTGGTCATTTTCGTTCGTGTTGAAACGAGCCATGTTGCTTTCCTAGTAGCGTTTTCTCTTGGAGGAGTAGCTGCAATGCCATCACGAAAGACAACTGTCGAATGGTGTCGTTGTGGGAAGGCCATGATTGCCTTGTGGGAAGGCGAGAGAGATATATTGCTGACGTACCTAGTATCTCTCATCATTCATCCAACGAAAACGCCTTGAAATAGTAATGTAGCCTTGAGGCTATTTTTTGGAGTTGATTTGACACTGAGATCAGCTTCAAAGACCCCAAATTTCTCTCTTGTTGAGAGACATTGGAGATGAATTAACCACAAATGAGTGCTCTTGGATGTATTCGTCGATCCCTCCCAAGGAGGATCTGGACACATTCCTGTGGAGCAAGCAAGCCGTGGCACCCGTTTCTCCTCTGTAAATATTCTTGTCGAGTGTATATATTTTTTTGTGATATTAAATCCTAAATTTGCAATTTATCTAACATTTGAATTTATGTGTCGACCCATTTCAGTGCCACTTTCTCTTCAAGGGATAAGAAAATGTGAATATTCCCTCCACTGGGGCACAAATTCCTCTTAATAATGCTATAATTTGTTGGTTTAAGGAGCAAAGATGTGACCCCTTAAGTTACTCCAAATGCTCCTTGCACCTGTGGCTAAGAAAGTCACGACTTTGATCTTGTGCAGATCGATCCCCCAAGCTTCTCAAGTATCAAAATAAATCAGCACGCATGGGGTTGCTTACGAGTCATAAAGCCCTCAGATCGACGCCTTTCCGAAAGACTAGGAGGCGGAATAATTATACGCAGAAGCTGAATAAGCTCCGAATAATTACAAGTTTCAGCAGTAGTACTGGCTCTCCACCAGCAACACCGTTTAACAGCTCCACTTTCTTGATGGGACTGCAACAGCTCCGTGAAATCAAGAATTCATACCATCAACTGAAATTCGACCAATATGGGTCAATGGAACATCTCCTTGCTTGCTGGCCACTAGATGAGCTGTCGCCCGATCAAGCCGACTTGATTAACGATGGGTATGATACTGTTCATGGAGACATATTAATTGCTTCGTTTTCACCAACAGCCAGAAGTGGTGATGATCACGCAATTAGTGAACATGGGGTCATTGCAGGGTCTTCATGTGACAGCATGGACGAAGATGGCCGAATCATACGAAATATACATGGTTTTGTCACGGCCAAGCGAGAGTATGATCAGGAATGTTCAAGCAATGTTGGTGTATTAAGTTCCGGTAGCCTCCACTTATGCTGCAGCGAAAATTTTAGCCTGCACAGTTTCAATTTGGAGCAACAAATGGACTCGGGAAGTGAAGTATATTGCTCTTCTGATCAAAGATGTGGTCAGAACAGTGAAATTTCTCATTCTTTATAGCTCAATAATGGGTTGGAGGGGTGTCACAGGGAGTCATGAAAAGCCTACATGTAGACTTGACAAGAAGCCCCATTAAATTTTTATTTTAAAATTTTAAAAAAATCTTGTGACATTTGTGTCCCACGTAGGGGAAATTGGGCTCAAATTCAAGCACCGGAATCGTGTGGCGCCCGCTAATTAGATAATTTGTTTTAGCAGCGTTTGATGTTTGTTGTTCTTTCTAAACATATCCCCAGTGATTCTATGAAGATGATGATTTGCTTAATCCAGACTCTAAGTTCAACTCTCCTGCTGTAATGAGTTTGCGAGCCCTAAAGACAGGAAGTAGGATAGTTTATGAAACTTGAAGGCATGATGCTATGCTAGGAGTGTTATCTTCAATCAACTGGAGGGCCAGATTAACATGAATTGAGCACAGGAGTGGAACATCAACGTAAATCCTTTGAGCAACAATGGACATGTATCTGCCATCAGAAATTGAGCTTGTTACGCTAACCTTTTCATGGCACCTGGAGCTTTGGAGCAAGTCCTATGGTGTCTATAAGATTGGGTACAGTATTTATGAAGAATTGTGTTTATATAGCCAAATTAAACACGCAGCTATTCAAATAACAAGAAATATGGTAGCTATGTGCAGTACCGTTCATCCCCGAAAGGGGACAGTGGCCTAAGGGCGAAGAGGCTCTTTATTCATGCTTGCTCTGGCCATAGTTGGTGTTTATTCATATATATTTATTTATCTATGTAGATTATGTAGATAGCCATGGAAAAAGAATACATGTTAGTTTGGTGGTTTTGATTAGTGTTAAACTAGGGGCCATAATTTGCAGACATAAAGCACTGAATTTTACATGGGGTATCAAGCCTCTCGCTTGAATTCTCTTGAATATCTTATGTAACATGTTTGTTGAAGTGTGCTAAAGTTGTTGTGTATGATCACGTTGTGTAGGCAATTGTGGGTATTAAACACATAATTATTACATGATGATTAGCAAATCCAAATCAAGGCCATAACCATTTTTTCATGATTTTTGGAGCTCATATGATTATGTTGTTCATTATCAAAGTGGAGACTTTCTTTATTCCTAATATTAAAATATCATATAGGTTACTCAAAAATTGTTGACTAATGAACTTATTATATGAATTAACAAATGAGCACATGGTTCAATCTCTTTTAGATACATGTCTTTTTAGTGTTTGTTCTTAGATCCACACCTAACCCACACACCACTCAAATATAGATGTCCAAATAAGATAAGTAATTGAATTAGACTTGCTTACCTTGCCACTAGATAGGCGTCCAAATAATCAACAAGAATAACAAGCGGGACCATAATTGTAGTTAAGCCCACAAAAGGTACGTGACCCTGTTGTGGGCACTCCCAACTCCACAAAAACTAGCCGTTAGACAAATCAAAAATGTTCCAACCGATTAGTAATTGCAAATTATCACGAACTTGATTGGCATGATTTTCAAATTTTCAAATTGGTTTTGAGATGCAAAAGTCATAAGACGTGACTAAGCTGAAGATTCCCTTTACCATTAGAGTAATGGGTGAATGCATGGTTGAGTGGACCACTTTTCATGTCACAGCCATTTTCCAAGATACCTCTTTGTATTGTAAGTTGAATTAAAAAAAATCTACCTAATAAATCCTTTTGAAACTTTGGGCATAGCTTGTTAACTCAAGTGTCTTTACAAATAAAATTTTGTCTTTAAATTTTGTTCTATAAATAAAGAATATGGGACTTTTAAAGTAATAGTATGGACTATGGTCACCAGTAAATATTTTTATGAATGTAGCTTTTTCAATAAGTATATGATTACATTATTATGGTAGTGACTCACTATGTGTTGTAGTATAGATAGAATAGTTTGGAGCTAAAGCATTTTTTAATAATATTTCTATTAAAATGATAGTTATGAACTTTTGAAGAGGCTGAATGTCGTTATATTTTTGGAAGTCCATAATAGGATCAAAATAGAGGTTTGCGGAGGCAAGTTTTTTTATGAGTGTTAAGATCTATAAGCTTTAGGTGGGCTTCTATTTAGAAATACTTAATTGTCTTTAGAATTATTTATATATTTAAAGAAAATTTTGATCAGTTTTTCAAAATATTATAACTAAATATAAAATGAAGGTATTACAATTTTTTCTTTTGATTTGAGTTTTATATACTTCAAAGAATGTGTGTAAAATAAATTCAAAAATAATCAATTGCATATACAAAAGATGGATATGGACTTCTATGGAGGTACATGGTCCGCTATTGGTCCACTCAACCATGCATCCACCCTAATCACATAGCCAAATTGGAAGTTGCATATTCACATAAAGCCCACATAACTTATCTTAAAACTTCAAACACACATTTCATTCTGAAACTGAGAAACATTCTTTCCACCAAGAAAAGATGGACCAGGTCAGTGGATGGATAGAAAGAAACATCCATCCATCCATCCACCCACCCATCCATCCTTCCTCCCACCTTCCCTCTATCAGCAGTTCCATTGCGTGTCTGTGTCTGCACAGACTCAGAGGGATTTGGCGGGAATGGGCTTTGCCCATTAACTTAGCGCCAATTCATTTTTTTGGGCCGGAGTCTCCTTGGCTCCAAAACTTTTGCTCTCGACCAATAAGATTGCTCGGATATGGAACCTAGTGCAAACCCACAATTAAGCTTCTCCTCCACGCCTCTTCCCAACTCACTCACTTCTTCCCTCGCCATGTCCGTTCCTAACTTAAGCTTCAGCCTTCAGCTCTCAGCCGCTCCGCACCACCTGCTGTCTGCCTGTAAGTTATCTACGAATTGCCACACCCATCCTTCCAACAAGCTCTTAGCAATGATGTGCCTCACATTATAGACTCATGTGCTAAGTTAGCTATGATCATGTTGTTTACTTGGCTGCCACCAAAGCTCAAGGCACTGGTGGAGCTCTAGAGCTCTCTAGCTAAGGTTTTGGGTGTGGAGTGATGCCAATCTTCCAGTATCGATGTTGTTGGTGATGTCTCCCATTTGATGATCTTGATCAATCACGTCCGAGTCATACTCATGCTCCTCTGATTTTCTCTTTCCTGGAGGATATGTATGCTAATTATGAGTATCACTGGTTGATTAATTTGGCCAGCAAGCATTGAAATTAAGCACGAATCATCCGGACTGAATAACACTGTTAAGATGCGTGAACCCTGACTACTAGAACAGGGGCTCTTTCCAACACGGTCCAATTTGGCCAAAATGGCACACATTTTGGTCCTTGCGACACGCCCTTTTTTGGGTCATTTCGGTTCGTGTTGAAAAGAACCACGTTTGCTTTCCTAGTAGTGTTTGGCCTTGGAGGAGTAGCTGCAATGCCATCACGAAAGACAATTGTTGAACGGGTGTCGGTGTGGGAGCGCCGTGATTGCTTCTTTTGCCCTGTGGGAGAGAGAGAAAGAGAGAGAGAGACATTGCTTACATCCTCTCATTCATTCAACGAAAACGCCTTGAAATAGTAAGGTAGCCTGGAGGCTATTTTTTGGAGTTGATTTGAAACTAAGATCGGCTTCAAAGACCCCAAATTAATCTACTAGTGAGGCACATTGGTGATAAATTAACCACAAATGAGTCCTCTTGGATGCATTCGTCGATCCCTCATAAGGAGGATCTGGACACATTCCCAGTGAAGCAAGCGAGCCATAGCACCCGTTTCTTCTCTGTGAAAATTTATGTGAAACTTGTTTCATGTGGGATTGGAAATGTGAGAATTCCTTCCACTGCGGCACAAATTCCTCTTATGCAATAAATTTGTTGGTTTGCGGAGCAAATGTGGCCTCTTCATCCTTGAAGGAAGCACTGCAAGTCCTCCTCGTGCCTGTATTTAAGAAAGTCATGAGTTTGATCTTGTGCAGATCGATCTCCCAAGCTTCTCAAGTGTCACAGTAAATCAGCACGCATGGGTTTGCTTGCGAGTCATAAGGCCCTCAGATCGACGCCTTTCGGAAAGAGGAAGCGGAATAGTTATACGCACAAGCTGAGCAAACTTCGAAATATTACAAGTTTCAGCAGTACCGGCGATCCACCTGCGACACCGTTCAACAGCACCACTTTCTTGATGGAACTGCAGCAGCGCCGAGAATTGGAGAAGTCACCATGTCAACTGAAATTCGACCAATATGGGTCAATGGACAATCTCCTTGTTTGTTGGCCACTACCCGAGCCGCCTCCTAATGATGGGTATGATACGGTTCATGAAGATATATTATTTCCTTCGTCATCACCAAGAGCCAGAAGTGGTGATTATCACGAAATGAGTGAACATGGGGTCATTGGGTCTTCATGTGACAGCATGGTACGAAAAACACATTGTTCGAGCGAGGATGTATTAAGTTCCGGTAGCATCCACTTATGCTGCGGCGACAATTCTAGCCTGCACAGTTTCACTTTAGAGCGACATATGGAGGGAAATGAAACATTGTATTGCTCTTCTGATCAAAGTGATGGTTAGAACAGTGGCGTTTGCCATTCTTTATAGTGTTTTAATGGGTTGGAGGGGGTGTCGCGGCGTGTCACGAAAAACCAACATGTAGACTTGACGCCCCCAACCTTACGAGAAGAACCCTAAAAATTATACGTCATGCCTTGTGAAATTATTAGTATCCCAGTTAGGGAAAGTCGGGGTCCAAAAATCATAGGCCTGAATAGGATGTTGCTTTTAGGTTTGATGATCGTTGTGCTTGTCGAGAGTTTTTCCACTCGAAAGGGATAAAGATTTGCTATCTTTATCCACACGCTGGAATCTCTCTCCTCCTACAATCCCTTGAACCCCACAAAACTGATGAGTTTGAGAGCCTTAAAGACTACAAGTGATATCTGGGAGTGACACGCCCCCAATGTAGTATACCTTATGAAACTTGAAGGCCTATTATGCCAGGCCACGAGCTGGGACACAACACGTAGTTGTTGCCTTGACTTTCCTATTTTCAGTTCGTGACTCATTATCCAACTCATTGGGTTTTCGTCACAGTATCCTGCAAATCGACAAACCGACCGAGACACCTTATTATACAACTCCCCATAAGACCGTGTCATCAATCAACCAAAAGACCAGATCTACAACCCAAATATTTTGACCAACAATCATGGTGGAGCAAGAATGGTGTCAAGATCGGTACAGAACTGTCTATTTTGTAGCAAAATTCACGTTGCAGCCACTCAAATCACTTGAGGATATGATAGCTACGTACAGTCACATCTAGACGGCCATTAAAAAGAATATTTGGGGGTGTCGTGGTTTTGCAAGTGTATTGGAAAAGGGGAATAATTTGCAAGATGCAGATTGGTTTGACATAAATCACTGAAGAGCTCTATATGCTCTTCCATTGTAGGTTTGAAGTGTGAGTTGAAGTGCAAACATGACAACCCCCTGATAAACAGTGCATTTAATGCTTACGTGCGTTAAATGGGCGTGGAGTGGAATACAATTGTAATGTAGTAGTGACTATGCCAACCCATTATATATCTAACGTAGGTTGTACCTAAGATGGCTAGGATATCAGTATTTCTTTCCTTTGTGGATACTTACAAGTAGGAGGACTACTATAAACAAGCCTCAAAACCTTATGTATTGTGTTTTCGAAGTATGCTGAAAGTTTGTGTGTACTGTATGATCATGTTAATGAGGCAGTTGTGAGTGAGGAAATCAATGAATTAATTTCATACACAGACTGAAAGCCTGGGCCTGCTCACCAAACATGCTAATGTGAAATGGAAGGACACTTTGGGAACTCATGGCTATCCTTGAGAGGAATCTATTTTCAGCTCAAATGCAATTGATAAGTGGAAGTTTATGTCTAAGAGGTAACTTTTCTAACATTATATCACACAATCATTTTCTAACTTCTGGCACAGAGATTGTGATTCTTAAGCAAACTCTCCTTCACAAACATTCTGTGCTACAACATTGTGGATTTATTGAACGTTTGGGCTCCTTGAAACTTAATTCTTCTGCTGTCGTGTCCCATACAGAAACATGGGATCTTCGAAGGCTATATTTATGGTACATGACTTGGAGGGAGTAGGAAGATGAGAAGTGCTCCATAGTGTTGCTATCAATCTCACACAAGTTTCTACTCACTTTCAAACTGATACACTAACTATGATATTTAGTGTCGCAAATTCTAATTGTCTTGTCAATACAAATTGTAATCTCCGCGGTGTAGAGTCACCAACACTAAATGTTAAATCCAACATTATTTGTCATTCCTTGTGAAATTTTGGATGAATGTAGAGTTACAGTGTTGCAATTACAGTCACTTACCCATTGATTTTTCATCCAGATTCCAATCATCCATGACAATATTTCATCACAAGTTGCTGACAAGAGAAGGTAAGGTTTTTACCAATGGATGAACTCATCCATCATCCATGACAATATTTGCTCACTTATTCACAAGAAGCGTCATCCAAAAAGTTGCCATAGTGACATAAAATATCATGACACTATCATATTTAGGCCCACTTCACACATGAGCCAAGAGCCATGACCATAAAATTGTGAGAGCCCAAAAGAAAGTGTTCAAAGGCTGTCTCAAGACACCTCCAAAATCATGTAGTGTGGTCACAGATTCTCAAGTGTAGTGTGAAGTCATATGTGACCAGGCCCTCAACCTAATGCTATTTCAATGAATTTCTATTCGTACGGGTCCTCGCACATGATAAAATAGAATAAATCAATGGTTGTGAGCGTTCAGAGTGCCATGGTCTCCCGGTTTTGTGTTAGGTCTACCTCCAAGAGGTAGTTTTTGAAAATAGTCCAAGTGATCATGAAACATGATTATGCCATGTAGGGATCCATGTAGACTTTGCATCCATCTTGCATTCACATACTCCGTTGGTTCCTCAAGCATGATGTGAAGTGAACTTGGACCAGCTCCGCCTTTTCTACCAATGGGAATGCTTGAAGTGCAATGGTCACGGGCTCTCAGTCTCGTGTGTGAAGTGGCCCTTAGTGTAGTTGCATAGATGTGCTCAGGGATTGTTGGAATCGTGGTGGACACCTACTCATATTTGGTGCCAAACATTTGGTTGAAAGTTTGCAATCGTATTCAATAGGGAGTTGTTTTTCCATTCATGGTGGATGAAAAACCACTGGATCTTGAAAGCCCTAGTTGTGATTAACGGTTGGACAGCTTTGGATGAAAAACCACTTGCTGCACAGGTAACTAAATGGATGATATATACATGGTGATACATTTTGAACAATTTGGAACTTTTCTCATAGAAGCTTTTCATGATCAAGAAGTGATCTAGAAGCTTTTCTCGTAATATTTGATAATATGGTCACAACATTGAAACAATCAAGCTGATACTGAAACAGCAAGAGTAGGAAGCTACAGTGGTGTGCAACCGCATCACATAGGTACATGACTACAGAGGGCAACCAGAAAAAGCCCCGGTGGCAGCTACTTCCCAATCTTGCAACAAATAGTTACAAAGGTTACATTTCGGTGAAATCGGACAAAAATTGAGGGTGATCAACTGAAAACGTTACCCTTCATATGGCTGCACCATCTCATACGTCAAGTATTGCCTATAAATCAAACAAAAATAAAGCACCATCCTGGCAAGATTTGCAGATCAATTTGTCCCAACTTTCTCATTTAGGCCAGCACCCATGCATAACAAAGATCCCTAGTGAATCCATTTGCAACCAAGAGGTCAACTGCATGGGTTCAACCCAAGAGAAATGACAACACAACCAATACACAACTGAAGTTATGGCAACTCATGTAACCACAATTTACAACCAATCCAAATTACTTCCATACATATTCAAAGGAAGGCCAAAGAAACATCTCTGAATGGACATTGTAACAAAACCCACACACAAACTTTGCAAAGATATCAGCATAGCCAGAAAATCAGCATGCAAAGAAATGGAACCTGTGAATACATGAAACTGGAAAACCTGAAAAAATTCCACTCTTGATTCAATGCATTAACATGTGCACTTAGCACCATGATGGACTGAAACAAATTGAGCATAAGAATAAGTGGACATAATCGCATGAACAGGAACATTTATAGATCAACAAAACACAAGATACAATACATTGAAGATTGAGTCCTGCCTAGGTTCAATTCAAGAACTCCAAATCTTCATATAACAGCCAGTACAACTATAGCAACAACATCTATACATAAATAGCACTCACAATCTCCAAATTCCACCTGACTGTACAAATGAGCCCTGGATTGCAAAATTTCTAGCTTCTGTTTCACAATAACTTTAGCATCAGTTGAAGCACATCAAACGAGAGTAGTGCAAATCTTCAGCTTCCCATGCCTGATGTAGCATCTGATCGCCTTGGACCGCTGAATGTAGCCGACACCTAAAACCCTAGCAAACACTTGTCCCTCATACCGAGGTTAAATGCCTTGGTAAAACCTGGACGAAGCCAGAAACTCCACAAGGCCGAAGCACAAAAATATTTCAATCGTGAAGGGGACTCCATTATTAATTAGGTCTGCTGGCAAACCCTAGGTCATATAATTCAATCATTCCTCATCCTAACAAACCTGGAAGGACTGGAAAGACAGGTAACATCGTAACATACCTGCGTACATACAGCCTTGACAAAGCATCAAGAACGAAGAAGATACTGGCGAAATAATTTAATAAGGTAGCTCTGGAAACCGTGCTCGACACAAATTAAGCATCGCTCTAAAAAAAGTGATTTCCGTCGACACATACATGTTTCGGCCACATATTACTCGTGAGAGAGCTCATTTAAAAGCTCAAATCTCAATTTCTCAAAACCACTTCACCCTGCCTCGGCAGAATCACACCACCGGTCAGGGCCGGTTACCATCCTGAACCTTCCATCGTAGAATGCAGCCGACACCTAAAACCCTAGCGAGAACACCGCCATACTGACGATAATAAATGCCTGGACAAAACATGGACACACCCAAAAACTCCCCAAGGAAACCACAAACGATAAAATTGTAAAAGAAACCTCAAAATGAATTAAGGTCTGCTTCCAAACCCCAAGTGATATAGAATTCACAACCCATATCATCCACTAACTCGAGCCTCATTCTCACAAAACTATCTAAACCTGTCCTCGGCAGACTCATACCACCGGTCAGGACCAGTTACAATCCTGAACTTTCCTCGTAGAATGTCGCCAACACCTAAAATCCTAGCGAGAAGTCGGCCACCATACTGACGACAAACGCTTTGATAAGACATGGACACGCCCAAAAAACTCCGCAAGGCAACGTACATAAACATTTATATCGTAAAAGAAACCTCCACAATTGATTAGGTTTGCTTCCAAACCCTAAGCCAGATTATTCCATCATTTCCCATCTCAACAAACCAAACAATGTGAATATCCTTGACCAAGCACCAAGAATGAAGATATCGGCGAAATAAATTCGTATAGCTCTGGTAAGTCATGCTAGACATACATTAATCATCGCTCTGAAAAATTAATTTCCGTCAACACATCATAATGTTTCGGTCACAACTTTCGAAGGAGCTCTTTAAGAAACTCAAACCTCATTTCTCAAAACTAGCTTCACCCTGCCCTCGGCAGACCCACACCTCCTCCCTCATCCGTTCGTCCCCTTTCTCCAGGCGCCACCGGCCAGGGCCGGTTACCATCCAGAACCTTCATTCGCCTCTACATTTCCTTTGTTGCGAACTAGAAGTGAGCCATGACGAAGAGTTCTCACAAGTCATGGACTGTGAGGCCGGGGGGAAGCGACTGCTTCAACTTGTCGGCCTTGTCGGTGTCGAAGACGCACAGGGTGTAGAGGTACTTGCTGCACCTGACTTTGAACTTGACTACATCCTTGCTGCGCTTGATCTTGACGCTCCTGGCGTCCTTGCGGCGGGCCGTGAGCAGGAAGTCCTTGATCTCGTTGATCTGCTTCCCCATGGTGATGGCTGCAACTCCCCGAGCGACACGACGCTCGTAAGTGCAAGCGAGGGTTTGCCTGGCTATGGCGGCCTTCCTCGACAGAAGCTGCACAGACAACAAAAGAGAATTAGGGTTTGGCTCCCCTGCATTTTCAACCCTCCCCTCGCGTTCCCTGCGTTCCCTTTGCGTTCCCCACTGTCCGGGCACAGTACTTTACCAAGGAATGCGGGTGTTATTCAGTTACTTTCTTGATCGAATACGCCATATTTGATTGGTGTATGTGGTTAGGTGAGGATCATTCAACATACGCCATAAAGACACATGTTTGAAGAGATTGGACTATGTTTTCAAGTTTCATTAATTACTTCACACTCAATAGTGAACATAATTGGGAGGATCTATGAATATAGTTAAGTAATCAACAAACATGCACTTTCCGATAATCATGGTCCAATTTTCAATCTGGTTTTTGTTGATGCTTTGTCGTAGATTTGCTAACGCAAAACAAGTTTTTTTGTAACTCTAATCAGTATAAGATGGAGAACATGAAAAAAAAATTAAAGAACACCTCACATATTCCTTATCGGGCGAGCATGTTTTCATATGGTCAACCATATATTGCACACAAGATTTCACCACTCCTAATATAAATAAATAAATAAATTTCTCTTAGTTTTTATAGCAATATGAGATTATCAATAATTTATTTTTCACAATTCTATATATTTTGAGTAATAATAGTAAATTTTAATAAGTGTATAACATGATATGATACACTAAACCATAGAAGCTATGAGTTGGTACACGTGTATATTAAAAACCATGGTAAAGTCTATATTTTTCCATATTATCTAAATATGAAACTTTAATAGAAAAAACATGAAATAGAACATTGCAGTAAAACTTACACACCTATGAACCTTGCAAATGTAATCAAAGCCTAAAATTTGAATTTTTTTTAGGTTTGTAGAGTGAAATAGAAGGTGGACTTCAAGAATTCCATTTTATTAGTAGAACCTAGAAAAATTGAAATTGTCTTGAAGGTGGAATTCAAGTTTGATTGGCAAAAAGTCCCAAGTGGGCTCCTCAACCATTCAATGGTTAAAAGTTCCCAGGTTTGTTGATGATTCAATCCAATTGAGTCCCATGATCGGACTAAGAGTGGGTTCACACTAGGTTTCAAGACCAAATAAACTCCAAAATTAAGTGATCCTATGAGTTGAGAGCAAAATTCGGAGCCAGGGGGTTTAGACTAAGATTTGGGTCCAAGGCATGAAAAAATGAAGTGGCGCTAAAGTGGAATCATTTTCCTGCCAAATCTCATCAATTTGCACTGTTAGAAAATACTCCTTCTAGTTTGAGAAACCAATCTTCAAGCTCAAGTCTACTCTTGTGACCGCAAAGCAAGGTCCATCAAAAGTATTTTTGGACTTGGACCCAAACATGGACCTAGACGTGGAGCATAAACCCAATGCCCTGAATTGGGGCTCCTAAACCCAATCTTGGGGTCGATTTGGCTAGAAATATAAATGTAGTTATCCATTTTTCACCCTCATGCACGGTAGGTGTCACCAAACTTTATCCCTTGAGCTTACTACCACCCAAACTTAGATAAACTAAATTCTTGGAAACATGTGGATGATGTTTGCTTTGAAATATTAGATCATCACACGTGAAATAATTTTCATGCATTATATTTTGTCAATGACAAAATAAATGTATCCTAACTCTTGTATGTCACCACAAGTTACAACCTCACGTGTTGACAATTGCCTGAATAGAATGGCTAGAACACCTTGGCCTTGAGATCCCCTTCCCCCCATGATGGGGTCATGACCTAGCAAGATGGGGCCTGCCCAAATGGCATGAGCTCTAGCTCCAGCTTTGTACAAGCTAATTGATTTAGGGAGCTTGAGTTCCCATGGTAAGTTAGCTAAGGCAAGAGGGTGCCAAAACAACACCCCACCCAAAACCAACACACGTATAAATGCCTCCCATTGTCAACACTCTACTACCTTGAACTGTTTCCCATGGTGTAGGAGTGGCCCGGCCATGAGTGACGGTTTTAAGTGCCATTAGTGTTGCCACCTCATAGCAACCTCTACTACCTCCATGTAGGGTAGGTAATGGGCTGCACTCTATCTTAGGTTGGTCCAAGGTGGGTTTAGGGTGGCTTGTCAATGCCTATTCTAGCCATTCTATACATGGGAGAGGGGGGAGGGGGGGGGGAGTGGGGGAACGGTTCTAGCCATTATATTCACAAAGCCTACACCCAACCCTACCACACCTCCAAAGACATAGCCTCCTCCTATCTAGATATCCCCCGCATTATCAAATATATGCCTTCATAATCGCCATGAGCCCACTGCCCCATCAATGTAACGACCAACTCTCCGGACACCTTGACCCAAGATGCCTCACCATTTTAAGAAGGCTCCAAAATAACGAACCACACCAATACACGAGTTCCTCTCACCTCCCACAAATACTCATCGAACAAACATCACAAGCCCCCTCAACAACACCCATACATGAACATATCAACAAACAAATCTCACAAGGAACCCCTGTCACCCAACACAACCTTGCCCAACAATTCCCCCTTATCCCCCCACAATTACTCCAAAACCTAGCCAAACGCACCCACCAAATCACTGGTTTTACATCAACCCAGAATAATACACACAACCAATCCCCCCAACCAAAAAATACACACACCCACAATACCAACATGCACATCATCACATGGAACACGGGACATATTAGCTCTAGCCTTCCGGGCATCATAGAACTCATAAACACCCTACCCCACAAACCCAACTTCATTCTTCTGCAAGAAACTAAACTAATCAAAAACAAATCTACCACCTACATAGATAATAGGTTCCCAGACTACAAAATAATATACAACAATTCGAATGGTATTGGTAGAAATCGCCAACATAACACAAATGAACCCCCACGTGGAGGAATCTTGGCCATGATTCACAAAAAAATACACACCAATGACAATGTCACTAAAATCCCCACCCCAACCAACATATCACCCTACCTACAAGCTCTCAAAATCACCAACAAACCACTAACACCAATCCTTCTCTTGAATCTATATATGCCATCACCCACGTGATCTAAACCTCATACCGGACATCATAACACAAATCGACTCCCTAACAAAGCACCACCACACACACAAAGTCATACTAGCAGGTGACTTCAATAGAGATATCTTCCTACAAGGACACACCCACGAAGGCGCTCTCCAAGCTCCCACTAGCGAGGACAAGGAATGGGCAAGCCATATGCAAACTCTAAACCTCTACCCAATCCAAAACACCGAAACCCTATCCCGGCAGGGAGGACGCAATTACTCATCTACCAGCCTCATAGACGGCTTCTATATTAACACACCACAACATACAACCACAATATGCACAACCCTACTCCACCAAAATCAAAATTCGGACCACTACCCTGTTAGCCTAGACCTTGGACCCAACACGCTAATCCAAAAAATAGACAATCCCACAGAACATACCCCACGAATTACATATCCCATACCACCAGAAAAAATACAAAAGATATTCACTCAGTTTCAAGAAACCACAAATATTGACACACTAGCACTCACCCAAAAACTACACACCCCACACCTCCATCAAGCAGATTGGGAAGAAGCCCAAAGAAAATTCCAAGACATCATCAACACATTAAGTACGTGCGTGGTGGAAACATGCCTCACCACACAAACCACCCACACACTCTCACACAGAGCCCGCCAACAAGGAGGCTTCCTCCCACGCAAACAACAAAAATCATGGAAACACCACCTTAAGATCTACCATAGCATCCGAAAAGCAATCCGAACTACACATTCCATATCACATACAAGTTGGTCAAGCCATCCAAATATACAACAAATGTACACACTCAAAAACACAACCATCCCCCCTATCCCGGACAATGACACACTAGTAAAAAATTGGATCGCAGAACTCGCAACCATAGGACGCACAGCCAAAATAGAAGCTCACAAAATTACCACTAAACAAACAGCCATCAATTGCAAAATAGCCATCACAAAATATAGACTCCTACTAAACACCAAACCTAAAAGTATACACAAAAAATTATTCAAACCAACCACAAATACACCACTAGACTGTCTAAGAGATACAAATGACAACATACTCACAAACCCAACTGACATCAAGAATGAAATCACACAAACACAACAAAACTCCTTTAATAGAAAAGCCCCTTTATGTGACGACCCCGTCGACCACCCCACAATCTGTCACTGTGCAGTCCGTAAATACTCATGGCTTGACCATGAGGGATTCCTCATTGAGAAAAGAGGCACACAGAACGACAAAATATCGGACAACTTCACCCGAGAAGTGTTCGATAACAGTCTTAAGCGACTAGCCCGGGGGAAAACCCCGGGACCCGACAATATCCCAAACGAAATTCTAAAAGCACTACACCCGACCTTCCATGACATGTTGTTTCTATTCTTTCGACAATGCTACCGCCAGAAAAACATACCCCAATACTGGAAACATAGTAAAACAATACTCCTCCACAAAAAAGGAGACCCACTAATGCTCACTAACTACAGACCTATAGCCTTGGCCAATACTATATATAAACTTTATACCAGTACACTCACGGCCCTACTCACAAGCTATGGCGAAAAACACAAAATCATCCACTTCAGCCAAGAGGGTTTTCGGCCACAAAGAAATACAACTAGACAAATCCAAATGATAATAGCAGCCTTGGAAGACGCACGACTAACTAATAATGATATATACATCACCTACATAGACTTTAGAAACGCCTTTGGATCCATAGACCATGCACGACTCCTCGCACTAATGGAGGACCTTGGATATCCCAAAGATGCCGTCGAATTAATAGGTAATATTTACACAAACTCAACCACCTCCTTTCATGGTAATCACTTCGGCACAACCCCGCCCATACAAATTAATAGAGGCACCATTCAAGGAGACACCCTCAGCCCATACCTCTTTATCCTCTTCCTAGACCCACTCCTCCGATGGCTAGAGAAAGACAACATAGGCTACCACTTCAAGACATCATCAACTACATGTAACACAATAGCATATGCGGATGACCTTGCCATCCTCACCGATAACGTAACACAAATCCAACCTCAAATACGCAAACTCCAAAAATATTCAGAATGGGCACACCTAGACCTTAACCTCTCTAAATGCGCAATTACAGGATGCCCGAACAAATCAAACCTAAAACCCGCTACCTTCAAGGCATACATACAAGCCCAATGCATCCACTTCACAAATAAACCCTTCCCTATCCTCACACAAAATGAACCATACACATATCTCGGTATAAACCTAGTCCCCTCATTAAAATGGAACATCCAAAAAAACATCACCATAGAAAAAGCCAAAAAACAAAGCAAATTATTGATGACATCCCCAGCTACAATCAAGCAAAAAATACATATCCTCAATACAATAATAAAGCCAGGAATAGCATACGCCTACTATGCAGTCTCATTCTCTAAACCGGACATAAAAAAACTAGACAAAATTCTTAGTAAACTAACTAAAGAAATCTGTAACCTATCCAATAGCACAGCAAATATACTAACCCACCTCTCCAACACAGACTTTGGCATCAATACCACCTCCATACTCCCCGACTATATAAACTGCATTGGTAAACAACTACTAAACGCCCTCAATGATCAAGGCCAGTTGGGACAAGTCTACCAAGGCCTCACAAAATACATAACAGCAAAATATGGGGGATTTTATCACCTTCCACGTTTGAAGTATCAAGCATGTGCAAGAGAACCCATATCCCGCACGCTCTACCTACTTGAAAGGGAATACGAAATCCATGTACACACCTCCATTAAAAACTTTCCCATCAAACAATCAGCAATAGAGCTTGCATGGACACAAACGGAAGCATACGCCCTCTTCTCCCCAACCCAACAACAAGTTGCTAGAAGCTACCTCAACAAACTACACACGTACAATATCACCACCCTCAACCAAATCCAAAACCCTGACACACACCAAATACTATCCCCTAAAGAATTCAAACAAAAATTCAAAGCCGCCCCAAAGCTAATCAAAGCAGCCCTAGAGCAAGCCAAATTACTTTTCCCACATGACTCACCCACAACCCACAACCTTCCCCCACAACAAATAACAGCCACAACACAAACCCCACCCATAAACACCAACAACCAAGCAGATCCCACGAATGGAAAACCAATACAAGCCATAATAAACACCAAAACCACAACATATAAAGATAAATGGGGAGCAAAAGCCATAAAACAACATTACCTATGCCAATGGGATACCCACCCAAAAAGTACGACAAAATGGGTAGAAGCGTCACTACTCCTTCATCATGATAATATCACAATAGACCACAACATATATATACTCCACAAATTCCTCCAAACGCAACACAAAACCAACACCCTAGCCACTTATAGCTCATGCATAAACTTCTCACAATCTAAAGACCAAAGATTTATCCGCCCACCCATCATCGCCCCAAACCTCACACTAAACATAAAGGAATGCAACCCAAACAAAGATATTATTGCCACCAAACCCACCATACAAATACAAGGAATAGAAGCCAACATATATGACCAACATGGGACGTACATCTTAACCATGCCAATCACAAGGTTACAATGGTTGTGGGAACGATATAATCAAAATCAAACGCACCCCATGATACACTTCCTCAAACCCCTGCCCCAAGACTTTGCCACCGAAGTATTATGGCTAACTCAAAGATATGTTACAATTCTCCCAAAAAGAAAACCAAAAAAATATAATCCGAACAACAACCACCATATCCTACACCCCTCCACCCTACAAACCCTAATAACAACCTACAACATCACACACTCATACTACTCCTCACCCCTCACATGTCCAATAACACTCACACAATATAACTCCCCACACAACAGGGATATAATCTTTGGGTCAGCCGGCCTCGCCCACTCATTGAAATGGGGAGGCAATGGCCTAGCCCACCCCCCAGACCTTAAATCTGCGATGACATCAATCCACTGGGCCCGCATGGCAACTCATGCAAACCATAACACTTCAACCATTATCATAATCAACCATAAAGAAAACACCCTCCCTATCACCCATGCAGAAATACACAT
Source organism: Polytrichum formosum (assembly GCA_964035585.1). Lineage (NCBI taxonomy): Eukaryota > Viridiplantae > Streptophyta > Polytrichopsida > Polytrichales > Polytrichaceae > Polytrichum > Polytrichum formosum. The sequence goes on from OZ037938.1 coordinate 23,481,387, forward strand.
AATAGCCGCCATTCCACCTAACACCATACAATACAACCCCACACCGGAATGGCCAAAATACCTACATCAATTAGAAAACCAATACACCACCATCATAAGAATCCATAAACAAGGCACCCCATCAGGTAACCCTCAACCACCCGATGCACTCACATCTAACATGTGGGGGCTCTATAATATAAAAACTAACAATAAACCAACCCCAACTATCCCCCATATAAAAAACAACATCAAATATTCCAACGCATGGCACCTAGCCCCACAATACAATCATTTAGCAGTCAACCACCTAACACATCCACTACCAACAGAACTATACAATATCCACCCCCTTAAATTCAAGCCCCAACAATGCATCTACATTGATGGCTCATTTATACCCCCCGACGAACACGGCATAGGCAACACAGCCGGATCCGGCGTCTACTCCCCCGCCAACAACGTCAGGATTGCGGAAAGACTCCCAGGCCTTCAAAACATCCTCAGAGCCGAATTAAACGCCATCCTAATAGCAATCCAAAATACACAACATCACACGCGAGATTTCTACATTTTTACAGACAGCCTCAATAGTATATACCTGATAAACAACCACATAAGACATCCATCATCTCAACACAACCACCCGGACAAACTACTCATAGCCGCCATAGTCAACCACATAACTTGGTCCACGCATAAAATCACAATTCAAAAAGTCAGAGCACATACAGGCATAATAGGCAACGAAATAGCAGATCAACTAGCAAATGAGGGAGCCCTCCTACACAAACCAACCTATATACCCAAAATACATACGGCCCATACCACGCCATACTGGCTCAATGGAGTGCCAACAGGCACACACTCGGGTGCCATACGAAACCTACAAACATACATCAACAAAGAACATAGAGACCAAGAATTGAGATTAGCACAATCCAAATTTACATACATAGACAAATGGACATCCAATGACCAAATAAACCATAAACTCTCCAATCAATTTTGGAAAAACCCCGGGATCACGGACGCCCAAATCACACAAACCTTAAAATTTCGCTATGCCCAATACATGGGCAACCACCGAAAACATATATTCTGGCCCAACCTTTACCCAAACCCAAATTGCACGCTATGCCCCAACAACACCATGGATACATGGCCACATCTACTATCCACATGTTCGAACCCATACATAAAAGGACTACGCATAGCACGTCACAACAAAGCAGTCCACCAAATTGTACATACGCTCCAATCAAATAAACATACAAGGTGTTATACACTCATAAATGCAGGACACCAAGACTCCAGACCACAAGACAACACAGTCCCACAATGGTTACTCCAATGCACATGTACCACCACACCATGCACATGTCCAGCTAAACTGAGGCCAGACATACTATGTATAATTGGTGCCCCCACAGACAGCCAACCTCCTATAAGGCCCACCCCATCACATACCATACAATTCATTGAATTTACCTACTGCCACGATAGATTCCCAAGTAATGCACGCAACGAGAAAACCACTAAATACAACACACTAATACAAACAATTAGAAGAGCCGGCTGGCAAGTTAACCCTCTCGTCACCATCACGGCAGGTGTCAGAGGGGCTATTCATGAACAACCAATTAAAGAATTAGAAAAACTAAAAATACCTAAAACTGAGATCAAAACACTTATGAAACACCTACACCAAATTGCCATCAAATATCTTACATACTTAATACTCAACAAACGCAAGCTAGACAAAAAACAACCCACAGTAGATCCCCCTTAGACCCCCCCTGGACCTCAGTCATATTCTTATACCCTCACATACCCTGTTAGACAGTAGATACTACACTATTCGAGAACTACCGGAGCCCACCTCCTGAGAGGGAGGAAGTACTCCTACGGTGTAGCTTGGTTAAACATGAACACGGTAGTGAGAAACGGGCTCCTATTCACGTCGGAGTAATAGTGAAACTCTGATGTTTCTTTTATTTATTTATTTATTCACAAAGCCAAGGAGGTAGGCCCACAAAGCACAAAGGGGGTAGGTACCCAAGATGCAAGGTGACAGTTTTGCAAGCGAACCAAGGTGAGATCATGTGGCTTTGTGCAATGTTACTAGTTGGGCTTTGATCTAGCACCCAACTATGTTGTGTTGGTTCTAGGCAATGAAGGTGGGGGTCCTCAACATGTGCAAGGTATACACGGGGCCTAGGGATTGGTTTAAGGAAGCTACACTAAATATACCAATTAGTGAGGGTCAATCACACGCACAATCTAGCCAAACTACAAAGTTACCGAGGCATCATCTCATCTCATGTTAGAGGCATAAGAAATCCACCATTAGAAATGTGTTGGATGGGATTGCATTAAGTGATAAAAATTTATGCATGAGCACTATGAGAAGCGTTTGAATGTAGTGGGGATGGCTGAAAAAAAAGCCTACTACCCACAAGAACCTCTCCATCATGAGAAAAAAAAACCATGTAGGAGGCACCTACCCAAGTAGCAAGCAAGCAATTGTTCCAATTGTTCTGCTCCAAGGGTATCTATCCACTCTCATGTCTTAATGTTGGGAAGTTATCTACAATAAAATAAAGCTCAGTCACAAGGGGAAGTGATACACATTTCTCCTTACCCCTGAATTGAATGGGTTCTTTAGAGAGTAAGTCCAGGATGGACAAGTGGGACCAAAAACATAAGCACCTGTTGGCAATGCAAAAGTCTGGAAGTAAGCGATCATCACTGTCAACAATAAAATGGCATCTCACATCCCAAGGCAATGTCCAAATTGCTTCACTCCCCTTTTCATGTGATGGGTTTCACAGTAAAGACATACAAAGGATCTGCTCAAATTCAAGAGTAGCTGGTTACAATTGCTGTTTTCAAGGGTAGCAGACCAATCTCCAGTGAAACTTTTAATCCTGTAGTCACTCACCATCTACGAACACCTCATGTACCTGATTTTTCATCAAACTTGTATTGTATACGAACCATGATGTTCATTCTACGCTTGGAATTGTTCCTTGTAGGATGGCTTACAGGCACAAAAGGGTTGCAGAAGTTGCAGTTGAGACAGCAAATTCAGTTCCCCTTCAACCTTCAACCCTTCAAAGCCTCGAGGGATTTTTGGACTTCTACCTGGGTTGGATGCATTCACTGTACATCACAAAAGCGCTCTCTATAGCCACAGGTATGGCCCACACTGATTTGAAGCACAAATACAGATGTAGTTCACACTCGTTCTCAGGAAAAGATTGTGACCCAAATGTCTGCACGAAGCTGCCTATTCTATCAAGATTTAGGAATCATCTTGGTCATCAATTTCCTCGGGGAGGACATAAAATTCAATGTAAGAAACTCGAGCTGCCTGCTGTGATGGGTCATGGTAAAGTTGTTGCTGAGTAGGTGTAGGTCTAACAGAGATGAGGTGTTGCACTTTGAGTAAGCCATTTGCACCAATGGTTATCTTGCTCCCTCGATTGTCTTTCAATATACCACTTGGGATCTGAGATGTTGTTGCTTTCAGGAACTTGTACTTGTACCTACAATACAGGGGGAAAAAAGGGCACACCCATAGCTTTCAACAGAATATTCAAGTTTTTAAGTAAGCTGATGAAGTGCAACAGAACTATCTTTCTGTCAATTTAGAAATACAAAGAAAAAAGAACTGCAGACAGAGGACACAGTGGGTACCTGTAAGAGACTTCACGGTCACATTGAAAAGCAATATAAAGATCTCTTTGCCGATCATAAGGAAACTCAATCTGCACATTACACCATATGCAGAGTTTGTGAAAAGTAGCACACAGAAGGGTCTATCATGTTCCAGGTGCATTGCATAAGCACACTGCATCCTTCCAACTAATATTTTTTGGGTACTGGGTATGTTGCCTCAAGTCGTGCTGATCAATAGAAGAATGTTGCATGGCTTTAAGTATTGCAATTAAATGTTGTTGGCTATGATTGTACACCATATAATGCTCAACAGACATTCGCAATCTAATCATGTTCCACAGACATTTCAGAAGGCATGCATGATAAGTGGATAATCAACCTGCAAATCTCCATGACCTTCACCCCTGAAAGTGACCCCCGGAGGTGATGGAGAGACAATGATTTGAATACTTGATCCTGGCCACTCCAAGTCATCAAAAGCCTCCTTCAATGCCGCAGACTACAAGGAATATAGCCAACTCCTGAAGGGAACATTAGAAGGGCTGAAGTCACATCCAAGAAAGTTGCCACCATGAAGTAATCACTTACGATTGCTAAAATGCAACCCTTCAGAGAACAATGTTTTTCTTCTGTAACTTGCCGGTTTGACATACATGAGAATCAGTTTTTACCAGCAAACCTGCCAAAAGTATTTACATCTCCACTCTACTCCACTAATACTATCAGATTGTACTAGCCAAAGGATAGAATGAATCTCAAAAATACCTTCACAGCAAAGGAGGTAGGAAGACCACCCTCATCTTCCATAACATAATCATGAGGAATGATGTCAGGAATTCGTGTACGAATTTCTGCATTTATGCATGAATCATTTGCATCCATCAACCTGTAAACATAATCATTACAATATATTACAATATGTTTATAGAGCCACTTACATCCACACTCTGATCAAAACACTGCCATCTCTTTCATATCCACAAAGTCAAAGAGCACATTCATGAGCAAATAAAAAGAGATAGTCCAAATTAATCGATGCAAACTTGCCAGTAGGAAAGGTATCTTACTTAAGCAGCATCTGCATATCAGGGCCTGGATAACAAAGTTCAAGGGCTGTAGTGCCTGTGGAAGAGGTGAATGTATTGAGGCAGTCGACAAGGAGGCCTAAACTGACTCCAAATCGTGGCCGTACTTCAGCATGATACTCATACTCCCGAAATAGCTGTACATTTCCAGACATTAACATGGTTGAAATTTCACTTTTATTCTATAAAATCTGAGTTCAAGAGACTTTTAGCAACACGCTCGCACATACCATGAATCCTGAACCTAACAAAACATTCACAAGCTCTATGGTCATGGATTTGGCAACCAAGGCACAATGCTTGCTGCCTGTGCTAAGGTCACAAAACTGGAAAAAAGTATGCTGGAATCACTATGATTATAATAATACAAGGTGCTCCCTGAGTACTCATTTGCTAATCTCACCTCTTTTCGAAAGTAGACCCGAGCCTGCAAACATCCCCGCTCCTCCACAGTAACTACCATGCCATGGTCTGACAGCTCGCAGATTGAGTCCTGCATTCATGCACTACATCAAAACATATCAACCTCTCAAACGACATCAGTATTTGCATTTCTTGACATCTGCAGGTGCAAGAATCCCACAGTTCACGCCATATGAACCATAAGCTAGGGCTATCCAGAAATTACTCAAGAAAAACAGCAAAAGTTTTAATCTCAACCTGACTAGTATAGTTCTACTCATTCAAATTCTCGATCTGGGTACACCTCAAGGCTCAGGACAGTCAACGTACATATCACGCGCAAACTAAACTAATCCTGTCCTTACACCACATTAAATCTTAGAGACGATTAATTCTTACAGACCACATCAGACAGCAACAGAGAAGCAGCAGTGACCTACATAATCAGGGTTTCAGAAAAAAGGAAAAAAAGAAAAGAAAAAAAGTCTCATTCATTGGAATTATGCCATTAGGGATCGCACAGCATTTCACAAGTTGAGTAGAATGGAAAATAGTTTCACTCATTGGAATTACGAGTGTAAAAACAGCAAAGACAGAGCTTCGACCTGACTCATTCAAATTCATAACCTGGCATTTTTTTAACACCTCCAGGTCCAGGACACACCGAGAATATAATTCACAATATAAACTAAGCGAAACCTTACATCACAGTAAATCTTAGAGACGACAATTTCTTCCAGACCATATCGGACAAGCAACAAGAGAAGCAGCAGTGACCTAAATAACCAGGGAATAAGAAAAATTAGTCCTGCTCAGTGAAATCCTCGATATGCCACTACCTATTGCATATGATTTCCCAAGTGTGAGTAGCACAGGCAAAGTTAGAGGAATAATTGCGAGTGATCACCTGCTGCTTCTTCCATCGAAGACAAGTCAAAGCGTCCACCATCCCCTGCACATTGTCCAGTAAACAGCGAAGGTCGAAACTGGCTTCAGCGCGCGAGGAATCCATGCCTCCAGAGCAACTCCTACACCACAATTACAGATTCATGATGCAGCTTCAGCTCCAGCGTCGATGCAAAACTACTCCGCTGCAAATGTGTGCAGACGTTTTCCCGCGAGAGATGGCGGACATAACGGGTATAAGCACGGGTATAAACTGGGTCAGGGCGGTTATGGACAAAGGCATTCCACTTATCATGAAGCACGGCAAATATATGGGTGGGTTTTAGATACGCGGGTGTTAAGTGGCTCATTTTTCTTGCTCTCCAACTTCTATTGATCAGCTTTCCATCTTGAAGTTTGTGTTCCGTGAGCAAATGTATGATGAAACATTAACAATAATTGGATCTCTCTTATTTAGTTATGGTTATTGGAAGTGTATGCTTGTTGATTCTTTTAACTAAGTACATGAGTCCTCTCAATTGCATTCACTATGGAATGTGTGGAGTAGTTCTTAGAATTTGGGATTATTCTAGTACCATGCAAACATAAGTTGCAATCACGACAACCACGTTTGAAAGCACAAGGTGAAAATTGTAGGTGTGGATTACCATGTCAACATTGTGAGGGAGATGCACAAAGGTCTTTGAAACTCTAAAGAGTTTTGGTGGTAAGTGCCGGGATGGGAGATGTTATGTAGATATGATGCACTACTTGTTTGGACATGCTTATATGGCACTTAGTGAACCCAACCATGTTGTTGATCATGCATGACGGTGTCGCCACATCAGCAGAAAACCGAGCGTCTCACCACTCCTTCAATTCGTGGCACTAGGCCTTGATATAACAATGGAGACTATTAATCATGAGCCTAGCGAAGTGAGTGCAAACCACCTCACCATGCCTGTGCAGGTGTGTGATTTCATTGAAGTTCTTCATTACCACTCCTCAACACGTACATCCTAAACATGTTGCCACATTTGCCAATAGCCATCATGCCCCATATCATGAACCCCTAGCTCGTGCCATGTTCACTAACAACACATGGAGAGAGGTTCTTTGCACTTACCTTCATAGGGTTCATGGCCTAAAACTAGGTGAAGCTTTAAGCTTGATGTCACATTTAGGCCTTTGTACATTATGTAGGGCATGTGCAATGGATGTAGTTATTGTGCATGGTAAAGTGGCTTCATTTTTTTTTCTTTTGCAACTAGTAGTGAATGGTATCCAATGAAGGTTCTCATCCACCTATTTACATCCACATTCTACCATGCTTTATTTCTAGGGTTTCTCTACTCTCTTAGAACTCGAAAGCTCACAAACACCATAGCCATCCTTTGTAGACTCGGGGTTTCTCCGGCATCAAGCAGACATTGTGAGTCACAATATCTATATTTGAAAGCACAATGTGCAAGAGAACCTCAAAAGTCAACATTGTAGATGTGGATCAACATTTTAGCGTTGTAGGAAGAGCTCACAAAGTTTTTTGAAGCTCCTAAAGGTTTGGTTGTGAATGTCGGGATGGGAGAGTGTATCTAATCTGGAAGCAACCAATGCTATTAGTGAAACCTATTTTCCCCCAAAGTGCGCAACTATGAATTCCGCGCATGAACATTAATTGTATTATTCTAAAAACTTGAAATGCAACTAATTGGTTGAAAGAGACAACTAATGTCAACAATTGACATTGTCCATTTTGTTTTTAAGAGGGAAAGGAAGGGGGGGGAGAAGAGAAAACTATATGACTAAGATGTCGTTACGTCCATATGTAATTGCTAATACAAATCAAATATTGGATAATTTGTTTGGGTTAGGTAAAAAACCATACCACTCAAAGTGTCTGCTATGGACGTTTTTTTTTTTTTTTTGAGACAGAAGGCCGACAGGCCAGCGCCAAAGCGTAGGAGGCAGTTGACCACTTGGCAAGTTTTCCGTCAAGTAGAGAGGAGATTTCACAGCTGGGAATCAAACCACCAACCTCTTCCTTGAGATTTGGGTATCTCTTCACCAACATCTGGTAGTTTAGGGTCGTCTCGGACCAGCTATGGACGGGCTAGGGCAAACCGACCCATACATTGGTACCTTACCGGATGTCTAGTGATGTCACATTCGAATGAATCGGCCCTCAACCTCATAGGGGGTCTTTTTGTATTGGAGCCACTTCATCCCTGATATGTAGGATGGTTGATTTTAAGTGAGTGCCACGAATCCCCAGCCATTCGCCCTCCCCGGTAAGGTATGGATATATGGGTTGGTTCGCCCCAGCCCTATGGACGCTTCTAACTTACGTTATATGTGTGTTGTTGTTGATGCTGGGTAGGGCAGGCGCAATGGATGTGATTACTGTGCATGCTTCATTTCATCCATTTTGCAACCAGCAGTGACTGTTATCCAAGATTCTCATCTACCCATTTACATCCACATTCTACCGTGCTCTGTTTTTAGGGTTTCTCCGCTCTCGCAGAGCTCGAAAGCTCGCAAACGCCATAGCCAGCCTTTGCAGAGTCGGGGATTTGCTGGCAAATGACTAACATTGCGAGTCACGGCGGCCGCAGTTGAAAGCACAGGGTGAAACGGAGCCTCGAATGTCAACATTTTAAATGTGAATTAGCATGTCAGTATTGTAGGAAGAACGCACAGAAGTCTTCGAAGCTCCAAAGGGTTTGGTGGTTAGAGGGTATGTATGTGTGTGGTGTTGTTGTTGATGCTGGGGATCAGGAGGTAGGGTTGGCGCAATGGATTCGAGGCGGCGGTCAGTAATAGGGCCTAAAATCCGCCAAGTCGGTTTCGTAACGCCCAACGCGGACGTTCCAGAAGGGAAGGATTTAGCTCCAGCAGCTATGACGGCCAGTTCACCATCTCCCGTCATCATTCCCGTGGCACGACCGGTTATTGACATTCCTCAAAAAACAGAGCCTGTGGCAGTGCCATCTCCGTCCACCAGGAGACCGGTGAATGACATTGAGATACCCTCTGCTCCATCTGGTGCCAGCTTCAATCCTGCCGATTCGGTACTCGAGGGCTCCTCATTACCTTCCAGCAGGGGAGGTTTGTTACACTGACCTCTCAAGCTGTGTTGTGTGAGGTCGTTTAGCATCACGTATTTCTAAACATTAATTCATTCTAAATTCCAATTGTTGTGTACATTGTTTTTGGTATCTAGTGTCACTGGCCCAAGGTGTGTATGCGTCCCTGTTGTGGGCATTTCTAACTCCACAAGCAATTTCTACCATTGGATTTAATCTCGAATTGTCTCGTCCAGCTAGCAATTGTGATGAATTACGCAGTTTGTCATTTCAAGTCTCATAGTCAGAGGTAAGATGCAAAATTTTATATCAAGAGATAAAAGTGAAGTTTATTTTTCTCTTTGAGTATCACATAGGCCCTCCCATTTGTGTTAACATTTGAACCTAATGGTGTCCTTGTTTTGAGCACATAGTCCAATCTTATCGTAACACATGTTTTTTTGGTGTCCATTCTTAACTACAAAACCTTGCCATATACCACTCATATATAGGTGTGCACCTGCATTTACAGAAATTGCTATGAAGATTTGCTTATGCTTTCATTTGACCTCAGTGTGTGTCTGAAGGGCTTTAGAGCGAGGGCATCATTTTGAGGTTTAAGGTTTTATGTGTAATTGCCTCATTTCGCTTGAGATTGAGGCAGTAATTCCATGAAGTAGCATGTGCTGGTAGAGAATGTGCAAATGCTGAGTCCTCACAGGCCAATGTGGGAGTGACACTTCCATATACCTAACGATAATCAGTCTTGCATCATCCAGCAAGGGTATGTGTGGCTGTATGTTTTACTCACTGAATTAAAATGCAATTGTAAATCTACCTTTTGGAAACCCAAGCAATTGTGATACTTCAATTTTCCTTTTCAGGCATACCTATGCTCAGTCAGTGATGCGTTTGGCATTGTGCTCATGGTGTCAATTTCCATCACTGTGAATGCCTGTGGGAGTATGTGTTTCTTCAAAACCATGATGAAGAATTGGCATAGATCTAGTACTAATTTGTAAGTGAAATGTAGGATTTACTGGACCACTGTTATTTACTTATGTAGGAAGCAACACTGATGGACTTGGGAGTGTGGCCACTGAGAGTGTAGCTGCATCATCTCCACTAGGACGGCCAACAGGAAGCACAGTTGGAGGTTTCTCGGAAAGATTGAAACAGAAGATGTCAGATGCAGTTGCCGCTTCAATGCCGACTGATGGTGGTGGAGGTGGGAGTAGGCCAGGCAAGGGTCAGGCGGCTCACTTGCAAGGCTTGGCAGCCTTGTCTGGCAGTGTCCCAAAGTCTGCTGCACTGGTTGCTGATGGTATCAACTCATACAACATACAATGAACATTGACATTTTTTTTATCATGTTCTAGAACATTACAAGCATATTACTTCACGGGCTATTAGGAGATCATAAGTCTTCTACATGATATTGAGGTTGCTGTTAACAAGGTCATTCACAGAGGTTGTTGCCTAAGTATTGTCATGTCCTCATGCAGGAGCAAAACCATTGAAAGAGAGAACTTCAAAAGCAGAAAGGAGAGCCAAGCAAGAGGCAGAGAGGGCAGTCAAGCAGGCAACAAAAGAAGTTGGTAAGTGCATGTCCTGAATTGTGTCCACGCACATGGTGTCTGAGTCTGATGAACAAATGCAACTGGGACCAGCAGTCTCGGTTTTAAGAGTAACCCTTGATCGAATCTTAGAATACCATGATGCATTTTCACTTCCACACTTGATTGAAAGTCTCGTTTTTGGTGATTATTTTAACAACCATCAAACCGAAGAGAAGGTGCTTCTTTGTTCATTAATTAGAGAGTTGCCATTAAGTCATGTGAAATATATCTTATTGTTTGGAGCTCTTTTGAAACATTGGAATTTGCATGCGGGTTCTCTGAGCATTTACTTGGTCCTGACAGGAGGTAAAGGGGCAGTCGGAGGGGAAAGTGGCTACACTGGAGCTCAACCCAAAGCCACAAAGGGCAAGAAGGACAATGCATCAGAGAAGAAGGGTGGTGCACAAGCACCTGAAAAGAAAATTTCAATAGACAAGGAAAAGGAGAAGAAAAAGGATGTCCCTGCTCCTCGTCTTCAATTTGATGATGAACAACGAGTGGCAAAGGCTAAAAGACGGTCTTTGGTTGTACAAACCGAGACAAAGAACCGAGTCGAGTTATTTAGGCATCTGCCTCAGTTTGTTCATGGGACACAGTTACCTTCGCTTGAGGCAAAATTCTTTCAAGATGATGCCTCACATCCGCATCCTGCTGTGTACCAGGTCCATCATCTATCCATCTCAAAATTGCTTGATATGTTTGGAACAGTTACCTTTGGCTAAGTAACATTGCTTAGGTAAGGTAGAGGGAACACCAGCTCCCTCCTCGTTCTTTAGGGTGGCGGGTGGTTTCCTCTGCCACCCACCACTATTCAGTAGGTATGTCCCATTTCAGTAGGTACTAAGAGGAGGAGCTTTTGGACCCCTTTTTCTTAATACTAAATTGCACACGTGATGGAATCTTTGAAAACTTAAAAAACCTCTTTATCATGGATTAGCAATTAAATATCATAGTTACAAATTTATAATGAAGGGTAAATAATAGTGAGAGCACCCAATAAGCCCAAAGTGATGAATTGAACCCTTAGAGGCCCTTGATTTGAAATAATTGTAATTGAAGTCTAATATGATATGGCCTACCAGCAGTTTGGCCTTTGCACATACCCTACTTGTGCCGCTCTGTAGGGTTTGTGGTTTCCCAAACTCAAGTATAGAATTGTTTGTTTATCAACACATTGGTTATATCTTATTGTGTGGAAAAAGAGCTTGAAACATCTCTAGTTTGTACTATATTAATGATTTTGCTATAACTTTGCATGTAAGTTAGGGTGTCCCCAAGGGAGGTGGTGTACTCTCTCCGGTACTCAAGCCCATTGTTTCATCAGGCTACTGAAGAACCCTGTGCCTGTTACCTTATTATTCCCAGTTCTTCATCATGCTTGATCTTCCAAAGCTGTGTTTTCTCGTTGGCCAATGACATGGACTGAATTCCATTTGGGTTTGGGTTGTGCAGGTTGGTCTGCAATTTTTGGCAGGTGATATAGTGGGTGGGAATGCACGTTGTGTGGCTATGTTGATGGCTCTTCGCAGCATGATACTGGATTATGAAACCCCTCCAGAAAAGACATTAGTCCGTGACTTGGTGTCAAGGACAAACAACCATGTCAACTTCCTCATTTCATGCAGGCAAGAACACATGTGTTTAGCCATTTTCTACTTCTCTGTCCAGGCTATGTTCTACAATCTGGATTCAATATTAAAACTATGTGTCATGGAGATGATACCATTGGGAGCTTAGAGAGTAGCTTTCTTGTTCAGAAGTGTGGTCTTTAATAAGTAAATGTTTTGTACTTATTCAAGTCTGCTGGTGCAATTTGTTACACATGCAGGCCACTTTCCATAAGCATGGGCAATGCAATCCGCTTTCTTAAAGCACGAATTGCAAAGCTGCCTGTGACCCTTCCTGAGGCAGAAGCTAAAGCGAATCTAGTTGCAGAGATTGACACTTTTGTTTTAGAGAAGATTTTTTATGCAGATAAGGAGATTGTGAAGTATGCAGTGACAAAGATTAGGGATGGAGATGTCCTCTTAACATATGGGTGCTCTTGTGTTGTCGAAATGATATTGGTGAAGGCCAAAGAGATGGGGAAAAAGTTCCGAGTTGTGATTATTGATTCACGGCCAAAACTTGAAGGGAGGCGTCTTCTACGTTCGCTTCTGAGAAAAGAAATACATTGTACTTATACTCATATGAATGCTGCTCCTTACATTATGCAAGAGGTGACACGTGTTTTCCTTGGAGCCGCATCAATGTTATCAAATGGAACTGTTTACTCAAGAGTCGGAACAGCAGGTGTAGCTATGGTGGCCCATGCATATAGTGTACCAGTTATGATATGTTGTGAGACATACAAGTTCCATGAACGGGTGCAGCTTGATTCCATCACTTGTAATGAGCTTGGTAAATATCTTCCCTTATATGTCTAATGCTCACAACATCATGTTAGTTGGCCCTGGTATTGTAGTGTCTAAATTTGACTGCTTGGAGGGCAAAGCCCTTGTGAACAAAGGTACATCAATAAAAGGAAGACTGTCTCGGTGGTTCGGTAATAGGTATGGTCTTTTATCATGTGTTTTGATGCCAATTAGAATGGCGGATGCACTTGGGACATGTGTTTGCCTGATGGGCTGTATAATTGATATGACAATGCACGTGCCTTTTTTGATGATCCATGAACTGATTATGGATACAACTTGTGGCATTGATGACAGGTGACCCCGATGCATTGGTGAAGGTGAGTGGGCAGAAAGACCTTGCTCTTGAAGGCTGGGCTGACAATGAGCACCTGCAACTCTTGAATCTCACGTACGTGCTTGAATCTCACATAGCAATTTCTCTTGGAACATTGTGAGATCTTACACTTAGTATGTAATTCTTCTATCTTATGCTGCAAGAACCAAATCTAAGTTCTAAGTTCCAGTTAGTGGGGGTGAAAACATCATCTACTGGCAGTGCCCTTTACTGAGCTCACGGCCTCCTGCAGATTAAAAGCAGTTATCTCATAGTCCATATGATTAGGAGGACATTCCCATGCGAGAACTTGAAGATTTCCTCATTACCTGAAAATAGATTATGAATGATTGCATGTAATATTTCTTCCCAAAGGTGAAGGTTTATTAGTGCATAGTTACCTTGAAGTCTTATTACCACACTCTTTGCACATAAAACTTCCGGATTGTATTAAGGGTATCTGGGTAAGTTTGACACCTAGTAAGAATTATTATGTACATTCTTGATTTGTAGACTAGGATAACAGTGATGGGCTTTGTGAAGATTCTTTGCCTCCTACATGCACTGTCATCTTCTCTTTAGCCACGAGCTCACAAGTGCTGTTGGAAAGGTGAAGTTGTTGATGAAGCTGTTGTATCTGTTGCAGATATGATGTTATGCCTGCAGATTACGTTTCAATGATCATAACAGAGCTTGGAATGGTATTTATGCAATTCCTCATCCCTTGTAATCCAAAGTGTTAGATGCACATGTAGTTTCTTAAAGCGTCCTGTGCGTAAGGGGACAGCGGAAACGAATTTTGCCCCTATGGTCTTCCTGATCACAACCAAAAGAATTTATTTATTTATTTATTTATTTCTCTGCGACCATTTTAATTGAACACAAGATTTATTCCATTTCTTTGAGGTTCATTTTCTACAACTTCCTTCAGATGAGAATGTTCTTTTACTGCTTATTGCTTTGAGACCCATCTTGCCTTTATTTGATGATTGATTCCATATAATGATTTGGGGGATGAAATCATGCAGGTTCCACCAACTAGCGTTCCAGTGATACTGAGAGAATACAGGAAAGAGCCAACAATCTAAAGTCAGCTTAGTGCTTCTAGTTTTTGTTGTAAACATCCTGTTTATAGCTTCAAACAAAGTTGGATGATCATTTTTGCAATGCGAAGACACTTGATGCAGATGCCATATCACTTCACTGAGGCTAAAACTTCGATTGCAAGGGGCGAAGAAGCACTGGGAACTAGGAAGTTCATTCTGAAGTTCATTCTGAAGTTCATTCTGAAGTTCATTCTGAAGTTCATTCTGAAGCTAGGATTTGGATAGGTAAATGAGCCAGCTAGGTCATGGTAGACGAGTAGTAGCAAGGTTGGATAGGCAGAGTGTTCTTTGATGTCAAAAAAGTTTTGGCCAATGGATAGTTTGACTGGAAAGTAGTACTTTCCAGTCAACTGAATCTACTTAGTGATGGGATAAGTCCACATCTCAAAGATCCATCTTTCTGGATGCCAAATAAGAGAAGCAGTTTGGTGATCTGAATGTTAGAATGAATGAAATGATTTGGTCACTCATACAAATTGAATATTGAATGTACACCTGCATAGTTGCTACTCAGAAGTCAATCTGTAACCTGCTCATCTCAACACTCTTTCAAGCAGAAACTAATTCTTCTTCAAAGTTTTAATTTGCAATATTTTGATAGACAGTTCAGGATGAGGGGTGCGTTACCTAGGTTGAAAAGTACTCACAAATTCCAACTGTAGCTTTTGGAAATCTCTCCAATTATTCATAATTGCGTACTTGCATAGCCTAGTGACTGCTCAGCTATAGTACGCAGTGATAAAGGACAATGCACACTTTATCGTAGTATTAAAGTATCCATGTAGAAAACTTCAAGCTTCACTGTTCAAATATCTACCTTTAATACACAGCTCGGATGGACAGGAAAACGGTATTCTACACCCACCATGGAGTTCTTGACAGTTTCTTTGTCTTTGATCTTTGTGCATGACTACTGGCGTTATAAGAGACAGGAAAGAGAAAAGGAGTAATATACAATTCTAAGATTGCTTTACTGCAACTTTTGCCTCTGGCCAAAGGCGCGAAGAGCATCCGATTTGTTTTGTGCTTTTTCTTTAGGAGCTCGGTAGGTAAGGTAGATGGGCTAGAATCATTGACTTTTCCGATTAGCCCACTTACCTTAGGATACTGACCATGTGATTAGAGCAAGATGATTGGCTAATTCAAATCCGGCTTCAGTCATTTTCCTTATAATTTTGGAAGCTCACATGAGTATCTTAGTGATTTTCAAAGTGATAAAGTCTCTTCCTTTTTAAATGATCATACATGTTCCCACAACTATGCCAATTGCTGAACCTAGAATAATTAAGAAATTTTGAGCACGTAGTCCGGTCTCTTTTAAACACATGTCTTTTTGGTGTCTATTCTTAGATCCACACCTAACTGCACATTGATGAATTATAGGTGTCCAAGTAAGATAAGTTACCAAAAATATTGCCAAGTTAGCTAAAGTCGTATACCAATATAGGATTTATGTTTTTAAATTGCAATTTGTAGTTTGAATCAAATGGTTATGTTACATGTTTGATACAATTAGCTCTCCGTAGGGAGGTTGCCAAAGTCTCTCACACACTCCAAGAACCTCTTGCCACCTAACTCGTGCTTCATATATAGTCTCACATAGTCTCTGAACGTGTAATTTGGATACAACGCGCAATCTGCATGGGAAATTTGGTGGAGCAATTGTGGCAGAGGAGAGATCATGGTGTCCAAGAGCGGACTGCAGAAAGTTGCAATCGAGAGACGCGATTGGCTTTGGTTGACAACAACTTGATGCTCCACGCTCTTGTACCTGCCGTTAGTTATCACCTGCACACATTATAATGTTTGTTAAGCACTAGGTATTAATAGATGTAAGGAGCCCTCCCATGGGCTATAGTTGGCGCCCAATATACCTTGCCACGGCAAGGTAGACATTGGGCAGGTACTACTAGAGCTAAAGATAGGGCAATGCGAGTCCAATACCATACGTAGTAGTCATGCCATGGCATGGTCATCCATTACTAGTGATAATGTGCTCTTTCATCTCCAACCAAGAACATACACATCACCATAATCATTGAGCTTGACCACTATGTTTCATAAGAGCATTCCCGGGCGAGATAAATATTGGACGCCTATTAGCATAACCATAGCTGATGACATGACAACACGTATCCACAACCATAACCATATGTAGTGGTTGTGCCATAGCATGGTCATCCATTAGGGGTGATAGTGTGCTCCCACACCTCCAATCAAGAATAGCCATGTTGGCACATTTGTTTAGCCTAACCACTAATCTTTATAAGAGTGTTATGTGAGACTGATAATCAAAAGGCACTTTGATGTAAGCATCGAAAACCATGTAAGAGAGTTTTGTGCAAAATTAAACCTTAATCTAAGACTATGAAAAACTGAGTCTAAAAGACAGAGGACTTAATAGGAGCTTGCCACTTGACTACGCTCAGCATTCATTCTTAGCAATGAGATTCTTGATATAAAAGGGAACGAGCTCACAAAGCTTAATAATATAGTTATGCACAGCGGCGAGATCAATTTCAAATTCATCACCAAGCTGGCCTGCTTGACCGAAATGTTGCAGAAAGTAGGATTCAGCAATTTGATTTGAAGCATGGTACGAAGTTCTGATCGGTAGAGCTTTAATGGAGAAGTCATTATCTTAGGTACCTCCATCTGGTCACCCATGTTGATGATCAAAGCGTTCGGCTCCGGGTGGACTGACACCCACTCTCCATCTTTCCGGACTTGCAGACCGCAGACATCCGATACTTGAAGAAGGATCGTGATGGCTCCCGGATCGGAGTGGCTGCTTAACCCCATGACAAGCTCCGGCTGGGGGCAAGGAGGGTAATAGTTGAGTCGCACAACCTGGCTTGGGAATGATCCGTAAGCCTCCTCCATCAGTTCTGGCGGGAGATTCAGATTTTCGGAGAGCAAACGCGACAGTCGTTGGCTGAATCTCCGCATCTCTTCCGAGTACTCTTCCATCGCAGGCCTGGCACAAATAGCTTGGCCTTCTAAGTATTGCTGTGTACCGAAGAAATTTGAGAAATAACTAATATACATCCAAATAATTAACTTGCAGTAATATTTAATAATCTCATTGATACAAACTTCGCAACGTCATTGCTTAGCCTCATGCTCCCTTACCCTAGGCAGGGAATTAATATAAGGTCGGGAATAAACATGTTGTGATTCTAGAAAACCACCACCTAAGACTTAGTGCAAGATCCCCATGGAACATGGCATTTCTTTTATTGAGAGAGGGTGACGGAGCAATATTAATGTTATGTTCTTTTCATTTCTTTTCTGTTTCTATCGAAAGTCTTTCTGCTTGATCAGTACATGAAGAGATGTATGTATGCTCACTTGTAAGATGCAGGCTTAGAAGGCCAAGCTGAGGAGTCTTGGTCGGTGAGAGGTAGCGGTCCAACTCGGTGAGTGAGAACATCCACCCAATCCCAGCGAGAGGTTTCTGTCCCTTTGAACACCCGACCATAACCAGCGACACGCCCTTCTTTACCGTTCGCACACAGATTCTTGTCTTCAAGACTCGACTTGAAGAATGCGGAAGATACCTCACGCATGGAGTCGATTACCGAAATCGGAATGCCATGGTCCACTACCTGTAATTATCAGCAAATAACGAGAGGGTCAAGAAACATGTATAGAATGATCAAGAAAGTGATTGAAAGAAAAGCATCATGCAGTTACTATAACTGTAACGGCCGGGGTTTTATATATATATATATGTATATATATATATATATATATATGTGTGTGTGTGTGTGTGTGTGTGTGTGTGTGTGTGTATGAGACTATAGTGCTTACTTGAAAGAGGCCCCAGGTCTCACAAGCATGTTTGAGTTTCGCCATTGTATCTGCTCTCTTCTCGCCCGCAAGATCTTTGAAAGAAAGAACCGGGAGAGTGAACCTCCTGGTTGCCGAGGGTGAGGTTACATTTGGTAGCAGAAACCTCGACGGGACCAGAGTCAATCCTCTCTCGACCTGTGGTTGCAGCAACTCGATGTCTGTTTCTACCAGATTGTTTTCGAACTCGCCAACAGCCATTGGAATATCTGGAGCAATAAATCACCAAGTTGCAGGAATATGCAAGTTGACCAGGTGTTTACCTCCGACCTATAAGAGCTGCACTATTTCTGAAACCTGCAAAGGATTGCACACAGTGAGAATACATACAATTCTGGTAACGACTTCCACCTGCAAATTAATGTCGATTTCCAACCACCAGACAACGACAAGCTTAAATTATGGCAAAACGTGTTGAATTGTGGCATGCCATCATCAAGACGTTCTTCATGCATGCAGGTAGTCTGCAAGTACCGATAACGACCCTAAGAGTGACGAAAACGATAGAGTTGACACGTCGTCCATTATAGAGCGTTTATTTTGATCGCAAAAACAATCTCCTGTCAAAATTCATCAACATGTCGACGACAACATCATCCACTTCGTAATCAAGTGGCAAGTGAAAGATTACACAGAGCTGCCAATATTTCTACAGAGCAAAGGCGCCTTAATTTGCAATATCATATTCGCCCTCCTTTGGTAGCCGCATAGGACAAAATGCACCTTTCTATATACACTAGAAACAGGGAAGAGTAGCTGTAGGGATCGATCTTTATGATCTAAATCGGTAGGTTGAAACGTGATGTGCATTTTCATCTACTCATTGAGCATCAATGTGTAACCATTCCACAGACAACTACCTTCAAGAGATCACTGGTAAGTATGCGGTGCCGTTTTCTCTTCAAAGAGAACACCGCGATCGTTCACCACCAATTTATACTAACAACGTCAAACCATAACGTAAAGAACTTTTTCATCATGGACTTTGCATATCCATTGCCTGAAATCTGCTACAAACAGAATGAAATCGGCAAATGTTTCCTGACTATGGCACCGAATTTGAACTCATTCAAGTGATGCAACAACTCGGCACATGCGGAATCAGTAAAGCTCTGCGCGCAATGAATCATAATCACGTGAACGCAATTACTGTCCACATGACAGGGTAGGCGAGAAACTTGTTGTTATAAAACATTTGGTTTTCACATGCTTATTTGACCTCATTTATATACTGTCCTAATTTTGGTCGGTGCACGTGCAGCTGAAATTTTGAGGTGGAGTAGCTGGACAAGGGGGAATGAGGATCCTCATCATTCAGCCGAAAGTGATTGTAATATCATGCGGCCGGTGTTTTGGCTTTGGTCTCGGAAGCTGCGAAGAGAATAGCCTCTAGAATCTTGATACGTATACAAAAGTGCGGGTTTTGTTAATCGCTTACGCAGAGGACATGCAAGGGATTATAATTTACGATTGCTCTAATAATTCCCTGCAATCACCACCGCTATATTTGCTAATGATAAATTTGCTGAGAGACATATTACGAGTAGAATCACAAGTGATTGCATCTGCGATTTCTCGAAGTGGACTTTTCTTGATTCTTGCACGTGGTGGTTACAGCTCCAAGTCAAGCAGTTTGAGTTCATCAAAGTATCTTGATATCCAGAAGTGGCCGTCACTAAAATTTCGTGGCGTGCTGCTGTCTAATATACTAAAAGAAGTTCAGAGCCTCAGATGTTCATCACAGACTAACAAGTTGTTCCACCTGTCGATGAAGCCAATGCAAGGCAGTTACACAGTGTCCACCTAATCGAGGTGGTAATTAAACAGGATTAGGCATCCACTTTGCCGCACATGGACAAAATCTAATCCCATTGCGGAAGATGCAAGAGAATCTTGCCGCTCTAGCATCGAATAGGCCACATGCCTAAATGTGTAGACCCTTCGCCTATTTAGTTGCATGATGTGGGGCCCTGCCTGATCCAGAAGCTAGGCTGGAAAGCGGCTGGAAATTGGGAGGAGGGGAGTCGGTCTGCAGCAAGGAGTTACGAAGTCAAGTTACCAAAAACACATCACGTTCGTCGAGAGGTTCAGGGTTTTAGTTTTAATGTCGGAGTCGACGTTGTCGTTACTGTCGAAACAGGGTGTTCACAAATTTGGCCGACGTGATTTCTAAAACTCTTTCAATTATTTCTCAATTTCAGATGCAACAGGCGGACTGAAGTCTGCCTCCTTGGAGAAGTCGATCAAAAGCTTGACGTGCAATTTCCCTGCGTCAATCAATCATATTCTTCCAGTAAGAAGAAGCATCATCACAAGTTCTAAACAATCTCATTTATAACACATGTACTGCTCTCGAACAACATCATTTGAACATCACGATGTCACATACTAGACTGTAATTTTTCATCCCGACGTCCTTCTCTAAAAAGGTGAAATACGAAGACCTCTCTGCAAGACCTAAAAGACGTACAAAAAAATATCCTGTACTGAAATAAGTCCAGGCCAGATTGACAGCTTCGATTCAGAGAAAATTTGAAACATCGAAGTTTTCAGTTCAAAGTGCGAAAGAACTTCAAGATATTTTGTGAAGAAATACGCAGAAATAGAAAGTTTACGTGGAGTGCTTCTTCTCCATTTTTTCAGGAGAGATAAGAGAGTTTCTTCACAAGTCAATCTGCAGTTATAACATCCTGTGGTGAGGAAATTGCAGCAGTGCACATGTTGTATGTCGGCCCTAAGCAAATTACTACATCTCATTCTGTAACTACACTGCAGATTCAGCGTCTCAAAGACATGCTTGAATGAGTCTCTAACCTGATCGACACATCGACAACAACGTCATGATGGTCCAATTGGATATATTATAGGGAATTGGCACACGGAGAGGAAGCAGCCACAAGAAAACCAAGCTACTTGAAGACTACAACCCTGAGAATTGCGAAATTTCGGGAGGGCCAAGCCCTGTTAGATTAAAATCGCTTGCAGAAATTCTTGCAAAGTGGGAATCAAACCACGAACAAAGTACACTACTGTCAAGATACACAAACCCTACCCTCCAAAACTAGCAGCGAGCTTGAGATTGAATCTGCAAATACCTGAGGGGAACATCATCAAATTGCAGAGATTTATCCACATGGCTCTAGGAGTGGCTGCTTCTTTTCCTCCTGTAACTAGCAACCGCTACCGACCACAGGTTTGGGAATCAAGGGACTGCCGAGCGCCATAGCCGGTAAGCTTACTCGAGCACTACAACCTGAAATTTACTACAGCTCAGCTCCAGTTCACTACCTGCACATGATTCCCGTGTAAGCAAGTGCAATTTTGCAGCTGTTGTTCGTTTCTTCTTGCAGCACAAAGCATTACGTTTCAAGTGCTGAAGAAGTCGAATTGAACGATACCAAAATGACCCACTGGAAACTCCATAGCCGCATTTGGAAGTACGAATGTAAGAGAAGATGGATTCTGTGACCTATCTAAGCCAGTGACACAATTAGAACTTAAGAGTCATTCGCAGAAAACCTAGACCATATAATCCACACTAGTATAGTACTGAATGGCTGAATATCTATCATCAAAGAAGGAGGAACTACATCCTCCGAACTTTCAACCTACGGATGCTGCAAGATGTCAGGCATATTTGGTGATGAGTGCTGTATAGATAAGCTATACTTATAGACTCACAGAAGGACAAAGAGAATCTTATGAACAAATTGCCTATACCTAGTTTCACCGACGGATTCAATAAAAAGTTACATATCTGTAGTAGCATATTATTTACTTTCGAGATATTGAATTTCTTCTCGATGTCCGTGTAGAATGTGGATATTTTTATACTGGGAGTAATGTGCAGTCAGTGACAGTACCAATTTTCTTACTGTAACCCTCCCTGTTGTCTTATAAAATTTCTGGACCTGCAAGACCGCAAATGTGAATGACTGGAAGTAGGAACTTGATTGCAAGTTCATGTGTATAAGCAAAAGTCGAAGATCATCATTCCACATATTTTACGAGAGAATATTGAAGTAGCATATGATAAACAGTGAATGCATATGCGTAACGGACCTGATGATCTTTACATCCCTGAATGATGTCCTTGGGTATCTTTCCCCTACTACAATCTCTCAATAATCTATGCTGCACATTTCAGATACTCTGTGGACATGGGCTAATAACTTAGGCAGACCTTGAAGCAAACCGACGAGCTGCTAACTCACAGCAATCCAGTCCCAAAGGCTGTATGCTCATTGATTGCATTCAGCATGCCTGCTTAAAGTATTTTAGCAAAATCATATTCACTAGTCCTGCAATGTTGTGTGCCTTGGACGATGCTAGTCCACCATTCCAGTGTATTGCAAGCAGCGTCAATTTTTAGCTCAATATAGATTTCCAATTTGCAACTACCAAAATTTGAAGAACGTGTTGATGCTGAGGTACAGTACGTGTTCATGTTAGTAGTGCATGTTGATTCCTCACAAGATCTTTCAGAACAGGTCTCTATCTTGAATCATCATCTAGCCTTCACCTCCTTTGTAATGCAATTCAACCCTTGATGATGTGAAGCCTCGGTCGAAAGATGGTGAGTTTAACTACACATTATGGATTTCAGATGTTTTTGGAATTTGATTTCATCATTGGCTTCTGATATCATGTGCTCCATATCATGCCGACAACACTAATGAACAAAAACCGACCTACAACCCTAGACTAAACTCCGAAGTTTGGTTGAGATCCATAAACAGGACAAGGTTGGTATCGGCTTCGTTTGCCGACTGTGTCCATACAATAAGGGATGCTCACAGCACCGAGATACCATAAGCCTAGATCACATCTTGTCACCAAACAACGGAAAGACCGACCCAAAAACCTACTCAATTGTTGTGACAAGGTTGTGAGAAGAAACAAGCAAGAGGATAAAGACAGTACAATCAATGAAAAATTATTCACAACTGTGTCTCCACCTGTGAGGGCGGTATGTATATATATATACTGGGTGAGCCTACCGAGGCTCTTTACATTCAATAACTGGCAGTAACTAGTGGTCGCTATATAATTACTGAGGTGAACTGAAGTCGAGCTTTTACTCAACACTCCTCCTCGAGCACTTGGTTACTGCTAAAGAAAATTTTGAATGCTAGTGATTGCACTTGGGTGCCAAGGGTGCCAAATACTCCTCCTCAATCACTAGGACCTCATTAAAAACTAGTTCTGAGTAAAAAACCTTGGGTCAAGGAAAAATTTCAGAATCTAGAAAAGAGTGTACCTAGGGCAACAACTCATGTAGGAACTTCATTCCAGCTTGTTGGACAAGGCGGCGGTGGGTGTAGGCCGGGAGAGCCTTGGTGAGGAGGTCGGCAATGTTATGTGCGGACTCAATTTTTTGTACTTCAAGCTACCCGCTGGTGATTAGCTCTTGAGTGAAGGTGAAGATCTGAGGCTCGATATGCTTGGTCTGGTCACTCTTGATAAATCTAGCTCCTACCTGCGCCACGACTGTTGCGTTATCCTCGAAGAGGATGGTCGGGGTGGGTGCTATGCTCAGGCCGCATTGATCCGTGATGAGCCAAATAGCCTCACGAGTTGCTTCGTGGAAGGCGATGATTTCGGAGTGGTTCATGGAAGTAGCGGTGACTGTCTGCTTGACAGACTTCCACGAAATCGGGGCGTTGTTGTGGAGGAAGATGTAACCGGTTTGAGACTTGCCGGTTAGCACATTGGACTTGTATCCTGCGTCTGCATAGCCCACAATCTCTGGTTTGCCGCCCTTGGTGTAGTGAAGTCCCAAGTCTTCAGTGCCGCGAAGGTAGCGGAGGACGTGTTTTACCGCGTTCCAATGTTTGGCTGATGGCCGCTGGTTGTGCCTTGCGAGCACGCTGACCGTGAATGAGATGTCCGACCTGGTGAAAGTGGAGAGATAAAGGAGTGCTCCCACGGCCGCAAGGTAACGAGTTCGATCATACTCCTCCTCCTCCTCCTCGCAAGGTTGATAGGGATCATCCTTGGTCTTGCTTCGGCCAATCATTGGAGCTGATAAGGGGTTGGCCTTGTCCATCCCGAAGCGCTTCAACACTTTTTGAGTGTAAGCGGTCTAGTGTAGAAATAAGCTTCCATATGATAGATGGGCAACCTAGAGTCCTAAACAATAGGAGGTCTTACCTAGGAGCTCATTTCGAAGCGGTTTGTGAGCAAAGTGACCACATGCTTGCATGTAGCCGGGGTTCCCACGAGGTTTAGGTCGTCTACATATACGGCCACTATCACAAAGCCCGTAGAGTCTTGGAGGGTAAAGATACATGGCAGACTTTGATCATGTTGAAACTTATGATCAAGGAGAAAGGAATGAAGGTGAGAATACCACATTTGCCCAACCTGCTTCAGGCCGTAGAGGGCGCGTTGGAGCTTGAGGCTGAAAAACGAGTGAGGAGAATCGACTGGGATGGGCTGGGGGAGATAATCAGGAGGAGGTTTGATATGCAAGTTTGCATCTAAAGGACCATAGAGATAAGCCGTGACCACATCCAACAGCTGAGTCTCTAAGCTATGCTGGACCGCCATTCCCAACAAGTATTGGAAAGTGGTCGAGTCCATGATTGGGGAGTAGGTGAAGGTATAATCAACACCTGGACGTTGGGTGAATCCCTGGGCAACTAGGCGAACCTTATATCGAAGGACTTGACCCTGTGCGTTTCGTTTCTTTGTGAAGATTAACTTGTGCCCAACCGGCTTGGTGGCCAAGTTGGTCACAAGTGGACCAAAGACTTGATGTTTTCTCAAAGGTGCATACTCATGCTGAAGGGCTTCATACCATTGAGGCCAATCTGGGCTAGCCTTGGCTGCCTCCAACGTGAGGGGATCTGAGGAGGAAGTAATCAAGCTAGTAACGAAAAACATGACCGAAAAAACTTCACTGGGTGAACAAAGGAAAGGATCAGCTTGAGCAAGAAAAATGAAGAATTCTCCATAATGGTTGGACCTAGGTCTTTTGGCTTGAGGAAGCAAGGATGAGATGGTGTCTCTATGGGGTAAGACGCTAAGGGAGGGCTGACCTACCCCAGGAAGGGGATTCCTAGTAATGCGTTTGGAGTCACTGAATCCATCAGGGAGCTTGTTGGCCAAGGCCTTGAGCTCAAATGATTTCTGGACCTCGGGATCCGCAAGGCCAGTGCGTGGATCAGGATTCAGTGTGAATGTCTCTGGAGCAGAAAATACAAGGGATGAGGTAGGACCAGCTGAGGTGAGAGAGGGAAAGACACGCTCATCAAATTGACAATTCTGGAACCGAGCCTTATGCAAAGTCCCGGTTTTGGGAGAGACATATCTAATGATACTTAGGGAGTCAAAACCAACATAGATACCTTCCTGGCAATGTGACCCTATGGTTCTGCGGTCAGGCTCAGGGATAGGCACCCAAATCTAGCAACCAAAAGTTATGAAGTGAGAGACATTGGGAGGACGCCCTGTCAAAATCTCTAAAGGTGAATGCTCGTTGAGCAAGGTGGGGCGATACTTCAGCAGGGTTGCTGAATGGAGCACCGCCTGTGACCAGAAAGAGGAAGGGAGTTTAGCATGGAGCAAAAGGGGGCGGCTGATAAGCTGGATCCTCTTGATGAAGGCCTCAGCCAGCCCATTTTGGGCATGCTCATACGGGACAACGTATGTAAGTGAGATACCTGTTGCGACACAATAGTCCTCAAATTTTTGTGACCTAAACTCCTTAGCATTGTCCATACGAAGAGTTTTGACTGGGTAGTCTGGGAAATGGGTTCTAAATTTCAGCAAGGATGCTAGGACCTTAGCAAAGGCTATGTTTCGAGTACTTAGCAAGGAAACTTCAAAGTGAACTCCAGCAGCATCAACAAGGACTAAGAAGTACCGAAAGGGTGCTGATACGGGAGTGATGGGGCCACAAATGTCACCTTGAAGTCGTTGGAGTGGAGGTGGAAGCTTGCTTGGCAGCTTCCAGCGTGAAGGCTTCAAAATCAGCTTTTTTTGGGCATAGGCATCACATGCTCCAACCTTGTTTGCATCGCTGGTACAAACCTCATGTCCTGTAAGCAGGGGCAACATCCTCTTGAACATCGTGGCTCCTGGGTGACCCATGCATCCATGCCACAAACTGGTCTTACTTGGAGCAATCATCGAGTATGCTGAGCCTCCACTAGGTGGAATAGTTTTACGTCCACTAGGCAAACGGGAGAGTACAAGCTCATACATGCCACTTGCTCTGCATCGTGCGGTGGCAAGGCAAATCTGCTCTTGCCAAAGCTCAAGTGTCTCCTCACCGTCCTTGATCGAGGTCAGGACGTGAATACCATGAGGTTTCGAAAGCTGATCATGCTTTGATTAGCCGCCGGCGCGTACATGGCATGGTCACAAATGAAGGTGGCGCCTCCAGGCAGTGTGACACGTGCCTGGCCCTTACGGAATCTGAACGTTTGTCTTCCAGCTACTGTGTTTAGCTCACAGGTCCGCCAGGCTTCGGAATCATATCTCGAAAAGTTGGAGTACTTCGGATCGTGGAGGATCGTATGAGTGGATCCACTATCCAACAGGACTATGTCCTCATCTGCCTGTGACTTGTTAGATGTGCTATAAACTGACGTGACAATTGACTGGGCCCCGGAGTACTCATTCATGATTGTCATGTAGTTATCGAGGTCAGTTTCATCTAGGGATGGAGCATCCAAGGAGTGAGACTCTCTCTAGCCCTTCCTTAGCTGTTGCAACTCCTTGTACATCTTGACTACGTATTCACCGGCCTTACAGTCTCGAGAAACGTGATCGGATCCACCACACTTTTGACATTCACTAGTTCGACAGTCTTTAGATGCATGACCAAAACGACCACACTTGCTACATTCGGTGGCCCGACAATCTCGTTGTAAGTGACCAGTGCGACCGCACTTGTGGCACTTGCGAGTATCTGACCAAGACTGGGAGTTAGAGGAATAATCAGAAGACTTATCTTTGGATTTGGATGGATGTGGACGGTTCGACTGCTGTTTCTGCGACTTCCTGCTGCCCCGGGGCCTCCTCGCACGGGAGGTTCACTCCATGTCAAGTTGAACACCACGTGCGGCCAAAGTTTGCTACCCCTATATTACATTGAATAGATAAATTTAAAAATTATGAGATTTATTCTACATATACATAACCATTGATAATATCTTTTGTATATTTTTTTGAAATTTTTAGTCATCTTCATTTTTGTAGTAACTATTTTAGTTCAATTCTGCGTCATTCTAGTTAGAAACGATATGTTTTATTAAAAAAACAGATCATCAAACTTGGTTACTATTTTTTATTATGTAATAGATACCATCTATATCTACCCATGAAAAACATTTGATAAAATTTTGACCCATTTTGGTGATGCAACTTATCAAAAGTAGATTTGTTTTGGCCGCACGTGGTGTTCAACTTGACCATGGAGTGAACCCCCCGTGCCTCCTCGTTGGTAGCTCCATGGTGTTCACCTCCTTGGCCGGTTTGCGTTCCTCATTCTTCAAGAGCAAATGTTGTTTCTTTTCGGCCAGTAGCAAGTAGGACATTAATTCCGAGTGTGTTGTAAACCTCATGTTGCGATATTGCTGAGCTAACAAGGCAGAAGTAGAGGGAAAAGTTTGGAGAGTCTTATCCATTAGTTCCCGTTCGGTGATAGTCTCCTCGCATAGGCACAGTTGAGCAACGATTCGGTGCAACTCGGCGTTGAAAGAAACCAAGTTGGTGAAATCCAGGACTTGAAGCGCCGCCCAATCATTGCGTGCTTGCAGGAGAAAAATAATTTTCTCATGTTGGAACCTGGCTGCGAGCTGCTTCCATAGTTCTGCCGGATCTTCAATCTGGATGTATTGCTCTTGGAGTGCCATATCCAAGTGTCTTTGGAGAAGAACCAACGCCCAACTCTTTGCTGCGGTTGATATGTGCTCCAGTGTTGGAGAAATTAGGGCACCTTCCCACTCCTCAGCAGTCAGTTGCGTCTTGGCATCGGTGCTCCACCTCATATAGTTGCTACTGTCAGCCTCCAATGCTCCAAATAGCAACGGCTTCAAGCGTGGAGCCCACGGGGAGGTCACTGGCGAAAATCGTAGAAACAACGTGCGATAAAAAATAGGGTCTAATATATTCATTGTAGGTAAATTTTGCAAAAAATGTACATATAATATAGGGGGTTTTAAAATAGTGAAACATGTTTACATGTAAAATACCATCACATATAATGGCCTCTTTTATATAGTCATTACATGTAAAATAGCGTGGAAACAATTACTAGGGGTAGCTGGTCTAGGGTAGGGTCTGTGTTAGTGGATGAAAAGAGGTAATTTTTTGTTGAAAATGCTTGGATGGATGACTTTGTAGGTTGGCTTGCTTGAATGTTACTAAACCAACGGTTCCAATGTGGAGTTAATGGTCTCTACCCACGTGCTGGGCAGGAAAAAAATACAATATAAATAAAATAGGGTATTTTTAAATGATTCCCCAAAAATTTATAATTACTAATAGGGTGTATTAAAATACAAGAATTTACCTTTATTTTGAAAAATACCATACCTTATAATCTTTTCTGCAAGGTAAATAGCCCCCCGATAAATAGGTCCCGAGCGCACGTGTATGCATTGATTAAAGAGGGAGTGACCTCCCCGTGGTGGAGCCTTCTTCTTGTCCGACGGAATTTTCGAGGCGGACGCAGCCATGGTCACTCAAGCAAAAAAAAAAAACGCATGCAAATCCTAAGGGACAATGAGGCCCAGCTTTTCCTCTCTATAGATAAAGAATGAAAAAGCAAACAACAGAAAGGTCGAATATGCCTCACTTTGCTCCGATTCCTCCAACAAATACGTAAGTATGCGGGTGTTATTTGGCTACTTTTCTTAGCCGGACACCTATATGTGATTGGTTTGTAGTTTGGTGAGGATCAAAGAACAAACAAACACCATAAAGAAGACATTGGGTTACATTTCAAACTTTATTAGCTACTCCGCACTCAGTGAATTTCACAATTGAGAAAACTTATATTTTTAGTTAAGAAATCAACAAACACGCACTTTCGACAACCATAACTAAATAAGGGAGGTCCAATTTCCAATCTGATTTGTGCTGATGATTCATTGCAGATTTGCTGAGGAAACACAAGTTTCGTTGTGTAATTCTAATCAGTAGAAGTTGGATAACACGAAGAATGATCCGAATCTATAACATGTACTATAACATCCACATATCGTAAGTGTTCCAGCATCCTCGAAGTATATTGGGTCAGGTGTGTTCTCTTCCTTGGTGCATGGAGTCTCCATAACTGGAACAGAAGACTTCTGTACTTCAATAGCAATAGTAAAACCTTCTCACAAAGAATACCCGCGGCATCTCACTCGAAAATGACCATTTTGTTTTTTGGTCTCGTGCTCTGATGAATCGTGCTTGAAATCTGCTACAACTGAAATGTTAGAATAACTCATACATATGCATATGTGAGCCTCCGATTGCTCACCAGAACTGGCGCTTGTGGTATCTGGCCCTATTGTGGGAACTTCCAACCCCACATACAATTGTTGGCTGTTGGATCCGATCATGAATTGTCTCATGTTAGCAATTGCAAATCATTTCGGAATTGGAGTTGAGATGCAAAATATATAAGTCGTAAAAGTGAAGATCACGTAGAGCCTGCCAATAGTGTTAACGATTGAACCTAGAATGGTTGATTTATTTGAGCACATAGTCCAATCTTATCGTAGCATGTCTTTTTAATTAGTGTCTGCTCTCATAACTACAAGCCTGGCTATATACCACTCAAATATAGTTGTCCAAGGAAGAGGAGTCTCCACACAAGGCCAACAGTGAGTATTCCAGATAATTACAAAAGTTACGACAACAAGTTGAATTTTCTCTCCCTTGGTCCTTCATGTCTCTCAAATTGCACAACAGGAGCTTCAATAGCTTGGTACACTGGAGCTTCATATTACATGAAGGGCAACACCAAGATCGGGTCACCCAAAATTGTTTTGGGGCTTTAGTATAAGATATGTGGGTGTTATTCAATTTGTTTTTCATGTTCTTCGACGTCTATAGATTAGATTTACACAACAAAACTTGTGTTGCATTAGCAAATCTATGATGAAGCATCAACAAGAATCAAATTAAAATTGGACTTCCCCTCCTTTAGTTATGGTTATTGAAAGCGCATGTTTGTTGAATTCTTAACTGAATACATAGGTCCTCTCAATTGTGTTCACTATTGAGTGTGGAGCAGTTAATAAAATTTGAAGACATAATCCAATCTCTCTTAAACATACATGTGTCTTCATGGTGTTTGTTCTTCAATCCTCACCTAAATACACTCCAATCAAATGTAGGGTCCGATTAAGAAAAGTCACCGAATAACACCCACATACCTTAGGTTAATTCCCATGGTTTTAAGTCTGGCTCACTAATCCTAGGTGCATATCTCTAACCCAGTTTTCTGCATTGCAGGTAGCAAAACCTCTTGTTTGCTCCTCTAGGTGACAACACCAAATATGAGATACTGTATTTGAACATAACAAGGTGCAAGCATAGTAAAGTGGACCAAAAAAGTGCTCCGGTATATGAAAGCCATGATTTTCTTGGTCAAACGCCTATAAGTAGTAGCAAAATGTTGTTTAAAATAGATTATTTTTCATGATGACCTCTATTGTTAAGTTAGGTACTCAAATATAGAATATCAATATGAGATCTTCAAAACCTATCATCAAAAGTGACGCGTAAAAACAACTGACTAAATATAGTTTTGAATGTAAATTTCATGACCTTAAATATTTTGAACTTGGAATTTCTTTTCATATTCCTTGAATTCATTATAAACTTGAGGTCATCGTAATTTTTTTTCAAAAATTCATCAATTTAATGTAATGTAATTGTATTTTAAACAAGTTTTTGACAATTATCTTTTCAATGACACCCACTTGCACCACCACTTGCACCGTCTTCTAAAATACATATACGTTGTTTGAAATTATTTTTTGTGAACATAAATTGCTTGGCTTTGTAGATTCATATGTTTTCTAAATGTTTATGAATTTTTATTTCATAAAATTCAAAGTTAGTATATTGTTTTGGATCACTTTCACTTAAACCTGAGCAAGGATCAAGAGCTGTCCACTTTACCGTGCTTGCACTGTTCATTATTAAACAAAGTGCGTTCGCTCATATGGGCCCTGAGAATATAACCATGGGATGTCCCAACCTAGTGCAAGGAGACTTAAACTAAGTTTGCATCTACACTAGGTTGGGACATCCCATGGTTATATTCTCAGGGCCTACATGAAAAAATGCACGCTACTTTATAATGTTATGAAACATTGGTAATGACAGACTGAGATTGTATATGTATAATGGGAAGTTGATCATAAATGTGCAAACAATGCAATCAGCTTTGACATTATTTCAAAGCAGGAAGCCTTAATATTTTGGCAACCAGGTATCAAAGTTATGGGAGGCTTTGCACTTCTGTTTGGCCTTGCTTAGGGGCTTAAACATGCCTACTCTTAACATGCAGCATTGCAATGAGGAAGATTATGTTCTCCTTGTTGAGTGTAGTTGCTTACAATGATTTAAAGTCTACTGGTACTTAACTGCGCATCTGATGCTGAATGGTGTCTTAGTGTTGAACCAACAAAAACTAGAAGCAAACCCTAAATTGGCTATTCTGCAATTTGATTCATTCTTCTGTAGCTTTAAGTCTGATGGGTTGTAGCTGCTGCCTCTAGATAAATAACCGATGAAGTTGTTTCAATTATTAAGAAGGTTCTAACATCAATAGGCAATGATCCACACCTTTTGAGATTTGGCTAAAAAGAAATATTCACAATTTCCCAATATACTCTACTTTCTTGGGGAGGGGGGGTAGCCCTTAAGCCATAACCTTTCACCATAACATTGTTCAATTGCTATCAACCATTTCATTTTACTAATATTCAGTGACAATGCCTCACTTGAACCTCACTCATTTTTCAGGATGAATTTATTTTACTGACAAGCATTCATAAGGTATAATTCTAGCACCTTGCATGACATATTCCCGGCTCCATCCAACTTGGTCACTTAGCTGAATAATGATATGACTTTACGTTTAGGGTGATGACATATTATTTTGGAGACTTGCACTAAGTTTACAAAATTTATGAAATTTCTTGCAGAAGTAAATATGTTGTTTGTTGGATTTAGGGACCCTATGGTAAATTAGAAGTAATCACATTTTGAAGAGTATTCCAAAGCAGCAAGGGAGGGAAGAAAGGACAAAGTTTGGATGCATACATGCACATCATCGCCTTCCGAATGATCTAATGATCTTCACAAAGCTATAGCCAACATGATCCCCCCAATCGATTAAAATTGGAAACCCATAAATTTCTTCCAAATTTTTTTTTCTTTTTTTCTTGGATTGGGAGTCACCCAATTGTAAATTCCAAAGTCACATTTTCAAGAGTATTCAAAGCAGCAAGCTGGGAGGAGGACTGGACAGAGTTTGGATGCATACATGTGCATCATCCTCTTTCCAAATGACCTCGTGATTGTTGCAAAGCTAAGGCCAACATCTCTCCAATCAATTTAGAGGAATTTCAAAATCTATAGAATTCCTCTCAAAATAACTATATTGTTTCTTGAATTGAGGGATATTGTTGTAAATTAGGAAGCCATATTAGAGTTGATTGTACAGTCATCAAAAGTGGGGACCAACTCAAGTTTTTTGAAAGAATCTCCCATATTTGTCACTTCTAATGCTTGTGTCACTTCTAAAAAAAAACTAGGGGAGGGAAGTCATTTTGCTCTATTCTGGGTCGACAAAACTTTGAGAAAAAATTGAGTTATTCTCTTAAGTTTGATCCTATTTGGGGACTTGTACACAAGTGGAAAGAGGAGCAATGAGATGCATATAACACAATATTCAAAATTTTGAGAGAGTGGGATCCTCTCAAAATAATATTGTTCATTTGTCAACCTAAAAGTCATGTTAGGTTGATAAATACTAGATTATATTTCAGATGTGTAGTTTCCATTAAATGAGAGTATGTTGAGTTGGGGAATCGACTCATTTAGGTTGAGTCGACCTAAATGAGGACAGAATGTTAGTCAATTTAGGTTGAGTCGACCTAAATGAGGACAGAATGTTAGTCAATTTAGGTTGAGTCGACCTAAATGAGGACAATATGTTAGTCAATTTAGGTTGAGTCGACCTAAATGAGGAAATATGTTAGTCAATTTAGGTTGAGTCGACCTAAATGAGGACAATATGTTAATCAATTTAGGTTGAGTCGACCTAAATGGTCAATTTTAGGCAGCACATCACTCTGCAATTTACGGCGGGAAATAAAATGTTTTTTTTTTTTCTTGAACTCTACAACTCTCCACTGGTTTTCACTTCATTCTTGGATTAATAGTTTGCTTTATGTACTCTCAATTCACTGGAAAACTCTCAAAATTTTGAAAATTGTGTTATATGCACATAAGTAACAAGGAAATGAGAAGATTCTTAGTTATATCAAGATAAAGGATGTTGGCATCTAAAACTCAAAGATGCCCTCCAAGACTTTTCGGTTACACTCAAACAAGGGACCATTACTGGATTTGGACCCCAATTCATCCCCATAATCTACTCAAGTCAACTCTATTCCCAAGAGTATTCAAAGCTGGAAGAGAGGAGGCTAGAAGGCACAAAGTGTGGATGGATGGATGTGCATGTGCAATATCCTCTTTCAAATGATTCTATGATTGTCGAAGCTATGGCCAACATCTCATCCCCATGAATTCTCACCGTGTGTGTTTGGGATGCTTCCTTGAGGTGGCTGACTCCTCGAGGATTACCCGTGGTGCATGTGATGTTCTTCTTGGTTGTATATATGTACATGCTTTTACATGTAACTTTCACATCTTAGTTGGCCTCATTCAGTCATACCCATATGGCCACCATAACATGAGACTTGAAGCATTCAAGCTGGGAGGATTGCAACCTTGTGTTTGGTCTTTCCCCAACACCTCCAATTGGACCATCGAATTGACATAGAGGATAGAAGCTATTGCACTCCGCTACTCCAAGAAATTAGGTTTCTTAACACCATCTTGATGCACATTAGTCCCATAAGCCTTTTGGCTTCCCATATATGAAAATCAACTTCATTTCATTATAAATTCAATAAAACATATTCTCAAAAGTACTCAAAGCAAGACGAGATGTGGATGCATGCACATGTGCAAATTATCCTCTTTTAAGAGATTTCACCATTGTCATAAAGCTATGGCCAACATCTCGTCCCCAATTATCACCACCATGTGTGTTTGGAATGCTCCCTCGAGGTGGTCGGTCTCCTCGAGTACTACCCATGGTGGCACACGTGATGTTTCTCCTAAGTTGTATATAATATGTACATGCTTTTACAGATGACGTTCACGTCTCGATCGACCTCAATAATTCACACATATCCGGCCACCACAACTTGAAGCATTCGAGATGGGAGAGTCGGAACCTCGCATTTGGCCTTCCCCAACACCTCATCTCATCCCTACAGTGCAATAATTGGAGGTGGCTATGGCTGGCCTTTTACACATGGTCCCTTCCTTTTTGCAACAATCCAAACGTCCCAACAAAAGTGTACGTACTTGCTGGACTAGAGTGTCTTCATATGATTCATTGTTGAGAAAGGAAAGGATTGTAACTTATAAAAAGCCATTCACTCAAGTTCAGAACTGCCAAGCTAGATCCCCAGACTCTCTGCCTACTCCAGCTGGCGTACAGAGATGCCGATGTACTCTCAAATTTGAAGGAGGTCAATGCCCAAAGTCAACTCAACTCCCTAGATTTTAACTTTTTAACTTTTTAAAAATTAATATTACCAATGAGACGCTTTAAGGTAAGCTGGTCTTGAACAGATGCTTTGAACTAGCTCTACACTCACTTCTTGTAGGATATGAAACACGCATTTAGAGATGATTAGCAACTTGAAATCATGTCCATAGTCTTGTCCCTCATAGTTTCTGGAGTTCATATGAATATCTCATGCATTGTTAAAGTGAAGGCTCTCTTTTTGAATCATATTGAATGATTATATGTGTCTCCCAATCATGTTCACTATTGAGTTTAGAGTGATTAACAAACATTGAGCATATAGTCCAATTTGTTTTCAACACACACCACTTAAATATAGGTGTCTATGTAAGATGAGCAACCGAATGAGGCCTACTTACTTTAGGGGGACTTTAGGGTGCACACAGTCGAACTTTACCAAACATACCCAAGGAAGGTTACTAAAATGGTGTGACCTAAGTACGATTAACTAACTAAAGCCGACAAAGGGTGACTTATCATTCCATTTTTTGGGAATTGGACCGAAACTAGAGGATGTTGTTGGCTCCCCAAAGCGCATCAAAGTTGTTAACAAGTTCTTTGTACTTGTAGCCTGCCCTCCACTCCATAGATGACTAATGTAGGGTGCAACATGCTATGGCTTTTAATGAATAATTAATCCTTGAATTCTACCACATTCATCACATTGACAATTAAAGATATGCCATGTATACTCAAAACCCACACTTAACATACAACCAACACTACATAACACAATTGACATACATTTAGGAAATTTAAACGTAGGATTGCTACACATACTAGTGTTGGTTTAGGTATGTTTACTTTTGTGGGGAGTTCAATGCCTTTTGAGTATAGGAATAACTGTTTTTAGAATTACATGTATAAGTTGCAATTCAAGACCCAACCTTTGACTCAAGGAAGGCAGCCTCACATTAACTACAATGATGATAAGATTTTGATAATTTAGCCCTCAACCCCTCATATGCCTACCCATTCACCGCCCCAAAATGTTTCTTTCTCCATTTTCCAACATCTACAATTGGGGTTTTTATCATGTTCCTTTAATTCTTTCTCCAAAAAGTTTCTTATGAAATCATGTACATGTCTCAACTATGCAAAAAATACTGTCAAATGCATTATTAATTATGGACAAATCTTTAGTGTATTGAACTCGAAGCCTTGATCCATATAGTTTAAGATATATACATATTATCCAAACTGAATATCATCAAAGGATCAAATGATCACATCCATGCAGCTTAAAATACATATATAATACAGTATATTAGCATGGTGAATTTACAAGTAATGCTTTGAACCACTCATCATTACCACAAATCTTAGGGGGTGTTTACATTAGGGTCGGCGTCTAAGAAACTCGGGGTCCAAAACAAGAGTGGTTTCTCAATGAACTCGGAAGAATGTTTTCTTGAGCGGGAAACCGCCGAGATTTGGCGGAAAAATGGTAAATGACTGCACATGAACTCAAACTCTTCATTTTTTTATTAGTACAAGTTGTAATGATTCAGCTTGCGAATTAGCTGCTGAGCCCCAAACGTTTGATCTGTTGCGGCCATGTGCATGCTCGCTCTTTCTAGCATCATCATGTCATGAGCCGACACACTTATTTCTAACCCACAAAACCCCGAATTAATTAGGTGTAAGACGAGATCAATCCATCCTTGCACACATTGAGTGCCCCAAATTCACATCGGAATAAATCTTCGACCTGCCTGCAGCTAAGTTAGTCATGATGCTCATCCGGTCTGCGCCCTGCACCTCGCACGAAATTGGGCTCAGGCACCGAATTCATCAGCATGAATTTGCCCCCGTCTTGAATGCAATGATCCTTACTGCACTAGTATTCACACTAGTGTTTTCTAATCTACGATCTCTAGTTTCTATGAGCTGACGTGAACCCAAACCGTCTTGAATTCAATGATCCTTACTGCACTGGTATTCACACTCGTGTTTTCACAGATTTCTACGGTTTCTAGTTTTAGCCGACGTGAACCCAAACGGAAGGACTTGGGGTGCCGGCATTGACGACCGTGAGCAAGTAATACCCCGCCGGTGCGAGAACGGCGCTTGGAGGCGCATACGCGGACACAAGATACTGCCCTCCGCCCGCCGCGGTTGGCGCCGCGGACGAGAGGATGAGCATCCGCTGGTTCATAGAGTACGTGTGCGTCACGAACGGCGGGGCGTACAAATGCAACCCAACGGCCGTCGGTGCATTCGACGGGACCTTGATCGTCACCTTGAACGCCTCTCCATATTTAGGGTTGGTGTTGTCCACGAAAACGATCTGCGGCCGGCGGAGGTTGTAGCCTCTCCCGAGATAGTACGGGCTGTACTTCTCGATGCGGAGCTCCGTCGGGTACATCACACCGGCGAAGTTGTACTTGAGGTTCGGGTTGCTTCCCGCGACTAAGATTTTCCCGTCTTGTAGGACCAATGCCGTGGAGTGATAGAGGCGGGGGATGGTGGTTGACGTGAATTCTTGGAAGCGGCGGTATCCTGGGTTGTAGAGGAGGGGCACGAGGTTGGGCTGGCGTGAGACACCCCACCCCGCGGTCCCGAGCTTTGCGCCGTTGATGATGAGGATCTCGGCGGTGGGAAGGATGAGCATGTCACCCATCACTCGCGGTGTCGGCATGTTCTCGATCGCCCATTGCGGGTTGGGTGATGTGATCACTATTCTTCCGCACGTCTGCAATGCGGCGGCGAATATCCCTTTGCCCACGTTCTGGAAGGACCCCGCCGGTGAGCCTCCGCAGATCATCACCTCGGCAGATTTGTAACCGTCGGCGGCGGTGATCGGCAGCAGGACGGAGGAGCCGGAGGATGGGTAGTTCCGGGGACCGCCGGCGAGGCGCGGGAATCTCTTCACCTCGGTGTTCGTCTTGTAGTCGAAGAGGATGGAGTCTTGGTTTGCGAAGATGAAGAGGTGGCCGTCGACGGATAGGTGTACAAATGGGTAGAGATTGTTCTCGGCGCCGACGTCATTTGTTTGCGCCAGCAGCGGGAGGTTGTAAACCCCTTCACCCGCCGCGCGAGGCACGAATTCGTACGAAAATTGCCGGCGCCCACCGATTACGATTTGGCGTTGGTCGGGCAACAACTGGTTGGTCGCGTACCACCGTGTGACCGCGAGCGCACCGGGGTACTCCTTCCAGTCGCTCCCGCCAAATATTTTGCGCACCGACTGCCCGCCATCGTTCCACCCGCCCGTCTGCGTGAGCAGGCCATCCGAGCCGAACGCACCCGAGGAGCACCACGTGTCGGTCAGCACTGTCAAAGGGCGCACTGCGTTTGTTGCGACATCGTACTCGATCGAGTGCGCCCAGCAGTCCACCTTCAGCGCGAGGTCGCTGTTGTCTTTCCGGCAGTAGCCCCCCGGGAGCTTGATCTGCGAGGGCCCGTAGTCGGTCCGGTCGAAGATGATCACCTTGTTGTTGTGCGTGAGCGCCATGTGCATCGCGGACACGCCTGCGTTCTCGACCGCGAGCTCCCACGAGTCGGGCGCCTCGCCCATCACGCGGCAGCTCAACAACAACCCCACCAACACAACTCCCAGATAATAGTACACCAGCGCACTCATCCTCTCCATCTTTGCACGACCAGATTGAATTCAATCTTCAGCTGTGTAGCCTCCAATATTCAAACCAGGATTTCAATCAAATACAAACAGTGATACCCAACTAAATCTATGAGGTCAGGCTGTACAGTCGTCACTGTGTTACTGTTTCAAAAACTTGAACCCATATGGTAGCAGCTGAAGCGTTAAGACTAGTCAGAGAGAAATTCCTCTACATATTCCAGGAGCTCAAAGTCAAATCAACACTCTCTGGATAGTCTCAATAATGACTGTTTATAACACTTCGGGATCCGCAACACCACAAACCAATCTGCAGCCTCCGAACCAGGAAATCAATCAAACAGCAGCTAGCACCACCCAACTCAATTCCATATGGTCAGACTGTGGTCACTGTGTAATTTCAAAAACTTGAAGTACTGTGGTAGGCGGCCGGTAGCTGAAGGAAGATCACCACCTAATCAGATCAGAAAATTGACCTTCCTCTGCACCCAGGGGGCTCAAACTAAAACGAACACTCTTGAAACTCTGAATGACTACTCACTAGGAGCTAGCTAGGTAGCTATAGTTCCTCCAGGGCGATCTGCAACACTAGGAATTTCTCTGCTACCTCAACCCAGTCGTGGGCCTCCGCATACAGTGGCGGCACCATGCATATTGCCACCGCACTAAACCCAAACTCAACCTCACAGGACTATTAGTATACCCAGGAAGAAGGCTAATCACTGAAGCCTCATCACAGATGTGTCTGATGAGCAGTACTCGAGGGAAGGAAGCGTGTGCAACAGACAACAAACTGCCTTAACATGAACTATTGGAGTCTGGAAGCTGTTATGCACACATGCACATGTTGCTGCTGCAGGCAGGCAGACAGACAGACTAGAAGACTTAAAAGCTGAAAGCCTGCCTCAGAGCCTGGCTCAACAATGTGGGTTGATCTGACTAGTCCCCCTGGAGTACTACAAACCCAAGGAGTCGAGCTCATAAAGAGCTTGTCAGGCAAGCACAGACAGCTGAGGACATGAGGGACAGCTCCTGTGTAAGAAGTATATATATGTTGCAGCAAGCAGATTGCCTGCAATAGGAGGAGAGCTGAGCTGAGCAAGCTAGGGGAGGAGATGATCTCATGACTCAAGTTAGAACTAGAGGAGGAGACTGCGGCTCCTGCACCTTGGCTTGGCCTATGTAGTGATTATCTTCCCCTTTCCAGCTCTTTCATGACTCACATGAGGGGCCCTGAAGTTAGTTCACACCTCTGTTCCAAAATCTAGGAAAATGGTAGACGCACCGAGGATTGGTGCTGTGAAGGTGGTGTACATCTATCCCTGGCTTAGATACTGGGACGACAGAGGTAATTATAATGTACTTCAGGGTCAGTGCACTTGCATGCAGAGACTGGGAGTAGGGAAAAGTGAGCTTGGGCATTATTCGGAATAACAAGTTTGAAGCAACAGCCATCTCGGCTCCGCCTTTGGAAGTCTGGTAGATGGTGCGAATACCGTCGCTTTAAGTGCTGAGTGTATCTACTATTATCACAGTGTTATGGTGTTATAAGTTTCTCGTTAGCAAGCGAAACAGGATTCCAATGCATTTAGAAAGCCTATCTTATTTGAATTTTGTATGTGAAAGTTGCAAGGGGTCAAATTTTTACTCATACAAGATGACCCAAAACTAAATTTATGGGAGCCTGATGTTAAAGGTGGTGGACATTTTCCGAATCAATAATTATTTACTAATAAATGTGCAAGATTTTAGGGTATCAGTTTTGGGTGGGGTGTTGGTTTTAACATCCTCTACTTGATGATTTTAAGGTGTTGGTTTTGTAAGGGATGTTGGTTTTAACCTCCTCAAGTATTTTATTGTTATTCCCCTTTTTCCAGCTTGTTCATGAGGTATTGTAGCCCTTCCTTCATAGGGGCCATGAAGTTAGTTCACCAACTCTGTTTTAAAATCTAGGAGCATAATAGATGTATCACGTTCATTGATCATCAATGCCACCATCTACCTTGATCCTTGATACATCTACCACTAAGATAAGCTCGTCTCAAATGGACATTTATAGCTCTACACCCACTTCTCGTAGGATATGATACACTCATGACACAATCAACTCAAGATGATTAGAAAATCCAAATTGTGCCTATTACTAGCCACTTTCCTCATAATTTTGGAATTCGTATGGAAGTGAATATTCTCTTTCTCATTAAATGATCATGTAGGTACCCCTCCCCCCACCCACTTCTACTCACTATTGAACTTAGAATGATTAACAAATTATGAGGCTTGAGCACATAGTCCAATCTCTTTCACACACATATCACTAAGTGGGTGTTGCCGCTTGTAGAAATTAGCTATATTTAGACATATGGGGAACATCCCAAAGCAAGCATGCTCCAAAGATGGCATTCAAGTTCAATATGTGAGACACCCATCATCTGGTCAATAAAATTTGACCCCCTCTCAAAGACGCATATGAACTGCAAATTTGAAAACCAAATTCTTACATGTGTGTTTTCCAATTTTTTACATGTTTGAATTTTTTATCAAGGGTCTACATCCATCCCATCATCCACATTTAGAAAAACACAAGATTTTCACTAGTTGCCC
Source organism: Polytrichum formosum (assembly GCA_964035585.1). Classification (NCBI taxonomy): domain Eukaryota; kingdom Viridiplantae; phylum Streptophyta; class Polytrichopsida; order Polytrichales; family Polytrichaceae; genus Polytrichum; species Polytrichum formosum. The sequence goes on from OZ037938.1 coordinate 23,522,827, forward strand.
CAACTTTGCAACCGTTGGATCTTCTCAAATTTTGTTGGAACGGTGATATTTTTGTTCCCACACCTTCAGCATGACTTTGGCTTCTACATGCAAGTGGCTGATCAAAGAAAATGTTGATGATAGAGCTCAAATGCCCTTGACATCAAGGGTGGTATGAAAACTCTAGGCTCATTGGAATGCACCCCAGGGCAATAAAGGGTTAATGTACCTTGGCTCAGCCTAGTTTCTTTGTTTCTTATTTCTTAAATCCATTGCACATGGGAACTTCCTGTTACTATTTTTCCAGCTTGTTCTTGAGGCCTGAGTCCTCCACAAGGGCCCTGAAATTGGTTCACCACCTCCGTCCCAGAATCTAGGATAATCTACCTCCATTGTAGATATTGGAAGTGATACATCTACCACAATCCTAGCAAAAGTGGCATACATTTTACCCTAATCCTAGATATTGGGACAAAGGTGATGCACTTCAAAGCCCTTGTAATTTAATGACCGGGGAGTGGGGAAAAGCAGACAAGGCCATTATTCAGAGTTACACGGAGTCCTTTTTGGGGGCTTTCTCGACTCTCTTAAGGGCCACTTTACACATAGACCAAGAGTTGTGACCATGAAAATCTAAGGGACCTCAAAAATCATCCAAAGGTCGTACCTATTACCATGGGAAATAGAAATCCAATTTTGCAATTGATGGGCCCTCAAGCTTAGTGTAAAGTGAAAGTGGACCATGTTGAGGGACCGCAACATATGTTTGGGTTCGGTCCCCACCATGGCAAAATCATATTTCTAAAAGCCAATGACAGTTTAATTGATCATCAATGCCCCTAATTTGCATCATACTCACCTCTTTTTGAAAAGCCTAACACAATGTCTAGTAGTAGACCATGAAATATTATCCACTTGTTGCCATGTAAGACACCATGTAGAATTCTCATCCATTCGAATTTCTCTGATCCCTCGGGCCTTCAAAAGTCTAGTGTACTATGAACTTGGATCGCCTCCAACTTCTCAACCAATCGTATTTTTTGTATATCACAGGTCAAGGGCCCTCAAGCTCTAGTGTAAAAGTGGCCCTAAGTTAATGCATCCTCATCCCCGGCCTTTGTCAAAAAATGAAAATATATAAAATAACCTCATCCCCGGCCTCCGTCCGGACAATGATAAATATTGCTGCGTTGGTTTAGTAGGCAAGGCAGGCAGATGCGACAGATAAGTTAGACAGGGTCGATGGCCGGTGAGCAAATTGCAGCTCATGTGATGGGGATGTGATGGCAGATAGAGACTCACGGTGTTTATTCCATATTTGAGAAGAAATAACTGTAAACATGAATTTTCTTGTTGGAGATTCTCGAGTCCAAGTAAAAGGGCAGGTCAACAACGACCATGCCATTTAACAATCTGCAATTATTGGCAAGGCAAATGACCAGCCGTTGGAAGGACTTGGAGTTGTATGCCAAACTGACCAAATTACCTTGGAATAAGGTAGATGGGTCTTAAATGGTTGCTTTCTCCGACTCGTCCAATTCTCTTCGGATAATGAAACATGTGATTAGGACAAGATGGTTAGCAAATCCAAATTAAAGTCGCAGCCGCTTTCCTCATATTTTTTGGAGCTTACATGAATATTTTATTCTTTATCAAAGTGAAGATTCTTGTGCTCAATAAATATTCATATAAGTCCCCTCAATTATTTTGAATATTTAGCTTAGAATGGTTATCATACTTTTGATTGCATGTAGTCCAATCTTCATACACATGTATTTTTGGTATCCATTCTTGGGATCACACTTCATCACATACCACTCAAATATAGGTGTTTGATTAAGATAAGTAACCAAATTAGGCGTGTCTACCTTATGAGTTGAAAGTCATAGCAACCATTTGCTTATTTCATGGCGCTCTGCAGTACCATGGTGTTTTTGGTGTGCCACGTGACTATATTACTTTCAGATTTGTTGAAATTCTTGACATGAAAAAACTTTACTTTTGTAAAGATAATGTGAGAAACTAATAACATATTCTATTTTGTCAGAATTATATTCCTTAAAATAATCATTTTACATTGTTTGTCTAAATAGCCATGGGAGTATGGAACCACAATAGTCTCAAACACTATAGAGAATTAGCTAGAGATATGTAGTGTGGTTGAAGAGTGCTGATCATATTCATGAGTTACCTCTTTGTAACTATATATTTTAATTGAAGGCGGATAAATATCATTGTGGAGAATGGATTTGGATGGATGCTCCACTGAAGCTTGACATAACAAATGTACCAAAGCTCAATAACAACGCAACAAAACCCTGAAACATCATCACAAACACGGTCCACGGGTCCCCTGAGAAGCTGGAATCTCGATGGTAGTCGCACCCAAAAAATTTTGAGGAACAAATTCTCAACACTAATGCCAAGTATATGAAAGTATATGAAATGACTTCGAAAATAACTCTCCACAATCAATTTTCGTAATCCCATAGGTATCAATCCTCAACTTCGATGAAAGCATCTATATGTTGGATGAACTCATTAAAGCGTTGATCCTAAGCCTAGCCCTTATTTGCGTAATGTCCATGGCCTCAGGCCTCAGGCTCGGGCCTTATCTTATAATCAATGACTTATAAGTCGAAGAGCACAAATTAACCCCAAAACAACCTCAGCTTGTAGATTTGGCAAATAAATAAATAAATAATTTAAAAAAAAAATTGTGCCACAAGGACTGGAAATTGTTGGATTATTTGAGTAGCATAACACTCAACAAATTTACAGACCACACAGATCGCTTCTTATGAACCAATTTTGGCAGAGCTAAATCGCGATGCACCTGTGTATATTTGGTGACACTTTTGAATCGGTCACATCCGAGTAACTCTGGTGAAATCGTGAACAGAAGCACCTCTACTTCGTGAAGTTGATGGAATTGGGAAACATAGCTACTTAGCAGATCTTTCACACAAAACGAATCGATCCCTCGCCATCACAGTTTTTATGGTACACTGGGCAGGCCATCTTTCCAGCTTTCAATTCTCTGACCGTTTCTCAAGCAGGAGACTAGACCAGCGCATCAAAATTGCTTCATAACTGTAAAGATTGGGGTAAGACCTTCTAAGAGAGAAGGATTTATTGCATATGAGCATATTTCTCTCATCCATCCAGCCAGCATAAAAGCTCGACCCCCTACAGACTTGTGGCCAATAAGTCTCAAATGACTTGGACTCGACTAATTCGGGATATTTAAACGCAATTTCACTGTCATTGCAATTAAAAAATGATAGCCTCCGGGCTTCATACTATTTCACGTGTTTTATGTTGGATGAATGAGATGTACGTTTGTAGGCGATATCTTCCTCTCTCCGGCCTTCTAGGCTTTGTGTAGCTTAATCTCGGTAATAAATCTGGTAAGAAGTCCCTCATCCCTTGTTGCCAGCGAGAAGGAGCTATTGCATACGAGCACACCTCTCAACCATTCAACATAAAATCTTGACCCCTTATAAATTTGTGGTTGTTTCATTTCAAAGGATTTGGACAAAAGTAATTTAAGATCTTTAAAAATTAATTTCAATGTCAAATCAGCTTTAAAATGTAACCTCTAGATTGCATAATCTGTCAGGGTTTTGTGTTGGACAAATGAGAGGTACTTTCATGTGCGATAACCCTCTCTTTCTCCCCACATGCTTGTCATTTTTTTTGCTTTGTTGCCTCCTACAACCTTATAATGAGTAAGTTCATGAAAGGGGTGGCAAACACTCTTGTATGCCTACAAACCTAAGGCTCCAAGATGACCTTGCAATGCTTCCATGAGAGGGGACAAACATATGTGCAATATACACTTTTTTTGTCATTTTTACTCATTCACACGATAGGGTCCATAATCGTTTCGTTAAACCTCAAAACTATCCTAGAATGAAGACTAATCAATTCTTGGGTAAGTTTGATCACGTTTTGGGAGCTTCGTATTTTGGAGGGGGGAGGGAGGATCGAGAACATTTTAAGGCTTTGAGCCTTTAATGAGCACATCCTCGTTCATGGAACCAAAAGAATGTTATGAACCATGAAACTTAACCCTAATTTCACTATCTCTCTGCTACTTGCTTTGTACTTGCCTGCTTTTTATTATAAAATCCCCAACACATGGGATCAATAATTAAGATTTTCTTGAAAAAAAAAAAAAACCTCAAAACAACATAGTTTGTACAGCTTGTCTAAACCCTACACACTTTGATCCACAGAATTTACAAAGGATAAGTTAGGTCTCTCCCCATGAAACGAAAGGTCGAGAGAGAGGTAGAGAGAGAGATGGGTCCCCTGATCTGGAGCACTCCACCCTGACAAATTCACAAAGAAACACGCACTGATGGGTCGGTGAAAATTCGTGGACTCACTATAAAAATAATCACGAATTTGCTGTGCCTCATAGATAATCGCACTTCGACAAAAACAAGCACTCATTCAATCACCAATGATTCTGATACACCAAACGCCAAACCTGTCTATGATTGCAATTTGACACTGACACCCACAATTGGGAAAAGAAAGCTTTGCAAATAAAGCAGAGCTAGTACCCTCCGATGGATCACGAGGCCCACGACGGGGTTTTCACAATCTCATGTGTTTGACGAGTTCCTCAATCTGTCCGTCACGTTACGTCAAGCCGAGCTCCAAGCCACCTTCCCCCACAACCCTTTGAACCTTTAAAACCTTCAAACCTTACCTTGCTTGCTTTATTACCTTAGCCAGCTTCTCCTCCCTCGAAGCTGTGTCAGATGTGCAATTATGTGAAGCCAGTGATCAAAAACCCCTTTTGTTCTGGACTGGAATCCTGGACTCAAGGATCGTGCCCGATCCCCAGAGACCCCATCATCATCATCACTGCTGCAGTTGATGCAATCTCTTTTTATCTTTCTTTTTCTTTCTTTTCTTGAGACAAATGAAGCATATTAAGGCACTTCTTAGGGGCTCTCTAAATATCCCCGATGAGCGTTGCACTCGTCAGGGTGGCGGGCAGGGGCAGCACCGAAAAAGCCAAAGCATGGCGTGCCCCGACCTTGGTCTAACCCCCCAACCCTGACCTGACCCTTGCATTCTTGCAGGCCGCTTGTCCATATAACCCATATTGAGTGCGCTTCATCTTCAAGGTCCAAAATCCAATATATATGTTCACTTCCATTGAGTAAATAAGCAATTGATTGGGATTTCCTTTTCGAAGTGAACCGTTCAATAAAGCATGTAGTTAACTTGGAAGTCAAAAACATTACAAAACCCTCATTAGCATTGAGGTTATAATTTTTGTGACTTACCATTGAAAGGGTCTTCGTCATTTTAAAATGGAACTAAAATTAGTGTTTTGTTTTAGTATGTTTATTTTATAATAGTTCAGTTAATACCTTCTTTTTTCACAAAGTATTCATACACATTCAAACTAATTAAGTGTGATTAAATGTAATTAAGTGTAGCAAGCCAGGCTTGGGGGGCCTAATTAAATAACCTGCCTCGGCTTAATTACCGATCATGTTAACTAGAGGAATCTATAGAATGTACCTCCTTAAGTAAGAAAAACCAAAAGATCACAACATGTAACCAGTTGGACTTGAGATAACTAGGTTTTTGACCGATTATGCTCAAAATCTTCCCCAAACATTGTCTTAGATGTGCCTTAGATGGACATTTTTCTACCTGCACCCACTTCTCGGAGGACATGAAACACGCAATTAGTGCAAGATGATTAGCAAAATCTAAATCGTGCTCGTAGCCATTTGCCTCATATTTTCAGGAGTTCACATGATTACCTTATTCATAATCAAGGTGAGGATTCTCATGCTCATTAAGTGGTCATATAGGGTCCCCCCAATCATGTTGACTACTAAGTCTAGAATGGTTAGCATATTTTGAGCACAGAGTCCAATCTCTTTGAAACACATGTATGTTTCAGTGCCAGTTCTTAGATCCATACCTAACCACATGCTACTAAAATATAAGTGTCAAAATTATTGCTATATTGGTCGAAATAGGTAGGTCTGCCTTACATGATAACATGAACTTAGCCTAAATATATACCCCATAGAGAATCCACCATGAATTAAGGGGGGCACACGTGGTCAATAGTTGGCAAGTTGGGCCTTGGTGGATGTTCCTCAAAAACCGCCTTCATACTCAAGGCTCTAGTATTTGAAAAAGGATTGATGAGGTTTGGAAGGAAATGATGACATTCGTGATCATTCTCCCTCTTCTAGATGGGTTTCACGGGAGTCACACTCAATGTAGAAGGTTGGACCCCACGTGAGTGCAAAATAATGGTAATTCCCCCTAATGTACATGGGTACATCTCATTCTTAGGGTCCGGTTTTCTGGATATTGTCTCATTATTTGCAATTCTTTTTATATATGGCCAAAGAAAACTCAACTAAATAGAATGAATGTGGCCTTCAAAACTTGGGTGAAAATGTGAGCTAAAAAAATCTCATTTTGTGCTTTCCCTAATGTACATGGATACATCTTTCTACCACAAAGAGTTTGCACAAAGTTTAACATGCTCATACAAGGATATACTATAAACTATCATATGTTATGTACCATGCTTAATTTGATAAATTTGAAAGGGTTAACGTCGTCAACCCTAGTCATGTTGAACCTTGGATTCTATGAAAGGTCATTGGGCCCTTTAAGAATGTTGTGGCTTAATTAGGAGAGCCAAGCTAATTGTACAAATCGTCCAAATTAGGCCCACATACCACAAGTTTGGTATATCAAACATGGTCATTTGTGTTTCATATGTCTCAAAACCACAAAAATAAACGAAAATGAAAATGAAAACAAACCAATAAACAAACAAACAAAAAATATTGTTTGTACAAGTGTTGTGCATTTATTGTTCATTTCATGTTCCAAAATGGTACAAATTTTTAATATTGAAAGAAATCTAAATTTGATATTGGTTTGATACCTAGTAACCATGGTATTAGAAATATTCATAAATAGAGTGAGGATATATAGCTAATAACATGGGATTTTGCAATGGTATATGTGTAGATATCAAGTGGATATAAATACCGGTAATATGATTTGAAGCTTGTACATTAGAAACTAACACTATATTCGTTAAATGGAGACTTTTTCATGATTCTGAGACTATTGAAGTATGTAAAGTCATAAACAAATGATACAAAGTACCCAAACCACAAACAAATTACATGGAAATAGATGAATTACAACCATAAAACAAACATTAATTACATGAGTCGTAGAGCACGAACAAAATCTCCAACAATAAAGACAATATTGATGCACCCAAACGTATACAATGCAAACCAAGATGGAAAATAAATATATTATATATATTGAATATCGAACACAAGGAGTAGTATTCAAGAAATAATACTAATTAAAAATTCAAACCATCAAATGTCTAGGTACTAGGAATATTAAAAATAATTTAGTGTTGATTATATGCGATAGCCTTTGCGGCCGCCTCCTTCTCTTTTGCTTTCCGTGCCTCGATGCCCCTAAAAATCTCATCTTTGCGGCTGTAACTTTTGTTCCGGACAGGGCCCATTGATCCAAGCGCATTCAAATAATTCCGTTGGGATACCGCACTATGGGAGGAGATGGAGCTTGGTGTATCGTATGTTGATGATTGCCTAACACTCCGGCGAAGCCCAAGGGAATGCTCAGATTTTGATGGCCCAACTATCATTGGAGAAGAGACCTAATATGAGGTTCGAAGGAACATACCACAACAAGACGTTTAGGATGCGAGTCCGTAAACTTGGGTCAACGCCAAAAAATTTAGGAGCCAATGAAAGTTTCATACACAATTCCAAATAAACTACTATAAGAATGCTTAGAAAACGGAATATGAGCAAGTGATAGCGTACCTTTGTTGCGGGTTCTGAGACAGGGGTCATAGTTTTGAACGGGCCAACACTGCCATTTGCCAACTCATACATTGATGAGGAATGTCTCCCACTCCGTCGAAGTGTGAGACAACGGTCGGACTCAGACCGGCACACGGTTGGGGGAGTTGATTTGGGTTCGGTTCCGACGATACGTAGCGGGGGGGCATCGACACACGGAGGCACATCGACAGGGAGCAGGTTTGTTGCACAAGGAACGGAATCGTCGGGGTCGCCGCATGGAAGGGGAGCCTCCAAGCATAGACGTCTATTGGGACCTTGACGTACATCGTCGTCAAACCCGGACGGCGAGGTCCCTCGACGGCGTTCGAGTGCCCGTTTATCTTTGCAAAGAGGAGAGGGCGAAGGAGCATATGTGAGGTTGACGACTCGTGCGGGCGGGTTGTCCACGACGCCGTTGTTGCCCTCGGCGTCCTTGGAATAATCAACAGCGGAGGCTGCGTCCACCGCCGAGAACTGGTAGAGTGAGGGCAATTGGAATTCGCTCAAACCACAAGACAGGGAGCCGGGAGAAGACGGGGACACATAGGGGCCGTTGGTGACAGGGGACACACTTTGGGGGTGCAACTATGAGAACACATACCCATGGAAAATAGCAAGCATTAGGTACTACAACAATGTCAAGGAACATATTGGCACACGACCACAAAGTGTAGATAATCTCAAATTAAATTATTGAAAGCCGCGAGCCGGCGGATGGCCATATATACATCTGAGTTGGGGGCAAGCGGCCCATTGCCAATAGGGTTAGTGAGGACAAAATCCGGGACGCTACCGGGGTGACGCACAAGCCTCCTAATGTAAGGACCTAGCTCATTAACTAGGAAGGTGTCATTTCTACGGCCGGTCCATGAGTCGGGGAAGACGACGGTGCCAGGGGGGTTAAGGACACTCTTGGTTGGGCTATCGTCAACAAGGAGGGTGTTGTCCGAGGTCGGCCACCACCCGTGAGGGACCCCCTCCAACCGAGGAATGCCAACCCAAAGTCTAGATTTGAGGACTTTCAAGAACTGTTGGCCCCCGCCCCCTCCGAACTTGGGCACAGGCGCACCCCTCTCATCGAACATCTCATCACACGCCTCCTGCCCTAGTACTAGGCAAGGACTCGGGAGCCCGGCAAAAAGGAACTTAACAATGGGCTCCGTGTTGTCCAAAACCATGGAGCTCCATACAACGACATGAGCAAGGTCGAGCACCTCGCGGAGAAAGGCGCGCAAGCCGAGACGGGCTCGAACGGCCTTTCGATTAACGAGGGTGTCGAGTTCCCCGTCGTAGTCCATCTCTTCCGGACTTCGGAAGGGAGTCAAGGGGACCCTAGGGATGTGTTTGGTGTGACACAACACCCCATTGAGGTCAAATACTATGAATGGTTTACGACCGGGTTGACGTCTTCTTTCCGATGGGATGCGAGCTATCTCCGATGGACCCTGTGATTAACATTTAACTAGGACAATGTTACCATGAAAGAAAACTAAGAACAACTGGCAAAGCAAAATCCCAAGGATAAGCAAAGAAACAATAGAGAACGAAATTACATCGACAACGAAGTGCAAGTAATATAGTTACAAGTAATATAGACAACGACGTGCAAGTAATATAGTTCGAAAATAATAATTTATTTCAAGGTGTAATATACATTTTGTTTTCTCTATTCACAAACTAACTCCGCGCGTAATAAATGTAAGGCCATCCGTGCAGACCGGAATCTAAACTACAAAAATGTCGCGCCAATATGGGGTGAAGGTCGAAGGCACACTCGACATAAAGCAGGACCCATGAAGACATGCGGACGCGCGTCCGTAACCAGGGGAGGGGGAGGCAGGCAGGCCTCAAGCAAGGTTGGTTACCTCAGCATGTGGAGGCGAGGCGCCGCCATTGCCCTCCTCGTCGCGGCCCTGGTCGACTTGCGGACGCGCGTCCGTAAACTCGGGCAAGATCTCCACGTCGATGTCCATATCTCTGGAGAGGGACTGGGACGCCTGGGTGCCGACGTCGTCCTGCCCAACTTGACTTCGGCTCTGCGCGCCTTCCGTCTGGAAAGGTTGTTGGGAAGGTGTCGGGCTCTCCTGCGATTCCTCCACACGTTCAGTGTGTATCGCAGTGTCATAGCCCGACCTATCCAAATCCCTCTTGAGAACGGTGAAGCTGGTAGACTCATCCTCGGACACGGACCCCTGAAGCGGGATGGTGGAATGACCTGCAGAGTTACGGACGCGCGTCCGTAACTCGTCCACCTCACTCACAGCCGGAATCACCGTTGGGATCGACAACTGGGTGGAACCTACAGGCACCGTGTCTATGGCAGGGGCGGGAGGGTACTGAAATTGAACAGGCGGTGGAGGCACGACGAAAGGTGGCATATTTGACGTGCTGGGGGGAGGAGCGTACACCATTGGTGGTCTGGCGGTCATCTGCGCGAAAAAACCCATGAGTTGGGCGTGCATCTCTTGAGACTCTCTTCGTTGTCTTTCCAGTTCAAACTGGATTGCCTCCATCTTCATCGCGTGCTCCTGGTTGTTTTGAGAAATCCGCTGGGAGATTTCATCATTCATGCGTTTGGCCAGCTTCTCGTCCAGCTCTGCCACCGTCATGGTCTCCTTCTTCACCGAGAGAGGCCCCTCCGGAACGCCTCGCACCATATCGTACATCTTGATCTCGTCTTCGTCCTCGTCGGATATGACGACAACGTCATTGATCCCAAACTCGACATAAGGGACCTTGTTCCGGCTCCTACGGTTCTCTTGGTAGACTTCGAGGCTTGGACGTGCCCTCATGTCAAGCACGTCAATGGGCGGGAGTGTTGGGGTTGAGGCGGGAGGTGTTTCTTCCTCACCCGATGAGGCCGAGCAATCTTCTGCTCGTGAAGGTCCGGCGATGCTGCCGGACTGGAAACGGCGAGCAGGCGATTGCCGCGCAGTTGAAGGCAAACCCACTCGTGACGTAGGGGTTCCAAAAGGTGTGTCCACAGCTTCACTCGTGTCCCGTTCGCCACTTCCACCAACACCCAAGAAGTACAGCCCTGTGAGTGGATCCCGCACTGCGTTGTCAGGGGGGGTTAGGGCGCGCGGCGTGTTTGAGGGACCTGCTTCAGTGTCGGAATCTGTGTCCATTGCAGCAGTCTCGCTACGGGATGCAAGGGGGTTTATGCTCTGGGCACCGAGCGTGGGGAGGATGTCCAAGATATCCATCTTGGACGCCTGCGCCCTGTGAACATCGGCTTCGTCGTAGTCAGAAGTCGCGACGAAGGAGTTCACGATGAGCCCGACCATCTGAAGGGAAACAAAGAAAATGTCAGATAGAAGACAAATATAAACTTGCGGACGCGCGTCCGTAAGTAAAACAAAACCAGTATAGAACATACGGACGCGCGTCCGCAAATTCACCACATATGCAACGCGTACCCGTTGTGGCGAATTTACGGACGCGCGTCCGTATGTTATACAGTAAGTAGGGCGCAACTTACCAATGAGGCATACATGAATTTGGTGCCTCCAAAAACGTTGTACACGGTGTCCCCAGGTACTGTCAAGCGTTGCAGGATCTCCAAGTAGAAATCCATTCGCAATTCAACGGCCGGATATATAGTGTACATTGTCTCCTCTATCAAATCCTTTGGGTGGGGTGCAGACAATTCATATATCTTCTTGAAGGTTGCGTGCTTGACCGGAACCCTCCCTGTTGATGATTTCTTGCAAGTTAAAAAAATCAATTGCACCGCCCCCACTTTCTTGAACCCCCTCGCCTCCTGAACCACTGTTAGCCCTTCGGTTTTTGCCGGCACATACATGCTCACGAAAATGTCGTAGTCGGTGCTCAGAGTTTTGTTGTGGAGATCAATCACTTGAGCAGCTTTCTCGAGCTCCACAATCCACAGCCACACGTGAGGCTCACGAATGGCAGGAGAGCGATGTTTTTTGAAGGCGGAATAGAAGGGCTCGTAGAAAGGACTATCCGCCGTTCCAGATTTCCACGCTCCTGGAATCCCTCTAAAATCAAAAATGGCGAAAGGTGATCCCCTTGGATCCTCCCTCACTGTCGCTCTAGAGGCATGGTCGTCGTATGGGCTGAAACGCATGGTCTTTGGCTCGACCATGCAAAACCTAGCCGCCCCTTCAAATTTAACATTTTTCTTCCTATCAAGAAAGAAACGTATATTATCTTCTCCCTGTCCTCTAAAGAGGCCTTCTTCTCATTCTTCCTTGCCCTACTAGCCAAGAAAGGGGTGGCCTCTTTCACCAATGCTTTCATAGAAGCACCGTTGATATGGTAGTCCACCTTGAAGGACCTCCAGTTCTCCCAAATTATCTCCCCATCTAAATTGACGAGCTGCCTCTCCGGTACGAGCTTGCTAAGCTCCCTTACCGCCAGCGTCTTGCGCTTCCTATACTCGCACCACTCTTTGATGTGGTAGGTCGATGGCTTCATATGCCTAGGACGTTTTAGGAAGATCTTCGGGTATGGCAATGTCCTCCTGGGTGTCTCCAGCAAAATGTGTTGAGCTGCCCTGTAAAGCTCCAACTCCGTCAGTCCTTGGAGGGGTCTGAAGAACTCCCGGAGGATGGGAGGCACCTTCACCTTGGCGTCGCTACTATATGTCACCTCCGTCTCCGGTTTGACAATGTTGCCGTGGTTGTGGGAGTCAAAAACCCGGCACCACATTTCCCATGTTTTGTTAGTTGATGTGATGAGCTTGAGCTCCCCTTTGAGCTCCATCACCGTCTTTGTTGCGCTGGACTTCATGTCGATGCTCGAGAACTTGGTGACTATGGCGTCACAGAAAGTCTACAGGACAAAAGAGAAGTGAAAGTAAGGGAAGGAATGCAAGCAATGTGCCACTTTACGGACGCACGTCCGTAAAGTGGATACGGCAATGAAGGAAGTCACATGAAAAATGAAGATGTTACGGACGCGCGTCCGTAACCAAGTGCAGAGCATACCTTCCATTGAGGATTCTTGACAGCAGCATTCTCCCTCTCCTTCTGCGGACGGTTTAGATGCACCCAAACAGACCTTGCCGCCAATAGGTTGGCTGCCCACGACGCCTCGAATTGGCGGACTTTGTTCCCTTGATTCATGAAGCCAGATATATATGTGAGGGTATTCATGTTATCGCTGTACACAATGAAGGACTTCCAATAACGAAGATCCTTCTTGAGGGGGCTCTTCCAGGCGTCGGTCTTGAGCAAAATCTTTGCTGCAGCTACACTGTGTTGCCCATCAATAACATAGAAGTCCCCTTTACGAATCTCCTCCCAGTTCTCTTTTGTGACTGGCAGCTGCGGGTCCTTGGGTGTCACGCATATGGTTTGGCGGTCCCCCTTCGGGTTATTCATGATGTTGTTCATTTGCCAAGTCACGCCATCTTTTTCTTCTGCCCTGACGTTCATGATACTCGGCGCACCATGACATTTGAAAATGTCGACTTCAAATGTGTAGAATCTTCCAAGAGGCCAGCAATCCTTGGTCCTGTCGTTAAATTCTTGAAATATCTTAGTCGACAATTCAGCGTCGGGGACCTGTCCTCTTTTGAGAAGAGGCGCCACAGAAAGGGTAGAGCTCACCTCTGGGCCCTCTGTCACTCCGGAAGTGTCCATCTGCGAGTGGGAACGCTTTGATTTCCTACTGCCCTTCGAAGTCTCGCTTTGAACTAGTACGCGAGACGTTCCAGAAACAGGTTTTGGGACGCGGGGGACCCGTTCTGACGTTGGAACCTTCTTCTTCTTTCCCTTACTCCCTTCTTCAATGGCTGCGTTTACCTTTGTGACATTGTTAAGAAGCCTCTCTAGCCTCTTTCCCGTCCAAGGCGCATTCAAGGCATAATCCGAGAACACGGTCGCTAAGCCAAAACATCCTGCTTCTGGACTACTTATTTCGCATTGATTTTTATTGAATGGATGGAGCAAGGAATGCAAAATAAACGTGACTTTGTCATCGTTGTTCTTTTCTAAATCTACCACAACAAAGTCACCATGTGCTACAACGCATTCTATTTTCCAAGACGTCAGTTTTACCCAATTCTCCTCTGCATCTATGGGGACTTTTAGCTGGTAAGCGAAACGCATGACAAACAATCCATCGGCGTCTTTCTCGACAATAGTGGTCCAGTTGTCCACCACATCTTCCTTCGGCTCGTAGTGGTCGTTGGAGTTTATATCCTGGATGTCGGCAGGGTATGGCTTGGCGAGCAACTTACAGAACATCTGAATCGCATACCTATCCCCCATCTGCAAAACACGTGTGCTTACGTAGAAGCACAAAAACGGACGTGCGTTCGTAAGTTGAAGGAATAGCACAAACTAGAATGTAAATTCAGTGACGAAAATGAATAACTAGCTCAACCTATTGAAACGGGGTGATGAAAATATTGTCAGAGTTTTAATGATTGGCAGTGTGAATGTTACGGACGCACGTCCGTAACCCAATTCTTTGTCTTGAACCCCGTAAATGTACTGAAAATGTACACCTTTGGGGTTCAAGACCAAGAATTGGGCTACTATGCATCCGCAATATTGTTAGCGTTATTTAATTACGGACGCACGTCCGTAACCCAATTCGTTGTCTTGAACCCCGTAAGTGTACTCAAAATGCACACCTTTGGGGTTCAAGACCGCGAATTGGGCTACTATGCGTCCGCAATATTGTTTGAGTTAATTAATTACGGATGCACGTCCGTAACCCAATTCTTTGTCTTGAACCCCGTAAATGTACTGAAAATGTACACCTTTGGGGTTCAAGACCAAGAATTGGGCTACTATGCATCCGCAATGTTGTTAGCGTTAATTAATTACGGACGCACGTCCGTAACCCAATTCTTTGTCTTGAACCCCGTAAATGTACTGAAAATGTACACCTTTGGGGTTCAAGACCGCGAATTGGGCTACTATGCGTCCGCAATATTGTTTGAGTTGATTAATTACGGACGCACGTCCGTAACCCAATTCGTTGTCTTGAACCCCGTAAGTGTACTCAAAATGCACACCTTTGGGGTTCAAGACCGCGAATTGGGCTACTATGCGTCCGCAATATTGTTTGAGTTGATTAATTACGGACGCACGTCCGTAACCCAATTCGTTGTCTTGAACCCCGTAAGTGTACTCAAAATGCACACCTTTGGGGTTCAAGACCGCGAATTGGGCTACTATGCGTCCGCAATATTGTTTGAGTTGATTAATTACGGACGCACGTCCGTAACCCAATTCGTTGTCTTGAACCCCGTAAGTGTACTGAAAATGCACACCTTTGGGGTTCAAGACCGCGAATTGGGCTACTATGCGTC
This sequence comes from Polytrichum formosum, assembly GCA_964035585.1. Taxonomy (NCBI): domain Eukaryota; kingdom Viridiplantae; phylum Streptophyta; class Polytrichopsida; order Polytrichales; family Polytrichaceae; genus Polytrichum; species Polytrichum formosum. The sequence continues at coordinate 23,538,004 of OZ037938.1, forward strand.
CGCAATATTGTTTGAGTTAAATGATTACGAACGCACGTCTGTAACCCAACACCCTGTATCAATTCCCGCAAGAATACGAACGTGCGTCCGTAACCTTCTGGTTATTGATAGAGGGTGTAGGGTTATAGTGCTTTCGCAATATGTATGCATATAAATGTGATTATTGATTTCTTTTGTGTTTATTTGTTTAGTATTCAGTTGATTTTGGAGTGTTCCAGGGGTTTCTTGCAGGTTACGGACGCACGTCCGTAACCTAGGACGTAGTATTATTTTCGGAGCCTTAAACCCTGACAAGGTTACGGACGCGCGTCCGTAAACCTGACCCTCAACATGACCTCAATTGACAACATGCCAAGGTTCTGGGCGCGCGTCCGTAACCTTGGCATGTTGTCACGTACCTTGGCATGTTGTCACGTACCTTGGCATGTTGACACGTAAGGTCATGTTCATACAGAAGGTTACGGACGCGCGTCCGTAACCTTGGCAGGGTTTAAGGGGTTGTCAAGTTACGGACGCGCGTCCGTAACCTGTGGTCTAACTGCTTCCGGAAATTGCGGGGGTGCAAGAACATACCTTTGCTGGTTTTTGGTGGAAACTCCTCTGTTGCACTAAACCTGTACACATTGCAATTGCAACATCGTCAGTCAATGACTATAGCATCTTTATGCAATTGCTATTACAGAATGCTATTCCAAAAAATGAAAAGATGTTCAGAGAAACAAGTTCACTGCATACAATGACTACATGCAAAGCAGTACATGCAAACAAAGTTGCAAACACTACATGCAAGCACCACATGCAAACTCTAAATGCAAGCAAGGAAATGGAACTAGCAAAAAACAATAATACTAACCTGTTTTGAAAGCGCGTTCCTCACTCTCTTTACTGTAGCACCTGTGTCACAAAATGTAAACTCTCGTGTGAAAAATCGAACTCTATACTGAAAAAAGGCAAACTCTACTCTCTCTACTGCTCTCTCCAATATTCTATCTACTGCTCTCTCTAATATTCTGTCTACTGCTCTCTCTATTGCTCTCACTACTGTACCACCTTTGTCGCAAAATGCCTCTGTTCTGAATAACCTAATTTAATACTGGAAAAAAAAATCTCTCTTCTGAGAAATGTCACTACTGATCTCCCTACTAATGTCACCACTACTCTCTCTCTAATGCGAAACAATGTAAGGACTTCAAAGTGGAGCACCGTAGCGATGCGGTGCAGTAAGGAGCTTGAGCAAAAGTAGAGCAAAACCTGAACTTACCAATGGCAAAAGCAAGAGGAAGAGGAAGAGCGTGAGCAAATGTAAGAGTAAGAGCAAGAGCAAGAGCAAGAGACAGAGTAAGAGCAAAGCGCAAGAGCAGCAGCAAGCGCAAGAGGAGCAGCAAGCGCAGCAGCAAGCGCAAGAGGAGCAGCAAGCGCAAGGGAGAGAGCACGCGCAACAGTAGGAAGGAGGGGGGAAAAAAGGAGGAGCGGAGAGAAATGAGAGAACAAGCGGGAGAGAGAAAGACAGCCCGTTTCGAATGGGCCTAGGGTTACGCACGATGCCGTTTCGTGTCTTGTCTAGCACGACACGTGGGAGTGCTGCATTGGTAGTTGGGGTGGGATGTGATGGGATGGGAAGGGAGAGGGATTATATGGGTAGGGTTAGGGCCACTTCACACATGGGCCAAGAGCCGTGACCTTGTAATGGTGAGGACCCATGACTCTCATCCACAGGCCGTACCATAGGTGTTGGGAAAGCCGTTTTAGGTAGTCACGGGCCCTCAAGCATAGTGTGAAGTGAGAATGGACCATGTTGTGGGACCATTGCATATTTTGTTGGCGGAAAAAGAGGGGAGGATTTGGTTTAATATAATATGTCTCCAAAAATTTTCAATTTAAGAGAATTACTTGGTGGTGTTGGCTGTCCTGGAATGTGTCTTGGAATGTATTCTGGAATCTGCCCTGAAATCTGTCCTGAAATTTGTCATGTCGGAAAAAATATTAAAAAAGTCATGGTCTCCCGGAATTTTCTTCAGATCCACCTCTTGGAGGTGGGCCAGACGCATATTTCGGTAGACCATGCTCCCTTATCCACAACCTGCCATGTAGGACTCCATTGGGACTTTTCATCCACGAACTTTTCTTTGGGCCTTTAGGCCTTCACCTCCTAGTGTGAAGTGAACTTGGATGGTCTCCGTCTTTTCGACCAATGAGAGCTCTTACATCGCCCAGGTCAGGGCCTTCGGCCTTGTGTGTGAAGTGGCCCTTAGGGTTGGGATTTAACATTTAAGTAGTCTCAATTTAGTATTAAATAAAATTATGGAACATATGACTAATTTTCCTCTAGCTCTTAGCTAATATGCTTGTAAAATCTCAAACAACCTCTATTGAACATGAGCACAAAATAATAGAAAACATTGTTCACAACCCTAATTAGCACACCAAGACGGCTCAATGTAAACCCTCAAGGCTAACATTTAGAGGTCTTTAGGAATATGGATCTTTGTTAATGGTTTCCACCAAAATCAATATGACATATCAAAATCATATGACACATCAAATTCCAATATGAGATATCAAAGTCAGTGTTTGATCTTTGATATGATTGGCTAAAAATACATGTTGCATAGTTTTCGGGGAAAACCTAAAAATATTCATGTCGCTAATATTGTTACTTCCCAAAATAATTAACCCCTAAACAAACAAAACATGAAGCATGGTTCCAACCACTGCATGGTCCATATCTTAGACTCATTAATATACACGGGCAGGTCACTCTATATGATTTTTGTGCAGCACGTACGGCGGAGAGGTATTTGTTTAGGGGCTATTTACCTCCAAGGCACGAATTAAGAGCTCCCTATAATTACTTAAATTTCTAAAATGGCATTTTTTTTGCACCCTACCGTTACTTATAATGCCGCATGTCATTGCAATGGGTATGCAATGCAAAAGTGGTGGGAAAAAGCATGGCAACAAAAGGTATAAAGAATACATACCATTGCGAAAAGCAAGTGCAAAATCTTTAGATGGAAACACAACAAGAGTGAGCGTGTGTTCACAAACACAACACCCGCTCCGTAAAAGTCCTTCACCCAAAGTCAATTTACATAAGTCTAGTGAAGACCATAAACATAGTGTACAATACTTACATGATAGTGTGAAACACTTGAAGATGAGCCGGGCTTGGTCATGAACCCTAGTATATTATGATTCGTTTAGGGTCACAAACTTGGACAACCACCAAGCGAAGTCGAGAAGAGAGTTAGGCAAGTTAGGCAAATGATGAGCCATTTTTCATCCATCCCCTGCTTGAGCATGCGGACAAAATTGATGGACCTACTAAACATACAATGTCCTTGGATCCTTATTTTTAGCCCCTATATTATTTTTACAAAAAAGGAATGGCCCGACTTTTATACCTATCTACCCTACTTGTAATGGGATTGTCTACTTTAATTGGACCCTTCATTATTTGGAATTCTTTTATAAATTCTATGTCAAATGAATTCAATCTTCCCTATATTATTCCGCATGTCGTTTTTATAATGCACTAAGTGACCTACCTGTGTTGATATAACATTCCATTCGGCTTGCTCTAGATTCAAATCCATGATGGCTTTATAAATTATTGTGTCAAGATGCAAGAAAGAAAAAAAGAAAAGAAATTCAACGAGTATGCCTTCAAAAATATAGATTCTTTGAGAAAGGCTTGCAACCACTTTCAACACCATCAGTCACATCTAATCAAAATATATTTACTAGTTGTGATAAGTTTTGTTTATAAACCTAACATATTAATAAAATAATATCCAAAACTCTTTCTAAAGAGTGTCAAGATTGCGAGAAAATGGTGAAATGGGACCCTAAACCCTAAACCCTAAACTCCAAAGCCTAAACCCTGACCCTAAACCCTAAAAACATTTGGTATATCCAAGGTTGTGTTCACAATATTCGAATTTAGTTATTTATCAGTTCTAAAATTAGAATCATTTAACAGTACCTTAGAAGGTGGTGCTTTTACTTTTGTAAGCAATGACATTGTGTGATCACATATTATTATGCAAGCAACTACCAAATTCTTGTTGCATGAGTTTCAAACCGAAAGCGGGCATATTTGTAACTCTCTTAATATAATTATATATTTCACAATCATAAACACTACAACTAAATCGAAGAGATATCAAGCCTCAATTGATACATTGGGCTATAGAAGGGTGTGTAAACCTATTGGAATAGCCTAAATTTGACAATTGACATAATATGCCTGAAACATAAAACTAAACACACACTAAGGTAATGTACAAGCTAACACTTATTTTACAGATGACGAATGATCATGGCTTTATATTCAAGGCTCATTATTACTAATCTCCCCTTAATCGTCAATCAAATTTCTCCTGCAAATCTTTATTATGTCAAGGTGCAAGAAAAAAAACAAGGGAAAAAAAAATTGTCAATCAAAAATGTATCTTTGAAAGATGTTGTCAACCGTTTTTTGGCTTCTTAGGCATTTAGGGGTTCAATTGTAAGCCCATCCCAAACTTTGGAACTCCCAATCTTGCATTTTGAAGCCAAACAAATCCTAAAATAGGCTTACATTTTATAATTTCCCTCTAGGATGCCCCCACTTCCATTTATTGCGTGGTCATCGTGCAATCATGATAAGCATCAAGCAAACATAGTGCGTATCATGGAAGATACCATGTGCGATGTGGGGTATTTATAGGGGCAGTAGGCGGCGGGAATCGGCTTTAGGGTTGAGTGTTTAAAAATTTATATATAATTTATCTTTGGATGCGGAGTACTACATAAGGGCTGGCCCCCCCACCGAAAGACTCTTTTTGCACTGTCTGGTGGGACGTCGTCCTCGATAGCTCCGAGAGGAGAACCCCCAGTCATAGCGGCAATGGAGAGCGATTTACGCGGTATGTCATGTCGCCAAGCGGCATCACCGCTAATACCGCCGTAAATACCGGAAGGTTACGGACGCGCGTCCGTAACCTTTACGCGTCATCATCTCTAGAGCACTAGTCGCGAGAAACTGAGTAGACCCTATCCGGTTCTTCATTTGTGTCAATGCTAGCACTGTTAGTTTACGGACGCGCGTCCGTAACCTTCATTCTGGCAGATGATCGTGTCCGAGGTCTTTGAGTACTGTCGCGTTTGTGTCAATGCAAACGCGGTATGTTTACGGACGCGCGTCCGTAACCTTCCATCTGACAGTTTCCAGTCGGTTCTCAGAGTAGAACTTTGTATCAATTCTAGCTCTATTAGATTACGGACGCGCGTCCGTAACCTTCCGTCTTACAGTTTCCAGTGACTTGGTTCCCTGATTAGACCTTTCTGTCAATTCCAGCGCGGTTAGGTTACGGACGCGCGTCCGTAACCATCCCTGTTAACTTCTTCTTGGTTTAGGGGTTTAACAGACCTTTGTATTAATACCATCTCGGTCAGGTTACGTACTCGCGTCCGTTGCCTTCCATCTAACAGTTTCCAGTGACTCACTTCCTTGATTAGACCTTTGTGTCAATTCCAGCGCGGTTAGTATACGGACGCGCGTCCGTAACATTTCCTGTGACTACTTCATGTGACTTATTTCTTAGATTATACATTTCTTTCAATGCCATCGAGTTTACGGGCGTGCGTCCGTAAACCTGCGTTGGCCACCTACCTTTTACCATTTTTCTCTTTCACCACTATGGTTTGCTGCAATTCCTTCAGCTTCAAATCAAACTGTTCTTTTGGTTGTCCCTGGCCTGAACTGTACTTTCATTGCAACTTCATACCTCTATTGATGTCACTGGATCTGTGCTGCTGATCATGCTTTACGGACGCGCGTTCGTAACACTACTCTTGCTAACATTGCTTTGTTTGTCGACTGTGTAGGCGATAGCGCATTTGAGTTGTCGTCGGATCCCTCAACCTCTGATGACGAATTTGAAGACGCCATTGGTGATGCATTTCAAACCCCTATCTCCAACATTGTGGATGGAATTGGTCACAATCCCAATCCGTCCATTGAAGCGGTGTTGGATGATGATAACGATGAATATCTTCCACCGTGTCAGGGTTATTCAAGAGATCAATGGATTGGTCTTGACGTTGTCCTTGTCAATGAACATGGCGCTCCTGTTGCTGATGGTGTTTGTAGAAATACAAACCCCAAGGATTGTGTTGATGCTCTCCCCCTAGGTGATGATGACGTTGGTGTTTGCATTTTGAATTCTTTGGCACCCGCGGATGTGCCCCCGGGTTGGCGTTTCTCTCTTCGGCGTTGGCCTCACCGTAATGTCATGCACGATGGAGTAAGCTTATGGAATCAAGGACGCCGTCACATACAAATTCAACATGCTTTGTTGGAATCCATGCGTCCTCGAAAAGGTTTCCGAAAATATGACTCTGAGCGTGTACCTCCTGCAATGTCACAACGTCGTCGTGACCATGTATTGGGAGATGGATCTATTAGATCTGTGGCAACGGTGGATTGTTGTCGGAAGAAGTGTTGCCAATTGTTTCCTCGTGATAAAATTAAATCTCTACGGCAAGAAATGTGGCTTGCGGATTTCCGAATGCGAACATCAAAGAAGCTTGAGGTTCATCGCAATATACACATGGATGGTGGAGGTCATAAGATGGTCACATTGGAAAATGTGGAAGTATGTTGTAAGGCATGGTACACCATCCATGCGGTATCGAAGGCCGACTTTTATCGGTTTCGTAATCATTCCTCTCTAGGGCGCCGTTCTTCCTTCCATGGTAACTTCGGCACAAAGAAGCCTAGGGAGGCTACACGTCAGGCTGCTGCAATATTATCATCTCTTATTTTGCCCTTGGCTGATGTCATGCCCCACAAGACAAGAACTCTCCCTTCGGGAGAGAAGGTTGTTCAAATGGTTTTGCCGGCTGGAACAAAATGGAAGAACATCTTGGTGGATGTCAATGATGTTGGCCAAAGAGCGGGATGTGGGCCCATTTCTTTGTCCAAGTTGAGTGTCATCAGAAGCCAACAATTTGCGGAGTATGTTACGAAAAGACCGGGTGACAAGTTTGCGCGTTGTACTGCTTGTGAAAAATACAAAGGCCTTCGAGATGCTTATCCCATTGGCACGGAATCGCACAGTAGACATCAAAGGAAGTACATCGAGCATGTCAACAACCAAGATGCACACCGTCAAGATTACTACAAGAATCGTGCACTTTCTATAATGAGGCCGAACGAGGTTTTGACTATCATTCATGACAAGATGGACCATGCCAAAACTGCTTGCCCTTGCTATGCTCGCAAAATCAAAGCCACCGATGGACTTTTCAAGCTCCCAATAGCTGTCACAGGTTCGTAAACCACAACGATGACTTATTCATTTCTGGAAGGTTACGGGCGCGCATCCGTAGCTTTGTCTTTTCTATATGTTGCTAGAAAATTTTCTCTCTCCATGCATTATTTCAAAAAAATCTTGGATGTAGTCCTCACTTCATGTTATCATTTTTAACGCATTATTTTATTTCTAGGTATGATCGCACATGGCCATGTGGACGTGAAGTATGCGCATTATGGTTTGGACTTCTACCCTGGAGATGCCAACCATACCGTGGGATCTTTTGCCAAACTTCTACGAGATCTTGAAAAACCACCGACGTCTTCGTCCCGTGCTCTGTTTGAAGGTGCCGGAACAACACCTCTTTATATAAGGCCGTACTTGATGGGAAGGAGGTGTGTTTGAATTCATTGGCGGAACCCCCTCAACAACACGTTCCTGGAAAACAACTACCGCCGACTTTGCATGTGCAACTTGATAATTGTGCAAAGGACAACAAATGTCGATACGTTTTTTGCTTTTGGTCATTGCTCGTAGCCAAAGGAATTTTCAAGGAGGTCTTTGTTTCTTTCTTGATGGTTGGTCATACACATGATGACATTGATGCTTCATTTGGACGTTGGAGTATGAAGTTGCATGAAGAAGATTTTCCAACAATTCCACTTCTCATGAAATCGTACATGGATTTAGATAATGTACCGGTCATTCCGCATTTGATTGAAGAGGTACCTGATTTCAAGGCATTCATCAAACCATTCATTCTCAAAGGAGGCGACCGCTTAGTTGGCCATACCAAAGCTCAACAATTCCGCTTCTACATGCGCGATGATGGTATGCCGGCAATGCAATTCAAAGTTTTGTGCACGTCACCGAATTGGGGCCCAGATGAAGGAATCCTTGTTTGGCGCCGAGACGAGGATGGGAAATGTATGTTACCGGATGGGGAGCCAAAGCCTTGCAAACCCGACCCCATGAGGAATGGGCCGGAAATCATTAAGGGCATATCAGGATTCATCGAATACTGGAAAGAGTTGTGTGAGGAAGACATCACAAGGGTTGTTCGGGATACACATGAACCACTCATCGAGTATTGGGATCGCATTCGGTCCGCTTTGCAAACGATGGATATTGATACCCGGTCAATTTTGACACAAGGCTTTTGGCCACAAAGTCGAGTGACTGTGTTGGAGTCTGACGCCATGTTCTTCAGCAATGGGGATGTCCGTGAGGAATTCGCTGCAGACGAGCATTACGTAGGCCCTGCTCGCAATTGCCCGGCTCCGTCATTTCGCGTTGGTGTTGATTGCCACGAAGGCTATATGGTCCTCGTACGTGCCGGAGACGAGGAACACCCCAAGCCCATATGGTTGGTAAAAGCATTGTCGTCGCCTAATTTTGTTCCAACTAGCCCCAATTTCCGTCAAATTGAGGTGGAGTACTGCCGCCCAAGCACGAGAGACCCAAATGTGTTGCGGACCTATTTAGGTTGGGATACAAAAAAAAGGTTTTAAGTGGACAATGGACTCAGCATTTGAACCAGTATGGATAAACACGGATACTATACTTTGTGTTTGGAAGCCGCGAAAAGGGTCCAAATCGGAGACAATGACCATCCCCCAAAAGCATATTGATTTTGCCAAAGACAACTTGGCTCGTATTGCGGCCGCAGAAAATGACATTGAGAATGGAAACGAGGTTGAAGATGAAGATTGTGAATAAGAGCACAAGAGCAAACTAGGTTCATGATTGTGTTAAATAGTATGTAAAGAGCTTTATTATAGGAATTATATGGCACCATTGGGGCCAAAATTGCTTGGATTGGGCTCATTTGTTTGTAGGTTCAAAATTTTAAGAAATCTAACAAGACAAGCTATGTTTTGCATGAAATTTGCAATTGTCTACACATTGTATTGAAACAAACTTTCCCACATTGTGCTATCAAATGTCTTGTAAATGTTGAGTAGCTACATAATACATTGTGCATTTGCCAAAATAATATACTACTCCAAATGTTACATTTGGGAATGTTGTGCATGCTTTGGAATGTACCATCCTATTCAACACAACCCCTATGTTACGGATGCGCATCCAATAGTCCATAATAATAAATCCAATGGTTTTTTTTGGACTCCATAATTCTTCCCAATGTTCCCAATGTTCCCAACATTCATGGTATTGGCATCCTAAACTATGGGCCACATTTATTTTGAGACTTCCCAAAGTCTCCATTTAACGAATATAGTGTTAACTATGTGATACTAAAGTTGTAGGCCAACTTCCATGTGATGATGATGCCACTTTTATCTATCTAAGGAAAGTGGCCATAGTATGCACCCACTTTCTCCTAGGATAAACACAAGATTATTACTAGATGATTCGCTAATCCAGATCAAGGCCATAACCATTCTCCTCGTAATGAAGAAATTGATACTTAGCAAAGTCCAATTGGCAATGAAAAACTTGAAAATCAATAACTGGACATTCATAACATTATTCAGACCCATGACGGTGTTTTGTGGGACTGACAGTATTCCAAGGAATATTCCCCACATTCGGATCGAATGTGAAAATACCGGGAATATTCCCTAGAATACTATCAGTCCCACAAAACATTGTCATGGGTCTGAATAATGTTATGTTTGAGCACCCCACATAAAGATATTAAAGTAACGCTTCCTTGTGCAAGGAAACACATAGAGAGCAATCAAACATTTGTGTGGTATTACATAATATAGTGTGACGTGGCACTGTCTTGGTTACGAAAATGTCTATATGCGAGTTTAGAATCTACTATGCTTGTATATCGCAAGACTATTTAGTGGAAGAGAACCAATTGTAAGACATGTGATCCCCGTCGTGTTCATAATCGTTTCTAGAACACAAGGTTGGCACCACGCGGTTTTTTACAATTGGGTTTTTCATAGTTTTTTTTAATAAAAAAAACCAATCATCTGAGGTCCAGCAAAATATGGTTTTATTCAGTTTTATTGCAGATAAGTTGAGATTATAGGGCAAAAGGCCCAATAATCTACCAATGGTGGTGCCGAGTGCCGAGTGTCAAGTGCTGAAATAAAACCATGGTTTTATTCGTAGAAATTGGGTTTTTGTATTAAAACCAAGAACCCAATGCATTGGCGAGAAAAGTTGGGTTTTTTCCACCCTTGCTAGGACAAGAACATGAAAATAATTCATCTAGAGGTCAATGTAGTGCTCATTCCAATTTGGAAAGCCCAACATGTTGTAAGGGCCACTCTACACACTGGAGCTTGAGGGTCCAAGTGATCCGTGATATACACATTATGTGATTGGTCGAGAAGGTGGAGACGGTCCAAGTTCACTTTACACTAGACCATAAGGGCCAAAGGGACCAACAAAATTTGAATGGAGGACGAATCTACATGCATCCTACATGGCACCAAGTGGATAATGCTTCATGGTCTAACGGATATTGCACTAGGCCCATCAAAAAGAGGTGGGTCTAATGCACTAAATCAGGGGGGTGACAAACAATTAAATCGCCATTGGCTCCTCGAAATATGTATTTTCATGATGGGGTTTTGGACTGCCTATTATTTTTATTATCCATGGAATATGTTGTGGTCCCTCAACATGGTCCATTTTCACTTTACACTAAGCTTGAGGGCCCATCAATAGCAAAATTGGAATTCTATTTCCGCGGCACAACCTTTCAATGATTTCCAAAGGCCCTTAGATTTCATGGTCATGGTTCTTGGTCCATGTGTGAAGCAACCCTAAGATACAATAATAATTGTTGAAACCTACAACAATTACCAATTCGCATGTCTTCTTCTAGAAAATGTGCATCTTGAAACTAGCTGAATAGGAAGAAGTGAGAAATAAATATTTTATTCCCACATTGTAAAAGAGACCTTAGAATTGCAAAGAAACCCTAGATTTGAAGCCAATAGAGTCAACCATAAAGTCCCTTGAAGAGGGCCAAAACCGTGGGTTTGATCATTCTTTGAGAAAACTTTCTATAAAGAGCTCATTAGCTCGTAGTACATTAGAGCCTATTCTAAAAGTTGGATGAAATTTTTGGGACCTCCTCTTCCCACCTCTTCAATATATCTACTTGCACACTACTTGCATAGTCGTCTAAAATATGTACTAGACTTTTTTGGAATTTTTTTGTCAACATAAATTGCTTGGCTTTGTAGATCAATGTGTTTTTCAAATGTTTATGATTTTTTCCTTCACAAAATTCAAAGTTAGTACATAGTTCTGAATCATTTTCACTTAAACCTATGCAAGGTAATGGAGTTGTGTACTTGACTGTGCTTGCGTCCAGAGGGAGGCGCCTAACTCCAACGCAAAGATCTTTGATCGGGAGTTGTCTAACTCCCCTGCACAATTCCTTCATGGGTTGTCTAGCCCTTGTGCACCATTCTCTTTTGAATTGTTTGACCCAATTCTTTCTTTGGAGTTGTCTGACTCCAATCACCATATGCTCACATGCTACGTACTACAATATATGGTTAGTCTTCCTTTCTTGCATAATCCAACATTAAATCTTTTAATCTGGGTACATCACACTCAAGCTTTGAAACTAAACTCGTGGTTTCATCTCCTTTACTTTACAAATAACTCTAATGTATAGCACAAAAAATTCTCACCTTAAAATTTGGCCATAGTGTGAGAACATTGAATATTGTAATAGAAGGCTCCGGAAGTCTTATTTGAACCTCCCCTTATTAAGTTATGGTTATCATAAATTTATGTTTGTTGATTCTTTAACTAATCCCAATTCTTTTCACTATTGAGTATGGAGTGGTTGAGAAAATTTGAAGACATAGTCCAATCTCTTCTTAAACATGTGTCTTTATGGCATTTGTTCTTTGATCCTCACCTAACCACACACGAATCAAATATAAGTGTCATATTTGGAAAAGTAACTGAATAATACCCTACCGCGGGCCTTGGCTTGGTGGTTAGGGCTCACAGCCCCCAATGAGGAGGTTGTGGGTTCTATTCCCCATGCCGGCGTGGTGCTCACCACCTTAGTCCACCCAACTATGGTGGGGGGTCCTTGGACCTTGTTGTATGGGTACCTCAAAGCCCTTTGGGGGGATACCATGTTCGGTATCTTCAAGGCACTAGTGTGGCTAGCTAGGAACTAGTGATAGTGTCTACTCTCGAAAGGGGGGAGTAGATCCTTGCTTCCATACCTTTGTCCTGTGGGCATCGGATTGGGGGTGGATCGAACAGACACTTAATTCACGTCGGTTTCCTCCGGTGACCGAAGTTATTCTTCTTGAATAATACCCGCATACCGTAAGGTGCACGGGGAAGAAGAAATGGGCTTCAAAGTACACACATGATGCACACATATACTCTCACAAGCGTTTTTTTTCAAAGAACACACGATCATTCTCACATACTTATGACATGTGACCGAGACTTGTGATACATGGTGCAGGAATATTCATGGAAGAGGTTACATTTATATCCAAGTAAGACAACTTATCAATTTTAAAGTGTTTGGTTATTGATGTGGCAAGTCAAATACATGGCACACTAATTTTTAGGGTCACACTAAATTGGATATTTAGTGTAGTGATTTTTGCCACGTCCGACACATGGAAGTGTGCCCTAAATTATACCAGAACTAGTTCAACGTGTAACAAAACGCATAGATGCTACAAACCAAATGGATGAAAGAATTCTTGTAGAAAGAAGTTCCCTAGAAGGTTGTGGACCAATTCATTTAAACTAGAGCCCGTTACTATAGAAGACTCTCTATTCCGACAAAATATACTTGTATTCTCTATAAGTTTTGTCACGTGCCAAATCCTACATTGGTTGAGACTTGTTGAATCCCACATGGAAACTACATTCCGGCACTAGTAAAGATGACAGAGAGCGCACTCTATGATAGACTAATTTTGGGGTTTTTGATGCCATTCCGTAAGTCAATTTTTTATTTAAATGACTCATCTTCTACATCTTCACCTTCCTACACACATTACTTAGGCTAGTGGGCGTGATCCCCTTGCTAAATGGGGGAAGCCCTAGCATAGAGCACAAAGCTTGCAAGATCCAACACGAAGGATTCCCGGCCCTAAACAAATGATGGCGTCAGAATCATGTACGGCTGGTATTGCTAGCCACGTGGAACCCCGCCCGGCTGGCAAGCCAGCCAGTAGATCGAACAACATTATATTCATGAAGTTTTTCATGTTTCTCAAGCCATAGTGTCGGCCAAACTCTCAATTTACCTCCACAAAGTGACCAATACTCAGACTAAATACAGTTCATTATGTGAAGTGTGACCCAACATAATTGAAGAAATTATTCTTACAAATTTCCCGACACTCGGGGCGCAACACCCTAGTGTTTGAGGATTGCTATGTTATGTGATGAATAAGTTTACGTAGACACCACGAATCCCTAGTGCATTCACATGGGGTGAACATGGTATCTTAGGATGGCGAACGGGCATGGTACAAATAAAATTGTCCTCGACGTTCTATTGGGCGAGTAAAGGCAAACTCCACCAACCTGCCACATTGATGTGGCATTCCATGTGCATAAAGCTAAGAGGCACAATTTTGACATGCAGGTGGCAACATCGGTACAACCAAATCCGACACCACAAGAGTTATGCGGAGACAAGCACTAGCCAGGATTGCAAGGATCTTCAGAGGTGCAGTTGTGTAGGGCTCTCTATTCCACCAAACCCCCCAAAAGAAAAAGCAAAAGAAAAAGAAACAAAAACAAAAAGCAACAATTATCTTTCTCTCGAATTTTGTCATTGTCTTCCCTACATTGGAGTTATCCATAAAGTAAAGGAGATGAAACCATGGGTTTAGTCCCAAACCCTGGGTTTATGAGACTTAACACAAAGTCGCCTGAGTTTTTGCAATGCTTGAATTATCGTACACAAAGAGTGGTGTCGGGGTAGTAATACCGGCTTTCTAACTTATCTTACTAGGATGGGTGGGTCACGCTAGCCTTGCATAGGTTGATTTGAGATTAAGGACATCGGGTCCCACGTGCATACCTTATTTATATCCTAATTTTTTGTCAAAAACTTTGAGGCGGTAGGAAGAGGTCCCAAAATTGTCACCCGGCTTTCAGAATACACAATGAGCTAACGAGCCCTTAATAGAGAGTTTTTCTCAAAGATGGATCGAACCCGCGGTTTCGTCCCTATTTGAGGGACTTTTACATATGACTCTATTGGGCAAAACCACTTGGATCTCATTTGGAGACTTCATTCTGGCATAAGGAAGAGATGTAAACATAGTGTCACAATGAAGTTTGACACATGTAGTGGATGAAATTTGTCACATGTCAATTTCACATTGATCAAGACCGTGTTGAATCCTACTTGGAAAATACCTTCTAGCTCTCAAAGTGTTGAACTAGACGTCACTCTACATTAATAGAGTGTTCTCTACAATACACAGAATGCGGATTATGGATTGGTTCATTTGAATCCTAAATGGCTACTTGGGTTCGAATGCATGGTCACAATAGTAGTTTGGTTGACATTGTCGTATTGGCATATCACCTCCATGCACCACGGGGGGTTCACTCCATGTCAAATTGAACACCACGTGCGGCCAAAGTTTGCTACCCCTATATTACATGGAATAGATAAATTTAAAAATTATGATATTTTTTTTACATATACATAACCATTGATAATATCGTTTGTATAATTTTTTGAAAATTTTAGTCATCTTCATCTTTTGTAGCAATTATTTTAGTTCAATTCTGCGTCATTCTAGTTAGAAACGGTATGTTTTATTAAAAACACAGATCATCAAATTTGATTACCATTTTTTACTATGTAATAGATACCGTGTATATCTACCCATGAAAAAAAATTGATAAAATTTTGACCCATTTTGGTGATGCAACTTACCAAAAGTAAATTTTTTTTGGCCGCACGTGGTGTTCAACTTGACAATGGAGTGACCCCCCCGTGCCATGCACACACATCATGAATTGGCAAGCATAATTGTCATTTTGAGTTTGGCTCGCTACCGGTTCATGGTCATTGGCACGATGCCACACTGATCAAATAAAGGCAACCTCTTTACTAGAGCAGTCCTTGTGTTGGGTCATTTATGGTACCTAGTGTCTCATACATTAAATTGCATGTAGGCCTAGAAATGTCACGTCTACTTAATGTCACCATGACACTATTTGTCAATATAAGTAACTTTGTGAAGTGAATCATTTTCACGGCATGATATTTAGCATAGCATATTGAAATACTTTAATTGATAGCTTTGCGTTCTAAATAATATGCAAAAGGAAGAAAATAGTAAACTTACTAATTCCAATTGACATGTGTATATGTTGATGGTCAACTTGTTGACCATTAATGTAATCTAAGCATAAGCCTCATAATAAAGTAAGTGACACTACTAGTTTGGTGCCACCGACTGAATACCGTAAACATTAAATGACCAAGAGAGTGTAAGTTCATTCATGTCCAAGGGAGCCCAATTTACTAATTAAGCTTAAATTGCACACGTTTGGGCAAAGCTCTTTATCGGAGAGTGAGCTTGGATACATTCAGGTGTGCAATTAGTGAAAGATAATATGATGTGGATGAAAAACCCCGGTGGAAGACATGACTCGTATTGTCGTAAACCATCACAAATCATATTTGTAATCCTACACTTCCACTTAAAGTGGCTAATCACCTACACTAATTTTGAAAATAATTAACTAATTAAGTGGCCCACATTGTCACGTATTTGGAATTTTTTGTTTATTTATTGTGGATTAACATTTGATGTGGCTGACATTATATCTGAAGTTGGTGGACATCTTGTTATACATTAGTCCTCACCATTTACCCAAGTTATCCACATGGAAAAGACACACTTAGATGTAAGTACATAGAGAATGTTATTTGGAATTATCATGTAAGGGATTCAAGAATATATATATATAATAAGGCACAAATTAATGTTACTAGAGTAATTTGGGGTTTGAAATGGTATATAAGGAATCATGTATATCAACTAATTGAACTATAGAGGTTTTTCAAGGTTTTCACCTTTGACTTACACCCAGTGGGTGGACTCTTTCCCCACGGATGGACTCTTCATACCACGTACAAACTAACATGAGTGTAAGAAGGGGCATTATTTGAGGCATTAGCGTACATAGTATACATAAGGGAGAGGTATTGTGTTTTCTCTAGTGTGTACATCTAAAAGGTTATTAAATTTTATGAAGTAAAGGTAGATGTGCACAAGGGGCCCCTGAGGTTTAGGGAAATTTTTTTATAATAGATGTGTTAGTTTCATCCACTTCACATTTTCATCCGTTGTTTTCATATGGTTGCAGTCCTCAACGACTACCATGTGTCTTCTTGTTAGGATTTGCATTTGGGTTTTAGGTTTTTACAAACTAGAGGCTCTTGGAGCTCTCATGGGCTTCCTTTAGTTTTGCTCTCTAGATTGTGGCTAAGATTTTGTGCTCTCGTCTTTCTTTGTCTGACACAATTGTTGAGTTACATGCTATGGATAAGAAACATTCAATGACTTTCTCATTGGAAAGTGAAATTGGATTTTATATGCAATAAAGGATTATTTAATTCATGACGTATAGTTTGTATATGTAGTGGAGGCATTTGTCACATTAAATTGAGAAGCTTAGTATAAATACATGAGTCCATTTTCTAGCATGTTGTTAGTATATATACATTTATTTTTCTTTATAAACTTCTCATATATAGGGGGTTTAATTTCATAGTGACCCACGCACATCATTTTAGGTTTCCAATGAAGAGTCCACCCTCTGGGGACTTACATGGATGCCACCAATGTTAGTTTGGTATCATTTTTTTAATACCATTCAAGTTCTAATGAGGATTTCACAAATTTTTGATACCAATAGGGTATGGGTATTTGACTCTATTTTTGTTGTTGATATTGTTCGGGTTCGTATACAATGCAAAAACTTCAAACGTGGGCAAAATCGCCCTAGTATTAATGTGGCCTAGAATGATATTGACCCAAATAATAACTCAAGTGTACAAATATTCTCTCTCCTAGACATACCTATGAAATATCAATGTTTGATTCGTATTACCATAAATTTGATACCACATGTGGGTTCTTTGATACCACATATTGAACTTCATTATTGATATCATGCATTCACTTATATACCAGACCAACATTGGTTGCCACAAATATATGGCCAAAAAAAGGTCAATGTGAAATACTACTGTAGTCGCAATGATGGATTAGACAAACCATTGTTGAACTATTTATTTATGCTCAAGAGTCCATTTTGACAACTATAACATTTTATTATGATCCCATTCTATTACAAAATTACTAATTTTTCCAAAAAAATCCCAATATAATATAACAAACGCCAAAACCGCCATGGTGCTATGGTATATCATCAATATAGAGTATTATTTCATGCGGGTGTCCCAATACATAACTTTAACTCTCACTCTTCCGGCTAGCCAATTCATCATGTTCATTCATTGTCCTGGGTTTTTGTAACCACAATGCATGCTCAGATATGATAGTTTACCCACACTATTTGTCCTGAGTCATTTACAGAACTTCAAGGTCAAAGTGGAGTGTAATTCAATATATATTCAATTTCCTTGTAGATCAGCATAACATTATTCAGATCCATAACAATGTTCTGTGGGACTGACAGTATTCCATAGAATATTTCCGAATATTCTTGTGTTTGTTCATATTAGTATTAATGTGGGAATATTAGGGAATATTTAGTGGAATATTGACAGTCCCACAGAACATTGTTATGGATTTGAATAATGTTATGTACTTTTCGAGGACTCAAGCTGATCTCTCGGCCGCAAATGAGATGACGGATATATTTGTTGTCAATATACATTTTAAGGTATGTGGGTGTTATTCAGTTACTTTACTTGATCGGATGCTTATATCTGATTGGTGTGTGGCTCAATGAGGGTTCAATGAGTATCAAAGAACAAACACCTTAGAGACACACGCTGAAAGGAAATAAGACTATGTCGTCAATTTTATCAACTACTCCACACTCAACGGTGAAGACAATTTGGGGACATATGTATTTTGTTGAAGGGATCAACACACGTGCACTTCCGATGACCATAACTAAATCAAGGAAGGTCCAATTTCCAATCCAAATTTTTGTGAAACCTACAAGCTATAGCACAATCTTTGGCTACCACCCTCCCAAGCCTTCCAGCCCACAACCACTCAACCACCCACCCGTCAATGTACAATGGAGGAACACTACCTCAACTCCAAGCCCCTCCGGGCCTCCACAACCCAGCACCAACCAACAATGATAAGCAAGGCTACAACATATACCATGAATAGCTCCCTCATAGGCTCACATCAATGGCTCATTCTACTTGCTTTGCGTACTATCCATATTTATATCAATAAAGAGTTCAAGCTTCTTCTATGGATTCCCAAAATGTATGCTAACCAAAAAACACAAATATCCAGGCCTACATAAAACCATATCAACATAATAATAACAAAATACATGCACCTAACCCCCATCCCAAACCAAATAAAATCCTCTACAAACATGTCCACCTTAAATGCATACTACACACCCTCGTACTACTACGTCTTTTTCTCACATCACACAAACATGCAACAACCATAAAGATCCTCAACACCAACACCACACAATAGGAAACACGTACTATGGAAATACCACCTATCACCAAGATCGCCCCTACACTTTGACACCCACCGGCACACCATTCAAAGTCAAACTCTATATACATACGAAGTACACCCAACACACTCAATTACACCACCACCCCGAACACACATATAACAACAACTTAACCACTCGCATAGTAAACACAAACTTTATAGGAACCTTCCATCACATCTCATACACACACCTTTAAAAATCCAAATGTAAAACTATTCATTATTACACGTGGAACTCCTCTACCCCCCGGGGAGGTCACTCCATTGTCAAGTTGAACACCACGTGCGTTAAGACAAAATCTACTTTTTCTAAAGGGCATCACCGAAATGGGTCAAAATTTTATCAATTTTTTTCATGAGTAGATATACACAATATCTATCACACAGTAAAAAAATGGTAACCAAATTTGATGATCTTTTATATATAAAACATGCCGTTTCTAACTAGAATGACGTAGAATTGAACTAAAAAAATTACTACAAAAATTAAGATGACTAAAAATTTCAGAAAATTATACAAAAGATACTATCAATGGTTATGTATATGTAGAAAAAAAATCACAATTTTTAAAATTATCTATGGCATGTAATATAGGGGTAGCAAACTTTAACGCATGTGGTGTTCAACTTGACAATGGAGTGACCTCCCTGGGCTCTACCCTCATTCTACTCATCGGAGATAGCTCTCCAAACCCCTGACCTACATACCACATCTTTAAAAACTATGCCAAAAACATTCCAACAAAAACACTCTCAATACTACCAAGAAAACTTCATGACAATAAATTTTGAATGTACCACAGTATTCGACACATTCTTTCCCTTTGTACAACCTCCCATACACAACACTCACCTCAACCAAGAGCTCCCTCATCTAACCAAACATGCTCAACACCTCCAAGCAGACCACACCCCACATATCATATACACCCTAATAGTCTCCATAAGCCCCATATCAATACAATGCAACACTGCCCTCCAAAATGGATAGCTTGCATGTGCTCTCACTATATGAAAGGTGAGTTTTCATGTAGGCCGCTCGCCCACTAGGGTTTAAAAAACAGTGGGTCGGAGGTGTTCACATGTACTTAAGCGCAAACCACCATCCAACCACATTATGAAAACTCAACATCTCACACAACACCACCCCCTCACTATCATCATTCCAATGACTATTCCCAGCCTATCCCATAGAACTCATAATAAATCACTCAAAATTCTACAACCAATACGCGGCTTCTCACCTAAATCAAACCAAACCCCAAGCTCAACAATTATCAACAAAAAATCAACATACAAACATATACCCAAACCCATCACATATCTCATATGGAACTGCGGGTACTTGAGCACAAACCTCATGACATCCACCAACTCACCATCATAAACGGCATCCCATCTTAACTTCTATTCAAACATGAAGCAAAAATCTCCAATGATGAACACATTAGATACATATATATACAATTTTCATCATATAAGATCATATACAACAACACATTGGACTCACTCACATGCATACACCACCCTTACATACAATACGCCCCAACAAGAGGAGGACTAATCACTATGATGTACGAATCAATCACCTTCTCCGGTAACATCACCAAAATAACAACTCCAACCAAATTCACCCCTTACTTACAAAGTATGACAATAGCCAATAGACCTCTTAGCCCCATAGTAATAATCCACTTATATATGCCAACACATGAAGAAAACATACACATAATTCCTTATATCCAACAAACAATTAAACAAAGCCCTAGCTACCCACTTAACATACTTTCCAATTCCTAGAGGGGACTTTAATCGAGATATATTCCTCATTGGACACCAACACCAACACTTCATAACTCAACCAACCAATGGGAATAGAGAATGACAAACTTTTACAAGCAACCTCCAACTCACACCAATTCCCAACACATCAATATTTTGATGACAAGGAGGACCCAACTATAACCACACTAGCCTCATAGACATGTTCTATATTCTAACACCCACTCAATGTACCAAGTCTGCCGCACCAACATGCAATTATACCTCAATTTGGACCACTTCCCAATAACCCTCCACCTCCCACCCCAATTTGTAATCCGCAAACCTCTTGCATCATCAACCAACACAACCACCCAGTTCGTAAATCCCATACTAGAAACTAATATCCAAATTTTCCTTACTAAATTCAATAAACTAAACTTCATCAACATCCAACAACTTACCAACTACTACAAGAAGTCACTTGCCTCACTCCCGAAAAATGGACACGCACATAAAAACATACAAGCCATCATCAGCTCTATAAGTGAATGTGCCAAACAAACATATGTTGCACCTCCACCCCTCTTCCTTAGCCCACAAACAAAATGTCAGAGGGGTTTTCTGCCTTGTAAACTACAAAAACAATGGAAAAAATAATTCAACACTTACCACCTCATAAAAAATGCCATTAGAGCCACCACATTCCCAATACCCTCTAACTACCTTAAACCATAATTTCAAGAAATAGAAAACTCCCACAACATAACCTCACCACCTACCACTTACGACCCACTAGAAATACAAAATCGGTTGGAAATCATAGCTAACATAGCAAAAGGTGCCAAGGCAGAAGCTCGAAAAACAACCACTGTAAAAACCTCTCAAACTGCAATAAAATAAAATAAAATAAATGTATAGAGTTTTACTAAACAAAAAAAACCAAAAATGATTCACAAAATAATTTTCAACCATCAAAACTCCACAACACTCGACTGTCTCATAGATAAAGATGGAAACCTATCCACACATCTATATGCCATTGCAAATGTCATGTACTCCACATAAAAAGAATCATTCCAAAGACAAGCCCCCATATGTTCAGACTCGACAAACCACTCGTCATGATGTATGTGTGCCATCCGCCAATACCCATGGCAAATGAAAGATAGTTTCATACTAGAAAAAAGAACCTCCTCCATACTCCCTCCATTAGCCGCTTCATTCACTATAATTATAAACGACACATGCCTCCAAAATCTATCCAAAGGCGAATCCCCATACCAAATAATATCCCCAACGATATCTTAAAAGCCCTAATAGGCAACTTCCATGACATGATATATCTATTCTTACTACAGTGCTACCACCATAAAGAAATACCTAGCGAATGGAAACATAGCATCACAATACTCCTCCATAAAAATGATAGCACCACATTTGTCACAAACTACAAACCCATAGCCCTTGCTTGCACCATCTACAAACTCTTTACGAACACTCACCTTCATCCTCACCAACAGCTAAGAAGGCTTTAGACCTATGAGAAATATGGCTAGACAAATTCAAGTAATCATCACCACTTTAGAAGACATCAAATTTACAAACAAAAATATCTACCTAACTTTCATATGGACCATTACAAGTCAATATCGTTGCTTGCTTACCCGGATACCCCAATATTCTCAGAGCAAAAGTATACGCACTCCTAATTGCCATAGAACAAACCAAAACTCTCCCAACAAATCTATACATTCATATTCATAGATAGCCTCAACAATATGTATCTTCTCCTCAACCACATAAGAAACCCATCATCCCAATGTAACCATCCAGATTAGCTCCTCATAACCCGAATAATAAATACACTAAAAACCTCCCACCACATAATCACCATTAGCAAAGTTAGAGCCCACACAAACATTGTTGAAAATGATGAGGTTGACAAATTGGCCAAACAAGGAGCAGAACAACCCTGCATTGTAGACACCCCTTTCCACCTCATTGGCCATCAAACACCGTATTGCCCATTTAACCCCCCAAACATCCCCACAACATGACGGCTTAGTTTGCAACCTAAAAAACTACATAGGGAAAGAATACGTAAGTGCACTCATCTCCCATGCAAAAAATACAATACCTATATAGACAAATGGCTCTCCAACACAAACATACACATAAAATGGTCAAATCTATTTTGGGATGCCCCTTAGATTATTGATGTGCAAATAACACAAACCCTTGAATGTGGGTAGATACTTAGGAAACTACCAAAAACAACACATCCTCAAACAAGACATATCTCCAACATCTAACCTATGGACATCCCACCAGAATGACACATGCCTCTACCTATTATCATGCTGCATTACTAAACACATAAACAATCTAAGGACAAAACTGACAAAGTAAAGTGGTACACACACTAGCAAATACACTACTAGCCCACCCCACAACATGTTGCTTTACCCTAATCAATGCCGGTAACATTGAAGATCACACTTGATAACACCATACCCTCATGGCTACTCCCATGCACATGCTATTTATCAAGATGTAAATGCCCAACTCGACTTAGACCTGATATATTATGCATCTTAGGAGCCCCACCTATAGATAAACCGTCCTATACACCTAGTATAAATATTTGAATTCACTTACTACAATGATAGATTCCTTGTAGAAGCCATCAATTGAAAACTTGATAAATATGCCATTCTCCACCCACTCCTATCCCAACTACGGTGGATAGCACTACCGCCCATTATAAGCATGGTAGGAATAAGGGGAACTATACATACAACAAACTATTAAACTCCTCCAAGACCCACAAATCCCCAACTCCAAAATCCATAAACTAATGGAATCCTTCTTACAAACTGCTATAAGGTACCTAACACACATAACCTTAAACAAAAGGAAATTAGAAAAAGGAAAGAAAAAAAGAGCCCTGGTCCCATTTGACTAAACACACTTCCTAACACTAAAACCCAAAACTAACATAGAACACATAGCCCTAGGACTAAACACACGGTCCACCTATGAAAATAGGCACTAAACTGCCCCAACTCCCATGCTCACGCGGACATGAGAGGGAGGCCGTGAACGGACATCACATGTCAGGGTAAAATGCACTTACGTTCCTTTTATTTATTATTGTTTTTTCTTTTATGTTTTAAAGTCTCAACGGTATACTACGAGATAAGTTCTCTTGAAGAAGGTTGATCCCTTAAGCCTTAGGCTTGAATTAGGGTTTGAGGTGCGCCGACCCAGGTTTGTTGTTTCCTTCACTCGCTCATCTCTAAGTAGTACTTAACCTCTGAAAGGCCTCGTTGTCTCTCCACCTGTCCGAGTCCTTCCATTGTTTTTTTGTGTGTGTGAGAGTGATGACCGAGTTGTTCGTGGATTTGCTGGTATTTTGAGGCTGGTGTTCAGAAATCGTTGCATGTGATGTTTGTCTCGAGGTGTTTGGTGGTGGGTTTAGGGTTTGGGTTTTAGGGTTAGGCCTTTTGCTGAGGTGTTGTTGAGTTTACTGACTTGGGTTTGAAGGTGATGAGGAGAAATTGTCGCCCCAGTCCTATGTGAACACACAGTGGTCCATGAGGATTGACTCTTTCGAATTCTGATTCCACTATCAGTAGTAGAACTTGCAGGGTAATTGGTTATGATGTCCGAACGTATTCATCCTTGTGTGGATTTGCGAAGCATGAATTTCGCTTTAGTCTAGAACCTGTGTCGTGAATCCGGCAGAGAATGTTAAACTCCGTGTTGGGCAAGTCAATCTAAACCGGTGCTGATCTAGCTAAAACCCGAAAACATCTGAGCTTTGTGATGTGTAATTCACACCATCTTTCAACTGAGGCTTCGATTGGCAAATTAGGTTATATTAAATGTTCCTGGAGAAAGCCGGATGACGATGTAACACATAGACCTGTTCTGAGACATCAGTGAGGAACAAAACATGCACTACCAACTGACGGCCTTCACCGTGTCTGGTATGTTTAGGGTACGCCTTTGCATTGTAATCTATGTATTTAGCTTGAAAAATCTGGGTATTTCTTGTGAGGGTTATGTCTGGGACAGGTTTAAAAATGCGCTATCATGTGTACATATTAAGGTTCTGTTTTATTCGATATGGCTGATGATGGTTACCTCTAGGGCGCAGTTGCAGGTGGTGCTGAGACCTTGTTTGACAAGGAGAACCTCCTCGGTAATCCACTTGCAGTTCTATGACGCAAAATTGTAGACTGAAGCCTTTGTTCAGGTTTCCTGAAAATAAGATCTCATATGAAGCATGTCTTGAAGTTATCGACCACCTTCGATTTCTTCACAAGAGTCGCACTTCCACGTCAGTGCGATCACCTGTAAGAGAATATCATCCCACATTGAGTTATCGACTCATCCGAAAGAGTGATGCCTGCCAATACACCTTCTAGACTTGCTTGGTGCGATGCTGCAATCTAGGGGTGCCTTGAAATGACTAGATTAAGCCTTGGCTATATGTGGAGGCTAAATATATGGTTGCGGTAGAAGCTACGAAGGATGCGTTATGGTTATGACACATGCTTGAAGAAATGGGAGTTCCTCAAACCAAACCTATACGTATTTATTGCAGTAGTTAAAGTTGCATGGCTATGACAGAATTTGTAAAGTTACATACAAGTATGATAAGACGAGGCTGCCGCTCAGATTGAGAGTACAAGGTGTCGTAAATCTGTGGACATTCAAGAAGATGGAAGAAGCTTGTTAGGAATCGAGAAAAAGAGAGAATTGTGAGAAAGACTCTCCACCCAACCTTAGAGAATCAGTTGATGATCTAGTTGACGACCACTCTCTTGAAACATTGTCTCTTTATAGACTTGCTTATAACTTCAGTTGGAGTTGGATCACTAACTCTAGATTTTTCTTCCAAAACTCAAATTTAAGATATGATAGGCTCTTCGCAAATACATCCACTACCATAACATCGGTTGGACAATATATGTAAGTTCAGTTCCATGGATTCCAGGCTTCTCGAATGAAATGCAAACAAAATTAAAAAGTTTAGAAAGCCCATGGAATTACATGACTGCAACTCATAGTTGAACCTGTCTGTTCTTCCCGCAATTCTCTGTTAAAGTAGTAATTTCTAGGAGCAACCTTGGAAGTAGTACTAGCCTTCGTCATCCCTGTGTGACGTTGTTGTAGTACACATAGCTAGAGACAGCTCTGGTGAAGCTCCTGTATTTCATCACACATTTGTGTATTCTTTATAGTATCAATAAAGTTGTGTTTCCTGTCAAATTTGAGTCGGATCCAAGATTTTCAAGATTTTACAAACATGTCGCCGAAGTATGTACGTCCGAGGGCCATCGGCAGCTTTTTGATACTAATCTCTGAAGCTACATTGGACAACTGCCTAAGTCTGTCATTCTTGCTCTTCTGCCTAGATTCTCCTGCCATAATCCAGAACCTAACTAAGTATGCGGCAAGCTGCTTCTCTAGGTATTCGGGGCTACGCAATCCAGGATAGAAAATCCAAACTCATAAGCCCATTTTGATCCACTTATCCTCGGTGAGGGAATTGAAAATGCACACGACGCACTAGTTATGTTTAGAAACCAAGAACAGAAATGCAGTCAGCTGATAGTGACGAAACTGAATGATAGAAGGTGCTTGGAAATTTGGTACAGGCCACTGATAAAACAAATGGTGTGAATGGTGTCGATATAAAGTGTACAGAGAGTAAATACCCGAAAACTGAATCCTTAGAAGCAGAAAAGGGGAACAGTATGTGGGAAGCTGATTCACTCCTATCCAATGTGCTCCGTAAATTAGAATAGGAAAATTTGGAGAAACAAATCAGCACTCTGCACATGAACTGATCTATGAGAGGAGATACATTTTGAAAATTGGGTGTTGCTTCGATCACCTAGTTTTCATCCAGTTGTAGTTCGAGCCTCGGCGTACCTTGATTCATTGTATAGAAACCAAGAATAGAAATGAAATGCAATACAGTCAACTCATACGAAAGTGGATTGTAATAACTCTGCTTGCAGGTACGACGCAGGCCACTGATTAAAGAATGGCATGAATGGAATAGATACAAAGTGTACAGACTACATACCCCTAATTTTAGATTCACTGGACTCCCACTTGTCCTACTATAGCGCTGTACTGACTTAATTAAGCTTCTCAAGATGTTCATACAAAATAACGCCGAAGTATATACGTCGGTGGCCATGGCCAACTTTTGTTAATACTGCAATTTAATGAACCTACTTCGGACAGTCTACCATTCTTGCTCTTCTGACTAAATGCTCCTGCCATTACCGCACCTAACTACGTGTGGGCAAGCTGCTTCACTACTCGATGGGCTACATACACTAGGATCAAAGAAAAAATGAAAGGAAAAAAATTCGGCACCCTGCGCAACTGACATATGGTGAGGGGGGAAACTCACTGAATCAAAATCAGCTCAAAATTTTGGGATTTTTGAAATTTTGAGAGTTTGCTGCAATTTTGATCAGTGCAAGATTTGGACTCTGCTGCAATTAATCAATCACCCGATCTTCACCCACTTCGAGGAGCTGGGCGTGCCTTGGTTGATCACCGTGAGCAGGTAGTAGCCCGCAGGAGCAATAATCGTGTTCGGCGGTGCGAACACTGTGGCGGAGTATACACCTTTAGCCGCAACAATGGGGTTGGACTTGAGGATGAGAGATCTTTGATTCATCGAGTAAGTATGAGTAGCGAATGCAGGAGCATACAATCGAAACAAAACCCCCACCGGCGCTTGGGCCACTGTGAAGCTCACCGTAAACCCTGCGCCATAGTTAGCCGCAACAGGAGCAGACTTGATGTTCGGCCGCCTTAAGTTGTATACCTTGTTCAAGTAGTACGGCGAGTATCGCTCAATTCGAAGCTCAGTAGGGTAAGGCACTCCAACGAATGTGTACCCGGCATTGGTGTTGCTGCCACCCACGAACACGGATCCGTCAGGAAGCACCAGAGCGGTGGAGTGGTACATTCTTGGGATGGTGGAAGCTCGCATCGTTTGGTACCGTCTAGTACCCGGGTTGTAGAGGACTGGGCTGAGGTTCGGTTGTCTTGCTGACCCATACCCGGCTGTCCCAGCCTGGGCACCATTGATGATGAGTATTTCTCCAGTGGGAAGAATCAACATATCGTTCATCACTCGAGGCATTGGCATATTCTCCATTGTCCATTTCGGTGCGGCTGCGGTAATCACCATCCGTCCACAGGTCTGCAACGCGGTGTCGAACTTCCCCTTTCCGACATTTAGGAACGCACCGGGTGGGCAACCGCCGCAGATCATCACCTCGGCCGCTTTGAACCCATCTGCGTAAGTGAGCGGAAGCAGAACCGAAGAGCCAGAGGACGGGTAGTTCCGAGGACCGCCGGGTATCGGGGGGTACGTCCTGACGACTGTGTTGGTCTTGTAGTTCAGAAGGATCGAGTCCTGGTTTCCGAAGATGAAGAGGTTGCCGTCTGTGTTGAGGTGCACAAATGGGTAGAGGTTGTTCTCCACACCGCCTGGGTCAGTGGTCTTGGACAGGAAGGGGAAGTTGGTCAGCGTCTCGCCTGCATTACAAAATTTCCTTATTGTTAGTTCTCATATTCAAAATAAATAGCTTTTGGAGGACACAAAACTTCCTACAATACTTATGCTGTTATTGGATTCCTAGACTCTGCGATGTCCTCTTCCTACACATGATGTTGCAAGTCTTTACACACAAAAAATAAAATAAACCCAACTCGTAGATGCATCAGAAGGGAGAAATCGGGAGCTATTCTAGGAAGAGGAGTTGAGTTGCCATCCCGGGTTCTCCAAACAACTTCTGGAGATCCAAAAGTTTTATGATTTGGAAACTTATGGAGTTATTGGATTCCTCTCAAGCAATCCTCTCTTTCTACACATGTTGCTGCAAGTCTTTACATAGTGAGAAAGACTAAAGCCTTGGATGTATTAAAAGGGAATAATCATAAGGAGCTATTCAAGAAAGAAGAGTTGCCACCCCGGATTGCTTAAATAAGTTCTCGGAACAAACATTGGAGGTCCAAAACTTCTATGATTGGGGCGCTTATGGTGCTATTAGATTCCTCTCAATCCTCTCCATCCTATTTCTACATGCAAGCCTTTACATTGAGAAAGACTAAAGTCTTGGATGTATTAGAAGGGATGTACTAGAAGGAGCTGGAACTGTTGCAAGAAGAGTTTCTCCTCACCTTTGGCCTTGGGGTAAAACTCGTAGCTGAAAGCTCGCCTACCGCCCACAATGATCACACGGTTGTCTGGAAGGATATGGTTCGATGCATACCACCTATTAGCAGCCAGCGATCCAGGAAACTCCTTCCAATTGTCAGTGCTACCGGCCCCAATGGTGCGCACCACGTTGCCACCATCGTTCCACCCTCCAGTTTGCAACAAACTGCCATCTGCGCGGAATGAGCCCGAAGAGCACCAGGTGTCTGTGAGGATGGTGAGTGCACGCACGGTGTTCGTGGCGAGATCGAGCTCCACTGAGTGGGCGGTGCAGTCCACCTTGAGTGCCAGGTCGCGTGGATCATGTCTGCAGTAACCGTTGGGGAGCTTGATCTGTGACGCACCGAAGTCTGTCCGGTCAAAGATGATGACCTTGTTAGTGTAAGTCAGAGTTGCGTGCATTGCAACGACTCCACTGTTGGGTACGATGATCTGCCATGAATCCGGTGGTGCGGCTCCTGCGCTACATGACCCAAGAAGCAGACACACCAATACTACTGCTATTACGTACACTCCCATTCCTGCAAGTCTGATGCGGGCCATCGAGTGATCAGCCGGCTGAGCTCCACAACTTGAGCTTCCGGCTGATCTGTGACCGGTAACTTAACCCGTGCTGCAGATTTGAAATCCAACCAGCACTTTTGGGTTGGAAATGTAACTTTCAGCAATCGTTTCGAAGCTCCGACGAAGCCTCTCGCAACCAACACACTCGGCTAATTCCTGCTTCAGATTCTACAACAAC
This sequence comes from Polytrichum formosum, assembly GCA_964035585.1. Classification (NCBI taxonomy): domain Eukaryota; kingdom Viridiplantae; phylum Streptophyta; class Polytrichopsida; order Polytrichales; family Polytrichaceae; genus Polytrichum; species Polytrichum formosum. The sequence goes on from OZ037938.1 coordinate 23,567,770, forward strand.
ACTAGAGTTTAAGTACTTCGGCAATGGATTGTAGCACTCTGCTAATCCCAACGATAAGTTTCCCAACAACTTTAGACTTTGGATTGAAACTCCGAGGTGGACAGCCTCCACAGAGCCTCGGCCAAAAACGCTCTGGGAATCCCTGCTGCAGAGTTCCAAACAAACAAAGGCTGCGACACTCACTGCTAGTGAGGTCTAACCCTTCGCAATGGTTCAATGGCGCAGCTTCGAGATTGCCCTTGAGGCAACAGCCTTCCTTCCGGCACCTGAGAGCCACCTGAGCAACTGTACAACAGCTATGGATCTTGTCCCCACTGACAGCAAATATAGATTGATGGCTATATAGGGGCTCCGAGTACACAGGTTGTAGCAGGCCGCAAGGTCAAGCTTCGGCACTTTCCTGTCAGTTTCGGCCTACCGATACCCAAGGCCAGCTACTTTGTTACATGAAGCCAGCTTGGTAGGTAGTCGCTAAGATGAAGCACTTTGCATCATCCAGTAATACTGATTACTTTGGGGGGGAACGGCGGGGGGGGGGGGGGGGCTTTACACTAGAGCATGAGTTGAGACTTGGAAGTTTGATATTGGATTTGGCAGGTTTTCATCGAAAGCTCAAATTATTGAGAGCTCCACCAATCTCGCAGTTCTCAAAAGTCTTGAGCAAGTGTAAAGCGGCCATGCTCAAGTTGAGATATGAAAGGGGAATGGTGCTAAACAAACGAGAATCCGTGAAAAAACAAAGAATGTTTGAAATATGATTTGGCTTGGGACCCACAAAATGAGAGCTCAAACTCTTGTCATTTAACAGCAACCTTTGTGAGGTAAGTCGAAATTTGACTGAGGATTCGCTAAAAATATGACCGAGAGCTTGTCATAGTGGTCTCACATGGACCATCTAAGCGTTCTAAGCCTGGTAAAAATTTGAAATGCTCAACTCTCTGACACTGTAAAGGGGCTCTTAGATGGAGAGGGAGAACCTCTCATCCATCAAGGATAATAACTTAATACGTGGCCGATTCGTCTCAAATGACTTGCACTAGACTAAATTGGTGTTATTGAAACTACATGTACTGCTGGCATCAAATCAACTTAAACAATAATAACCTCCTGGCTGCATACTATTTCAGGGCTTCTACGTTGGATGAATAAGAGGTACGCTCGTATGCGATATAAACTACCTCTCTTCGTCTCAGATGATGCCTCGCTAAGATAACGCACGTTGCATTAGTGTCTGCTAATGCTGATTGCTTAAATGATCTGATGATGACCGTTTCAATCCACAACGAACACATCACTACCTACTGCACATCCATCAGGGTTTACCAGCTACTACTACATCTGCAACTGCAGACGATTCGTAGCTTCTTCGACCAACTGTGCTGACGATTCGTGGACTCGATGTTTTGGCAGCATTTCTCAACCTTCAGCACAGCACCACCTGTGGCAGAAGCTCCGTCATGCTCGGCCTTCGCATCGAACTTACTGCGGCATGCCATTGCCTTTTCAGAGCACTCTGGGTACATCTGGGGTAGATTAAAGTTACATGGAACGTTTATGTGGCCTTCTGTGGGCACTTTCAACTCCGCAGAACTTTTTCCCTGTTGGACCTGGTCGAGAATTGTCTTCTCCGGATGCCAATTTTGATCGTTGACGAGGATGTCGTTTCAAAGTCGGAATCGGAGTTCATGAGATGCAAAAATTACAAGAGGTCAAAGTGAAAGTGAGAATTTCTTTTCTCTTGAAGTGATCACACATGCTACTAACCATCCCAACAATTCTTGGGATGACGGCACGCAGAGTAGAGGCGCCCATAACCGATCACTTAAGAGATTCTCCACTACATAAGGCGGTGCAAATGTAGGAAGATAGAAATCAGGACGACTGCAATTTTTTTTGGTAATTTTATTCTTTAGATTGAAATTATTGCGAATTCTTGAAGCCAAAAGCTAGCCCGAACATATTACCAATGTCTAGAGTTTGTCATAACCACTCGTTTTAACCACTCATTTCTCCTCATTTTAGCACTCAAAATTAGGACATGTGTCATGGCATTATTGGTTCCAGCCTTATCAAAATCGAGTCCCGTTCTAATTGAAATTCCAGTATCCTAGAGATTGTTGATGGGGTCTTCATCGGGCATAGGTGTCTCTACTATAAAATGGTCAAGTTTTGACATTGCATATGAGATGTATAAGTTACATGCTCGAAGATTCTCTTTCTAGGTTCGTATTTTGAGCAATAGTCCAATCTCATCGTAGCACGTGTCTTCTTAGTCCACATTCATAATTACAACATGTCATCCTAGTCTTCTCCAATAAGGGCCACTTCACATATGAGCCAAGACCCGTGACCATGAAAATTTGAGAGCCCAAAAGAAGTGTCCAAAGGCCGTCCCAAGACACTTCTGAAATCATGTAGGGCGGTCATGGGCTCTCAAGTGTAGTGTGAAGTCATATGTGATGGTCCCCTCAACCAAATGCTATTCCAATGAATTTCTATTCACGTGGCTTGGTCCCCACACATGATCAAATAGAATAAATGAACGGTTGTAAGATGTCGGAGTGTCATGGTCTCCTGGTTTTTGTGTTAGGCCTGCCTCCAAGAGGTGGTTTTTGAAAATAGTCCAAGTGACCATGAAACATGATCCATTCGATGCCATGTAGGAATCCATGTAGACTTTACATCCATCTTGCATTCACCTACTCCATTGGTCCCTCAAGCGTAGTGTGAAGCTAACTTGGACCGGCTCCGCCTTTTCCACCAATGTGAGTGCCCGAAGTGCCATGGTCATGGGCCCTCAGTCTCATGTGTGAAGTGGCCCTAAGTTATAGGTTTCCAATTAAGAACGGCGACCACATTAAGCCTGGACAATCTATGCGACTCAATATGATATGTGGGGGTAGCTCAAGCTCATCACAACAGTCCCACCTACTTCACTTCACTCTTCACGCCCCCACCCACTTCAAATCACCAACTCCAGTAATCTCTGAGCTATTTTAAGCCAGTGGGTTAGAAAGGAGTTAACCTCGGGAGTCACCCTTTCACTCCGCAGAAACAAACAACGGAGCCCAGCAAGCATTGGCCACAGCATCTGGGCCATGCAGGAGATGCGGAGAAAGCCTGGCAGGAAAGGCAAATTGCCTGCTGATGATGAGTCTGCATCGACCTTGGAAGGTATGAGGTTACAACCTGCGACGAATACTCTAGCTAGCTAGCCCCTTCATCTGCTCCCGGACTGCTTTCCTTTTCAATGCTTCTTCGCTTTGCTCTTGCCAGGCTGGTCCCAGCTCATAACTTAACTTAGATCTCGCTCGTTCGGAACGGACTCGATTGGGAGCAGCCCGTGCGCGTTGGAGCAAGCCCAGTCATTCATCTACATCCGGGAACGAAAAGTGGCCTCCGTCCAGCATGTAGATGAATACTATCTCTTGAATTTTCTCTAAAATGATCGGTAATTTTTCTGAAGCCATGAACTTCAACCGGTTATTTCTCAAACTCATCTCGTTCATCTGTAATGGGTAATGTTCTTAAAGTCTCAAACCTCAACCAGTTATTCTCAAACTTATCTGGTTCACCTATAACTAGTAATCTTCCTGAAGTCTCAAACCTCAACCGGTTATTTCTCAAACTCATCCGCTTCATCTGTAACTACACTAAATATGATATTTAATGTGACTTACTATTTGGAATTACGCAATGCTATATCTATTTACTGCACATTTCATATTTTACCAACAAATGTTAAATTGACAGTTTGGACATTATAGAACATTGACAACTTTACTTGGTAAAAATTTGTTTGAATAGTAAAAAGATATAGCACCATGTAAATCCAAATAGTAAGTCACACTAAATATCATATTTGGTGTAGCTGATACTAGAGAAAAGAAGTAGGTCAAGGTTAAAAGAATTCTTATCTTATTATATATAACCTTACATGCATATCTCTCACATATGTAGGGAGGTTCAACAAGTTCTCCTTACTTTTCACCCATCTCCTTCATATACCAGCATGAGTAAGAGCTTATCATGCACCTACATCTGCAAATGCAAATATAGATGCAGGATGAGTGGGCTTGTTCTTACCATATAACCCACCTACCTCCTACTGCTACAACTACAACTACAAAGGATTTGGTGGGGCCGCTTCTTCACCCATCCCATGGCATGACAAGTGGAAATTCAGGGCAACATTAAGGAAATGGGACCTATGCAATATTAGGCAAATATGTGGTCATATTAGAGCTATCCGTAAAGTCTCTCCAAGAGGGACAAAACCGTGCGTTTGAGAAATCTTTCAATTAACCCTTAACTTCCCAAGCCTATGAAAGGGTTGTTTTCAGTGCATTTCGCTCAATGTTGGTTGTGCATGGACAAGTTTTGAGGTTAAAATGGGAATTGTTTGTAGGGTCTTGAAACATGGTGATGAGTTGTAATGAGGGAAAAAAATGGGCATGAATGACCCTTGGGATTAATAACTTATAACAATAGAAAGAAGTGATGCACAAGAAAATGCCATGTTTTATCCCCTAAAGAAGACCTTTGACCCATCAAATTCACTTGGAAAATGACCATAATGCTTGTGTGTTCCACTATATGGGAAGTACTCAATAGTTGAGCATCTCCACGAGTTCTCATGCGAAAATGTGCAAAACCATAATAGGCTAGCCACCTTGCAAATGTCCAAATGTTAAATTGTACAGTTCATGTGAGCACAAAGACCATTTTTACATGACCATCAAAAAACATTTCACTCTTACCAAAATCAACATCTTTGATGTTCATGCAAAGGTTGTATTGAAGTGGCAACCATCAATTGGAGTCAAACCCTCACATGAGCTCCCAACACAACAAAAACATGACCACTTCCCACTTTGACATATTTTTACACATTCTAATGATCTACAAATTGCATCATGGCTCATGTGTCTATGCATAGATATCCATCTTGGCTTGATGTTTATAGTTATTTTGATTGTGGATGATAGAGTCAGGTGGAATCAATGTAGGTAAGAAAACATCCATCAACTAGAAATGGGTTGCATGGGGAGTTAGGGGATATTAAGAGCTTGTTAGTTCATCGTGTACTAGAGCTTATTTTGAAAGTTGGGTGAACCTTTTGGAACCTCCTCTTTCCACCTTAAAACCTTTGAGAAAATTTTAGGATCTACCATAGGGTATGCGCATGGGACTTGCTACCCTAAACCCCGGATCCCTATGCAAGGCTAGCTTGGCCCATCCATCCTAGTAGGACAAGCTAGAAAGTTGGTTTTTAATTGCCTAGCACCATTCTTTGTTTATAACAATCTAAGCAGTAAGAAAACTTGGATGACTTTGTGTTGATTCTCATGAACTCAAGATTTTGAACTAAACCCATGGTTTCATCTACTTTACATTACGGACAACTCTATTAGAGCTATATGTAACATAAAGTAGATGAAACCATGGGTTTAGTCCCAAACCTTGAGTTTATGAGGAGAGAGGGAATTATTGTACATGAGTGTACCTCTTTTCCATCCATATTAAAAACTTGACTCCCCATAGCTTTGTTGCCGATTCATCTCAAATAACCTCGTGTACTCTAATTCACACCCTTTAGAGGTAATGCATATGTCAAATCGATTTAAGAAAACAATCTCCATGCTACATTTTCTTTCATGGCTATTATGTTGGATTAATGAGAGGTACGCTCATATACAATAATTCTCTCTCTCGAGTTTATGAGAATTAACGCAAAAGTTACCCAAGTTTTCTTAATGCTTAATTTTGGGGGCTATGAAAAACCATCTTTCTAGCTTGTCCTAGTAATAGAATGATGGCGCAAGATAGCCTTGCATAGGCCGATCCACAATTTAGGGCAATGGGTTCCATGCACATAGTATCATATATTAGATCTTGATATCCTCTTAGATTTTTGAAGTGGGAAGAGGAGGTTCCAAAAGTTTTACCCGACTTTCAAAATAAGCTTCAACACATGACAAGCTAATGAGCTTTTAATATATTTTTTCTCAAAGAAGGATGAAACCTACAGCTCCGTCTCCCTTTGAGAGACTTTACTATATATAACTCCATTATGGGCACTCCCAACTCCACATACAATTTTGGCCATTGATTGGATAAAAATTTGTTGCCTCCAGCTAGAGCATGTTCACATGTTATCAGTTCAAACCCCTACAAACCCTTACCACCAATGTAAATGGGACTCATTTTAACAAAACATTCTCATTATCACCATTTTAGAATAGCTCTCTCTCTTCTAAAGTCATGAATTGCCCCTTCAAATGTTGAACTTCTAGTCTAAGGGTGAATTCCATCCCTTCTATAAGGGAATCACTATCAATACCTCACAATCTTTGACCAAATAGGATCTCAGCTTCAATTATCTCTATATAAAGCCTTGTGTATTGTAGCATATTGCTTTAGAGGGAGTAGTCTTGCCACGTTCCTTTTTTACATAAAAGTAATACAATCATGAATGCACATGAGACACCAATATTGAGAACTTCAAACTTTGTACATTACTAAAGCTTTAGAACTTAATCACAATATTGTGATTGCTATGAGCTCAAACCACCCGACCAAGGAGAGAGAAAAGATGATGCTCTTGCCTCCCTCAAGCTCTCTCTTATACCCAAAGGCCCTCCTAGTCTTATCCATCTTTATTCCTAGTATCTAAGAGATACTTCTATAAGTCTCAAGTTTTATTAAATTTAGACTAAAGTTTCCTTATCTATATACATAGATCATTTCACCAATTATCTTTTCTTATCTTTTGGCTCAATCACAATCCTCTAGTTGGAATTGTCTAATTCCAACTTAATCTAATCATTCGTTCTTCTAATTGGAATTCTTTAATTCCAACTTAATCCAATCATCTGTTCTTCTGGTTGGAATTGTCTAATTCCAATGTGATCCATTCATTGAGAGTTGTCTAGCTCCAATGAATAGCATCCATCCACTGGGAGTTGTTTAACTCACACTTTTATGCCAATTTATCTCAAGTCCCGAGGCATTACCAAACTTGTGGAGGATTCCAACAAAGTGGTCTACGTTGGTTTCTTTTGCGTTAACCGTGAAGGATGTGTCATCGGCGTACTGACTAATAATCTGTTGGGAATTGTCTTGTGGAAGGGTTATGTCTTTTGAGGTTACCAACTACCATTGCATGTTTCAATGTTGCATTTAATGCCTATGCCGTGATAATGAACAGATAGGGCGCAAGAGGGCAACCCTGGCGAACTCCTCTATGCAGTTCGAAAGGCTTTGTTGCTCGGTTGTTGATATTGATGGAGACCATTCCGTCCGATTCATATATTCTAGTTGGAGTGGTCTAACTCCAACACAAAGATCTTCCAGAGGGAGGTGTCTAACTTCTAGTTGGAAGTGTTTAACTCCAACACAAAGATCTTCGATCGGGCGCTCTCTCGCTCCTATGTACAATTCCTTCATGGGTTGTCTAGCCCTTGTGCACCATTCTCTCTTTGGTTGTCTAGCCCAATTTTTTCTTTGGAGTTGTCTAAGTCCAAACACCATTTGCTCACACGCTATGTACAACAAAGCATGGTTAGTCTTTCTTTCTTGCACAATCCAACATTCAATCTTTTAAGCCGGGTATATCACAAGTCTTGTTATATGTCTAATGCATTCACTCTCTGTGAGCTTTATAAATTGTGTGTCCCATGATCAAAACCAATATCTTACAACACACAAGGCTTTACATAGAAATAGTTGAAGCTAAGGTTCCATTTGGTCAAAGATTGTGAGGCATTGATAGTTTGATTCCCTTATAGAGGAGTTGAAGCTCATGCCTAGGTCAAAATTTTAATATTTGAAAGAACGGAAGACTTTAGAAGGGAGAGAACACCTCTAAATTCGTGATAATGAGAACACATGGAAACTTATTTTGCTACAAATCCCTTGTAAATTGAGCATAAGAATAGATATGTATCGATAACATGTGTTGAACGTGCTCTTAACAATTGTGAATTACATGGAGCATAATTTATCACTTTTAATTTGAAATTTGGAGAAAAAAAATTAAGTTAAATATATATAACATGTCTCCACTCATGGAGTTGCAAACGGGTCACCATAACATTATTCAGATCCATAACAATGTTTTGTGGGGCTGACAGTATTCTGCAAAATATTCTATCATTCATGCTGAATGTGAGGAATATTCCACAGAATATTGTCAGTCCCACAGAACATTGTTATGGATATGAATAATGCTATGACTATCATCAGCTTGTTGGCTGTTTAAAAGTCCACCATTTATCTCGATTGCAGCGGCGCTCAAGTTTGTTTTTAAAATGTATCTCCTCCCATACATCGGTTCATGTGCAGAGCAAGGGACGGGGCGAACCGACCGCTGGTTACAGATGAACCAGTTGTGTTAACCCTTAAAGGACATATGCTTTCCCGATACCACACCCAAAATGTCTTTTAAAATTCATTTTAAGCATGATTAACCAATTAATTTACATAGGCTCTATTCTAAAGAAGTATAGATCTTGCTAAGGTGCTCGATTTGGCATTCTTAAAACCCCATTTGGTGCAATGGAGTAGAAGTTTTGAACAAGATTCTCCCAAAATAATACCAAGCCCGTGGGGCTTGCATTGTCCTTTAAGGGTTAAGAAGTCATCGGTTGAAGTTCAAGACTTCAGGAAAATTCACTCCTCATTTTTTAGAGGAATCTATAGAATATACCTCACAATTAAGTTTGTAAAGAACAACAGATCACAACATGCAACCGGTTGGACTTGGAAACACTAGGATTTTGACCGATTATGCCCAAAAATCTCCCCGGACACTGGTGCAGAGTGCTGACTTTTTCTCTGAAATTTTCCAATGCTGATCTTTGGAGCACATTGGATACTACTACAGCTTCCCACACATTGTTTCCCTTTCCTGCTCTCAAGGCCGGGATTCAGTTGTCGATTCTGTAGTCTGCACACTTTATATCCACACCATGATTCGCATCATCCATGCCACCGATTTCCGTAGTTGGAATAAGGGCCACTTCGCACACGAGCCAAGAGCCGTGACCACGAAATTGTGAGAGCCCAGAAGAAAGTGTCCAAATGCTGTCCCAACACACCTCCAAACTTATATAGTGTGGTCACGGACCCTCAAGTGTAGTGTGAAGTCATATGTGACGGGGCCCTCAACCGAATGCTATTTCAATGAATTTCTATTCATGCGGGTCCTCACACATGATAAAATAGAATAAATCAACGGTTGTGAGCATTCGGAGTGCCACGGTCTTCCGGTTTTGTGCTAGGCCTACATCCAAGAGGTGGGTTTTGAAATGGTCCAAGTGGCCGTGACACATTATCCATTTGATGCCATGTAGGACTCCATGTAGACTTGACATCCATCTTTGCATTCACTTACTCCATTGGTGCCTCAAGCGTAGTGTGAAGTGAACTTGGACCGGCTCCGCCTTTTCCACCAATGAGAGTGCTTGAAGTGTAATGGTCACGGGCTCTCAGTCTCGTGTGTGAAGTGGCCCTCAGTTGTCGATTATGTAGTCTAGACACTTTATATCCACACTACGATTCACATTATTCATAGCACCAAGTTTGAGAACCGTTGAGGTCGGTGGGCAAGAAGGGCGGTAAATTTTCACCGAAGTTGAGTGAAGTTGTATGAACAAAATCATCTCATTTGCACACTAAATGCCACTCCCTCCGTCTCAAAATGATTGTCCGTGTTCTTAACTTTGGTGAGATTAAGGTCCACTAACCATTGACCGAGTAGTTGTAAGTATGATTCTTAAAATAAAAAAAACAGAAACTACTCTGAAACTAATTGGTGCCGAAAAACTTCTTGATCATGAAAGTTTGGCGCGAAAATATTTTACTTTGAGTCTCAAATTTCTAGCCAAGCAGATAAACCAAACAATCATTTTGGGACAAAAAAATCCGAGAGGTAAGACAATCATTTTGAGGCGAAGGGAAGAACAAAATTTGCTGCAAGAATTGCATATGCACTTCTAAGTTCTACAAATTGGTGTATGATGTGGCTCATGTGAGCCATTATAGCCACGTAAATGGTATCATTCCAAGGTTTGCATGTAAATTACTCAACCACCGTATTCTCCAAAAAAGTTGTCAAAGTCGGAGTGGAGATGAAGAAATTATATAAGGTAAAAGTGTAGAAAGTCAAAGCGATGTTTCTCTCTTAGTGATCACATTGAGGCCTTCCCAAATCATTTTAGGGTTATAGAATGCACCCTTGTAGATATAATACTTACACATGGTCATTTGTTGGCATGGCTACCAAACTTTCCTCTTTAGAAGATTTGTTGTTCAAGTTTGTAAGCCTTATGTGGTCATTCTTCTTAAGGCAACACCTATATATGAGTGGTATTTGGCAAGTCTTGTACTTAAAAACAAACACCAAAAGATATGTGTTACAATGCAATTGGAATATGTGTTCGAAACCATTATAGCCTCAATAATGAATATAATTGGGAGGACCTATATGATCACTTATAAAGAAAGGAGAATCTTCACTTGACTACTCGTAGAATGTGCAACTCAACTTCAATTTTGAAACCTAAAACGACAATCTATATCATTCACAAATTGTTCACTGTAGGAGACAGGGTGCAAGCATGGTCAAGTACACAACTCCATTACCTTGCATAGGTTTAAGTGAAAGTGATTCAAAAATATATACTACCTTTGGATTTTGTGAAGGAAAAATTATAAACATTTGAAAAGCACATTGATCTACAAAGCCAAGCAATTTATGTTGACAAAAAAAATTCAAGAAAAGTCCACGTATTTTAGAAGGAGGTGCAGGTAGATATATTGAACACGTAATTGTCTAAAATTTGTCTAAAACATGATAAAATTTACATTAAATTGATGTTTATCTACAAATTTTTGTAATGGTGCCCTCAAGTTTGTAATGAATTCAAGAACGTGAATTTAAAAAAAAAATCCAACTTCAAAATATTTAAGGTCATGAAATCTATGTCCAAAACCATATTTAGCCATTACCTTTTGAGTAGTACTTTTAATGATCAGTTTTGAAGATCTCACCTTGCTATTCTACATTTGAGTACCTAACACAACAATAGAGGGCACCATGAAAAAACATCCAATTTAAACAACACTTCGCTTCTACTTCTAGGCATTTGACCAAAAAAAATGTGGTTTTAGTACACCGGAGCACTTTTCCGTATACTTGACCGTGCTTGCTCCCGACAATTATTCTCAATCCAATCCAACAACTTCTTATTTTATTTTATTTAAAAAAACTATGAGGTTGGAAATGGCCACAATAGGGCCTCGTACCTTATATCACTAGTAGAAAACTATGCCCAAAAAAACCGCAGCCGAATTCGGATGCAGTTGTTTTGACCAGCCTGATCTGCAGTTGCTAAACGACTACACATTTTTCTTTTTCATTTTTTGAATGCAATTTTAATCATTCAGGGTCATGTAATATACCATTGGAAAGGTATTTTCAAGACCTTTCCAATGGTATATCACACGCCCCAAAATTCCTAAAATTTTAGTTGCTAAACCCAAAAAACAAATTTGCAATCGTTTAGCGACTGCAAATCACGATGGTCAAAAGAACCAAAACCGGTTTCGGCTGCGATTCTTTTTGGCATAGTTTTCTACTAGTGTATGCATTCTACATAATTAAAAATCTAAAAGTAATCCACAACATTCTTAAGACAACATTGTAGATTCTCATTACATCCACAATTTGACATGCACAGTTGCACCTGACATTGTAGACTCATGGCTACTTCACACTATGGCCATCCAAGTTGAGAGGCCGTGGGATTGAATGGCCAAACTTTGTTGAGAGTTCAAAGAAATGGGTTGAAAATAGCCAATAAAATATGGCACGATGTGAAGCCTCCAAAGGCCAAGCTCAAAGTCCAAGCCTTTGGCCATGAACTCCCCGGCCTCTCGACTTGGACGGCCATAGTGTGAAGCCTCCAAAGGCCAAGCCCAAAGTCCAAAGGAAGAAGGAGAGTCCCACTTTATTCCTTGCCCAAAACAACCCCTCCAATCTAATGGCCAAGATCTTGTCAATGTCTGATTTTTTTAATGAAAAAAAATTGACGGCCTCTCGACCATAGTTTGGGTTTCCAAATCTGTCCAACCCAAACTTCCTTCGAGAGTCCGTTGCCTTGATAAAAAAAAGTAGGCATGTTAAATTACGAAGGCCTTTGGATTTTAGCCTATAGTGTGAAGGGTTGAGAGGCCGAATTCTTGGTTTCTTGCAATCTGATTGGTGGAAATTGACGGCCTCTTGACCTTCGGCCATCGTGTGAAGCGGCCCTCATTGTAGAGCCAATGTGAGATCCTTCTAGGTTCCCTCTAGTCGGAATTATCATGTATCTCTTCATTCACTTGAATTAAATCCAATGTGATGTCATAATCAAAATATAGATTGTACAAAAATCTTTACCATCTAATTTTCCAACAAAGAGGAACATGGTGACTTCTTGTAGTAATGTCATGTTCATGTCAGAGCATGACCATAGTTGTACACCAAACACCAACACAAAGGGGTGCTAAATTGGGTAACCTTATTCTAGAGGGGAGTAGTCTTGTGATATGTCTCACATGTTCACTCTATATGAGCTCTATAAATTGTGGGTCTCATGATCAGAACTAGTATCTTACAATACACAAGGCTTTACATAGTTGATGCTAAAATTCTATTTGGTCAAAGATTGTGAGGTATGGCTAGTTGATTCCCTTATGGAGGAGTTGGAATTCACCCCTTTATAAGAGAATGGCCACCTATTGTCATTACATGCCCCCGCAATACGATAATGCCTAGTTTAGCTGGTGAGTTGCTCAGGCCTAACCAATGTTGTATCATTGGCAGGGGCCGGAAAGCCCTCCTTGGCTAGAATAGCTCATGTACATTTGTGGCTCAACTTTCAACTCATCTCTAAGAGAATCAACTATCAAGATATTCGGGTGCAATCATGGTAAAGAGGACCAAAAAAATGCTCCGGTATACTAAAACCATATTTTTTTTGGTCAAAGGCCTAAATGTAGTAGCAAAGGGTTGTTTAAATTGGATTTCTTTTCATGACGACCTTTGTTGTTGTGTTGAATACTCAAATGTAGAAAATCAAGTTGAGATCTTCAATACTTATCATCAAAAGTGATGCTCAAAAGCAAATGGTTGAGTATGGTTTTGGACGTAGATTTCACGACCTTAACTATTTTGAAGTTGGATTTTTCTTTCATATTCCTTGAATTCATTATCTACTTGAGCACATGATCATAAAACTGTGGAAAACCATTAGTTTAATGTAATTTTATTGTACTTAAAACAAATTTTAGACAATCATTTGTTCACAATCACCTACTTGTACACCACTTGCACTGTCTTCTAAAATATGTAGACTTTTCTTGGAAATTTTTTTGTCATCATAATTTGCTTGGCTATATAGATCACTATGTTTTAAAAATGTCTATGATTTTTTTTCTTCACAAAAATCAAAGTTAGTGTATAGTTTGGAATCACTTTCACAGAACACTAGGTAGGGATCAGGAGTTGTCCACTTTACCGTGCTCGCACCCATTCACAATCTTTGACCAAATAGAATCTTCGCTTCAACTATTTCTATGCAAAGCGTTGTGTATTGCAAGATGATACTTTTGATCACGGGACCCACAGTTTACGAAGCTCATATAGAGTGAACTTGTGGCACATATAATGAGACTACTCCCCTCTAAAATAGTGTTACCCTATTTAACACCCGTCTGTGTTGGCATTTGGCATACAACATGTGATCATGCTCTAAGTTGAACATGTGCAAGGGTTTACAAGGCTCTGTATTGATAACGTATGAATCAAATTGCGATTTCTTCGATTCCTATGTGCATCAGAATGACACCTATATAATCTTGTGGATAACATAATCTTAAGGGTTAACCTCAAGAAGATTTCAAAGGTGTGTTGATTGGCAAAATTTGAAGACATGGTCTTCACTGATCAAAAGAAGGAGACAAAAGCTTAACTTAGGGCCACTTCACACACAAGGCTGAAGGCCCCTGACCATGGCAATGTAAGAGCTCTCATTGGTCGAAAAGGCGGAGACCATCCAAGTTCACTTCACACTAGGAAGTGAAGGCCTAAAGGCCCAAAGAAAAGTTCGTGGATGAAAAGTCTACATGGAGTCCTACATGGAAGGTTGTGGATAAGGGTGCATGGTTTACCAGAATTTGTGTCAGGCCCACCTCTTGGAGGTGGGGCTTACGCAAATTCCAGGAGACCATGACTTTTTTAATATTTTTTCCAGCAAGATAGATTTCAAGACAGATTTCAGGGCAGATTTTATAATAGATTCCAGGAAAGATTCCAAGATAGACATACGCCACCAAATAATTCTCTTAAATTGATAAAGTTTGAGACATATTATATTAAACCAAATCCTCCCCTCTTTTCTGCCAACAAAATATGCAATGGTCCCGCAACATGGTCCATTCTCACTTCACCCTGTGCTTGAGGGCCCGTGACTACATAAAACGGCTTTCCCAACACCCATGGTACGGCCTTTGGATGAGAATCGAGGGTCCTCACCATTACAAGGTCACGGCTCTTGGCTCATGTGTGAAGTGGCACTTATTACGCGGGCCACAACCGCAAACCTGATCTCCTTGTGAAGAATAACCTCTTGGCTTGGTGAAAGTGCTATGGATGCATCATCACAATTTCCAAAATCCGGTCAAGCTCACAGCTCGCTCCTTCAATCATGTGAAGTAGGCGGTGGCTGTCAACTGGTTACTTTAAACCGATCAATTGGGTCGGTTTAGGGATCTGATGATTCTCAACTTACAGGAGAACCGACAGCTGCACTAAACAATATTCTATTTAGTGTCACCAATTCTACTTGTCTTGGTCAACACTAAGGGCCACTTTACACACGAGCCAAAGAGCCGTGACCATGATATTGTGAGAGCCCAAAAGAAAGTGTCCAAAGGCCGTCCCAACACACCTCCAAAATCATGTAGTGTGGTCACGGACCCTTAAGTGTAGTGTGAAGCCATATGTGACCGGGCCCTCAACCAAATGCTATTTCAATGAATTTCTATTCATGCGGATCCTCACACTTGATAAAATAGAATAAATCAACGGCTGTGAGCGTTTGGAGTGCCATGGTCTCCCGGTTTTGTGTCAGACCTACCTCCAAGAGGTGGTTTTTGAAAATAGTCCAAGTGACCATGAAACATGATCCATTCGATGCCATGTAGACTTTACATGCATTCACATGTTCCGTTGGTCCCTCAAGCGTAGTGTGAAGCGAACTTGGACTAGCTCCGCCTTTTCCACCAATGAGAGTGCTTGAAGTGTAATGGACATGGGCTCTCAGTCTCGTGTGTGAAGTGGCCCTAATTGTAAAACCGCCTATGTAGTGTCACCAACACTAAATATAAACCTGACTTTATTTGTCATTCCTTGTAAAAAAAATTGGGTATTGTAGATTTACAATATGTTGTGATTTTTGTCACTTGCTAAGTGATTTTTCATCCAAATACCAGTCGCTCGTGATAATATTTCATCATAGAAATGTTAGGATGCAAAATATAACAAAAGTGGATGACCTAAAAGTAAGTTGGGGTGACAATATTTCTCAAGTGACTCATAAGAAGTGTCATTAGTGAGGTTATCATAGTGACATGAAATACCATATGACCCGGGGGTGCACCTTTTATAACACGTATGGGTATATGTGAGTGCACAAAAGGCTGTTAATTTGAACTTTTCCATACTGCATATACATATGCTACACAAACTAAAACTCATAGTTATGTACATGTGTGGAGGGCCTCTAGAAAATATACAACATTTGTACTTGTATGGTAGGGTCACTTATTGAGGCTCATTTGAAAGTATGAAGGAGGATGAGGAGTGCTGGAGAAGATGATTCAAACATGTGCAAGGATGTTGTCATAGGACGGAATTGATGCAATCACATGTTAAAAATGATTTACAAAAAGATGTGGAGTTGTAAAGTGAGCTTCAACATGCCTTGGATGTTCTAATTGATGAACATGAAAATGTTGAGGTGCCCTCTCAATCTAATGTAAAGTCTATTGTGGCTTATGTAAAGGTAGGGGAGTCTTGAATTTTCAAAAGTACACTTTATCTAAAGATCAATTGACTTAGATTAAGGCTGACATTTGATATATGGAGCCTAAACTCCTTACTGCCGCAAATCATGATACTATGTTAAGTCTTGATTGTGATTTTGGAGTGTGATTTTTGAACACCCTTGAAGCTGGAATTTTTAATAAACATGGGAGACCAAAAAAATTAGCTCAAATTAAGGTTTGGTATGTTGGGAGGGTTTATAGGATGCATAGAAAATTTGGTAATCATTGGGTGGAGTATAGGGATCCAGTTGACTTAATGGACCGTCCATCAAACATGGAGTTTAGTTTATAGAGAAGGAACCAACAATAAGTGGACTTACGATCTTGCAGACCATTTGATGATAGCTTTTAGAAACAATAATTGCATTAGCTTCTATGTCATATATTATAGACTTAGATGCTTATGAGTTACATATGGGGGATGAAAAAGTCTTCAACAACTTTGTTAATGAATGCTAGAGTTTACATTATACATATGATAGGGGTTCGTTATTATTCAATAGTATATTTGTATAGTTATGTTAACGACTATTGTATATATGAATGTAACTTTTTTCACGTATACATATTATCACCTATATGTTATCATAGAAATTATACGTGTATTGCTTGATTTTACAAAAAATAAACTTGTATATAAGGGGTTTTTAGAGTATGTTGCGAACACACATGGTTCTTGGTTTTTAATGAAAGGTGCACCCCCTGGCATATGATACTAGATATAATATTAAGTGTAGTTACATATGAGTTGGTTGAGTTTGAGAAATAACTGGTTGAAGTTCAAGACTTCACGAAAATAACTAATCAATTAGAGGAATATCTCACCCTCCACGGAAAAACCAAACTGGTTAAAAATAGAAGCTAGGTTGACTTTGCTAAAAATCGTGTTTTATTGGTTGTTGCATTCTTGACGCCCTTTTGGACGCGTGGCTATGTTTAGCCAGTTTACTTTTTCCTTTGTTAGAAATCGAGTTTTATTGTTTTACTACATTCTTGACGCCCTTTTGGACGCATGCTATTTTTAACCAGTTTGGTTTTTCCGTGGAGGGTGAGATATATGGAATATACCTCAAATTAATAAAGAAATGTCAAAAGATCACAACATGTCATAACATTAGTCAACATAAGAATTAACTTCCAAGCCTTGCCTGAGATCAAGTTGACACTATTCACGCTTTTGAGGTACTTATGCCCCCTTCCTACCTGACTTTAGCTAAGGCTAAAAGTTAGTTCTAACAACCCGGCCTTCACACCATCGACATTATCTAGTGCCGAGCCTAGTTGGCAAATGATGTGGCATGGCTTAAAAGTGGAGGTTTTTAAGCCTCAAGCACCGACCCTCCCATCGGTACCTAAACATGAGGCAAGAATATAGGACCTTTAAAAGTGTCGCCTCCCGCCCTTGTGATTGGTTGCTTTTTAGTCTTAGCTATGAGGGCACGAGGAGCTCCATTAACAAAAACCGATGGTAAGATAGGTGAGTAGTAAGGCATTTGGGGATGGGACAAAAACTACCCAACATTTATTGCTTGGTAGATAAAACAATGAACATGTGTGAAAGCTACTTAACTAAAACCTACTTGAAAATCTCGATACAAGTTCTTGTAGGTGCATTGGGATAGCTAGATGCCTCCACTATAACCGAGGGAGCTTTACCCGGTTTTTAGGAAATACTTTGGGTCTTAGCTAAAGTCAGGTGGGAAGGGGGCATTAGTATTATATTCTCGTTATGGATTTGACTATACATTTCCTTCTTTATGATTTTTCTCTTTTTCTTTCCCAATTTGGATTCTCTACACCAAAGTCCTTAAAAAAGAAAGCTAAACTTTGGTGTAGGTGGCATGCCAAAGGCAACCGCACCTTCTATGAGGATCTTCTTTAAGAAAAGGTGAATATTTCTAAAGATGGTTGGCACAAAATGAACTAAGGCAATCATGTTGTGAGTTGGCCTTCATTTGGCCATGCTATAATATGACATGATTTGGTTAAATATTTCTAGGGATCCCCGGTACTCATGATCCTTGAGATGCCCATGTTAGTGGCACGGGGGGGTCACTCTATAGGATTTTTGTGCTCCACCTACGGCGGAGGGTTATTTGTTTAGGGGCTATTTACCTCCAAGGCATGAATTAAAAGCTCCCTATAATTACTTAATTTTCTAAAATGGCCTATTTTTTTGCACCCTATCATTACTTATAATGCCCATGTCATTGCAATTTTTTGTAGTCTACATTCCTTTTAATTAAAAAAAATTAATTTAAAAGTGCATGCAATGCCAAAGTGGTGGAAAAAAACATGGCAAGAAAAGGGTATAAAGAATACCTACAAGAATCTACCTACAAGATGTTGAGATTGCACGATGAGAGAGCGCTTGGAGCGACCAAAGATGGAAGTTGGATTGAAGGCAATGTCACCATGATCTCGCAAAAAGATCGCAAAATAAAGAAAACTAAACAATTGGGCAAATATGGCAGGGACAACATGCAAATCACAAAAGACTCCAACATTGAATAAAACGTGTGTGCTATGAAGAAGTGGTACTAGAAATGAACACACATGTTGGAGATGACGATGTCGGAGTAGAGAAGTCACCGAAAAAATGAGAAGCCACAGGAAAAATGAAAAATAAGAGGCCACCAAGAGAAGGGAGAGAAGCCACCGAGAGATGTCGGGAAGAGAATTAGGATTAGCCTTACAATTTCATCCATTTTTGGGTAAATGATGAGTCATTTTTCATCCATCCCTCGTGAGGCATGTGTACAAAATTGATTCTACTAAACATACATCCTAGGATCCTTATTTTCAGCCCCTATATTATTTTTACAAAAAAAAAGAATGGCCCATATTTTATACCTATCTATCTTACTTGTAATGGGATTGTCTACTTTTAATGGACCCTTCATTATTTGGAATTCTTTTATAAATTTTATGTCAAACGAATTTAATTCTCCCTATATTATGCCACACGTCGTTCTTAAAATGCACTAAGTGAACCCCCCGTGGTTAGTGGTTGACCATAATTTTGCCATCTTGTGGGTTCATTTGGAGGTTAGCATGTTTATGGTATGCCAACTCGTTAAGTATATCTTATATTTTAGAGTTTTAAAATCTAGTAATATGTAGGTGGAAGGTCCATAACATTATTAAGTGCGTCAGTGTGTTCTCACGGCCCCCGGGAATATAAGCCGGGATGCCGTCAGTTAGCTCACATTTAGACGGGATGCCGTGAGTTAGCTCACATTCAGTCTAAATGTGAGCTAACTGACGGCATCCCGGCTTATATTCCCGGGGGCCGTGAGAACACACTGACGCACTTAATAATGTTATGGTCATAAGAGGGGAGTGATAACATGATTCTAATATAATCTATGTATGGGTGGTGGAAAAGTAAGAAATTGCCACCTAGGTGCCAGACCTCCTTGGCACACACTTACAGTAATTACCTGGCTTATTGGTGTTATATATTGGACTCAACACATGTAATTGGGATCATGTCTTAATGACCGCTTGTGTCAAATGAAAAGCGTGTTCCAGGCCCCACAATCCTAGTGTTATAATGAAACTGGAGTGTTGGGCACATGGCTCAACTTTGTTGCCCCACAACCGTTTTTAGCCATTTGGGAGGCTAGGCATCCATGCAAGCAGTAGTACAACACAACAAAAAAGTGGTTGCTACCAAGGCAAACCATTGCACATGCTATAGAATACAGTAAAAACACAACCTATATTTTACCCCAACGCAAAAGACACACTACTTGTGTTTCACCCAATGTTAGATATACATACATACATATATATATAAAATTTACAACACTCTTTTATTGTCGTGTGCAAAAGTTTACCTTTGTATTGTTACAACCCAAGTCCTCCAAGGGCCGCCTAGGATGTGGAAACCCAAGCCATGTGCCCAACCTCTTGAGGGGTGGGCAACAACTGCAACTTTTACTTTACTTATTGTTCCGTTGAATACTTCTAGGTAGGGTTAACCCCAAAGTGACATAGGATATTCCTTGAGGAAGAATCCCTGTAGCATGTGGTCATTTTTGAAATTTTCTTTGGGGAGATCGATGGCTATAGATGTAAATCCAACTGTATAAAGGGAGGGTGTAGTAGGCTACAGATAACCTCAAAAATTTAACTATCCATTCTTTTTTTAGTAATTGTTTTTTGCATCGAAAGCACCTGTCAGTACCGAACAACTTGTATGGTTTCTTGGGCTTTTCTCGCTTCATTCCTAGGCATGGCCAGCGACACTCCAAATTTCACGGCGACTGCAAGTAAGAAATTTGAGCTCCACATACTAGCTCCCCTCTCCCCTTGAAAAATTTGCAAAAACTACGTAACTCTGTTGTACTCGATGTCGTGTACATAGAGTTGTCGGAAACTGCAAACATAAGAGCATTTCTTACAGAAATTTGGGAGAATTTGTGAAGCGAGAAATATGCAAATCCAAGTGGACACAGTACAGCTCATAGCAAGTGCAACTTCAGGAAATTTTTCGAGCCACTTTGGGCGGCTAGATCTTTGGCCAACGAACTCCAAGTACACGTGAACCATGTAGGTAGCCAACACCCGGGAAAGCATGATACTCATCCTTTCGAGCTTCATAGAAATTATAGTCCAACCTCAATTTTTTTGTTTTTGGTGTCATTGGGTTGATCTCGTAGATTTGTACAATTGTTCTTTATTGAAATTTTCTAGAACATTTCGGCAAAATGCCTTCAAATTTGGATTGAAAATAGTTGAGGACAGTTTCTATCCTCCATGTCACTTTGGGGTTAAGTGTGCTAAGTCAAATGTTTCTCCTGCGGCGGCCTCGGCAGGGTAGAGTAAAGTTACCTTTTTACCCGGGTAAAGGTGTAGAGGTAGAGAGTAAAGGTAAGGATATGACCATGGGTGTCGCAACCCTTGCTAGTGCCCCTTAATTATCTTGACCATTTCTCAATTCTAGCAAGGGTCATGAGCGCTAACCCTTAGCATTCCACTCATGCAAATGGTTAGCTCCCCATACCGCGGACCTCTTAGCTCACAGGTGGGGGACCAACCCTCCTACACTTGCATTCGAGACTCTCCCCTTAGTCGGTAGCCAACAATTAGATGTGGATTTTCATCCATGGAAGTCCAATCTTTAGTTGATCATCGCGTTGCCAGAGCAACACTACAACAACCTGAACCATACTAGGCAACTATGCCCCCATGTTTAGCCAACGCCCGTGAAGGCCGTGCTGTTCGGCCTCAGGTGGGTTCAGCCGGCCATGCTACCTCATCCATATAAGCCTCTAGGACTTTGGACAGGGCCCCCACTCCACCGTCAAGTAATCTTTTGTCTCTCTCCCAAGAGTTGGGGCCAAGTAGACATTTTCCTTAGCCACTGGAGGTGCAGTACTCCAACAGCTTCAGTCCTCCATAACTTCCTTGTTTGGTGCCTGAATCTAACAATTGACCACTCCATGTCATTTACCCTTCACGTAGATGCCAATGGATTCCTTACTTGCCCCATTCAAATAAGTATTGAGGAAGTTATGGGTGTTCTAACCTTGATAGTCCCGGGTGCCACTCCCAGGTCACTGTTGTCCCAGGGCGTTGTCCCAAAGCAATGCCCCACTCAAATTGCCATATCTCCTAGCTCACACCTCTCATTGAGGTGTTCTTGAGCATTCTATGGCTACTCATAGCTCATGGCCTTACCCTCATGATTCCTAGTCTCCGTGGGTGGGAGGCATTCTCAACGCCCGGGGCCCTCACCCACACTAGGATCACTTGGGCCCTCTCACCAATGGCGCCACAAGTCCCGGTGTCACTCCGGGGTCCCCTTTGTGCCCATGGTGTTTCGGGCACTCCTCATGGAGAGGTGCGCGACAATGGGGTAAGGTAGAGTTAGGGTAGAGGTAGCAACGGCAAGTTTACCCGTTTACCCGGTAATTACTTTATAAACAAGAAGTCCGCCACGCAATCCGAATTGGCCTTCTGTTGATTCTAAACCCTAAACCCCGATCACGCAACTCGGGCCCTTGATCTGTTGGGCGTCGATCGCGCCAACTCTTTGGACTACTTCTCGGTTGAGGCAATGACAAGTGACATGGTCGATGAAGATGTTGTTGAGGTGGTTGCCCCACCGGCCCTTGCCTGACACCAACGCAAACGCGCCCGTGGTGAATACATGTGGGAACACACGCATGAGTGGGCGGTGGCCGACGCCGAGGCCACCCGTGCGGCAGAGGACGGTGGTGCTCGTGATGAAGTTGAGATTGACGCCTTCATTGAGGCGATTGAGATTGACCAGGACAACTGGGACAAGGAGGTCTTGGATGACGGTGTTGTCGTCATGCTGAACAGGTAGTTCAAAGACTTGGTCTTCGAGACTGATCTCGCCTGGAGCAGGTGCAGTTGGAGAACGCGGGCGAATGAAATGTGGAATAAAATACCTAGTAAGTTGTATGGTAGAGAGTAATTTGCAGATAAAGGATACTATACCAGTTAAAATGCGAATTACCATTAGAAGGGTATAAGGTAAAGGTAGATGGGGGCCAGCAAGGTGAAAGTAAAGGTAGACGGGGACCATCAGGGTATTGGCATGGACAGATTACCCGATTACCTTTTACCCTACCTTGCCGAGACCTACTCCTGCCTCCCAATTACAGTAAGAAAATACAGCTGCACCTCTACGTCAGATGTGACAAATTGTCTCGAACTCACACGATCATGAACTAATTAATTAGGGAGTCTAAGAAACTTATTTCCTCACTTTGTGGGAGAGATGCTTCTCGATCTTCTATTTGTGTGTAAGAGAATGATAATGCTGTCCCTAATACCTGCTCTACTCGAAGTAAAACAGTCCAAAATTCAAACTCCGAACCTTCCTTGCAGTTTCAATTCAAAGGAGGACTAGTCATATGTGCAATTGTGATGATGGTTTTTCTGAGATTTGGGTGATGGATTTAGTGTATGTTGGACTGATTTTTTTATTTAAAATTTTGGGCGATTTTCTGTTGATGAAAAGTATGGTACACCTCATATAATTTCTTTGCTTCCTTAGGGTTCTAGTGTAAAGTGAACTTGGATCATTTTAGCTTCTTGGCTAATCAAAGAATTTGTAGATCATGGTTCAAGTGTCTTCAAGCTTTAGTCTAAAGTGGTCCTCGGTGATTCTAGATGGAGCTTAGGAGAGAAACGAGAAATGAGACCAACACAATGATCGGATTTTAATGTACATACAATTAAACAAAGGACTAAAGAGGAGCCAAGTAACCTACAAAAAATAACCATGAACCAAAGGGCACTAGCACAATGGCCTCGGGGAGATCACTCCATTGTCAAGTTGAACAACCACGTGCGATCATTTTACATGTAAAAAATGTAAAAAATGTAAAAAACATCACCAAAATGGGTCACAATTTTATCAATTTTTTTCATGAGTAGATATACATGGTACCTGTTACATAGTAAAAAATGGTGACTAAATTTGATGATTTGTTTTTTTTAATAAAACATACCGTTTCTAACTAGAATGACGCAGAATTGAACTAAAAACATTGCTACAAAAAATGAAGATGACTAAAAATTTCAAAAAAACATACAAAAGATATCATCAATGGTTGTGTATATGTAGAAAAAATATCATAAAATTTAAAATTATTTATGGCATGTAATATAGGGGTAGCAAACTTTGTTCGCACGTGGTGTTCAATATGACAATGGAGTGATCTCCCCAAGACAATGGCAAGATTCAACACTATCCTGAAACCCAGTTGCAGGGCATGAAACATGCAAAAAGGACTAGTTTCAAAGTGAGGTTATTTGTCTTTGGTTGGTATTCCACAAGGCGGCAATGGTAAATGTGTGGCGGGGACAAAACTCTCATGAGGTTGATCAAGGATGTTCTCATGCCCCGATCACACCAAACTTTCCGTCCAGTTCTGGTTGTGAAATTGTTGGTGATTATGTTCAAAAATAGATGTTGGCCCACCACTTTTCACACTATTACAGTTGGAGATGTCGACGGATGGTGCCAGAAGTGACTGGTGTGATCAACCCCTCATTGTGGCTTGGCAATGGTTGAGTTGCTAGTGCATAAAGTCTTTGAATGTCCGTTTACCCAACAAGTGTAGTGGTAGGCAACGAGCATCATGTGGCAACTTCTTGCTAAAGGGGGTCATCGGGATCCTAGATAGTTTTTTTTTTCCCTTGTTGTAATGGACTCTTTGATGATACCTTAGGAGGTTCTTTGGGATTAGCTTCTCCTTCATAGTGGTTTGTCCTCGGCTTGCCTTGGATTATTTTCAGGCAACATATTGATTTGGTGTTTAATGACGTTACGTGGTCCTTTTTGAAAATTCAACAAGTGATGTGGGATGCGCTTCTTGATTATGGTAGGAATGTTTGGCAAAAGGCGAAGGATGTTTTTGCAAAATCTCTAAAGGTGGCTCAAGATGATGGCCCAAGAAGTTTGATTTGGTGTGGTATGTTAGGAAGTTGATTGCTTACGGGAGAGATTTGGGGGTTACTTGGAAGGCTCAGTCAATTGGCTTGATTTCCCCTTGGGATTTTTTTATGTAGATTCTCTTGTGGACTTTGTAATGGTTATTTTTGGTTGCAATCAAAGGTATTCAATTTGTACCAAAAATAAAAGAAAGAATATACAAACAACCCTAGCAAATTACTATTCTTTCACAAGAGTTAGCTAACCCGGTATGTAGCTTATTAGTCTCACACCCACACCGCTCAATTACAACTACCCAAGGGTTGAGTGATTCAAGAGATGAGTTGAGGTTGACTGTCCAAATCTTTCAATCGGCTTGCCCAAGTTCAAAACATGAGATTAATCCATTTGAATGTTATGATTTTATGGCTTACACCATTAGTGTTTCATGATGACTAATCTAAGATAAGATATTGTCATACATTATTATTATTATTATTATATAGCTTAAATTGAACAATGGAAATGATAACAAAATATCACTTTGTCAACAAAAAAAATTATTTTAATAAATTTCTATGCTCATGATGGATGCTTTATATACTATGTGGCCCACCTCATAGCAGAAGGGAAAAGAGGTGGGGAAAATGAGAGGCGGACATTCAAGAAAAAAATTGGGCTAATTATTGGTAGAAAGTTAGTTAACATTATAAGAGGGGGTGAATTAAGAGCTTTAAAAAAAACAAGGTCCAAATTGTTGGCTAACTTCTCCAATTTGTTAACTTTTATATGAACCTATCTAGGTGGTGCGGGTGTGACATTGATTAACTTCCATCATATAGATTAGCTACCTCATATGGTAGCTAATTTCTTCAAACTTGTCAATGCATGAAACATAAAAACAATGTAACAACAATTGTTGCTTACTTTGACCAAAGTCAATGAAGATTCTCTTACTCTTTAAATGATCATATAGGTCCTCCCCAAGCGTATTGTTTATTGAGCATACAATGGGATCTATATAATGAGCACATAGTCCAATCTCATCTTAACACATGTCTTTTTGTTGTCCATTCATAACTACAATTCTGGTCACATACCACTCAAATACATGTTCCGATTAAGAAGAATGACCATGTAATTCCCACTTAAGCCTTTTAGTTTATATTAAGCATGTAGAGAGTAATTTGGTACTAAGTTCCATACATTAAAGCGCCAAGTTACGGTGGAAGTGCCCAACTCCATCAATGACCCAATTTTGGCATCTCTTTTTGTATCCAACCTAGGCATCTACAAACTGCAACACAATTGCCAATGGTTTATTGATACTATTCAGGTTTACTTTAATTCAAAATTATTCATGTTTAATTGGTTTGTGGTTTGGCGAGGATCACAAAAGCAAGCATCATAAAGACACATGTTTACAAGAGATTGGACTACGTCTTCAAATACTAGTAACCACTCTACACTCAATAGTGAACATTATTGAGAGAACCTCTGTATCTAGTTACGAAATCAACAAACATGCACTTCCGATAACCATAACTAAACAACAAGAGGTCTGATTTTCAATCCGATTTTTGTAGACGTTTCATTGTCAATTTGCCAATGCAACCTGAGTTTTTTCTTGGTGTACATCTAATCAGTAGAAGTTGAAAAACGTGAAAATGACCCAATAACACCCACACACCTTAGGTGAGCAACAAATGGAGTAAAGTTCTCATCATAATCCTCTTCTTTAGCTTGCACTTTTTCTTGCTGCTCTAAATGCGGGATGATGTCACTCTAAACGATGTCACTCTAAAGAATGCCACTTCGAGTTAACAAAACCAAAGATCACATGTCTAGGTGTGGCTCATTCGGTGGTGCATGCTTGTTGTTATGCACGCGGTAACCGATTTTCAATCCGGTTTTTGCAGATGTTTCATCGTCGATTTGCCAATGCAACCTGAGTTTTGTTGTGAAAATCGAATCGGTAGAAGTTGAAGAACGTGAAAATGACCAAATAACACCCACACACCTTAGGTGAGCAACAAATGGAGTAAAGCTCTCATCATAAACCTCTTCTTTAGCTTGCACTTTTCTTGCTGCTCTAATGCGGGATGATGTCACTCTAAACGATGTCACTCTAAAGAATGCCACTTCGAGTTCACAAAAACCAAAGGCCACGTGTCTAGGCTTGGCTCATTCGGTGGTGCATGCTTGTTGTTATATATGCATGCGGTAATAACGTAGTATGGGGAAGGGCCCGACTAGGTCCAGTATAGCCTAGTAGTTCTCCTACTTTTGTGCCTACTAGACTTGAGAATCATTGCCTGAAATCCAAAGAATGCAGTTGTGCACCCTGCATGCAACCATAAATAAGCTTTTTAGCACCACACTCGTCCAAAAGGGAATAATAATGCTGAACTAAATGTCGAGAGTTGACTCTGGGTTGCATCATCCACGGTGACCTTATGATGGGCAATTATTGCATACTTGTGTAATTTTTTTATCCACCTGTACAAAGCTAAAAAGTTGTCTCTTAACAGGTTTGTTGTGAAGCCATATGGGTAGACTTCCACGTGTCGACCATTCATGCGAATTAGGAAACTAGACTTTTGCCGATCATGTCGGCAAGCATATGAGACTTAGAGCTCATCCACACTTACTGGTGCGGGTCACCAGTGAACGGTTTCTACCAGTAGGGGCCACTTTTAGAGTTGGTTTAGCTAGTGAGAGTCACTGGATGTAACCAGTGCTGGTAGGAACCGTTCACTGGTGGCCCGTACCAGTAAGTGTGGACATGCTATTGGGCAACTTGCCTTGCATTGGTGAAAATTGTCTTGCGTTGGTGGATGAAAATTTTGGCGAATCTAAAAATCTACCATTGTAGGTGATTTGCAAGAAATTCATTCATCAACACAGGATGAGTTGTTAGGTCTCATATGATGCTTATAGTGCAAGCTTTTGGAATTAGAGCATCTGCACCGTCGACTGCACTAGTCACTCAACCACTCCTGCTTTTGGTGGTGTCCATGAGCGTGTGGGAACTACAGAGCCACCGGTCACGCCAAAGCTCATGGGCTACCTTCCTAGACCACATCATAGTCCATTGTCTCATACCCTGGCCACACTGGGGTGCCTAGGCCCAACCAGCCAATGGCTACGGCTTAGGGAGCAGCTGGCCCAGCTACCCCGGTGTGGCACCCAACCATCCAGCTCCTCAAAAGGAGCTCGCCGGCAGGCTGCCCGACATTGTTTTACATGTTGTCCAAACCAGAAGATTTAATGTTTCTGTACTTAAAAAAGGAAAAAAGAAAAGAAAAAGGGGCCTGGCCAGCCTTGGCGCTAGTTGCCGGGGTGGCCCATCAACCTGCTCGGCTAGCCACATCGGGCAGGCACCCCTGCTGGACAGCTGTAGGGGGCGGGGCCTGCAGCCAACTAGCCGAGGCCCAGGCCCGGCCTGGTTGGTCGCCACGAACCCCGGGGCCCACCAGATGGGGTTGGCTGGCTGGGCCAGCCATCCAGCCGGTGTGGCAAGGGTATCAGTATCTTCATGCCCCAATCACACCAAAATTTCCATCTAGTTCCAACTGTGAAATTGTTGGGGATTATGTTGAGAAATAGATATTGGCCCACCACTTTTCACACTATTACAACCGGAGATGCCGATGGATGGTGTCAGAACTAGCCGGTGTGATCTCTCTCTCTTTCACTCACTCACACACTCACTCAAACATGGAGCCGATTGTTAATTACAGATAAACCGATTGAGTTTGAGAAATAACCGATTGAAGTTTAAGACTTCATGGAAAATTACCGATCATTTTAAAAGAATTTAGAGAATATACCTAAATCAATGGAGGAAAAAACAAATGACACTAGGATCTCGACTGATTATGCCCAAAATTCTCCTTGGATACTGCTCCACAACTACCCATGGGCCATAGCCAGTCAACACATCAGCAAATGCAACTAAATTAAGATCTGGGAGGTGCAATAACGGCATCATTAGTTCCAAAGGATCACTCAATAGCCAGTTCTGTTTGAGCCAGGCAGCATGTAAGGTAAGTGTGCCAATGACCGCACGGTCAATCTTCAAATCCTTGTAAATAATAATTTACAAGCGTAAATCGTTTCAAATTTTGAAGGATTGTTAATTGTGAAGTGGGGATTCTCCTACAAAAAATAAAATTAAAGATATTATGATTTGTGAAAGCTATCACAAATTGAATCCAGACATACACAGGTGGATCTCAAAAGCTTATTGAGCCCTTCACCACACACCGTGCGGTACCTATAATAAAACACCTAATAGTGATGGTGATGAAGTTCCCTCGGGAGTTCTCATGAATGAAATTTGTGCGGTGGGTGTGCGGTCCTTGGGTTGCGTTCGGTCATTGGCAGCATCACTCCACTCTCTTGCGATCCTTGCCCTCTGCCCACTCTCCACACTAAATAGGGTCATTAGTGTGACGAACACTAATTTCTCTAACATTTCATAAATATATATATATACATTGAACTTACCTATATCATGATCAAAATTGTAATATTGGACCCAAATTATTGTAGACAATACATTATTACAGTTGGACCACGTGTTTCCACATGTCAAAAAGGTGAATTGACTTTATCTCAGTAACTTGGAACCACAAGAAAGCCACTCTATTCAAAAGGTCACACCAATGACCCTATTTGGTGTAGGTGCAGCACTGCAGAGCCTCTCTTCCAGTGGAGCTCGGGGCGTTGGAGTTGATGCTCTTGGGATGAGCTCACATTACATATTGTTAGTCAAGCACTTCCATGTGGAGTAGGATGTTGAAACATGAGAGAGAGAGAGAGAGAGAGAGAGAGAGAGAGAGAGAGAGAGATTTGTCATCGTTGTCAACATGCCATTTGAAATGTGGTCGTTATCCCATATTACTCCACTTTTAAATGTTGCATGAGTAGATGTATAGAAGTTTATCTTGAGATTCTAGAAAATGAAAATAAATCCTGCCAAAATAAAAATCAACAAGCAAGGTTTGACCAATAAGAATATGTCTCCCTCAAAGAAAATTTAACGTGTAAAATATAACAATTACGGTTCCAGATTGACATGCAAATGCAAATCCTTTTTTTCACTCATATGAAAGTCAATTTTTGGTTCCGGAATAGAGAGGCAATCCAAGTCCCTCTCCTCAAATTTCAACCTCGCCCTACAATTATGCCAACCAATAGTTATCGTTCTCCAATAAATTGAACACAAGTAGATAGGAGATCAAGTTTTGTCATTCAATGGTATTACTCGGTTGGCACGTCAAAGTGTGCTCTAAGAGGTCAAAAAACGATTGCCGGTTGGGTTGTACTAGACCAATTCAAGGTCTTTATACCTCATTAAATGTCATATAAATTAAAGAATAATTGTGTACAATATTTCCACTAGATGAAAGAGATACATGCTCATATGCAATAAGGGCACACTTCTAAGTGCCAGTGAAGTAGGAAAAAAACTACTAGATTGCAAAAAACTTTGATCCCCCTCCCACATGGAAGTTTGCCCTAATTTTCTCTAGAAAAGAAGAATTGGCGACCAACACAATTGTAGGGGCGGTTGATGAAATCTAAGGGAACTCAAGGACTTGACTACCTCTCTATTCCGAAACCAGAAATTGTCTTTCATTTAAGTGGGAAAAATGGATTTGCATTAACCTCTCAATGTGGACATGTAATTGTCGTGGCTTACACTAATTTGTTTTTAGGGTAACATAATTTCCTCATTTAATCCTTGCTCAAAATTTTCATATTTCTTGGATTTATCGAAAAAAATCCTAAAATATCAAGATACAAAGTTCATTAAATCCAAGCTCGCAACTACCAAAATGGATAATTGGGATGGCGACCACATTTCAACTTGCATGTTCGACAACAAGAAAAATCTACTCTCTTGTGTATGAACTTATATTCGACATGTAAGTGCTCAACCAAATAGATGAGCTTGGGAGAAACCAAGCAAAGATTGGCCGACATTGACAAAACGCTATTTATTTGTCGCCATTGGCACATCAAAGTGTACCTTTATACCTCGCAACTGCTATGACAACAACATAATGCTCGGGATGAAGGAAAGGTGTTATCTATCACATTTAATAGGTATTTTTTTGAGTCTTATGAGTATTAGGATGTTAGCTGCACAATGAAGAATGCCATATGATTTTCTTTTCTTTTCTTTTTTGGTCCAAATTTGAAGTTGTCGATAGATTGCAAATTTTTCCTAAATAATGGAGTTAGGTCACAAGGGGGAGGGCAATATGATAGATGTGTTGGCAATAACATAGTCTATGTTCGCGACCTTTGAGGTGAAGTTGGCAGTGACCCGCCAAGCCACGTTGCCCCATTGTATTTTTTCCCCTCTTTTTTCAAGTTTTGGTTCTTAAGGGGAAAAAAACACCTTATCAGTTTTGGTCCAATTTTATCTAATTGGGGGTGGGGGATGGGGAGGGGAGAGGAGGAGGTTGGCAACCCTTAGTTGGTTTACTTTTCTTATTATGATATAAGTATTTGAGTGGTATGTGGTTTGGTGTGGCTCCAGGATCTGATACTAAAAATACGTGTGTTTAAAAGAGATTGGATTGCATGCTCTAAATATGATAACCATTTTACACTCAATAATCAACATAATTGGGGAGACCTATATGACCAGTTAATGTGAACATGAATATTCACTTTGACAATGAATGATATGTTCATACAAGCTCTAGAAACTATGCGAAAGATTGCTACGGCCTCGATGTAGATTTGCTAACCACCACGTACTAATCGTGTGTTTCGTGTCCTACGAGGAAGTGGGCTAGTCATTAAAAGTAACAATTTAAGACCCATCTGTCTAAATCACAACCCCTTCACGTGCGATTTGGAGAAACGATTGACATTTCCATGGAAAACACAATGCCATTAAGGTAGAAATACCCAAACCGGTGAACTACCCTCTACTTGTGCAGTAGACTTCCATCAAAATAGTGAAGTGCCATTTCTGAAATTGATAATTGCGAGGTTGGTAGCTTGAAATGCGTGTACAATCAGTTTAGCCAAATTTAGTCATGTTTGACTATCATCAATCACAGTTCAATGTACTCATGAGTTAACCGGTTTAGGTGATGTTCTGTGTGGAAATGAGCATTACCGTGTTCGGTTTAAGGAGAATCTAGTGAACGAGTAGGGGGTTTGACAAACTTTCCACTTTGAAAAATTGTAGGATTTTTTTTACATGGAATACAAATACGAAACAACTTGCATTCCTTCATGAATCATTCTCTTCTATCTTGGAAAATTATCTCATGATTGTAAGACCATATCTTCAATGCAAATCACCTAATTTTCACGGTTTATGGTATTTCTACCTTATCCTCATCTCATTGCCAACTGGGTGGGTCCACTCCTCAAAAAAGGAAAGATTATTTGGGGCTTAACTTGTTGGACGAGGATGAATGACATGCGAATGACTCATGGTTCCCTTAGCTTGGACCATCCTCATCCTCCTCTTATCCATTATAAGTAAAGTTCATCTTGACGCTTGTACATTGAGTGTCTCTCGAAAACTTCGTAACCTATAAGTACCACGTAAAAGGGAACCAATTCCATTGGTTCCTTGTCACAAGTACTTCTAATAAGTGTCGTGTCCTTCATAGTCATTTGACAAAGATGGCCTATCATATTGTCCTTCTTTACCGCATTAAGGAGCCGGGGTACACCATATGAAAAGTGCCCCGAGCTTTGAGGTTCTATGGCACCAAAGAAAAGAAAGAAAAATTAAGCATTGGTGTTTTCACCGATGTGAATTTGAACCCGTTAATTTTTATATTGTTTTTGTATATGGAATGTGCTTCTTATGACATGATTATATGTAACGTTTTCCTTTAGGAAAATGGATGAAATAGAGGGGGTTTAGGTGTCATCAACGCGGGATCATCGCTTATGATTTTCATTTTCATTTTTGATCTTCTTTTGTTTAAAATGAGGTATGTGAGGATCATACCGGCCTATATGCTCAAATCATAGACACTATTTTTTGTTCAATAGTTTACATAATTAAGAAAGAGGGGAGGGGGTGGAAATATGTGATAACAGTGTGATCACTCAAAGAGAAAGAGAATCTTCATTTATACCTCAAATTTTAACTTAAAAGAATGGATGTTGACTAACACCCCATATGTAATTTGCGGCGATACACAAAGTGTAGTCAATGTACAACTATGATGTACATACCATAGGTTGGAGTTTCGTAGTGTCTACGTAAACTTGTCCATCATGGATGATGGGGCTCTAGTATAAACAAAGCCCTTGTAGGGGTGAGGGCCGATCCATTCCAACTAGACCCACTAGACTAATTTTAAGACCTTTCGACACCAATATTTAGTATTTTCAAATATATGAAAATTAGTCTATAGAATTGCCACTGCGTATTCCCCTTTCCAATGGATTAGTTCATGTAGATATCACAATGCTCTAGCCCATGTCATGCTCTAAATGCTTTACCATTGTACCAACATGGAGGCTTAGACAAGATAACATTATATATATATATAATGCCAGCAAACATTAAGTGTTGGTGTGAATGAGGTGCTCTTCACCTTGATCATAGCCCCGAGTTCATATGTTTGTCTGAAACATGTTTATAGAGCTAAAAAGAAAATATATATTCAAATATAACATACTAGACTTTCTCTAAACCCAATAGTTATAAAAAAATGATAACATACCTAATAACATGTTAGGGCCCATAACATTACTCAGTTGATGAGGTGTGTTTAGTTGCTTTGTCCTCAAATTCAGTTTGAAGTAATGATTTTTTGACATCTAGAGTCCTTATTCTCGAATCTACTACTAGGCCCATGAACACAACTCATCATATGACAAATGTTATGCCTTGAGAGATGGCCCTCCACACAAAAGAATAGATGGCATTTAACTCGGAAGAGAAGTGAAGATTATGTAGCATGTATTGAGAATAAAAATCTAATATGTTTAATTTAGCTCTATGCCACCTCAAGTCAATCTGGCCAAGTTGGTTTAAGGTGCCAGACTCAGGTACTGCTCTGAAGGGTCATGAGTTCGAATCCCACTGCTGGCATATCAAATTCCAACCAAGTATACAATTTTTTATCCACTTTCAACTTTTGGGTAGAACAAGCCTCAAGGTATTGTTCTCAAGGTTTGCTAAATGAAAAACATTTATAGCATGCCCACAGTAGGACCAATGATTGGCCCACATCAATGGGAGAGTGTCCATCTTGATACACTCTAATCTCCCTAATATCACACCTGTGGCAATCAAAGTGCACATGATGTTAAGGAGTATGTAGTGTTAACATGGATGCATGATAATATAGAATTAGCATATCATGTGACATTGTGGAATAACACAAAGTCAACATTGCAATAATGATAATAATGACAATTTGATGTGTGTGAGCTTGTGGTTTGGATTCTTTGGTGGATTACTTTAATGTCATAACATGTGATACCTTGGAGGGAAATATGACAACAAGGAGGGAGATTTAAATTGAGAACATTTGTTCCCTAGGGTTTTAAGATATAAGAGAGGGAGTGACATTAAGGAGGGTGATATTATGGAGGTTAGGGTATAGGAGTTTTTGTGTTGTATGCAATGAAGTGAATGGGTAAAAATGTGGTACATTACATCTTGTGAGGTTATTGTGAGTAGGACAAAAAAACCTTACTAATAGCAGTAAGTTTTGCAAAGAGATAAACTTTCTTTATCAAGAGGGACTCTTCATGCTGCCAAGGAACAACAATTGGCCCTAGTGAGGACATGGCATTAGCTAACACTGGGACTCTTTCACAAGTCTAAGGTAGGCATACTTAGAACCAACACATGACCTAAAACCAATATTATATAACGATTGTCTTACAAGTGAAGCCCCCTACAATGTATTATTGGTGGTACTCAACATTGGTTTTTGGGAAGATACACATTATCCAATCATCATCCTTCCAAGTTTGAATGCTTCATCTTCCAATGCACCGAAATGGGTCATTGATATTGATTATCATTTGAAATTAGTTCAATATGCAATTTATGGTCTATAGAGGACAATGTTATCTTGTTGAAGTTTGTGGCTAATTGGACGAGCTAATGTCTTAAAAGCATCGCCATGGGGCTCGGATTCCATGGCGTCTAGGCAAACATGTCAGCTAGATCGATTCAATGCCTTTGATGCCATTTTTAAAGTCAAATAAGGTAAAAATCAAAGACCGTTTAAGCCATAGAACAACAACATAGCTCAATCGACTTTCACCTTCCCAAATGGATGACTTCACCTAGGCATCATGAATCTCTAGCACATGGTTATCAAGGTGTACATACCCGTCATATATGGTATACTAGTGGGGAATGTGAAATACAAAGGATATGTACACTCTACATTGTTTATGGTATTTTAATGACCCATTCATACGTTGTTTATAAAAACCAAATATTGTAGTAAAATGTTATAGCATTACGTAATTGCAATTAGTAGGTGGCATCAAACATCATATAATGTAATTTAGTGTTTTCATAACTTCCCAATCTTCAACATATAAAGTTGTGGATTCAATAAATCATCCAAGATGTAGATAGCAAAAACAAATTGATGTTTTCTGTACATTCATGAACATACATACATACATACATACATACATACATACATACATATTGAGACCAAGGATTTGTGCCACTCATGTGAATCGGAGGTGAAAACATTGGAAACCCCGTATAACTTGGAGATTTTTTCTGAACACATACGACCACATAATTAGCATCATGAACCCATAATTTATATAGTGAGATTAAGTTGGGATGAATCAATCATAAACCCACTAGGTGGAGGTTTTTTGGTGGACCCACTTACTTAAGTGCCTCAAATCCTAAGCCACTCATTTGAATAATATATTTACCTCAAAATTTATTGTAACAAGATGTCTCGCATTTCTAATTTACATTGAGGACAATTATCATCTGACTCACATAAATTTCAAAGGAAAGGGATGACCTTGGGTGTGCACTTGGTGTGAATCATGTAAACTATGTGAGAGCAAGGAAAAGGTCCACTTTATCCCCCAAAAAATAAAAAATGAATAACTCACAAAGATAGAAGGTGGTCCGAGACGACCCTAAACTACTGGATGATGGTGGAGAGATACCCAAATCTCAAGGAAGAGGTTGGCGGTTCGATTCCCGGCTGTGAAATCTCCTCCTACTTGAGAGACAACTTGCTAGATGGTCAACTGCCTCCTGTGCTTTGGTGTTGGCCTGTCGGCCTTCTGTCTCAAAAAAGAAAAGAAAAAAAGAAAAAAGATAGAAGGTTTGAAATAACCCATAAAAGATTAATAATGTAGCATAACAGTTTTTTAAACAAGGATATTAGACAATGGAGGGTAGGAGGGAGGAAAAAATTAAAGAAGAGAAAAAACTAATATAGGTAGGAGATATTACAACGTATTTAGGATCATGTCATAGAATAGAATTAGGTTTATGCTTTAAGGCAGACATTGTAGGGTATCGTGATGTCCTATAGGGTTTTAGAGGGTTATGAAATGAAATGAAACGAAATGAGATTTATTTTAAAGTCCGGGAAGCCAAAGTTATGGGGTACATATTAGGCCAAGGCTAGGATTTCATATGGGCTTCTCCTCTTTCTTATAAATTGGGTTATTGAGATTTTACGTAGAGTTTATGGGTTAAGGCATTGTTGCCACTCCTTTGGGGAATGAGAGATTGGAGGGGAGGACATTGAGATTGAGTTTTGTGTAAATTTGTTGGGGATTTTAAAAAGTAACTATTGGTTTGCAATAACCTTTGGGTTTTCTTCTTCTTAACGCTTTGGGAAAGTTGCACAAGGTTGGTGGCATGTTTATGTTCAATTGTGTTTTTTTTTGTTGAGTTTTCATAGGCCTGATGAACTTGTTTGTTGTTCCTATGTTTATTTTCACTTGTGATACTTGAAAGACTCTAGTAGTTGTTGGCAATACACTACACATGCCAATATGATTTGGGCGAACAAACCCATACACTCGTTCCTTGTTGGATGCCTAAACCCTTGCTTCCAAGGAACCAGTGTACGGGTTGTTTCGCCCCAGCCATGCCAATATGTTGTCATCGGTTCGATTCCCGGCTGCGAAATCGCCTCTCTACTTGACGGAAAATTAGCCAGGTGATCCAATGTCTCATGTGTTCCCAAAAAAAAGACAATTTGTTGTCATTTTCTAAATACGGTAGAAATAAAATTGATATGAAATATAGAGTACCAATAAAACCAACACACCACATAATAAAGATCAACCTCCACACAGTAAAGCTAAACTTTGAGAATTGCACAATCGAATGGTCCTCACAATTCCCTTTTATAGTAAACAATAAGTCCATAAGCACCCTTTGCTTGCACGTGGGTCCACAACTCTACACTAAAAAGTGGACCACACAAATTCCTATCCACAATTAGTTAGACTTTAACACTCATAATATTGTAGTCTGATAGCAAGTTGGACGAAAACATAATTAAGGAAATATCAAGCCTAAACTTTTCTTTGAAAATTGATGGGTCTAAAATGAAAGGAAACTATCATATGATGGGTCTAAATTTCATGGTGGCCTAAATGAAAGGAAAATATCAATAATGTCCAAAATTTAGAAAATTCAAGAGCCATAATTGGCACACTAAAAAAACTTGCCCTTAACCCTAAATGTTGACATCGCATACTTAGCCATCATGAATGAGTGAAAAAACAACTTTAAATAGATGGATTTGTATGAAGCATATGTTTTGTGCCTATATGTGTGTCTATCTATATATATATATATACTATGCCTGATTTTTCATAAAATGTTTCATATGTAATTCCTTTTTTCTAAATTGATAATTTATTGGGCATATTTTACCCATCATGCTATCAACCTACTGTAACATGTGTATTGTGTGACATCATATAGATACAAATTAAGAATGAATGTTGATCAACAATTAAGGTTACTTGGTTGAATTTTATCCATCACAACTACATAAAACAAACTTACTAAATCTAGTAATCATCTTAATTGGACACATGTATATGAGTGGTGTGTGGGTTAGGTGTGGATTCAAGAACGAACAACAAGAAAAACATGTATTGAATTGCTTTCTGACAATGGCTTTGTCCCAGGGGGTGGATTCTTCATGCCTCGTATGAAGGAACTAACATAAGTGTGAGAAGGATTATTATTTGAGGCATTAGTGTATGTATAGTATACATAAGGGAGAGATGTTGTTTTGTCAAGTGTGTGAATTTAATAAGGCTACCAAGAATTTTGGAGTAAAGGTAGTTGTACAAAAAGAGGCCCCTAGGTTTAGAAAACATACAAGACAATTGATGTGCTAGTTTCATCCAATTTATGTTTTCATCCATTGTCGCCATATGGTAATAGTCTCTAATCACTTGTATATGTACTAAATATGTGTTTAAATTTATGACGTATATTTTTGTACACAGTGGAGACATTTATCACATTAAATTGAATAAATTAATATAAATATACGAGCCCATTTTCTAGCTAGCCTGTCGTCAGTAAGTATACATTTGTTTTTCTCTACAAATTCTCGTATATAAGGGGTTTATTCATAGTCAACCACGCACCCATGGGGTTTTGTCAACCATTCGAGTTCAACAACTAACATAATTGAAAATGATCTTTTACAAGTTAACAAGATTTTCATTTTGATATAAAATAACAATTTCATTTGAGCTTGGAAAATAAATAAATAAATACGCCCGTATCATAATACCGGCATGAATGTGACCCCGTTGGCCTTGTGTTGATCACAACGTTCTGTGATGCAACTGAAGGTGTTTTGCCTCCTTTGGGAGGTGGGCTTTGGTGGTGTAATAGTTAGCCTTTTAATATATATAATAAAATTATGGTGGGGAACCGGTGTTTGTTTGTTGTCTAGTTTTCTTTTGTTTAGGATTAGGTATGTAAGGTATTTGATGGCGTTTTGGTGTAGGTCTTTCATGAGGGTTTTGATATTAGTTTTTAGGGATTTTAAGTTTGGTGAGTTTATCTATAGAGTGTTCGTGTATGGCTCCTCTTACTCCTGCTGTGATGGTAATGAGGGGGTTGGTCTTCCATCCATTGTTTTGTATGTTGGTAATTAGTGGGTCGTATTTGGTGTGCTTTTGGGTGGTGGCTTTCTTCGGGGAATTTGTCGTGGCAGTATGTGAATTCTATGAGTTGGACTGTGCGTGTGGGGGAGTTTGAGCTTGGAGAATTACGTGGAAAGATGGGTATAGCCTATGTATGAATTTGCTAATCATCTTGCACTAATCACATGTTTAATATCCTAGGTGAAGTGGGCAATTGGGAGAAGTAGCCACTTAAGACCCGTCTACCTTAGGGCCGCTTCACACACGGAGCAAGAGCAATGACCATGAAAATCCAAGGGCCCTTGAAATTGTCCAAAGCCCATCCCGTGGGAAATAGAATTCCAATTTTGCAATTGGATGAGCCCTCAAGCTTAGTGTAAAGTGAGATTGAACCATATTGAGGGACCGCAATATGTATTATGGACATTCCAATATAGTAGAAAGTCCAGGACCCCATCATGGCAATGTAACATTCCAAGACCCAATGACAAATTACTGCTTGCCATGGCCCCTAGTTTTGCGTCGGTCCCAGCTCTTTTTAATGGATCTAACACAATACCATGTAGACCATGAAAAATTATCCACTCAGTGCCATGTAGATTTTTCATCCATTCAAATTTCGTTGGTTCTTCAGACCCTCATGGTCTAGTGTAAAATAAACTTAGACCCTCTCCAGCTTCTTGATCAATCACATAATTTGTATATCACGGGTCAAGAGCCCTCAAGCTCTAGTGTAAAGTGGCCCTTAGTACATTGTTTGTCAATTAGTGATAATTGGGTCATCGATTTTGTCTCTTTGACACTTTCCCATATGCCACCACAATAAAATTTGTTTATGTGTGGCCAAGCAACGACCAAAGCACATGAAAAACCTCATGGCGTGATGCAGTTATTATAGAAATTAAGGGCATCGAAAGCCTATTCGTTAAGAATGAGCTTTTTTGCCACCAATAAGTGTCCGCCACATGCCTAGAAGATCAGGAAATCGCACTTGTGCCCATGATTGCTCAGCTTCTCAGTGGATGCTTTTTGGTCCTTCTCTTTATTGGCCACTGGGCCTTTGATGTCACACTAGAGACACCAAATGGAACAAGGCCCGTCCACAAATGTAAGCAGGTCTTATTCAAACACTTCCTTTTGGGTGCAAAATGTTTCCATATTTTTTCCAACCACTTCTAGCATTAATCTATGAATTACACCCTAAGCTCCGTAATATCAACCTCCATAATGTCACACACTCTCTAATATCCCGAAACCCTAGGGATCGGATGTTCGTAGTTCAAATCTCACTCCTTATTGTCACATTTCTCTCCCTTATACCACGAAATTTGTCATTAATGCAAACCACCCAAGAAGTCAACCCACACCCTCGCATTGCGCCATGTGTCAACATGTGGAGTGTCACCTTCTTATTCTTAATATTTTTCTTTGTTTTGTGCCACTTGTTGAATGTTGGTGCATGGGTCCGCCACATTGCCCGGGAAGGCCAAGTGGAGTGGACCACACTAGCGTAGGTGACGGGAGAACGAATTCAAATTGTCCTCACATCTCCTTTGTGTTATTCCATAATGTCACATGCTACACTAAATCTATAGTATCACGCATCCATGTTAACACTACAAAACTCCGTAATATCACGTGCACTTTGGTTGCCACACATGTGATACTACAGAGTTTAGAGTGTAATACGACAACTCAACGGTTGCGATAGCAAGAAGTCAATGTTCAACATGCGCTCAACACTAACCATTTTAGCATATTTATATACCCACTTAAGAAGATTGCACACTTGCATTTTGGAAATTTGTCATAAATTGAGTTCTAAGTTCTCCTAATTACATGCTCATGACATTGGATTCGTACAAGATTTGCTAATTGATTGAGTTTTTTTTTAATAAAAAATTAATCTTGAGTTCATTACATATCATAAGATGGTGTTAAAGGTACTACAAGATTTTATTTTATTTGCTTTTTGTTTTTGTTTTTGGTCCAATCTCACCAACAATTTTTTTTTTCTGCACCAATCATAACTCGCACAAGTCCCACAATCTGCCCTAGGACATTCCAGCTTAATTGAGAAACTTGTAATCCATCTCCCCTTTGGGGAAGAACAATCACTCTCATTGACACACTGAGTCCAATACTTCTCACCGCCTCTTATTTTTCTCCAAAAAATAGAACTCCCAATACATAAGTCTACCTGATATATTGGTATCCAATTTTCCAACTACAAAATCATCACTAATGACCCGGTAACATGCATACAAAGGCCATATGTACCTTACTTGCCCGCCCAAGGCAGGCTTCTAACAATCACCCATCATGCACTATCCTATCCTGAAAAACATCTCAAAAATCCCAACGCCCATCACCCTATCTCCATACCTTCAACTTCTTCACATCAAAAATCAACCCCTTTCAATCCTTTATCATCATTCACATGTATATGCCCTCCCACAATGACCACCTTACCCTCCTCCTCAACATCAAACAATACATTGTATACCATTTTATACCCCATACACACCCTCCTTGTGGTTGGCGACTACAACAAAGACATTTTCCTCGCAGATATTTCAAAAATGATGAAATTATATTCTCTACGTGCTTTGGAAGTCCAAGTGGGTATTGTACAGTACTATACCTCCCTAGATTATCCACCCTCATCTAGGTCACACCATGTATATCCCACAACAAATGCATATCAACTCAGTTTTTATTTATTTATTTTATAAATGAACTTTCATCCTTACATGCCCTTGAAATCAACCCCTCTCAGGGGGGATTGTGTTGTACCCCCCTATAACATCCACCTTCACCTAGGCCTCACTGCATAAATATTTCATAGAAAATGCATATCAAATCGGTTATCAAAACATCTTCTTTTTCTCAATATTGATGAAATTCTCTCCTCTACTTGAAGCCTTTAATATCAAAACCACAAAGACGATCATATTCACCTAAGCCCCAACATGGAAATTGCTTAACAGAATGCATACGAACTCAAAATTTTTTAAAATCAATATTGATGAAATTCTCTCCTTTACATGCTTTTGAATC
This sequence comes from Polytrichum formosum, assembly GCA_964035585.1. Classification (NCBI taxonomy): domain Eukaryota; kingdom Viridiplantae; phylum Streptophyta; class Polytrichopsida; order Polytrichales; family Polytrichaceae; genus Polytrichum; species Polytrichum formosum. Next base: position 23,609,546 of record OZ037938.1, read on the forward strand.
AGAACCTCAAGGGTGACATTGTGTTATACCCCTCTAGACCATCCTTGTCACCTAGCGCCCACAACATAATTACATAAGAAATGCATATCAATTCGGTTCTTAAAAATCTTTGTTTTCAATATTGATGAAATTCTCTTCTCTACAAGCCTTTGAAACCAAAGCCTATAGGGGTTTCGAGTGCCATATGCCATCCAACACATATTCTTTGTCCAATCTTTGCTCACTCAAGGACTATTGCTTGGAAATACATTCAAGCATAGTATGCTCATGCAATCTATCTTTACTAAATTCCCTCAATCAAACACATGCACTTAAACATAAGTACCCTTCATTCATGTGAATCACTCACAAGGATCGTGAATCAATAGGCTCATCAACAATCACTATGCTTGATTGATAACAATTCCATCATTTAACAATAAACATTTCGTGATGACTCACATGCCTTCATTCAAACAAGTCTTTGCCTCAACTCTCAGCTTTTACTTCCTTATAAGACAATGGTTTTAGCATATGATTCATGGACTTTGAATATGTGAACTTCCACACTCACCTAGGCCCATCACATGAATTTCATAACAAATGCACATTAACTCGGTTTTCAATCATTTAAATATTGATGAAATTCTCTCCTCTACATGCCTTTGAAATCAACACTTGTGAGGGGATTTGTGCCGTGCCCCTGGACATCCACCTTCACCTAGGGCCCACATGTATTTGATATCAAATACATATCAACTACAGTACATAATGTAGTCCTAATATTGTGGGCCACCATATCTTCTAGAGCCCATGCTAATTCTCATAATGAAATTAAAATTTGCCACATTAATTTTCAGCCCATGCTAAATTTCTAGTAGAAAATTAGCGTGGGTTATAGTAATTATTTTTTGAAAAATGTGGGTGATTATTTGTTTTGGTGCTACTTTTGACGTAAAGTGGCGATTCTATTTTATGTAAGGTATTGGTTAGAAGTCTTCATGAAGACTTAGGGGAAAGCCCGGGGTCTTGGACCCATGGTAATTTCAACTTGACTAAGAAAACTACACTAAATATTGTATTTAATGTCAATCTGGTAACTTTTTTAGTGACACTTTCTATGAATAAGTTTACAAACACTATCATCCCAACTTACTTTCAGTTCTCCAAATGTCAATTACTGATATATTTTGCATCCTAACATTCATGTGATGTAATATTGTCATGAATGATTGAAATTTGGATGAAAAATCACTTAGTAAGTGACAGTAATTGCAACATTGTAAATCTACAATGCCCAAAGGTTTTTACAAGGAATGACAAATAATGTTAGGTTTACATTTAGTGTTGGTGACAATACACATGCGGTTTACAATTAGTATTCAACAAGATGATTAGAATTGGTGACACTAAATACAATATTTAGTGTAGTGTGGCCCATGTTAATTATTTCTAGTTAATTTCCCACCCACACTAATAGGACTATTTAGAGTTGTTTTATTTTAAATCAATTTTGATGAAATTCTTCCGTTTATATTTCTATGAAAGTATCCTCCCAAGGGAAACATTTTTCCATATTACTCTAAAAAAAACAGTTGCTTAGTAGGCCTTGGTGTACACATTAACCTCCCTAATATCATGCCTATGGTAACCAAAGTGCATGTGATATTAAGGAGGCATGTAGTGTTAACATGGATGCATGATAATAGATAATTAGTGTAGCACGTGACATTATGGAATAACACAAAGTCAACATTGCAATAATGACAATGATGACAACGTGATGTGTGCGAGCGCGTGGTTTGAATTCTTTGCTGAGCCATTTTAATGTGACATGTGGATATATGAATAATGTCAAAAATCCATGTGATATATGGGAGGAAATTGTGACAATAAGGAGGGATACTTAAACCGAGAACATCCGTTCCCTAGGGTTTCGGGGTATAAGAGAGGGAGTGACATTAAGGAGGGTGATATTACGGAGGTTAGGATGTATCTTGAGAACCCTATATTAATGGGAACTCCAAAAATAAATATGTACATCATAAAAGTACTACAAGCAATCCAAAAATATTAGTGGGTCAATATAAACTTGGTTATAGGGGTCTACAAGTCCACTGAAATATTCCATAAACTTCAAACACTTGGTGATAAGGTTATGCGCATGCTCATGTCCTAGCTTCTCTCATTAATGCCCTAACTTCCTAATCACACTAATGACATTTACAATATACCACCAAAAACCCTCCACATCCCCAAATTATTTCCATAACCCACTCACACTCCCAAATCGAACAACATAAAAACCACACCAACAATATCACACCTCAATATTGGAACTTAAGCCTATCTACTAATGTAGGCACTAAACTAAAGCATGCCCTATGCAATATAGGAACATGTCTACACGATTGTGTTGATTATCACATTGCACAAGAGCGACGCTATCTTCCAAAATTCACTCATATGACTCATATGCCATTTTAGGCATGGAATTAGATCCTCTCCGGAAACAACCACCTCCATTCATGAAGCTTGAATGAGGCAATTGGAGAAACATGGCTCTTATTTTGTAAACATGGTTGAAGTCAAGATATGTGCTACTCTTCTTTTGTGACAATGAACAGGGAGAACCGACCATTAAGGTTGCGGCTTCCATAGTCGGCCATGTCCATTTAACCGCTCACTAGGGTCATGTACTGCTGACATGGATGAGATCTATGGTTTTTAAGCAAACAAAGTTAAAGTTTATGGGGTGGCGGCTTGTGATTGATTTAGAGTCCTACATCTTTAATATGACACATTTGGGAAATGAGGAAACCATCATATTATCAAGGTATCACATATTCAATAATATGATAAATTGGTTTTCTTTGTCATAATAACGAGGCACTTCATGAAAACACACATTAGATAATTTGCCACATATAAAAAATAAATTTTCTCTCAAATGTCTTTACAAATATGCAAATTTATCTCATGAAATCTATGTGGACTTGAAGAAGTAATCAATAGTTTGGTAATGTTGCCACTTCAAATTAACAACATAGATCTTATTGAGCTTCTCCAACATGGTCTCTAGTTTCATTATATCTACATGAGTAAATTCTAATGGGTTGTCCATAGAAAATGTAGCTAACAATTGAGCATGATGTTGAGCATCTGCCAGTTTCACAATAAGTGGAGGTCTCTCATCAAAATAACAACTCGGAATCGGACAAAACTACCACCAAAAGAAGTGAAACTTCAAGGGCTTTCCAACAACATGCAGATCAAAGCAAAATGATAAATATTGAGTTCAAAATGCTCAAAAATAGACTATGCACCTTGAATAGGGTTTAGGTGAAATTTGTTGCGAAAGTGGTAGAAGCTGGTGAGTCTCTTAATTAGGTTTTGAGATAGAGAACCTAAATCCCATAGTTTCCATGTTTTATCATTTTACATTAAAAAATCCTTATATCCACATTTCATATGTGAAAGTTACATAAATTAATATTAACTACATACTTATATATGTGGGACCCATCATATATGCATTTATTACCTATATAATATAACATTTTGAGGGTCCAAGATTGTCGTATCAACAATGTCACAATCCTATTATAGAGATAGATTTTAACTAGAAAGTTTGATTTACAAAATTTGTGTCATTATATCGAGGTTGTCGTCTATCAAGTGTCATACTAAAGAGGTTACGTAGGACTGTACCCCTAAAAGAGTTTTAACGATTGTTGTAGCCAAGTAGCATTGAGATGAGCGGTTATGGGTTAACCTATAGATTAACTATGTGTAACCCTAAAATTTAAGCTTCAAAATTTGCAGCAATTTCCATATTCATGAATTTTTTTTTAAAAAAAATTACATACTCCTTAGAATCTGCTTCTCTTCACAAGAAAAAAAATTCCCTGTTATTACTCCTCATAAACATATGCAAACTCTCTTATTTTATCGGTTATAGATGCTTCAACCATAAGCTTCTTAGTTACAGATGAACCAGTTGAATTTGAGAAACGACTGGAAGTTCACAACTTCGGGACCATCACCGATCATTTTAGAGGAATCTATGGAATATATCTCAAATTACCAAAGAAAAACCACAAGATTGCAACATGTCACCGGTTGAACTTGGAAACACTAGGATTTTGACCAATTATCCCCAAAAATCTCCCCGGACACTGTTTTGTAACTAGGTTGAGACTACTTCCATTTTTTTATTACAAGTGCCTCACAAGAGAGTTCCAAACAAAACAAACGTTTCCTTAAATATGGCAGAGTTCTTTTTCAAAACACCATGTAACACTTGATTAGGCACACACAAATGTCATTCTAAGCACCAGCTAAGCTCAAACTGGGCCCCTGCACCTAATCACAAATTTCACTTCGGCATTCTTCCTCATTTTGCAAAACAAACAGAACAAGTTCTTAAACTTGCTGAATCCAACAGATGATAAGTTTGAGTTGGAAGTGCCCACAATATGCACATATATATATATATATGTTGCATAACTTGACAAATAAGCAGTTTAGCAGAAACCTTTCTCAGTGAAACCATCAGTGACCACATATACTCAAAGAAGTTGCAGGTTCGTAATGTTACAAAGCTAAGTCACTTCTGTATGCCTTGCAATAAGAATCATCATGTCCACTAAACAAACTTGGCAACCCAAAACTATGACACTGTTGCCTCTTCTATCACATGTATCGTAACTGCAATGAACCAACTTCACTGCTATAAGTGAATCATTTGCAGCTGTTGGTTGCAGATCAACTAGAAAAGTCAATGATTATGTAGCGAGGAACACATACATATCAGCCAAAGAGGTGACTGAACCTACTAAACTTCCATCTCAAAAACGAGATCAAAGATAAAAACTCTTCATTTTGAGGCCCCGCAAGCAGGTATACTTGACAGGGGTGATGAGAACTGGAAAATTGGTATCCGAGTGCGGTGTATATACCTCGTATTGAGCAGCAATACTCTCTAAATTTGATCACATCACATGAATTTCGAAATGACTCACCAGTGTATCCAACGACCAAAACTAACTGCCAGATCGGCAAAGCGTCCTAAACCCTAAACCCTAAACCAGACTTTCCAATTTTCAGTAGTGAATTTCATATGTTGTTAAACCTGCTGCAAGTATGGAAGCCCTCTCTCACATGCAGCCAGAGTGATGAAAACATTAAAGTTTCTAAGTCTACACTTTTTTTAGCTCCATTATCTGCAGCCCAAATTCTCAACCCCAATTCAGCTCAGAAACTTGAACCATCTAACCTTTGAAATCTTTTAGTTTATGATATAGATGTGAATTCAATGGCTGAAGGTTGTTTATTAAAAAAAATCCCATAAATACATATCTCACTCTCTCAGGGAAAAATCATGCAGATGCCTCTAGATCCTGTCTGTATATCCACAAGAAAATTTCACAAATTTATACATTGTGAACAACCATTCTTGAAGCAACCGGTGAAGAGAGTTTTCCGAAATCTCATGAAGAGCCATTTATTGAGCCAAATTCTTTATAAGAAAACCCTTGTATCGAGTAGGTACCCATTTTCCCATATGTAACTCAAGTTATAGATTTTTTGGAACATGTCAAGACACCCTTCAAAAGCCCCACAGTAAAAAAATGATCGACTTTTGACTTGTAAGCATTTAGGGGTTAATCAAATTGATTGCCCTCATACCTGAGAAATAGAGATAGAGCACAACAATTTATATAAAGTCTCACTGCTGAGACAGTCCCCAACAAGACCCTCTCACAGTAACTGACTAGGATTTCAGTGGGAAATACCTGAAACTGATGATTGAATGAAACTTCCTCCAGAAGAATATTTGTGGTGGTTTCACACAATATGTAAGGTGTGCAGTCCTATTATGGGCATCTCCAACTCGACACACAGTTTTTTATGCTGGATTGAATCAGGAATCATCTGGCTAGGAACTGCAAACCACAGATTGTCATTTCATGATCAAAGTTTAGATGCAAAAAGTATAGGAGGTCAAAGTGTAGATTCTATCCTCTTTTAAGTCATTGCATAAGCCTTCCCAATTGTGATCACCTTTGAATCTAGAATGGTGCCCACATTTTGAGCTCGGAGCCTGGTCTCATCATGACGCGTCTTTATGGTATCCATTCACTAATCCAAGTCTTGCTATAAACCACTCAAATATAGGTGTCCAATTAGGAAGAGTGACCGTATAAGGCCCACATACCTTAGTGATGATGGCTGAACTCTCACTGGCTTCATCATAACAACACCCAAGTGAGTAATGCAATCTTGAATCCCAAGGCAATTAGCAAATAGGATATAAGGCGGCAGCCATAGAACTAAAACCATGGTGGACTGTCAGGCAAAGTGGATAATGTTGGTGACAGAGGAGAGAAATGAACACAAAGACAAGAAAAAGAAAGATTATTCTCAAATTACGTAGCAGAGTTACCATTGTTTACCTCCAGATATTCCATGGAGCTGTAGAAAACCTACGAAATAGTTTTGAGTCAATCTGCAAATGACCATCACTGCACCTAAACAGTACAACTTGGTCACCCAAACAACTTCGTCTGAACACAGCAGAAAATCAGAAACACCATTTGTAAGGGCACTTGCAATCCTCACAGTAAGTATCCAGATACTATACTCGAGTCTGTCTTACTCGTACCTACATAACAACAGAAAGTGATTAGTGGTGGAAGATCTGGTATAGATAGATATTCCAAACTTCGTTGTTCCCAACAGCAGATTTTCCTTCACACATGTGCAGGGATGCACATAGGCATGGCGTCCCTTGACTAGGTTTACAGGAAAAACCTTCAAAATTTGTAAACAATGACGACTGCATAAGCCAAACATCATCACAGAATGGAGAGGAACGAGAGCCATATATTCATAACAGCAAGCCCTCCGTGTAACTCGGCACACTGCATTGCCTTCATGCCATGTCGTTCAGATAGCAAAACATGCAACTGGACTGTTTCACATGGCAAAATAACTAGGTATGTACACAATTACGAATCCTCAAATGAGGCAGATTACAGAATTGAAAGAATTAAAAGCCACAATCACAATTGGCAATACTAAAATGTATACTCACAATTGGCAATACTAAAATGTATACTCACAATTGGCAATACTAAAATGTATACTCACAATTGGCAACACTGAAATGCATAGTCACAGTTAGCAACACTAAAATGCATACTCCAATTGGCAACACTAAAATGAATACTCACAATTGGCAACACTAAAATGAATACTCACAATTGGCAACACTTAAATGCATACTCACAATTGGCAAAACTTGAACATACTCAACGTAAAAACAACACTGACAAGAAACCACCATCAAACCCAGTTCATACAAAACAGATCTCCTATGACCACACCAAGCAGAATAAAGAAAATTGATGTGTTAATTTCGTATGTAATTCATGGTACAAGTCCGTTTCACTTCTGACTATGCACCCGCTCAAAGAGCTGGAATGTATCTATGCAGCAACTCAGATTGTCCATATACAACTTCGCCAATCTGCTTCCACTAAAGTAGCAAAAATGCAGTTTCGTCCGTAACAGGGAAGGTCCACATACTGGGTTGCGCAGCCTATTCGACTCCAGTGCCTAAAACTACACCGATGGCATTCTCTCTTCCAAAAACTATAGGAATTGCCCAGGGATAACTAAAATAGAAAACGAAAGTAGTTTTCATCACCCTCGCTACTTGGCTTCTCATATCAATGAATCAATAATAGTTTCAACTATGGAGTGACAGAATTAAGGTCAAGTTCCATGAGAGTACTAGTACGACCTACATCTAGGTCTTGAAATGAGTACGTCGTGAATCTCCAGGTGCCAAGTGCAGTGTAAGTCAAAGAATCCATGTATTCCCAAACACTTACAACTCTTCATGGTCTTCACTGTCTTCGCCATCCTCAGATCCACCGCTCGGACCGGCCTTTTGGTACAATTTCGTGATGATAGGGTTACAAACGCCTTCCACCTCCTTCAACTTCTCCTCGAAATCTTCCTTCTCTGCGTTCTGGTTGTCGTCCAACCATTCCAGGGCGTCCTTCATCGCTCCCTCGATCGTCTCCTTGTCCTCCGCCTCGATCTTGTCCGCCAACTTGTCTCCCAGCTGGTTCTTCATGTTGTACACGTACGTCTCCAGGCTGTTCCTAGCGTCGATCCTCTCCTTCACCTTCTTGTCCTCCTCAGCGAATTCCTCTGCCTCCTGGACCATCCGGTCGATGTCCTCTTGGCTCAACCGCCCCTTGTCGTTCGTGATCACGATCTTCTCCGACTTTCCTGTCCCCTTGTCCTCGGCCTTCACGTTCAAAATGCCGTTCGCGTCGATCTCGAATGTCACCTCGATTTGGGGGGTGCCCCTGGGCGCGGGAGGAATGCCCGTCAGATCGAACTTTCCAAGCTCGTGGCAGTCCTTCGTCAGACTGCGCTCGCCCTCGAACACCTGGATTGACACCGTCGACTGCTGGTCCTGGTACGTCGTGAACACCTGTGACTTCTTCGTCGGGATCACGGTGTTCCTCGGGATCAATTTCGTCATCACTCCTCCCACCGTCTCGATTCCCAGCGTTAGAGGCGCCACGTCCAGCAACAAAATGTCCTTCGTCTCGTCGCCTCCCTCTCCGCTCAAAATGCCTCCCTGCACCGCCGCCCCGTAAGCCACCGCCTCGTCGGGGTTCACTCCCTTGTTCGGCTCCTTCCCGTCGAAGTAATCCCTCAACAGCTGCTGCACCTTCGGAATGCGAGTGCTGCCTCCCACCAACACGATCTCGTGAATGTCGCTCTTTTGTAGGTTAGCGTCGTCCATGGCCTTCTTCACCGGTCCCATCGTCTTGCGGAACAGGTCGTTGTTCAGCTCCTCGAAACGGGCCCGGGTCAGGGGCTCCGAGAAGTCCACTCCGTCGAACAGGCTCTCGATCTCCACGCGCACCTGGTGCTGGTTGCTCAGAGCCCTCTTTGCCCTCTCCGCCTCCCTCCGAAGCTTCCCGATCGCCTTCTTGTCCTTGCTGATGTCCTTGTTGTGCTTCTTCTTGATCAACTTGATGAAGTACTCCATGATGCGCTGGTCGAAGTCCTCCCCTCCCAAATGCGTGTCTCCGTTTGTCGACAAAACCTCGAACACGCCGTTGTCGATCGTCAACACGCTCACGTCGAATGTGCCGCCCCCCAGATCGAACACCAGGATGTTCTTCTCCCCTCCCTTCTTGTCCAAACCGTAAGCGATGGCGGCCGCCGTCGGCTCGTTGATGATGCGGGCCACGTTCAATCCGGCGATCACCCCTGCGTCCTTCGTTGCCTGCCTCTGTGCGTCGTTGAAGTACGCGGGCACCGTCACCACGGCGTCCTTGATCTTCTTTCCCAAGTACGCCTCCGCGGTCTCCTTCATCTTGATCAACACCATGGCGCTCACCTCCTCGGGAGTGAACACCTTGATCTCTCCATCCTTCACCTTCACCTGGATGTTAGGCTTCCCGTCCTTGTTGATGATCTTGTAAGGGAACAGCTTGATATCCTTCTGTACCTCCTTGTCCTCGAACTTCCTGCCAATCAACCTCTTCACGTCGAACACCGTCCTCTCGGGGTTCACCGCGGCCTGATTCTTAGCCGCCTCGCCGATCAACCTCTCGTTGTCCGTGAATGCCACCCACGATGGGGTGATACGGTTACCCTGGTCGTTGGCTATGATTTCCACATGCCCGTTCTTGTAAACTCCCACACACGAATAGGTCGTCCCGAGATCGATACCGATCACCGTCCCTAGCTTCGACGCCTCCTCCGCAGCGCCATAACTCGCCAACAATCCCGCCGCGAACAACACCGCGAACACAAATGCGCCCCTCATGGCTGCACCCTTCGCCCAACCCCAGGGGAACCCCCACAACTAACCCTAACTTCTGCAATGCCTCTCGCAAAACAACCCAAAATAAATTCCAGAGCCCGCACCACGGCCTCCGCGACTATACTCCGGAGAACCCCGCAGACCCTCGCTGCAATCGTCGGGTGGTTGGAACAATGCGAAAGCGGGAGACGAATCCACAAAGCGGAAGCGCGGGGGCGAGGCGTTTACATAAGGAGCGTCCCTGGGAGACTTGCGCGGTTGAAGGTTGATGGCAGTATGGTGACACTGGGATCACACGTGGCGCATGGTGGTTGGCAGAGGAGGAGGAAATGAGTCATGGGAAGGGCTGCTATTGGTGGAGAGCGGAGGGAGGGAGAGAGACTGTGGAAGGTCGGCGAAGGTTCTGGAGTGGTCGTCGCCTCTCGTCACTAAACTCCCCAAGTCTCTCCATGGATTGCATCTTCACCCCCCCAACCTCCTTGATCGAGCTATAACATGACTTTGGCCCCAAGGAAGTTAATTTCTAAGAAGGTTAGAACTTGGCTTCTATTTTCTTTCTTTTTATTTTCTTTTTATATATACAAAACATGTATGTATAAGATAAGAGCAAACTATAACTTCATAAATATCTATGCAACTTCATAAAAAAATAGCACATATCTTTATTTATATTATTCACATCCATAACATTGTTCTATAGAATATTCCTCACATTCAATTTGAATGGTGGAATATTCCTTGGAATAATGTCAGTCCCACATAACACTATTATGATAGAGATGTTTGTAGTTGTAGTAGATTCTTGGGCACTGGATTTTTATCACTATATAATTGTTGCACTGGTTGAGTAATTTCGAGGGCTCTTGGCGAGTAAATTATTACAAATGATAAATCAAGCAATGATTCTAAAAGCGTGAAATACCCAAAACAATTCAGATGACATGAATGAATATCTTGCCACACAAACAATTAGTCTAAAACAAGGAGCTCGTGTAATAAGGGTGAGAATGAGTATTCTAATGTGATGGGACTAATATTAGGGATGATTTTGAAATAGACCGGAGTAGCAAAAATACCCTTACTCATGATCTATGACCTCCTTACCTTATCAACATCAACTTATTATTTGTAGATGATGTATGTGTGCCGGCTAAAAGCTCATAAGTACACTAAATAGTCCTATTGGTGTGGGCAGAAAATTAGCATGGGCCACACTAATTTTCTAGTCAAGGTGGAATGAACGTGGGTCCAAGACTTTGGATCTTCCATTAAGTCTTTATGGAGGCTTCCGACCAACATATTGAATATTATTTATAAGACAAATGTAGTACAAAATCAAATAATCACCTGCATAAATTTAGTGTGGTTTGAAAATTGATGTGGCCCACATTGATTCTCATTATGAGAATTAGCGTGGATACTAAAAAGTTATTGTGGTCCATAATAATAGGACTATGTAGTAATGCAGTTCAAGTAATTGAGGTATTTTCACAACACACAAAAATATACAAATCTAATTAATATTTTATACATAAATCATTTGAAATACCATCACAACTCAAAACATATGTTTTGATATATGATTCTATAAAAGTATCACAAAAAATCATAACACTTTGTGTTATTTTCTTCTATTGATATTGTTAAGCCTTTTATACTTTAACTGAAGTATAACACCAATACTTTTAATTTTTGTTGTTTGCAAATGTGTCAAGCATCATGTTTTTGCTTCATGTAGCATCAACACACCCTCAAAAAAATAGGTACTTCTACCTGCATTTTTTGAACATGAAAAAACACCACTATTTTCTCACCAATTCATCATGAAGTTACATGCATTTGTGGAAATTACAATCGAGTGCATCTTTCATTTCATAACTCCAAAGTGCACATGCACGAAGTATCAATTATTTATGCTTGTATTTTATTATGATATAATTAATGCCTAATTAACCATAAATGTTCCCATAATCATGATGATTGACAATGTGCTAGTCTTTTATAACATGCACAACAATGGGGAAGTGCCAAATCTTCCAATTTCTTCCAAAAATTACTAAAATCTTCTAAGAAGAATCGTGGGGATTTAACGATTGTGTTATCATCATCCTGGATCATTTATCAACACAATAATGAACGTCTAAAGATCATCTTTGTACTTTGCCTTTAAGTTTGTGAATTTTCACTATCGTTCCATATTTATTATTTATTTATTTATTATTAATTATAACATTATCCAATTATATATCCATTGCAATAAAAATTTCAAAGAATTTCAAACCATAATGAGTGTGCTATTATCTTGTGCAGGAGTTGTTGCTCGCATTCTCGGAGGCATATCAAAACAAAGTGCAACTAGAACATGAGTAGGCTCATGTGAGTGGACCCTCCAAGCCTATTTTCATGGGTTTGCATGTCTATATATAGGATTGCCTCCAAATTGTTGGGTAGCCCATAAGTCATTGTATAGTTTGCCAAATAGTTTTTTAATCGTGCCCGTTGAAAGAACCTTTTTTGGGCTACCCAAATGTGTTTTTGGGGCCGTCTGACAAATTATTCTCGCCCTAGAAGATTGTGAAATGCAATGTATATCATTGAAATTGCTTGCTATCTCCATAATTAGGGACACTTTTACCTCACTTACATTAGGTTTGTTATGGAGGAGTAATATCCAATGTGTTTTAGGCATGGCTAGGAGGAAAGCCAGTCACCATTCACATCCATGCTCACCACCTCATGCCTTCTCATGTTGCATGTTAATATATGTAAGGAATTTTATATCCCGATTATAACTAGGAAACACTAACAAAGCCTATGTATGTCATAGGTAGTGGAGTACATATTTAATATTCTAACAATCAAAATGCAGACAATCACATAGATATGAATAATGTATGCATACTTATATATCAAATACTTTAGAAGTTGGAAAGAAATATGCATGCACAAGTATTTTGAGTATCTTTATTGCATGTATGAGAAATTTCAAGTTATGTTTTCACACACATATTTATAGTTGCTTGCAAACAAATGTATTACTTAAAACATAAATTTATCATAACATAGAGTATTACATATTACAAAATGTAATGGATTTCATAAGAAATTACTAGCATCTTAGACTTATTCATGGAATTGAACTATTGCCCACTAGATTGCTATCCAATGTGATCTACGCCATGGGATCACGGCTCATTCCAAATCGTTCATAGTTGCAATTTGCATTGAAAGGTTTGCATCGTTCTTACATGACAGTGCGTATCATTTATGATGAATGGTCCCATATAAGGTTGCAAGTGGACATGTTCACATCATTGTCCAGTGTCATGCCATGCTTACAAACACAAGTAAATGAGAGATAGTCGAATCAAATAGGACAAAGTGCATACAACGTTGTTAATACAAATCACACACATAAAGTATTGTGACTCACATATCGAATGACAAAACCCCACCAGGCAAAACGTAAGTTCCAAAACTTGAGCCAATACATCATGGCTTGCTCCCCATTTAAAGTACATATACTTTAAAAGACTCTAGCCAATCCCCAAACTTTTTCGTTGGTAGATATTCCCTCGTCAATGTTTTGGAATGCTTTCCACTCATAGATGAGCACATTAAAACCATTGACTTGGCATGGCCTAATGTGTTTCATGTATTGTTCAAAGAACTGATCCCAATGGAAATCACATGTCATTGTCATTATTTCCATGGGTTCCTTGGGGTTTCTGCTTCCAAAAACCATGTGCACCACATTCCAATTGGCTTGAGCATCATCTACCATAAACCCCTAGAAATAAAGCTTTGCAACTTGATGGATTTTCATGATTGAATATCACACACAACATTGGGACTTTGTCTTCAGATTGCATATCCACAAACTACCATTATGCGTACAAATCTAATGGTAGGATTGTATACATGACATGCCATTGTCATTTGTCCTTGCACCTGCTTTACATTATCAAACATCAACCAAACATCCTCCAAAAAACCTCTAGGTTGCATGCACTTAACCAAGTCCACCATAGAGCAAAGTTTGTTGTTGTTTGTCTTGAAAAGTAAACACCTTGTGTACCATGGCTTGGGAAATAGCTATCATGGATGACATCCACCTTATTGATTCGCTTCAATTATAGAATAAGATCAATGTTGTCTTTATGGACATAATGAGACTTAGAGAAAGCCACATGGTTCCAAGCATTAAAAGATGTAAATGTTCAAAACATGGACATAAAATTTGCATGAGGCATGACCTTTGTTGTCGAACTTGGGGGTTGTTTGACCCTTGTGTTCCAAAATCTCCACTACAAGAGCCTTGGTAGACACCTTCACATGAAAAGAACAATGAACCTCCTCCTCAGCCAAATTTTTCATAATGTCCATAGTCTCCCCACATTCTCCTCGAGCCACTAGTTGATTGTGTTCACCAAGATGTAGACAAACATTGCTAACATTTTACATGTAATATAGAATTTTTTGCGGAGCAAGGACTGACACACTATGGGTTGGTCAGACAATGCTAACAAACAAGAAGTGACTTCTTCACTGAAGGCACAATTTAACTTTGAGGTTGGTTTCTAGTGACACCCATCCACATAGTCATGATGCTAGGAGAGCCATGCAATTTAAGGTAGTTGCAAACATTGTCGGGGCACGCAAAGCGTCCCACACAAAGTGCAACTTTGATTGGGGGGGTTTGTGATCATTATTGATGTTTTTTTTCTTGGTTACAGTCCACACATGAACATTGTAACAATGATCCATTCCAGAGAAGAGGTTCATAGGAACAATTGATGGGTAGAGCTCCAAGGAGGGGATGTCGCGGACCTCTCCATGCGGATTGCCCGAAACACCTTGGGCACAAGGGGGACCCCGGAGTGACACCCGGGACTTGTGGCGCCGTTGGTGAGAGGGCCCAAGTGATCCTAGTGTGGGTGAGGGCCCCGGGCGTTGGGAACGCCTCCCACCCACGGAGACTAGGAGGCATGAGGGTGAGGCCATAAGCTATGCGTAGCTTATGGCGTGCCGATTCTAGAATGCTTTAGAACACCTCATTTGGAGGTGTTAGCTAGAAGATATGGCAAGTTGAGTGGGGTGCTGTCCCGGGACAGCGCCCTGCACCAGCAGTGGCCTGGGAGTGGCTCCCGGGACTGCGAACCTTCAAACGGGCATAACTTCCTCTGTACTTGCCCGAATTGGGCAAGTGAGTAGTCCATCGTGATCTACGTGAAACGTAGATTACGATGGAGTGGTCGATTGTTAGAATCGAAGATGATATGAGGAAGTTATGGGGTTCTGAAGCTGCTAGGCAGCTAGCGGCTAAGGGAAAATGTCTACTTGGCCCCAAGAGTTGGGGGAGAGACAAAAGGATACTTGACGGTGGGGTAGGGGTCCTGCCTAGAGTCCTAGAGGCTTAGAGCATCTCCACCCTTGCGCAGAAAGGCAGACTCTCGAAATGTGCTTTGAAGGGCTTCAAGCATGCACTAAATTTTTTTAGGGTGGCACTCCCCCACCCTTACCTTGCATACCGGCTCTTCAACCCGAAAAACCGTCAGGAATATTCCCTGTAAAGTGGCTTCAACCCAAAAGTGGCACGATTCAAAGATCGCAAGTGGATGAGGTCCCAGAATTTGGGCGCAGCAAGAGCAACGCTCACCCGGGAGGATAGTGAGTGGAGTCGAAAGTTTGAAGAGCCCTGGCAAGTTTGAAGAGCCCGGGCAAGAGGGGTGGGGCAGATTTTTCTGCCAGGCCGCGTCAAAGGGCTTGCCAAGACCCTTTGACGCGCAAGGGTGGAGATGCTCTTATATGGGTGAGGTGGTGTGGCCTCACCCACCCGGGGCCAAAGGGCAAGGCCACCATGGGCATTGGCCCAAGGTGAGGGCATAGTGGCCTAGTTTGGCTCAGGTTGTTGTAGTGTTGCTCCGGCAACACGATGTGCAACATGAGATTGGACTTCCATGGATGGAAGTCCAAATCTAAGAAATGGTTACCGATTGAGGGGTGAGTCCCGAAAACCAAGTAGGAGGTTTGGTCCCCCTCCTATGAGCTTGGGGTCCGCGGTATTGGAAAGCTAATCATTTGCATCGCGGTATGCGAAGGGTTAGCGGTCGTAACTCTTGCTAGAATCGAAAAATGGACCGAGTTAGCAATGGGGACCTAGCAAGGGTTGTGACAGGGGAGCTCAAACATGATGTTTCCATTGAACTCACAAGGCAAAAACTTGACATATTGATGAGTGAACTCATCAAAGTTGATATCCTTTACAAAGTTGATCTTGCTTTGCGTTTGTGTTTCTTTCAACATCTTAAGCACTATTGGATTTTGAAGACCTCGTCATCACCACCATCATTAAGCATGACTGAAGCAGGCCGAGGAGGTTCATGAGATTGAGAAGGTGACTTGGAGTTGGGGGCATTGCAAGGAGGAGCATAGAAGATTAAATCCTTGTCAAAGAATTTTAAGAATTAAATTATTCTCGTTAGACAAAGAAGTTGGTATGGTGGTTGCATTGGAAATAATTGGCCTAAATATACACAACCCACAAACATGATATGCCCTTGCTAAGATATGTGCATGTACAAGGTCGAATTACCCAAACAAAGTGAGGTGGTGTGCGAGGGTATTGTTGTGATGGCCAACCCTTGAGTTACTGCCTCACAAGATATTGCATTACATAAGGTAGAAATACCATAAAGCGTTAACCACCCAATCGCGGTGCACTAGACCGCCTCATAATGGAAAGTGCCATGTCTTAAATGGCGCGGCAACTTCAATGCAGTGTAGCCAATGGGAGGCAAGATCTAACGTACTCATGATTAACGGGTTTAGGTGATAATCTGTATCGGAATGAGGAGAGCCTAGTGAACCGGAAGTGGGTTGGACAAACTTTCCACTTTGAAAAATTGTGGAACTTTTTGTACAAGGCAGAAAAATACGAAACAACTTGCATTCTTCATGAATCCTTCTCGTCTATCTTGGAAAATTATCTCATGATTGTCAGACCAAATCTTCAATGCGAATCGCCTTATTTTAACGGTTTATGGTATTTCTACCTTATTGACTTAGTTTGTGCTTGGCATTTCCTTGAAACCCACATCAAATGTTTGTGAGAAATTATTGCGCATGTATAATGTCATGTTACCCAAACTGGGTGAGGTGATGTACAAGGGTATGGTCGTTGACAACCACCCCCCGAGCTCATGTTGACAAAATTCAACAAGAGAAGTCGACTTATTTTGTGCTTATAATTTCCTTGAAACCCACCTTTTTGTGAGGATGTATTGTGCACTTATAAGGTCAAATTTTCAAATTGGGTGAGGTGGTGTGCAAGGGCTTGGCCATTGACAACCAACCTTGAGTAGTTACATCACATGATATTCCAAGAGAGCTCAACTTGGTTTATGCTTGGAATTTCCTTCGAACCCACCTTGAATTTTTGTGAGAATTTGAGGATAAGGTCATATTATTCAAATCAGGTGAGGCGGTGTGCAAGGGGTATGGCCATTGACAACCACACCCAAGTTCTTGCCTCACATGATACCTCAAGAGCGATTGCATGGGTTTGTGATTGGCAATTCATGGGAACCCACCTCAAATTGTTGTGAGTACTATATTTGTTGCACAAATACAAGTTCAAAACGTTCAAGTTGGGTATGGCCGTTGACGGTCAAACCCCGAGATGATGCCTCATAGGATAGCACATGAGCAACCATCAGGCACTATGCCTGGTGGAGGCGATGAATCTCATCTAGGTTCCGCTGGCGAGGGTGGCGAAGTGGATTGTCCGCCCCAATCCAGAAGCCACGGGTTTGCAGCCCTCCGCCATGTAATTCCCTGGCAATTTTTTTACTGTGGATTAACTTCAACACTCTCAAACTCCTTCTTTATCCTTTATGGCTCACACTCACAAACACATATTGGGGTAAAAAAAGGCCGAGAAAGAGTGAATGTGGGAAGCGGGTGGAGGCTAGGGCAGCAAGGTGTTTTCCACCCGCCTAGCGTGTGAGCCTTGCGTCAGAGGCCTGCACGCGTCCCCGGCTGGCCAACCACGTGTCGCAACCCTTGCTAGCTTCCCTTAACCATCTTGGTTATTTTCCCAACTCTAGCAAAGATTACAAACGTTAACCCTTCGCATTCCGCCATGCGGATGATTAGCTCCCCATACCGCGGACCTTATAGTTCATAGGAGGGGACCCTACCTTCCTACTTTGCTTTCGGGACTCACCCCTTAATCAATAACCAATTCTTAGATGTGGACTTGCATCCATGGAAGTCCAATCTTATGTTGATCATTGCATTGCCGGAGCAACACTACAACAACCCGAGCCATACTAGGCAACTATGCCCTCACATTGGGCCAATGCTCATAGAGGCCTTGCTGTTCGGCCTCGGGTGGGTTTGGCCACACCACCTCACCCATATAAGCCTCTAAGACTCTAGGCAGGCCCCCTACCCCACCGTCAAGTAACATTTTGTCCCTCTCCCAACACTTGGGGCCAAGTAGACATTTTCCCTTAGCCGCTGGGGATGGAAGCCCCTGGCAGCTTTAGAACCCCATAACTTCTTCATATAATCATTAATGCTAACATCTGACCACTCCATCGCCATTTACATTTCACGTAGATGCCGATGGACTACTCACTTGCCCCATTCGGGCAAGTATTGAGGAAGTTATGTCTGTTCAAAGCTTTGCAGTCCCGAGAGCCACTCCCATGCCACTGCTGGACCAGGGCGTTGTCCCGGGACAACGCCCCACTCAAATTCCCATATCTCCTAGCTCACACCTCCAATTGAGGTGTTCTTGAGCATTCTAGAATCGGCACGCCATAAGCTACACATAGCTTATGGCCTCACCCTCGTGCCTCCTAGTCTCCGTGGGTGGGAAGCGTTCCCAACGCTCGGGGCCCTCACCCACAATAGGATCATTTGGGCCCTCTCACCAATTGTGCCACAAATCCCGGGTGTCACTCCGGGGTCCCCCTTGTGCCCATGGTGTTTTGGGCACTCCTCATGGAGAGGTACGCAACAACCAGGGGGGGCCATGTGGACCTCCGCTAGGTGGATGGATGGGCGGACCAGCACCATGTGCGCGGCAATCATGTCTACAACTAGTTTGGACTCGGATCAACCCAACCCCACACACCATGCAACCATATGCCCTTCATGCATGTGTGTACCCGCCATGTGCATGTATGCCCATGTCCATGCTCATAAACCCCTCATGACCCGTCACCATGCTCGCTACTCCCCCTGAGTTTTCCCCACCATATCCACCTTTCCACAAAATTTCCCCCCTTTCTTTTGTCACATTCTTATTTTGGGGAGGAATTTGAACATTTGGTTTTTTACTTTTTTAGAATAGTGGGGAACGGTGGGGCAATGGCCTCACCACCACAACTTCCATTATAGATAGATTGAGTATCCTAGACATCTCATTACCCACCTAATCTACTTAAAATGATTTTCTATCAATTCCTACTTAGCATTTGACATCAAACATCAAGAATCATCCTTCTTACCTACCATGTGTATGGGATGGAAGGTTGTTGAACTTGGTTGTCCATGTGTCTATGGTTGCTTAGTGATTTAGCCTTTTGGTACAAAAATGTGACAATGTATGTGTTGTGCTTCTTAATATACCCCAAATTTATGTAAAAGAATGGCCTTATTATGGCTATATATCTTATCTAAATTCATCACAATGTAGGTCTATATTACATTATTGCAAAGTTTATATAATAAGATATGGCCTTATTATGGCTATATATCTTAGGATACCCTATGATCACAAATGTATGACCCATGTTTCATGAGCATACTCACATGAGCTTGGTCATGTTTTAGTTATCTCCTCAAAACACCTACAACAAATCACTTGAAAAATACCACCACAATCCACAACAAACTGGGAATAAAAATAATAATCACAATTAACTTGGAATTTGATACATCTGACTTCAGTCAACACTCTCCAAACAATGCACTCTCCCACTCACAAACATTGAAGAATTTGAGCATGTAGTTGTATAAGTAAGTCCCACCAAAACTACGTTCCATATAAGTTGCGTTGCAAAGCACACCACTTGGCAACATACTTTGCCACTTGCCCATTGCCACCAAAATTACACGGGGGGTCACTCTATAGGATTTTTGTGCACCACGTGCGGCGGAGGGGTATTTGTTTAGGGGCTATTTACCTCCAAGGCACGAAAAGCTCCCTATAATTACTTAATTTTCTAAAACGGCCTATTTTTTTGCACCCTACCATTACTTATAATGCCCATGTCATTGCAATTTTTTGTAGTCTACATTCCTTTTAATTAAAAAAAAGTTAATTTAAAAGTGTATGCAATGCAAAAGTGGTGGGAAAAAACATGGCAACAAAAAATATAAAGAATACATACCATTGCAAAAACCAAGTACAAAAACTTAAAGTGGAAACACAACAAGAAGACTTAGGATGGAAACACAACAAGAGTGAGTGTGTGTTCACAAACACAATACCCGCTCTGTAAAAATCCTTCATTCAAAGTCAATTTACATACTAATGAAGACCAAAACCATAGTGTACAATACTTACATAGTGTGAAACACACCAAGCTTGGTCATGAACCCTATATAGTTCGTTCTGTCACAAACTTGGACAATTGCTCTGAATCATTCCTATCTAGAGTGTACATTTCATTTGTAGAATTGTGGCTCATGATTATAGTAAATATAACGCAATCTACATCAATCCATTTGCTATCCGTGTGATCATACTTAAATTTGTTACGACTGAAGCTCAACACATAATTTCATTAATTTCGAACCAAAGCTCAACACAGAAGAAGGCGAGTCTAATAGTCTCTGAGGTAGAGGCAAAAAACTTTGTGATTTTACAACGCATCAGAAGCGAAATTCACTTCGATAAAAGGCACGTGCTTTCTTCAACATCCTACTTCCTACACTTGTTACATTATGTTATGTAAAACACCCAGTTTCACCTCACCCAAAATCAAAAATTTAAAAAATCTACACAGAAGCTCCCCCCTTGGTCGAAGAAAAGTAGTCCAATGTGAAGCTCAGATATCCCTCAAACTTACATCTCAACTAGCTCTCACATGAAAACTAAGAATCATGTGACCCAGCCCAAACCTCGCTCACACCCATGATCCGAAACTCAACAAATAGGTGAATATGTGACAAATTAGAGGTTCCCATATTGCACCCTTCCTACAATGTGATGATGTGCCTTTACCTTGCTGATGTTTACTGTCACTGCAAATCTAAACGTAGATTGCAACACTGGAGCTCGCTCACCTAACTTAATTTAAAAAAATTAAAAACTCACCAACACCATAGACAGAAGAAATGTTCACAAATGCCCAAACTAGGTCACACTCAACACAACCCTCTCCTTATAAAACCCAAAAATTTTCCTTCAACCCCCACCACCTCCAATAGTACTAGTCCGAAGCAACTCGACCAAACTCAAACTCAAATTAAAACACAACACTGCTAATAATTCATGAATACACTGCACTTCCTTCCATGGCCATACACAAGTGTGGGCTAAGAAACTAAGACTTTGCCACAACTTAACCCTTATGACCCATCACGAAGTTAAACCTCCGAAGAAAAACAGAGAGACTCTTCTTGCTAGAGGGTTCGGTTTTTTCCTTACCCAATTTCTTCACCTGAAGTAAGAAACGAGAAACTAAATCATTTGTTTGTGAGGAGTGTGTTTGAAATGAACTCTAAGCAAGTAGCTTTGCAAGTTTGCTTGATTGCTTGCAAAATGACCTCTCTCTCTTTCTCTCACAGGAAAAATGAAAAATGAGAGGCCACCAAGAGAAGGGAGAGAAGCCACCAAGAGGTGTCGGGAAGAGAGTTAGGGTTAGGCTTACAATTTCATCCATTTTTGGGTAAACAATGAGTCATTTTTTATCCATCCCTCGTGAGCCATGCGTACAAAATTGATTCTACTAAACATACATCCTAGGATCCTTATTTTCAGCCCCTATATTATTTTTACAAAAAAGGAATGGCCCATATTTTATACCTATCTATCTTACTTGTAATGGGATTGTCTACTTTTAATGGACCCTTCATTATTTGGAATTCTTTTATAAATTTTATGTCAAACGAATTTAATCCTCCCTATATTATGCCGCATGTCGTCTTTAAAATGCACTAAGTGACCCCCCCCGTGCAAAATTACCAGTGTTCCATAAGGCATTTGCCCCCTATGTTGGCCAATGGCTTGATTCCTTTCCCTAAGTATACATGGTGACAATTCCGGCTAATCAATCTTTCAACACACATACATGAATGAACAAAATTGAGTACATTGTACACAAACTCAACTTCGGCTTCCATTGTCAGCCGATTCAAATTAGAAAACTAAGTGATGAAGTGATCAAAGCGAAAGTCCAAGTAATTAATTGCATAAATGTGAAACCAAAAAATTGAAAAGGGTTTCTAAAATAGGAAACGTCGAAGTGGTTAGGGTTACAATACTCGCTTTTGTTCGCCGCCACTCTTCCAACATCGACATCTCTATGTGCATTGCGTATTTGAGAACATCGTGAGATTTCTTGTGCATTGTGTAGCCTTGGTTCCATAGTACATGAGGTGCAATTTGTAGAATCGTTTGTAGTCATATGCCTCTGTTGTCTCAAGAATAGAAGCCCCAAACTTTGGTCTACTTAGAAGCGGTTTTTATACTCGCAAAGTTGTCGTTTTAGTGGGCATGAGTCAATCTTCTGTAGCACATTTGCAACAACCACAACAAGGATAACACACAAGACAATAGTTGATCTTGTTAATTTGCACTTCATACTCAAAGATTAAGTCTATAGACTATGTATCAATATAAAACTCTAATTAAGTCTAAGACAACTTATGCCTTACTTTCCTTGATAATCCAAAGTTCATCCTAACTCAAAGCTACTTAAGCAATCTTAATCTCTCGTTCCCAACACTAATCAACTACTCAGAGGTATTTTCTCATAACTTTCAATTGATGGGAGCTTCATTGATTAAACAAACTTAGCATATTTTAATATTACCATGATATAGTATTTACTTCAACTATAATCATAATTTATCTATACGATTTATCTTCTTTTCTTCCTTTCCTACTCGTTGCCTCTCACAAGCTTAACAATCGTTCATAGTTTTCTTCTCGGGCTGACGCCCAGCCTTTCAATTCCACCCTCACATAGGGTTGCTCTTATTTCCACTCAACAATGATCCTCCTTTGTCATCCGTCTCGGCGGAGAGTCTCTTTCTCTTTCTCACGCACTGTCGCTCAGGGTTTCACCACATGAGGCACTAAAAGATTATAGTTTCACTATGTTCTTCCTCTCGAAGTAGTCATTCCATCACTCTTTGCGCTGATAGTTTTATCTTTCTCTACTTAGGTTAACCTCTTTGTTCTACTCTCTCTAATGTCAAATTTGGGAAAAGGGTCCTGGCCCTTAGACAATTGCTACACAAATTCTCTCTCTCTATGATTCATCACCTTTTTCTCTCAGAGGTTGACCAATTTTCTATTCATTTCACTTTACTCTTATCAATTCTCAAACACTCACTTCCTCAATTCTGACTCATTCAACTCCTCTCACAACTTCAAACTTAGTCAATTGCATTCACAACAATAGACAATGGTTTCTAATTTTACATTCGATCAATTAGATGTAAGAAACAATTCAGCTAGATTTCGGCTACTCAATGCAATTTGCCATTTCAAGACAACAGTGTACTTTAACTCAAACCGGTAACCCCGCAATCACTGCGGTGATTATCCTTAGTTTACAGAACATAGGTCACCTATAACTTTGCATAATCTTTGTGCAAAAGGAGACAAGACTATGAGTTTTTCTATGCGCTCAAAAAGATTTGAAGAAATGCCTACCTATCCCTCCTTTGTCAACCCCTTTGGCTCGGTAGGAACGACAATAGTTACACTATTAACCACCTACGGGTTCCTAAGCCTGTGCCGATAGTTATAACTACTTTTCATAGCCTATAGTTAACTATTTCCATCCACTTGGATGTTGCTTCATCCAACTATTTTTCTATCTACCCATAGTTAAACTATTTGGCCAAAATTTCGGCTCACAAGGTAGATGAGGCTAACTTAGTTAGCTTATTTAATCAAACACCTATTTTTGGCTCTTAATCGGCGATACAATCGCTTTAATTCAGTGGGTGAGTAATACATGATGATTTAGTTGCCGCCTTGATGATATTCGGGTTATTCACCTTTGCAAAAGTCAAAACTACATCTACCATCCTCTATAATTATGATTGCTATCCACTGAGCTATGAAACACTTGATTTTTGTGCCCAAGATAGACAAATTAAGAGGTGGCATGTAGTTGTGAGGTGCCGACCAACTTGCATTTTGGGTATTCTATAATGAAGGAAATAATTCGGCAACATTTTATCTTACATGTGACCATTTTAGAGACATGACATAGCCAATATTGGCTTTCAACTTGGTTTTCATTGGCAAATGATCCATGTAGAATTTCCTAATGATCTTGTCCACTTACATAACGTTAAACAATAAAAGGCCCCCCCTATAACACCACATTGGGAAGAAGAAAAGATTTGATTCCGGAGCTTAAATCAACACTTTCCTCAACTCCGACTTCAACAACTTCAAATCCTTTGGTCCTATTCACAATTGTTAACATTCTCAAGCATTTGATGCTCAAATTTATCGATTGCCTCATCTACCTTATATACAACAATGTATTTTATCCAATGAAGGACATGTTAATCTTAGTGTGAATTAGTCACATTGGAAGCAAAAAATTACAAACATGTTGATATTTATGTATTTGGGTAAAGAAATTCAAAAGACAATGTAGTTGGTCTTGGAGCATGTGTGGATAGGTGTTGCAGTTAGAGCATTAGATTGCTCGTAGCCATAAGATTATGATTATTAAAAGCATATGAATGATCATATATGGCTTATGGAAGGTGGGAGTTGAGATATCCCATGTGAATTGTATGAACTAAAGGTGTTGAATTGGAATAAAAGACAAGGTAAGGAGTGGAGGCGATCATCTCGCTCCAAACATTGTTCATATACCATTGTGTATGTATATGTGCTTGTGCAATCTATTTTTTAGTTCTATCATGCTTCAATATGTTATTGGCCCACTCATGCAAGTTGTGAAGTCAGAGATTTGATTGCTAGTTGATTAGGGAGTGGATCTTGAGTGCTTATAGTGCTTGGATGAGCCTTTGGGGTGCTTCATGTTGCAGGTGTATTGGTGGACGTTTGGAGGATTGGTCAGTGATTCAAATTTGGATATTTGGAGCATCGTAGGTTTACAAATGCACGTTTGGAGCTTTTGGAGTGCTTCGTATTAGAGGTGCATTCATGCACGTTTGGAATATTGGTTGGTGTTTGAGGTTTGGTCATTTAGGACATTGTAAGTGTATAAATATACATTTGGAGCTTGCAAATATTGCATTGAGTATTTCCAATGCTTGAATGCATATTTGATTCAATTGAATGTTGATTTGAGTTTATTGAATGCAATTGTGCATATTTGAGGATATTAAAGGTGATTTGAGTTTATTGATTACATTTGTACACAATTGAGGATATTGCAGGTGATATGAATATATATTGAGGGTGCAAAGACACATTTGAATTAAAGAGGACGTGATTTGAGTGGTTTGAGGGTTCAAAGATACTTTTGAATAGGAGAGTCTAATTTTAGTCGTTTGAGGGCTCAAAAGTACTTTTGAACTGAAGAGGGCATGATTTGAGTGATTTGAGGATGCCAAGGCACATTTGCCTAATTAACGCACAATTCCACATCCTTGCTTGCCATCTCAGTTCTTAACTTCTATCATGTACTTCCAGCTGTTTTATTGCCGTTATGTATGTTTTGGCAGTGTATACTTGAGAGCAAGAGAACTTATACGAGTGGATTGAGGATAGAAAAACACATTTGAGAGCAAAAATTCTCATTTGAGTTCAAAAGGATATGACTTGTATGGATTGAGGTGCAAAGGCACATTTGAGTTCGAAAAGGGTTCATTTAGTGCAAGAGGGGTTGATTGAGGTTTGTGAAGTCATTGAGTGCATATAATCGTTTAGAAAATATTTATTTGAGTGATTAAAGAGTATATCTCCGATATTTTGGCGTGAAATAACATCACTTGAGGGTGATGGTGCTAGAGTCATCAACAAGTTCAATGAAGAGAACTTTAATATTTGGAAGTTCAAATTGGAGATGGAGTTGGCTTCCATGGATCTTTGGGACATTGTGAACAAATCCGAAGAAGGTCCAGCTTCCAACGTGGATCCCAAAGTGAAGAAAGAGTAAGAATGTTATTTTTTCCAAACATATATGCGGGTCTAGCATATATTTAGAGATTGTATTCAAGATAAGAGAGTTTGGGAATGGGTTTCATATATCAAGTGTGAGCTCAATGAGCATGTCTAGCATCAAGAGAGAATTTCTTTGTAAACATACCTTGTTTGGAGAAAACATATGCCCCCCCCCAAAGAAAAGAAAAGAAAAGAAAAGAAAAAGTTGCCAATTGGAGAGAGATTTGACACCTTATTTGTGTCATCACTTTTCAAACCATATTGATCGAGAGGTTTAATTGATCGATCTTCAATTGATCTCAATGACATGCCTCCAAGAGTTAAGTGCATCATCTACAATAAAGTTCTAATTGGATACCGTCTTCAATGTAACATGCGGCTAGTCGCAAGAGTGTGTTTGCCTAGTGTTATCTTGCGCATGTGGCCACTTCTGGTTGGCTATCCAACCAAGACCAAATTTTGGCTCATTTTAGAGAGCACTTATCAATAATCACTTGCAATTGGACTCCACTTGAAGAGCAAGTTACCAACACCATATGTGGCCAATTTTGGTTGGTTGTCAAACTTTGACCCATTTCAAAGACCATCCCTAGGCCTCTTCCCTCATGATAGAGCCCAATAATCACCATTAAATTGTATTAAAAATAAAATAAAATAGAAAGAAAGAAAATAGAAGCCAAGTTCTAACCTTCTTAGAAATTAACTTCCTTGAGGCCAAAGACATGTTATAGCTCGATTAAGGAGGTTGAGGGTGAGGATGCAATCCATGGAGAGACGGGGAGTTTAGTGACGAGAGGCGACGACCACTCCAGAACCTTCGCCGACCTTCCACAGTCTCTCTCCCTCCCTCCGCTCTCCACCAATGGCAGCCCTTCCCATGACTCATTTCCTCCTCCTCCGCCAACTACCATGCGCCACGTGTGATCCCAGTGTCACCCGTACTGCCATCAAGCTTCAACCGCGCAAGTCTCCCGGGACGCTCCTTATGTAAACGCCTCGGCCCCGCGCTTCCGCTTTGTGGATTCGTCTCCCGCTTTCGCATTGTTCCAACCACCCGACGATTGCAGCGAGGGTCTGCGGGGTTCTCCGGAGTATAGTCGCGGAGGCCGTGGTGCAGGCTCTGGAATTTATTTTGGGTTGTTTTGCGAGAGGCATTGCAGAGGTTAGGGTTAGTTGTTGGGGTTCCCCTGGGGTTCGGCGAAGGGTGCAGCCATGAGGGGCGCATTTGTGTTCGCGGTGTTGTTCGCGGCGGGATTATTGGCTAGTTATGGCGCTGCGGAGGAGGCGTCGAAGCTGGGGACGGTGATCGGTATCGATCTCGGGACGACCTATTCGTGTGTGGGAGTTTACAAGAACGGGCATGTGGAAATCATAGCCAACGACCAGGGTAACCGTATCACCCCATCGTGGGTGGCATTCACGGACAGCGAGAGGTTGATAGGCGAGGCGGCTAAGAATCAGGCCGCGGTGAACCCCGAGAGGACGGTGTTCGACGTGAAGAGGTTGATTGGCAGGAAGTTCGAGGACAAGGAGGTACAGAAGGATATCAAGCTGTTCCCTTACAAGATCATCAACAAGGACGGGAAGCCTAACATCCAGGTGAAGGTGAAGGATGGAGAGATCAAGGTGTTCACTCCCGAGGAGGTGAGCGCCATGGTGTTGATCAAGATGAAGGAGACCGCGGAGGCGTACTTGGGAAAGAAGATCAAGGACGCCGTGGTGACGGTGCCCGCGTACTTCAACGACGCACAGAGGCAGGCAACGAAGGACGCAGGGGTGATCGCCGGATTAAACGTGGCCCGCATCATCAACGAGCCGACGGCGGCCGCCATCGCTTACGGTTTGGACAAGAAGGGAGGGGAGAAGAACATCCTGGTGTTCGACCTGGGGGGCGGCACATTCGACGTGAGCGTGTTGACGATCGACAACGGCGTGTTCGAGGTTTTGTCGACGAACGGAGACACGCATTTGGGAGGGGAGGACTTCGACCAGCGCATCATGGAGTACTTCATCAAGTTGATCAAGAAGAAGCACAACAAGGACATCAGCAAGGACAAGAAGGCGATCGGGAAGCTTCGGAGGGAGGCGGAGAGGGCAAAGAGGGCTCTGAGCAACCAGCACCAGGTGCGCGTGGAGATCGAGAGTCTGTTCGACGGAGTGGACTTCTCGGAGCCCCTGACCCGGGCCCGTTTCGAGGAGCTGAACAACGACCTGTTCCGCAAGACGATGGGACCGGTGAAGAAGGCCATGGACGACGCTAACCTACAAAAGAGCGACATTCACGAGATCGTGTTGGTGGGAGGCAGCACTCGCATTCCGAAGGTGCAGCAGCTGTTGAGGGATTACTTCGACGGGAAGGAGCCGAACAAGGGAGTGAACCCCGACGAGGCGGTGGCTTACGGGGCGGCGGTGCAGGGAGGCATTTTGAGCGGAGAGGGAGGCGACGAGACGAAGGACATTTTGTTGTTGGACGTGGCGCCTCTGACGCTGGGAATCGAGACGGTGGGAGGAGTGATGACGAAATTGATCCCGAGGAACACCGTGATCCCGACGAAGAAGTCGCAGGTGTTCACGACGTACCAGGACCAGCAGTCGACGGTGTCAATCCAGGTGTTCGAGGGCGAGCGCAGTCTGACGAAGGACTGCCACGAGCTTGGAAAGTTCGATCTGACGGGCATTCCTCCCGCGCCCAGGGGCACCCCCCAAATCGAGGTGACATTCGAGATCGACGCGAACGGCATTTTGAACGTGAAGGCCGAGGACAAGGGGACAGGAAAGTCGGAGAAGATCGTGATCACGAACGACAAGGGCCGGTTGAGCCAAGAAGACATCGACCGGATGGTCCAGGAGGCAGAGGAATTCGCTGAGGAGGATAAGAAGGTGAAGGAGAGGATCGACGCTAGGAACAGCCTGGAGACGTACGTGTACAACATGAAGAACCAGCTGGGAGACAAGTTGGCGGACAAGATCGAGGCGGAGGACAAGGAGACGATCGAGGGAGCGATGAAGGACGCTCTGGAATGGTTGGACGACAACCAGAACGCAGAGAAGGAAGATTTCGAGGAGAAGTTGAAGGAGGTGGAAGGCGTTTGTAACCCTATCATCACGAAATTGTACCAAAAGGCTGGTCCAAGCGGTGGATCTGAGGATGGCGAAGACAGTGAAGACCATGAAGAGTTGTAAGGTTTTTCCATAGTTGAATGTGGAAAACGCATTTGCTATGGAGCTGCAGGAGCATGAGGGCATTCTTGAGAGAATCTGCAGATGGTAGCATCCTTTGCTGAGGCTTGGGATTGTTGGGGCCAAGTCACATTGGAGTCTTATCTGGAAACAGGGACTTCTTTTGGTGCAAGGATCATAGTCCTTATCTCTGACGCTGTCTTTGGTGTCCCTTGTTCCCTTGAAGCTTCATTTTTGGAAATTTAGTGAGTAAATAGAGCAAAAGTACCACTTCTCATCAGTCAATTTTCCAGGAAACTAGTCTTGTATCATACTCTATAAAATTCAATTTTCATTCTTTTCTACTACATGTTTTCGCCGAGTTTCCTGATTGTCTTCTGTATGGCATTAAGCTTATCATCGTGAATATGGTGCTGCAATTTTCATCCTGACTGATTGATAATCAAATTCATTTGTCTTTAAGGTGTAGTGCATAGACCCTTGTGCAATTGAGGCATTCCATTAGGCTTTGACGTATTGTAACTGGGGCGAGAGAATTTTGTGTTGAGATTAGGTGCAAGTCTCTGGGTCTGAGGCTCATTGTAATTCCTCCATTGTTACCGGCATTGTCCTCTAGGATTTTCCATTGTGAATTGCAAGGTGAGTTGGCGACGGTGTGAAGTTAGCCAGTTTAGACTATATGTCTGCATGTATTCTTCCAGGGGAGTATAGTTTAACATATGAATTGCTACTAACTTTTGTTGGAAAGAAGCACTGTTTTCTGGATAGTGAGTTTTGGGGCACAGGCAAACCTGATCTCAAATGAGACCTTGATTGTTATGTGCGTGCATTAAGCACTGTCTCAGTTCTGGCGTTAGTAAGTGGGATTTAAATTTCCCCACAAGCAAGTGGTGTGCAAGTAGCTGATGTTGAACAAGCAACTGACTGAAATTTGTTTAGAATATGGTAAAATTATATTAAATTGATGGTTTTCTACAAATTTTTGTGATGATGTTTTAAGGAATATTAAAAAGAATTCCCATTTCAAATATTTAAGGTCATGAAATTTACGTCCAAAACCAAATTCAATCATTTGCTTTCGAGCATCATTTTTTTTGAAAGATCTCAACTTGATATTCTACATTTGAGTGCTTAACACAACAATAGAGGTCATCATGAAAAACAAAATTCAATTTAAACAACACTTTGCTATTACTTGGAGGCCTTTGACCAAAATAAATGTGATTATAGTATATTGGAGCACTATTTGGTCCACTCTCCATCCTTGCATCCCTACTCCCTCATTCCATAGCATGGCAAGCGTCCATAATCCAATGGTTAAGATACACTCTAAACTCCGTAGCATCACACCTGTGGCAACCAAAGTGCACGGGATACTACGGAGTTTTGTAGTGTTAACATGGATGCGTGATACTAGTGAATTAGTCGAGCATGTGACACTACGGAATAACATATATAAAATGGTGTGGTGTGGTCCACTCCGCTTCGCCTTCCCGGGCGATGTGGCGGATGCATGCACCAACATTCAACAAGTGGCATAAGAAGAAGAAGAATGAGAATAAGAAGGTGACACTCCGCATATTGACACATGGCACAATGCAAGGGTGTGGGTTGACTTCTTTGGTGGTTTGCATTAATGACAAACTTTGTGATATTAGGGAGAGAAGGGTGACACTAAGGAGTGAGATTTGAACTACGCAGATCCGTTCCCTAGGGTTTCGGGATATTAGAGAGTGAGTGACGTTATGGAGGTTGATACTATAGAGTTTAGGGTGTAATTGCCTTTCAAACAATAGACATGGGTTCAACTCCCTGGCATACCCATGCACTTAAAATGTACCGAACATGTTGGGATAGCTTAGTTGGTTGGAAATTGTGGTGTGTAACTTGGAATGGAATTTGTCTAGCCATACTTAAGACACAATCTCATGTGAGACGATGACCCCTTTGTTCGAATCCTCATTTGATCAATTTTGGGATACTTGGGATAGGATTAAATCAATGACTTTTCAACATTGGATATTTGCAGGGAGAATTTGGCCTCCTTAATGTTTATCAAGATTAGGGTACAATTCTCATGGGGGCACTGGATGATGTCCCTTCTTTTTCAATGGAGGAAGAGGGACATTGAGACCTTACTGCTACCTTTCCAATCTTGGATAGAAGACCATGGGATGTTCTACGAAATCTCCTAGTGTGGAACATTTGTGTCTTAAAATTGCCCAAGACATGCGACATGAAGCATTTCAACTTGGAGTAGCCATCCTAAGGGCATTGCAAACGACAATCCATGTTGGAATGGCAGCATGGGAAGCCATTCACCGGTCCAATATGGGGGAAGCGGAAAAAATGGCCTGACAGGTGGCGTATCATTGAAGTGTGGACAACAAGACACGTGCTTGCCTCATATGACACCAAGATAATTGGAAGCTCACTCCACTTGTTTTTTTTGTGCCAGTGGATCTTGCTTTGTTCAAAGTGGCTCCACTTTAGGTTCTTCGGCCATTGCCTTCCCTGCATGGATCTCCACTTCTCCTCCCCCCCTCATGTAATACGCCAACTCAACAAGACATTGATAACTCCTTGGAAGTTGTCATTAGGATGCTACCACAACCGAGAGGCTCACCTCAACTGTAGCAAAATTTCCAAGCTTTGGAATCCTCGACAAATGGTCATGCAATTGGTACTTCTGCTTCCGCTTTTCCACTCAGCAGCTTGGTTTCACCAAACCTTACATCCCAACCACTCCCAACTTTGTCTGCAACTGAAGTTATGCAATCTGTTGTGCCACTTTTGACCATGCGGATTTCCCCTTTCTCTTTGGTCCTTCTTCTTCTCACTTCACTTTGCATGGTCGGGGGATGGTCGTCACTGCAGAAATGATCGCTTTCCCCTGTCCTCTGGAAACTTTACTACACACACAAGTCCTATCATCCCATCCCCTCACGGCTCTCTCCAACTCTTCCTTCCCCCATTGGCCTTCTTCTTTGTGGTTCACACCAATAATTGGTAATTGTAAGAAGTAACTAGCACGTGCTCGATCAGCGGCCTTGCATTAAAACTGGGACTTCGATCCCATCCTTCTTTTGGCATCCCTTGGGCAGCTACTTACAACTTATTCCAATTCTACCCCTCAGGCACCTGTGATACTAGCAAATTAGCATCACCATGGGAGTGCTATTTCTCAATATTCCAGGATTACAAAGCCTTGACGCTGCCAAGTGATTGCATGGATTCTTGGAAGCAAGAGCGCCTTTGTATTCTTGGCGTGCATGACACGGTGGTCACTAACATGTAGCTTACCAAATCTTATCCTCACGACAATGTGCCATCACATTCAACCCCTCCATCATCCATGGGCCCTGTCGCATTCATCATTGCTGAATGGTTCACGGAAAAGACGGACCAAGAGAGAAGATCAATGCTCACATCAAAGGACGATGACTTCATCTGTTCTTGTCGCAACTTTGACATCCAAGGTTACTTTGTCATGGCCTCATGAGCCATGTTCTATGAAACTTGGTTCCATGGTATTGTGCCAAAAATTTTAATTGCTTGATCCACTTTTGAATCCTCTTCGCTGGGCATCTCCAACATCTAGTTGTTTTCAGCTAATTTTTTGGAAAGTAATTGAGATTTACTTTCACTGGCTTTTTGTGCCTTGTAAATTCTTTATGTAACCTTGGTGAGGATTTTCAAGCTCAGTTGGTTGAAACGTATGGTTGTTAACCACAAGGTCGGAGGTTCGACCCCTTTTTTGAGCAGTACAAGTTCTTTATAAAATATATTGCACATTATTCAAATATACTACAATTCTCTTAAGTAACCCAACCCTAGCTACTCAAACCGCTCCCTAGTCCCATATTTTTATCCATTGCAAACTTAAGTGTTGCACTCACATGTTTTAGACCTCTGTCAAAGTTTGCACGATTTGACAGTTACGGGTGAACATCCCTATCCCAAGCAGAGTCCATTGAAATCTGGCACCAATCCGTGATGGAGACACACCCATCTTGTTCTAGATACTATGTTGCAGAAATATGATTTTGATTGATGCAATTTCTTCCAAAATAGATAATTGCGTACAGTCTAACCTTGATAATGTCACACCATCCGTTTCACCAAAAAGTGTGATATAAACAAGGTGTGATATATTTGATAATGTCACATTCGGAAGATTTATGCATAATGTGATATTATCAAAGAAATAGGTAGAAAAACAAATAGAAATTACAATGTTCAAAAGAAAATAACAAAGATGAGAATTCAATGTTTTTAAATATAAAATCAAATTCAAAAGCTTGAATAACGGAGATCCAAGAACGGAGATCCAGGCGGAAAGGCGGGCGGAGATGCCGACGTCATCCATAGAATTTGTTGTCCATCCGGCCTTTTTCATCCATATTACTTGTTATTATCACACTTACACTACATATTTTGGAAAAAAATAGTGACATTATCAAGGGTGATAGGGATAATAACGAGGGAGTTTTACACTAGAAAATTTGGTTTCGAAGTTTTGGGTGACAATATCAAGGTATTCTATAAACAAGGGTGACATTATCGAGGTTAGACTGTAAACAAATAAAGAACATGGAACTCGAATACATGGAACAATGAATGCGGAGAATCAACTGCTAGTTATAGAGGAACTGGTTGAATTGAGGAGAAATAACCGGTTGAAGCTCAAGACTTCAGGAAATTTACCCATCATTTTATTTTAGAGGAGCTTATAAAAATTCATCCCAATTTAATAAAGAAAAACCGAAACCCACTTTGGCATGCCGAGAGTTACTGAAATGAGTTTGGCCTCCAATGAACCAATATAGAATATTTTCTCCTCAAATCTTCACACTGACTCTAAATATAGCCAACAATTTCTCAACGTAAAAAATGTTTCTTACTTTTAGGTTGGATTGGATGTCGCAAAACAACCAACTCTTGACCATAGCTCCGGTTGAATTGAGGAATAACTCTATTATGTAAGTCACATTTGTTGAATAGATTTGATTAGTCTCTAGTTGTTGTCTCTTGCACTTGATATCCCGATAGTGTGACACATGAATTCATACAATAAACTTTGCACATGGATATATGGACTTCAACCCAATGTTTCTGCACCCAAATATCAATATTGTTCAGGTTCAAGTAATGTAACATCCATTTGTTATTTACTATAAAAATGTGGCAAAAGGAGATTAACTTTAGGGATTGCCCGTTTGTAACCCATAGTGCGATGAATTAAAATCTTGAACTCCATAACATAACACCAATGTGCTTAGTTTGTGAACGAACAATACCAAAGGTATGCACTTGTATGGTGTAATGCCGAGGTTTTTAAGTTTGCCATAACAATAGGGATAAATATATAGACTTTGGGGTGAATATTTGAGCTTTTAAATGCGATTTTGGGCTTTTTAGATACTCAAATTTTGTCAAAAACAAAGTTGATGTAAATTTGTTGTATTGGTGGTACTACAATGAAGATTTTGCTTCACCTTTGAGAATTTATGTTCTAGATTCCCTATCCAATTCAACTCTTCCATTTGCTCTTACTAAAGCAAAATAATGGCATTAATAATTAGGAAGCAACTTTGTATGGTAGGCTTTTAGTAATCACTTAATGAGTGTATGACCCACAACGTCAATATACAATACGTTGAGATATTAAGACCCATCTGCACTCATTCAACCCCTTTCAAACAAAATTATGATTTTTATTTGTTTATTTATTTTTTTATTTATAATAATTGGAGACCTGCAAGTTATTGGCGTTGTGCCTAAAGAGCAATGCAATAAAAGATAGGATCCTATTTGATGTTTCAAAATAAAAATTAGAATGTTTCAAAATAATGTTTTAAGATTTTATGTTAATGATATAATATAATTTATTTCTTAAACATGATTTAAATATGAATACATGAATATGTGCATGACTTTATAAGACCCACATCTCCCCATGGGATTGGGAAATTAGGGTTTAAAAAAAAATGTTATTTTAGAATGCCATCAATTGTGCCTTGGATGAGATTTGATTGTACCAATTGAGATTTATGATGTGCTTAAGGGATGATGAGATTGCATTTGACATAATTTAATGTGAGAACAAGATGTAACACTTCATCCTCTCATGAGCTTGGTAACTTACTAGACCAACATAGGCATACAAGTGCGTTCTAGCAAATACTTGAACAATAAGTGACCAAATGTGGTGGTGTTAAAGGGATTTCCTCTCTACTTTCCATCGGTACCACCCTACTTCCGGTAGTACCTTACCGGTACGCGAACAGACTTAGTCCAGTTTTCCTTACCGGCATCCTAAGGTCCTGCCCGCTACCGCTTTTGTTGGAAGTCTCACTCCATACATCCTTCTTTCTCTCCCCGCCTCTCTTTGGGGTATACCGTTCTTCTACTGGTCTTACGGTTGGTACACCCCTTTTGCCAGTCGAGTCGACCAGTACCCCTACCGGGTTCTCCTACCGAATTCTCGGGAGATCTACCAAGTTTCCTACCTGGTTCTCAACCGGGTTTCCTAGGGGTCTACCGGTTTCTCTACCGGATTCGTAACCAGGTTCCTTGGGGATCTACCGGTTTCACTACCGGGTTCCTAACCAGGTTCCCTGGGAATCTACCGGTTTCACTACCGGGTTCCTAACCGGATTTCCTGAGATCTACCGGTTTAGCCGTACTACCTCCAATAACGTGGTTACATGAGTTCTAACATCCTACCACGAGTTTTCCCCTTTACCCCACTTCACATATGGGTTTAACCGGTTTTTATACCCGTATTACTGTTAGAGTATTACTTGCCCTATTACTAGGATGGATTATACATCCTACCGAACTCCTTATTAGCACTCCTGAACTGTTCTCTTTTATACTACCACTCTCATAGTCAGTGTACAATCCATTCTTCTACCAGGACTCAATGTTGTAGTATGGAAACTCGGCTAAGAGAATACCATTCCCTTCATTCAGTGTATACATCTGGTACTACTGTCCCACAAGACTTCTCTGAAGATACCCCCTCCATGCGTTAGCTACTTGTACACGACTCTTTTGCCAACATAAGTAGTCCATTGCCAACTTCTCTTTCATACAACAAACAATTACCAGAGGTAAGGCAACTACCACTATAAGAAAACCACAAGTTCCTTACATCAGATTCAACAGTATCTTACTCAAGCAATCCAATACTCTATATATATGAATCCTAGTACACATTCCTTAAGAATGAGAGAGAGAGAGAGAGAGACAACTCTCTCCTTAAGTACTTTCTCCTCATTTCTTTAAATCCATACTAACCACTCACTGGGACTACCCTATCCACTACTCTTCTACTCCTTATCTGCAACTACGGCACAATCTTATCCCTAATTGCTATTTCTGATACTACTACCAAAAGTAACTTAAAAGCCACTTCAACCTGATATTGCTAAAAATTACTGTCTACTAACCTCCTTTAACAGGTGGAAACTAAACCTTCAAAGAAGAAGGTATAAGAATCCACTTCAAATTAAGGTTCAAACAACAATGTTTGTTTTTTTTTTGGCATTTCAGGGTGCATTTGAGATTAATTGTTATTATGTCATTAAGAATATCATTAATTATACCTTGAATATAGAGATATGCATCTAATACTTGTCATAGAGAAACCTAGGTGATCTATGAAACATTATTGAACACCCACTGTTTGTTGAGTGGGCCCTCAAAATATAATAGTCGGATGCTCGCAAAGTTGAGCAGGAAACTCAACTTTCCAAGCATCCGACTGTTATATTCCGAGGGTCCACTGATCAAACGTTGGGTGTTGAGTAATGTTATGTAACCAAAGGCCCCTTCATATCTCA
Organism: Polytrichum formosum; assembly: GCA_964035585.1. NCBI lineage: Eukaryota > Viridiplantae > Streptophyta > Polytrichopsida > Polytrichales > Polytrichaceae > Polytrichum > Polytrichum formosum. Next base: position 23,646,768 of record OZ037938.1, read on the forward strand.
TGGAAAAGCAAGAATTTGGTGATTTTATTGTTACATGGATACAATGTTTGTTTTATATTGCTAGTCCAACACCTCCACTACAATCTTAAGCTTAATGTATTTGATGCCAAGCATGTAAGTAATGGGCTCTTTAGATATGCCAACGTGTGATTGAAGTTTTTGTATTGAGACAAGATAAGGATGCCTTGAATGGACACTTTTAGCTCCGCACCCACTTATCGTAGGTCATGTGACTCGCAATTAGTGGGAGATAAATGCCAGTTTCAAATCGTGGCCTGTAGCCATTTTCCTCATAAATTTTGGAGCTCATATGAAATTGTTATTCAATGCCAAAGTGAAGATTATTGTGAACATTAAGTGGTTGTATAAGTCTCATCAATTACATCAACTATTGAACCTAGAATGGTTAGCGCATTCTGAGCACTCAGTCCAACCTCTTTGAACCACATATCTTTTTGGTATTCTTACATCCACACCTAACCACACACTCACCACACACCACTCAAATATAGTTGTCCGATATGAAAAAGTGGACCATGAAAGGCCCGCTTACCTTATATGAAGTGACTTGCACTAGACATCGATCGAGGATATTGTAGTGCATGGGAGGTTCAAAATTGAGTGACCACCATTATTCTTGCAAGTATAAAGGGGTGTTTAAATTTAAAACATGACCACATGTTTTAGACTTTTGGGTTTCCAACATGAATACCAACATGATATCCTACAAAACAAATTGTTGTACCTACCAAATGGTCATAACATTATTAAGCAGTGTGCGTTCGTTCATGTGGGGCCCGAGAATATAACCATGCGATGCCACATCTTGTGCATATTCAGATTGAATATGCACAAGCTGTGGCATCCCATGGTTGTATTCTTGGGGTCCACATGAACGAACACACACTGCTTAATAATGTTATGGTAGGCTATAGTGCACATGTACATTGTTTTGTCTAGTTAATGTTGGTAACCATTCGGAGTTACATGTTGCTATAACTTTTTATTGACATTGTCATTTTTTACCAACTAATTTATATCATATTCTTCGGTGCGCATACTAAATACTTATGTTATTTGGGTAAAAAATGATACACTTAGTAAAATGTTATAGCAATGTGTAACTCCAAATGGTAACCACACTAATTAGACAAAACAATGTAGTCCATGCAATGTGTGCTAGTTTAGTGTAGATGTCATTAAAGTCCACAAACAATATTGGTGATGAGTTGGAAAATGGTAACAATTGTCATAATCATTTGATGCATAAGGTAGCGTTCCAAATTTGGTAAAGATGATGATTTCCCTAGAACATAATTGTTGTCATCTTCCATCCTCAATCTAAGCTGTATATCTCCATGATTAGAGGGCCTCTAAGGGAATTGACGCCCAAATGGTTATGTCTGGTAACCCCTTGGCTTACCAAACCTCAAGGATTACCTAGTCCATAAACAATGAGACCAAATAGTGTAATACATATTGGAAGTCAATAGGACTAGAGATGAGATTGCACAAGCATATACGCATAGACACGAAGGCATATGAACAATGCTTGGAGTGAGATGGTCTCATGCTCTCCTTGCTTTGCCTTTTATTGGTTTTCTTCTTTTCCTTGGTTCATACAAACAATATGGGATAACTCTTATCCCTCTTCAGACTAGCGTTGTGGCCTTATTCTAACCTTATTTGTTTTTCATACCTCTTCCATTACATTTCTATTCACTACGAGCAATCTAATGCTCCACCTTCAACAATACACCCCTAGGTCAATATTCAAGTGGAAAGTACTTTAAATTGAAGGAAATGGTACACCTAAATTTGGGGCCACACAAAATGACCATATTACATCCTAGCCAACCATCCGCACGAGCTTAAAATTGATATGTACTCCCTTCTTTACGTGTAAGATAATGCACCGGAGATAGCGACCTTTGACCTCGGGGGGGGGACACTTCACTATACTTTGTGTGAACACGTGCGTTAAAGGGGTATTTAATGTAGGGGTATTATGTCTAGATGTTAGATTTGAACACACCGTTTAATTATATAATTCCCTAATATGATGTATTATTATGATGCCTTACTATAGTTATAACTCACATAAGATTTTTTTTTTCAACCCTATGTTCATTATAAAAAATTAGCTCACCCTAATTTGTGTTTAAGGATTGCCTATGTTCATTACAAAATTCATTTGACATGCAATGAGAACTAGCATGAACAAGCATCACCACAAATAAATAACAATGCAAACAATCATCACCACCATGAGAATCAATGAACTATGAACTTGAATTACTAGCATGAACTACAACAATGTTTGTGTTTAGAAACACAAGTCTGTGCACTACAGTCACAAGCAGACCAACAAATTTAGAACTTTAGGGTCCAAGGTTTAGGGTGAACCAAGTTGGCTGCAATCTATTGCTGAGAAAGCAGAGTCTAAACAACATTGTTGTTTTCCAAAATCAACACTTTAGTCTGTTGCACACAAGTGGAAGGAAGAACTTCAGAAACAAACTATCATTCTATCAAAATCCCTATGCTATATTATATCTAAAATCTTGATAAATTTCAATACTTAGTATACCCCAATATTATTTATAATATGGATTTTCAATTTAAATAGTCCATAGTTATATCCAATAATTTTCTAAATTTTATTGCTCATGAATAAAACACACCCTATATTTTAACGCACCATGTTTACTAATTTTCCTAAGTGTCCCCCCTAAGCCTTTGGCATGTAAGAAGTTGTTTCTAGAACGTAATGTAAGGCCAAAGAGGTTCTTGTGTGCGGGATGCACTAGGTTATATAGGGTTAGCATAATACATTGTATGATGGATGCAAGAATTTGAGTGGATTGGGTTCAAGAAAATTACATGCTTACTCATTGAAAAATCCCAAAGCGCGTCACTCAACTATTGGGTCCTTTCCCTTTCGGGGGAGATGTCATTGTGGCGTAAAGCAAGGTCAAAGGTGTTGTCGATGGTTTTCATGGTTGTTGCCCTTTTATTGCTACCGAGAGTCCCATAGGCTCAAGGCTCTCAAAAGAAGAGCCCTCGTGGTGCCACGTCGTGTCTTTATATGGGCCCGTCACTTGGGATGGGGATGTTTTAATGTTCAAGAATAGATAGGTGCAAGTGTCATTGGAGTTCGTTTTAATTTGGAAAAGAACAATGTTCCCAAGTTTTTTCGAAGCTTGTAGAAGGTCATTAAGACTTGAAGGAGGAAGCAAATGTTCTTGCATGTGGTTGTTGTCCATCACAATATCCAGTCATTTTTAGTAGTGTGGGCAACATCCCGAACCAAACATGCATGAAAGTTGGCATTCAAAGCTTCATGTAAGAGACACTCATTAGCTGGTCAACAAACTTCGACCACCTCTAGAATAGGCATACAAACCCCATACTTGGAAATTCAAAACCCCTCAAACGTGTATTCTAATTACATACAACCGTTTCTAATTTTATTGAGGGCCAATGTCTGTTATAATGATCTCTCCAAAAAGCACATTAAAATCAATAAACATTAATGTTCATGCACTGATATGAATGTGATCATGCTGATCATGAGTATCCATGATGCACGATAAGATCTATAAACTTCCCTCCTTTCAAAAGGTGGGCTCCATGAAGTCTGGAAGAAACAAAAAGAGGTAAAAAAGACATAGATCGGAGGGCATGGGAGGGGAGGAGGCTAAGAGAAGTTACAACTAGGTTGGGTGTGTCATGGGTGCTTGTCGATGATCGAGTTTTTCTTTTATTTAAGATTAAGCATGCGAATGATGAGATATTTTATGGCATATTTGATGCACATGTTTCATTAAAGTTTCCATGATGAGTTCTGCGAGGTTGAGGTCTTTGAGATCCTCGACGCCTCCAATGTAGTGATGGATGATCGAGTTTTTCTTTTATATAAGATTAAGCATGCGAATGATGAGATATTTTATGACATATTTGATGTACATGTTTCATCAAGTTTCCCTTGAGTGAGTTGAGGGATTGTTGAGGTCTTTGAGATCCTCAATGCCTGCAATGTAGTGATGGGTGACTGTGAAAATATGCGTTTTCTTTCACTTTCATATGCGAAGTGATCCACTCCTGAGGCGAAATGGACTTATGTGCCGACAAAAAAACAGAGTTTCAACTGTCAACGTTAACGCCTACTTTTTAGATCGACACCAAATTATAGATCTGAAAGCGAGCGAGTCCCACAACAGATTAAAACTGAAGTTGAGAATCTCCAACGGTTTTCGCGAACCCTTTTTGGAGATGTAGAAAGTTCAACTGCTCAGGCTGAAATGGATTCGCAGCCCCTCAACGTCAAGTTCGACAGAAAGAATTCTCACTGTCAACATTGATAGTGTCAGTTAGTCCAATATATGTATCTGCAAAGTGAGGCCCACAAAATCTAAGGGCCACTTCACGTGACACTGAGAGCCCGTGACCATCACACTTCAAGCACTCTCATTGGTGGAAAAGGCGGAGCCGGTCCAAGTTCGCTTCACACAACGCTTGAGGGACCAACGGGAGTAGGTGAATGCAAGATGGATGTAAAGCCTACATGGATTCCTACATAGCATCAAATGGATCATGTTTCATGGTCGCTTGAACTATTTTCAAAAACCACCTCTTGGAGGTAGGCCTAACACAAAACCGGGAGACCATGGCACTCTGAACGTTCACAACCGTTGATTTATTCTATTTTATCATGCGTGAGGAGCCATATGAATAGAAATTCATTGAAATAGCATTTGGTTGAGGGCCCAGTCACATATGACTTCACACTACACTTGAGGGTCTGTGATCACACTACATGATTTTGGAGGTGTGTTGGGACGGCCTTTGGACACTTTCTTTTGGGCTCTCACAATTTCATGGTCACGGCTCTTGGCTCGTGTGTGAAGCAGTGTTTTTTTTGCTGGCTACAGACTCGTGGAGGGAACAAAGATTAGTGTTGTAAATCTGGAGGGAGCAAGTTTGGTTGGTTCCCTCCACGAGTCTGTAGCCAGCAAAAAAAACCCTGGTGTGAAGTGGCCCTAAGGCTAGTCTCCAATTGTTGGGTTTTGTTGAACCCCCAATAGCCCAATGAAGGGGAGCCCACACATGTTCCAAAATGCCGTTTTCAAAACAAACTTTGGTAAGCCAAGGTAAAACCATTTCGGTCTTGACATGTGCCTAACTTCGAGGAACTCGGTTTCTAGGTTGGTCCCTCTTTCATTGGATATAAACATGTTATTGGAAACGGAGGTTTTAAGCCTCCAAAGTTTGTTTCGAAACTGGCATTTTGGATGTGTGTGGCCTCCCACGTGACTCCTTTTGTTGCATGCAAAGGTTTTAGACTCATGCTAGTCGTTCGTCATTTTGGTCAGAGTAGAAAACTACATTGATGTTTAAGTCGCCCCATGTTCATTTGTCAACATTCCACACTATTTTGAATACATGCTATCACAATAAGAAAATGCAATAGTAACTTATAAACTGTGGCTGCTATATGAATGAAGAAACAAAAGTTATAAGTCTTTATGATCTGGTTTTGACCCAAGGTAATGTGCATGGTTAAAAGAGGCAACTTATTCGCAAAGGCAACCTAATTGCACATATCAGTGCAACTAGATAAATTCTTGGTTTATGCCTATCTGGTGGGGATGTTTTTACTTGGGTGGTAGATTTAATAGGAGCACCATGCTATATCAAAAAACTTGAATCACAACCATAATACAATTTTCAATAGATTTTTTTTCCCTTTGTGGTTCATATGAAATGGCTAATCCACACATATTTTGAGAGAGGAAATTATCATATACAAGCATACCTCTTATCCATCCAATGTAAAACCTTGACCCCTATAAGTTTGTTGCCGATTCATTTGAAATGACGTCAAGTAGACTAATTCTTGGTCTTCAAAGCTAATTCTGGTGCCAAATCAACCCAAAAAAGTGACCTCCGAACTACATACTACTTCATGACTTTTATGTTGGATGATGAGAGGTACGCTCATATGCAATGATTCCCTCTCTCCTACGTTTTGTAGGAACCAACATGTGGTTAAGTTACCAAATACAAATAACTAAACATTAAAAAAAACCCTAAACAAATAAGCACATCAAGTGTTTGAATGAATTTGTAGAGTCTTCACAATTTGAGGAATAACGGAACTTGTCCCTCCATATCACAACCACGGGTCTATTGAAATCTGGATCAAGTGTGAAACCTCATCCCTCTTAGAGTTGCAAGAGCCTTGTTCTAGATAGCACGTTGCACAATTATACTATAAATGTGAGCCGTCTCAAAGAACTAGATGTGTAGTTGAAACGTTTGTTTCAAGTTAATCCACACTGTTTATGGTATTTAGTGTAGTTAGATTTGTAGTGAGTATCTTATAGGTCATGGCCATGTTACTTATTAGCATTTTTTTTTGGGGGGGGGGGGGGGCTTAAAAGGAATAATGTATGCCTTATATGTCATCAATTTCAACCAGAATTTGCTTTTAAAGTGAGGGGACATGTGTCAAACGGTGGTTGGTTGAGGTTAGTTGGAAATCTGGAACATCGGAAAGTCTCAATGTGGCATGAGTATCAATTCACTTTTGACATGCAAAGTGCCCAAGTGAATAAACGTGCTCATGTAATAAATGTTTAACTAAGTAACTTCAAATAGTATGTAAAACTAATTGCCCATAATTATCGATGTAAAATTACCCCTCAATGATCTCAGTGGGTGGACCTTGCACTAGGGTCAAAAATATTATGCGTGTGTCACCTTCACCTTCAGATAAGAACCCCTATATTTATATAATTGCAAGACAAACAAGAATGTGCATACATATGTAAAGATTACCCGGGGAGGTCACTCCATTGTCAAGTTGAAGACCACGTGCGTTAAGAGTTTGCTACCCCTATATTACATGTCATAGATAAATTTTAAAATTATGATATTTTTTCTACATATACATAACCATTGATAGTATCTTTTGTATATTTTTCTAAAAATTTTAGTCATCTTCATTTTTGTAGTAATTTTTCTAGTTCAATTCTGCGTCATTCTAGTTAGAAACGGTATGTTTTATAAAAAAAAGGTCATCAAATTCGGTTACCATTTTTTACTATGTGATAGATACCGTGTATATCTACTCATGAAAACATTTGATAAAATTTTGACCCATTTTGGTGATGCCCTTTAGAAAAAGTAGATTTTGTCTTAACGCACATGGTGTTCAACTTGACAATGGAGTGACCTCCCCGAGAAAGATTACGCAGCCTCATATATATCTGGATTAGTCCAAAATATATGAACGCACACATGACTAGAATCCTAATTTGCAATTTCCACCCAGATGTTGGGCTTATTGTATTTTTGCATATTAGAATCAATGCACAATAATCCAAAACATGCATCTAAATCCTATAATTAACCATTAAATCCTCTTTTATTCGGATGATGTACGAGACTTCTTCAATTAAATACCCCTTTTGTGCACTATCTATTACAATGTAGAGACCACCTGGGCCAATGATGCCAAACACTATGAAGGCAAAGTCAATCTTGATTATTTTGATGCCAAACTATAATATCGTCATAATTTAGCGTGGAAACTTAGTGAGACGATTGCTATGATGGTGTGCTAACCAATACATCTAGAACTCGGGATATTATAAATGAAACAAACACCCCAATGGCACTCTAGTATCTTATCAATCCCTAAACAAGCGTATGGTCAAATCTTTGTCAAATTTAGGGGTTTTCATTTTCAAAGAGAGAGGGGGGAGGGGGATCTGACTCCAAAAAAATTCACGCTCTTTCAATGAAAATTATTGTTCCCCTAAAATATAAACCGAAAATGTATTTACACATTATCATGAGGTTTTCCCTTTTTTTGTTAACATGTATATGCCAAACTATTTCCACCTTAAATATTTTATGCATTTCTTTTTCTTTTGTAAGTCTCTTTTATGGTTGGTGCTGTTTAATGTTGAGCCTTGAAAGATGGACTTTCATACCTCCTTGTATTGTTTTTACTAAGTTTAAAAATTCACATGTTGGGAATAAAATTCATCCTACATTTTGGAGTTCATATGAATATCTTATTCAGTCTCAAAATGAAGAGTCTTGTGTTCATAAAGTGGTCATATAGGTCTCTCCCCAATGATGTTGGGTAATGGGCCTGAACATTTAGCATATTATGAGCATGTAGTCTGATTTCTTTTAAGCACGTGTCTTTTAGTGTCCGTTCTTAGATCCACACCTAACCACATATGCACCAGTCAAATATAAGTGTCTAGATTATTGCTATGTTCAATTTAAACACATCTTATAAGCGCAAGTGAACAATTATGATATTTGTCACGTTGGAAAAAATCTTACAACTAGGATGTGGACCGGAGCGAGGGACCACTTGAGTTCTTGATGTTGTGATTGGACGAGAAATATGTTGCGGTCCAAGTTGGGCTTAGATTTGGGCCAAGGTTTATGCTATTATCCATGGATGAGAAGTCCACTCGGAATCTTACATGTGGCCAAAGTAGAGAATGTTTCTCCGGTTTCTCGGAGCACTTCCCTTGACCACCTTTCTGAGGTAAGCCTAGTGCATGCGATTCCGGGAGACCTTGACGCATTAAATCCTAGATTCCTAGATTTTGTATATTTAATCGATAATATGGTTTCACGTTTATGGGTATAAACTTACATAAATAAATATGGAACTACTATTTAAGTAAGACTGGACTAAGTTCAAGTTTATAATTATAACATGTTGAATTATAACTATAACTCTAATTATAACTCTAATTATAATTTACATGATCCTCTGATAGGATTGTATGGTAGGATCCTACGATAGAACATGCAATGTTGATTGTGATAATATTATAGCAGTTGCTTTGACTACATTTTCACGATTCAACGTGTAATTATATAAATTTGACATCAAAAAATAAATATGTTTTTTTTCATCATGTTTTAAGAGCATAACGTTCAGTAATCACTGAGGTTTCACATATCTACCATGAATTTCAGGTATATCAAAAGTGTATGGACGGATCCACCAATAGAATTGTAGCAACCATAAAGTCTAGATTTTGAAAATATGTCCATAGTTACTTAAATATGAGTTATGGGCCCCATTGTGGTCTCTCTTGGGATTCACCAAAATCATGCAAAGTCTCAGTAATGTAGAAGCCCCTATGATGGACTCTTTGATCATTACAATCCCTTATCTCACATGGACAAGTTATTATCAATTTAATTTGAATTAGCAGCTATGGTGTGAGCACAATGATATTGAGACCACATGAATTGGAGCGTATCTAAGTTACATAAAAATGTTTAAAGTCACAAGACTCATTTGACCCTTTCTAGTTTGCAAGGGGGTGTAAGTTGGGATGAGATTTTGTAGTTGGTAGCACAATTACTTAGGTGGATAATGCAATTGAATGTCCTTTAGAAATGCACTAAATAGTCCTCTTATTGTGGGTGGAAAATTAGTGTGGGCCACACTAAGTTTCTAGTCAAGGTGCAATTAACACAGGTCCAAGACTCCGAGTCTTCCCCCAAGTCTTTGTAAAGACTTCCGACCAACACACTGAATATTAGTTGTAGGACAAAAGCAACACAAAATAAAATAATCATCAACGTTGATTTTCTAATTAAAAATTTACTATGGCCCACACTAATTTTCTACTAGAAATTTAGCGTGGGTTGAAAATTATTGTGGCCCATATTAATTCTCATTATGAAAATTAGTGTGGGCTACAAGAAAATTACTGTGGCCCACAGTAATAGGACTATTTAGTGTAGCAATGTAGAAGTCCCACATGCTACACAAATTGATTTCCCTCATCACACCCACATGTACTTAACCCCTAATTGTCTAAGCAAAAAATAGCATATTTGAGCTACATACTTTCAATGTTAGCTAATCATATCAAAAGCGACCCTATTTAAAATCAACTTATTCTTCAAATATGTTGTTTAAACACTTTGATGTTATTGAAGCTCAAATACACAACATGGGTGCCCTTGGATGCAAATACATATGTTATAGTTTTATCATCAATGTTTGGTATCTGTATATTATTTTCTCCTTGACATAAGACAATGTATATAGTAAGGTTTCAAACACATAAAAATACAAATTATGATTTATGAACTTGATAAAGCCCATATAAATTGTGCACTTGGCCATATATTGAGACCCAACGCCCTTCAAGGGTTAATGTCATCACATTGTATCTTCCGTTATCATAGTTGTAATAGTGTGAAGGTTTATGAATGCAATGTATGGAGGTTGATATTTATTGCTAGTATCAGGCGAGCACAAGTTCGGTGGTCGAGGACACAACAATTTAAGTGGATCCGAATTGTTTAATTCAACCACCCACTTTGTACTACACTGATTATCCTAATTAGTGCATGTTAAGTATATTTGGAGTTACGCTGTGCAATAACATCTTACTCAGGAGTTCAATTTGTAGTAACAAAAGTTCAATAGGTTGTTTGGACATTATAAAACATAAATGACTTTGCTTGGTAAACTATAACATTCTCATTAAATAGTTGCACTACATAACTCCAAATAGTAACACACACTAATTGGGATAATCAGTTGTAGCACACATGACATTAAAATTTCTAACCCACCATTATTGGGGCCACAACCACTTCTATCAAACAATAAGAAGCCACACTATAAAAAAATATTGAACTCCATAGACTTAGATTGTAGGCAATACAGTAGCTGGTAATGAAGTCTCTGTTCACTCATCACAAATTCCAACAAGACTAAACAGAATTGTAGGTGGTTTCAAACCAATTAAGGATGGTTGCCGTCTATAAAGGGATCAAAAACAGATGTGGAAATTGGGTCACAAGCGGAATTAAGCACATCTATTAAGCACTATATTTTATAATCTTAAGGGCCCTTGCCATGGTCACATCAAACAACAAGGGGTACAATCACATTCAACTGTTATTCAATAGTTTTAGGTGTAGCCAAAACTACTTTTAGTTTACCACATCTAATGTTCTAATTCTTAATGAGCAGAACTTACTTCCACATCTAATTTAACATTTATCTTGTGTTGCATTTATTTGGGAATCAGTACTTATCTTTTCTGCTAATTAAATTAGAGCATTTGGGCTTCGAATCAGATTGTACAATGGTAGAATGCAGGTTGAATACTTGAGCTGGAAAGATACGTTCTAATTCTTAGTGAGCAGGATTATACTTCTCATGCTTCCTGCATTGATAGATTCCTTTGCATCATTGCCATGTGTGCATTCAGAAAACCTTAGGTTCCAAATCTCGGGTTTCTTCCTGTCCAGTTTTATAGTTGTAACTCATGATGAGAAGTTGCTGGTGATTCATATTTCCTACAACGCACCTGATATAACCAAGAAAATGGCAAGGATGCAAGTGAAGAGATTTCATTTCTACGCAATACACCAAAACTACTAGCATAAATAATGCTTGCTTCCACAGGCTCCACCCTTGTAAATGTCAACCCACACTACTTCCTCAACATAATTGTTCTTACAAACCTCCACAAAGAGGCAACAGGATGCTCAATATCGATTGGCATGTGTGCTCCCTAAGCACGAGGGACCCCCTACCTGCGTTTCTTGCTTACTTTCGAGAACTTGCGGGACTTGGCTGGGCTCACAAGGAGGTAAATGAAAAGGCCGACAATTGAAAGTACCACCATCAGAGGACCATATTTAATTGCAAGCTTCTGCAACAACAAAAAACAGCCAGATTATATTAGAATAACACTGGAAATCACACAAACTCACAATAACCTCAACATACAAGCAGCAAAATGGACGACTGTGATGAAAAAATCGAACTGACCTTTGCCTGTAATGTTTGTAATATTGTCATCAACCAGTGAGCACAAAAGAGCAACCCACAAAATGTCAGTGCACAAACAAGAACTAACTTCCATAATGCAAAAACCAAGAATATGGTGATAATCATTAGATGTCTTGCACCTTGTCAGCTACATAACCTACTCACAAGAATTCAATGTGAATGTAACCGTACATCAAACCTCTGAACATAACTACATCAAATTCATGACCATCATGTGTCCCTTCATTCTACAAATACATTTCTTCTGCACACCTCTTGTAAATGACCTGGCCAAACTCATCATGATTTTAATGATGTGCTGTAGAATGACCTTTGCAATTTTGTCTACATTACAAATTTCACATATGTGAAATGATTTGGGGGAACTTACCCAATCATACTTCCTGACAGGCTTGTCAGAGAGAATGTCGAGCCCTGCGAGTGGTGTTGAGAACGCCTCCTATCAAAATCACCAATTAACACAGATGAGAGACTCCAATTTGGAAATTCAAGAAGACGATTTGTTGAAAAGGAGATAAATGGAACAGTTTCAGACGTACACAGATTCCTCCAGCTGGCGTAAGTTTAACACAACTTGATATAACAATTCAAAAAAGACTTCATACCATGTAGATCAACAAGCCAACAAAATTGTTCCAATATAAACAGTGTACAATCAACTGTAGAAAGAACTGTGTGCCCCAGTTTTGTTTGAAATTCGACTCGAATGCAGAAGATGAGCACTGGGATTGGGAGGTACCATATTGACTGTGGAAGCACCCCAGTCGATCACAATGGCTAATACTAATGAACTTACAAGCAATGAGGTGACAAAGATCTACAAACCTGCAATGCAGACTTTGAGGAAACTCTGTATTTAACAACAGCTGGAGACCCGGTGAATACACCTTTGGATCTAGCCTCAAGGACAAAGGAATGTGATACTACTCCGCCACTGCAATCCCAAATTTAGATAACCACCATGTAAGTGGCAACAGATGAATGCCATACAATAAATACTAAATATGTATTTCTTAGGAAATACCTAGATTAGTAGAAAGAGTAGAAAAAAAACTTAAATTGACCAATATTCCAGTTTCACTGAAGATCATAAACTGCAGGACAACTACATGCATTGATTAGTCAAGTGAACTACTTCCACAAGAGACCTTGAGCAGGTAAAATGACATCAGACCTCCATTTGCATTACAACTAGGTTACATTTAGCACACAAAATGACAAAAGAGCAATACAAAACATCAGAAGACAGCTCTGTTGACTTGTGAGCACATAACAAGATTTATTGCTTACGCTTCAAGCTTGTCCCAAGAAGTGGAAGTGTTCCCAGAAAGAACACTAAAGAGAGCTGAAGGCCATGTGTCATCATTCAACGTCACATCATATGCTGTGCTGACAAACAAGATCAAAAACAAACATTACCAATCAGACTATCAGCCTCCAAGTAGTGTTCATGTATAAATGCTTGGGTACAAACAAAGATGTCTACTGATCTGCATGATTCCTGAGTAACCCATTCACCTTGACAGGTTGTGCACACGTAAGAAAGGGAGGAACAAAAGAAAGTAACAATAAATTCCTGGTGATACCTTTCACGTGACTGCCCCAAAACACTTATCAAATATACAGTCTATGATGTATTTATGGGCCAGTGTCATGAAGCTTGTAACTACCCACTCAAAAAAAGGTCAGTCCACAGTTCAAGTTTAGGTCATTTTGAGCAATTTTATAAGGGCACAAATTCTTCCTGACACAAGGCCTTGACATCACAAATACTATGGGTAATTATAACACAAAATAGGGTGTGCTATTCTTAGCTGCATTTGCAATTGAGGTCCTTTAGCTTGAATGATGTCAAGCAAAGAGCAGAACAGAAGCCTAGGGGGTAGACAACCTCATGTTTGTTGCCCACTGCTTTTAGGGAAAAGAAATAAGTTACGTGCAAGTAGGCTTTGGGACACCATCCTTTACAATAGATTGATTTGTACTTTGAGCTCCCAAACCCTCCAATGTGCAGACAGAGGTAGAGAATTAATGTGATGAGATATGCAGGGCTGTGGGTCTAATGACTCCATACTTGCTTACAACAATACTCTCACTCACAGTAATAGGAGGACATAAGTGAATAGATCACGACAGATTAACTGTGAAGACACATGCAAGTAGCATTGCAAGCTCTAAACCTAGGCTATGAAGAAGGCATCTAAACAAAAAGCATCTGAATAACAACATCGTATTGCATGGATAATATGCTCTCCAAAACCCCCTGTCGTGTAACACACATTGCTACACATAACACAACATGTGGAAAACAAACCAACAAGAGCAAAAACACCTATGAAAACTACATAAGTTATTCACTCCTAATACGTAAAAGATTCTAACAACCAACCTGGATCCGGCGTTCTGGAGGGTGATCCCAACCTTGACACGCTCCACATCTTTCACTCTCTGCAAGCTCGCGGTTTTGTGCACCAGAATGAAAGCCGTGTCTGCAGCCGCAGCAACGCACAACAGGGCCAAAAGCAAGACGGGGGCGAGGAAGAGCCTGGCAGAGGATGCCATGGCTACCATCGTGGGGCCCGGATTCCAAGACCCTAATCCTTCCTGCAACAAAACACACAATGGTGACAAATAAGAAGAAGAAAAGGTATAGTTTATAACCGTGGCATTAGGTGTTCCTCCACAACCCTAAACAAGGAGAGATGACTCTGATGTTACCACCGACAACGACGTGAATTATGGTGTTGCTTCATCTTTGAGTTGGTCTACCGAAATGGGCATCTCGAGAATTAGAGGCCCCAAAAAACTACTGCCTCCTTTCAAAGATGACCCCCTTCAACGGGCACGGACAAGCCGGCCCACGTTGGTTTTAAATTCTCGGTCACCCGATACCCCACTATCTATGATTGGATGGACCAATTCAAGTGCTAGGAAGATCACCCATCCGAGTATAGACACCAAACACTATGCTGTCTCTCCGATCCTGCTTTACACTCATGGTCGAGTTGACATAGATTAGTGAAATAAATTAAAGTGCATTTGGTGTGAGTCTTACGTTCACACCCAGCTGCATCTCTTTGGTCAATACTTGTGATGCTATTTACCAATAAAAGCAACCTCCGGAACGAGGTCACGCAACAGTACACCTCTTTGACCCGATCATGTTCAACAGCCATCATCCGCAAGCTCGGTAAACATATCATATGATGACAGTTCCAGTTTCTCGGCACTTCCATTGAACAATGTTGAGACTTTTCACATCACCACAACTGAGTTATGAGTGAAGAACCTGGTTCAAGTGGAGGTTTTAGCAATAAACATATTATCATAGTACTAAATGCAGAACACATAACAGTTTTGGCATTTTTATGAGAAAGCTCCAACAAGTTGTGTGGGATCGATCAAACATAGCATTCATGATTTCCATCGAATGACGAGGAGGCAAGTTGTCTGTTAAAACAACAATTTTGCGCATGTCAGAGCTCATTAGCTCCGCCGTGGGGTTTCATCATTTATACATGCCATGGTTACTAAAAATAACATTCCTCGTGTGACAAAACCTCTACTAACCTATCAATGTGTCAGTCTGGAACAAACCTCGTACAACAAAGCTCCTGTTGACGCTGGGAGCGGGCAGTGAGTGAGCACCAGGGATGGCTATCGCGAGTGTTAGGGTTTGGGAGCCACAAGAGAGACGAAGTTCCCAACGTTCCCCAACGTTCCTTAGGAGGAAACTCTACAGGGAACAACCCTCTCTCTCATTCATCCAACATAACATCCCAATTTCATCTTCTAATACTGTATTTTCACCTTCACTACACTGAATATTGTATTTAATTTCATGTGGTATTATTTTATGTCACTATGGTAAGTTTTCTAATGACACTATTGATGAATAAGTTTACATCGTCATCCCAACTTAGTTTAAGTTCATCCACTCTTGGTATATTCCACATCCTAATGTTTACTTGATGAATATCGACTTGGATGATATGAAATTTGGATGGAAAATCACTTCATAAATGACAACAGTTCCAACTTCTTAAATCTATAATGCCCAAAATCTTTTACAAGGAACGACAAATAATGTTAGTTTACATTTAGTGTTGGTGACACTACGCGGGCGCTTTACAATTAGTATGGAGCAAAACAAATAGGACACTAAATACAAATTTTAGTGTAGTGCCGGAATGAAGTTTCCACGTGGGATTCAAGAGGGTCTCGACCAACATAGGATTGATACATGGTAAAACTTGAGGGGGGGAATCATTAATTGCCATTTAAAATAAAGAGCCTTCTATGGTAGTATGTAGTCCAGATGTTGTTGTTTTTAGGTTGATTTGACATTGGAATCGATTTTAGAGACCCCGAGTTAGCCTAAAGATAGTTATTTAAGATGAACTAGCCTCAAACCTATACAAAATTTAAGTTTTTATGTTGGATATGAGAGGTACACTTGTATGGGATGAAATCCCTCTTGCCAAGACTTTGGATGGGAGGTCTTGAGAGAGGTCATAGTGTCATGGAGATTCTCAAAGTCTTCCCCACAAGAGTGGTTTAAGTACCCTGCTTATACTGGGGCCACTTCATCATCGACCCACCCCTGAATGGTTGTGCAATCAACGGTGGTACCCATAGAAGGTGGCACGATACATCTGTTGCTACATGACAAGTCATGAATTTCACTCTAATTAACATGTCACATCAAAGTTGAACACTGGTTAAAATAGATGTTAGCGATTAAGGTGGATGCACATGATAGGGGGTCTCCATGTGAGATGGGTTGTTGTTTGTTAAGTTATCTAATTGGGAGCGACCATCATTGATCGTTTGTTGTGCTAGGTTTAGGGTTTCATAATTTGTTTGTTTCTTTTTTTGGGGGGGGGGGTTGGTCATCACGAAAATTTGGCAACATTAGAGTTATCCTTTAACTCAACTGGAGTTTTAGTAGGGAGTTGGTTGTTTCGCATGCATAACTTTCCATGTTCGGTAAGTTTTGGGTGCATGCTTGGAGTCAATGTGAAGGTTTGAACGAAGGACATTCCATATTGGTTTTGAATGGTTGTGCAATCAACGGTGGTACCCATAGAAGGTGGCACGATACATCTGTTGCTACATGACAAGTCATGAATTTCACTCTAATTAACATGTCACATCAAAGCTGAACACTAGTTAAATCAAATGTTGGCGATTAAGGTGGAAGCACATGATAGGGGGTCTCCATGTGAGATGGGTTGTCGTTTGTCAAGTTATATAATTGGGAGCGACCATCATTGATTGTTTGTTATGCTAGGTTTAGGGTTTCATAATTTGTTTGTTTTTTTTGGGGGGGGTGGTGTCATGAAAATTTGGCAACATTATCAAGGTCATTTGTGGAGATCCCGATAGAAGGTTCAAACATTTGGAAGCAATTTTGGGGTCCTAAAAATGTCCATGGCACAAAGACAACAAATCCATCGCTTGTGGCTAGCATCCCAATTGATCTTCAAGGTCGAAAACACGTATCCAAGGTTATATGGAGAGAGTGCTCAAAAGATACTATTACAATTTGGACACCTTTTGGGTTGCTCGAAATTTTGAGATTCTATGTTTTGGCACTGAGACCACAAAATGGAAGTTTGTAAGCACAAATTGGGATTTTGTTTTCTTAGGGCTAGCATCAAAAATCAATTTAAATGAAAACTTAGGGCACCTAAAAATTGGAGTCAATTTTTTTTTTAAGTAATTCCAAATCACCTATTCAATATATCCATGCTTTTAAAAATTATGCGGATTGAGGTGAACAAAGCTGGAACTTGTTGTCTTAGTGCCGTTACCTAAATATTTTTAATTAAAAATAAATAAAAATCAATGCACCTCCATATTGGATCAAAGTTTAACATTTTAAAAAAGTGGATTCGAAACGACCTGAACAAAGTTTATTCAAGGTTTTGAAAATGAACCGGAATGGTGCAAACTAAATTGAAATGTGTATTCTCTGTGCTAGGACACCTACATAAATAAATAAATAAAATAAAATAAAATAAATTTCGGTTGCCTCTAAATTGGGTCATATTTCAAACATGGAAATGTAGGCAACTGCAAATTTAATCAAAATATTGAGCTTTTTTAGCAAGTCATTTTCAGATGACCCAAGCAATAATGTTTAAATGTGTTGAAATAAATTGGAGCAGTACAAAACAAATTGGGATTTTATTGTCTCGAGGTTAAGACCTAAAACAAAATCTAGAAATTTATGGCACCTCCAAATTGGTTAGAAAAAATTCACATTTTTTTTCAAGTGTTTCTAAATGGCCCAAGCAATGTTTCCAATGTTTTAACAACTACCAAAATGGTGGGGAAAAAAACTTGAAAATTATTGGGATTTATTGTCTTGAGGCCAAGACCAAAAGTAGAATGAAAAATATAGGTTATATCCAAATCGGGTCAAAAGTTGTAGTCTTTTCTGCAAGTCCGCCACAAATGACCCCAATAAATTTTGAGCGAGCCCAACAAAACTGCCAAATTACCTGCCACCGCCATCCCGATGTTTGTGGTATTGGCACCGATATTTATTAAAGCCCACTAGATTCTAGTGTGAATAAGGACAAACCTGCCCAAATGTAGAGGGATCTAGTGGTAGGGTTTGTATGTGCCAACTAGTTACCCCCATCTTCTCAAATTTGGGTCCACCTACTAACCTCCTCCTCCAAGTTAAAACCTCCTCCTCTTCCTTCTAAAACCAGTCTTCAAAACCTTCGGTGACTGGCAATTACAAGTTGAAGATTCTTTAGTGAGCGCATGGAAGTCTAGTGGTCCATGTCCAGAGCCCTCCAAGTACATGCGAACTCGTCCAACCCACTATTCTCTAGAATCTAGTGGGTGAGTGGCCTACATGGAAACTCACCCTAAAACCAACACCTATAAACACCACCCAATTGTCAGCACTCTACTACCTTGAGTTGTTCCCAAAGGTGTAGGAGTGCCTAGCCTCACAAAGTGACGGTTTTAGGTGCCATTAGTGGCGCCACCTCATAGCAACCTCCACTACCTCCGTGTAGGGTAGGTAACATGCTCCACTCTATCTCGGGTTGGTTTCAAGGTGGGTTGGTTCTAGGCATAAAGGGGGTCAGTTCCTGGGACACAAGGGGGTCGGTACCCAAGATGCAAGGTGACGATTTTGCAAGCGAAAAACATGTAGGATCATGGAGGTGGCCACATGGCTTTGCACGTTGTTATTAGTTGGTTTTTGATCTAGCTTGGGTCCAGTACCCAACTATGTTGTGTTGGTTCTAGGCAATCTTGTGTTGGTTCTAGGCAATCTTGTGTTGGTTCTAGACAATGAAGGTGGGGGTCCTCATCATATGCAAGGTCATCATACATGGGACCTAGGGTTTGGTTTATGAAAGCTAGTGAGTTTGAGTTTCAATATTCATCAAATATCGCATTGAGGCCAATCTTTTTTCTTTATACATTTTTTTAGCCCACAACCTAATACAAATATATAAATATATAAATAAATATATATATATGTGTGTGCGCGCGTGCGCAATAGCTTAATGAAATGTTGGTTTACGAACCCTCTACCTTATGTGTTTTAGAGTCCGTGCATTGAGGAGCCAAAGCCGCCATAAATTCATTATGTGGCGGCCCGCCCCCACACTTTGATACTTCAACATACTACTAATTCAAGCGAAGCATGAAGTGATGGCACCATTACATGCCAACTTCGCATTGATGGGCGAGCGAGTCATCGTAGCTAGAGGATGCCCAACCTCACGTGGCCTTTGGGACAATAGCAGGCCAGCCCATGTGGCGGCCTCTCCGAAGCTATGATAATAAAATATAATTTGCCTTGGCGTTAGTGAGGGGCTGGTGGACTTGCTCTTACACAAGGTTTTGGAATTCAACCCTAATGACGCATAACATATTTTCATTTGTTATCTTGGTACCAAGACAAGGGAAAAAAATGTGATTATTATTATTATTGGGTGAATTCACAATAACACGAGCCAACCCCGCCGAGTTATAAGGACTCTTGATGAGTGCTTAGAAAATAATATCTTCAATTTATGTAGATATTAGAAAAATTTAAGGACATTTTGCGACATATTTTGAACATTTTAGCACATTTTAGTCCTTATTAACGATTGGTTACAACCATATTTTAGTCGTTTTGGAGTACCAATAACTTCCCAAACATCGTCAAACTTTAGTATATTGTATAATGACATATATTATATGTAGTTACTAATTTGTATTGCATTATCAATTCATATGATAAGATTATTGCTTAACAATCCGTTAAATTAATCACTGGTTACGATTTCCGTGGGTCGTGTTATTGTGAATGTACCCTATTATTATTTATCGTTTCTCTCACACACACACAAATTTGGCTCCTTGAAATTGGAGTCGTTGAACCGTAAATTTAGGTGATCTTTAGATGAAGTCAAACATTTTTTTTGAAGCGCTTTGGGCTCCTTGAAATTGGAATCCTTGAAACAAAATACACAATTTGAAGTCATCTTTAGATCAAGTTAATTAGTTTTTTACATGCTTTCCAAATTACCCGAGCAATATTTCCAAACTTCAAGGAATAAATCGGGATGGTCTCCAAAAACCTGGAATTTATTATGACAATGTTCAAATAACAAATCTAAACAACTAGGAAACCCAAGTTGGATCCAAAGTTTTAACATGTGGGTGTTTGAGTTGCTTCCCATTTAGGGTTTTGGAAATCAACCGCCAATGATGCCGAAAATTTGGGGTCTGAATGCCAAAATAACAAGTATCATAATTTCAAACACCCCAAAAGTGGTTCCAAATAAAAACATCTTTTTTTTAGTGCCTCCCAAATGACCAACAATGTAATCTAAAGTTATGAAAGTCAATTGGGATGGTACCCGTTAATTTGGAATTTTGATTTGTCACAATACCAAGATAACAAATCTCAACATTTTCATGATCCAAATTTGGCCCTAAATGTGATCATTTAAAAAAATAATTCCATCCTTTCAAGATGATCATGACAACATTGTCCAATGTTTTGTAAATCAACTATTACGGTGTCCAAAAACTATGAGATATAGAAAGGGATATTTTGGAAGGCTATGGTCTGATAGGAGTGGCCACAACTGTAGGAAATTAACACATGCTAATTGTTTCTATTTATAGAATATGTTTTATTGAAGAAGGGTCTTAGACCTTAATCTTTTCGACATTGAAACTTTGCCAGTTTTGGCAATTGACTTGTAAAAAGCATTGTACTTAGTATGGACCAGAGAGTAATCCTTTTTGTGAAGTAAATTTACCCTAGCCTGTGATTGCTAGTGGATTTGTGGATAAAGAGTGATCCTTTAGTCCATTATCTTCTTGCCCTTTTCGTGTATGTTTGAGAGCCTTCAATTGGAGTGAACCTTGTCGCAATTGTATGTTAGAATTGGTGTGCAAGTCTATGGTCTTTGAACCATTGAGTGAAGTGGATTTATGAATGCTTTGAGAGATTGAGATAGACAATGAACGTAATTGATTGCAGACATATTGTATGTGTGTGGTCTATGAGCCTAAGTCATTCTTTGTTAAAGGAATTGATATGAGTAATTGAAGAGGAGACAACAAAAGAGGTTGGACTTGTTGGTCTATTGTCTTGTCTATATCTTGTGAGGAATTCACAAGAGTGTGTGTCTCTAGTATGAGATTGAATATGAAGTCAATAACCTCTGTTCGGGAAGAGCACTAGGGAGTGTATACCAAATGTAAGACAATCAAGGGTCTTTGTGAGAAGGGAAGTTCTAAAGAGACTGATTTTTCATGCGGCAAGAGTCTAATATAAGAGAGACAATTAATTGTTGATTGGAACAGTTCTACATTATGTTGTAAGATAACTTAGGAGAATGATAGGATGACCCATTCATTCATAAGAAGAGTTCTTTGGTGATTATCATAAATGAGAAATATCTTATTGTAATCAATTGTCTACCAAAACAAATTCTCAGTGTTTTCTTAGGAATTGCATCATTGAACCGATTTGTTGAATGAGTGAAGGAAAATCTTAGAGAGGGAATATGGTCATACCACAATTAAATATCACATGATTTCAATTGAGAGCATTGTCGTTGTAGTATGTGAATGATTTATCCCGAGTGTAGAATCCAGAAAGTCTTGAGGAGATGAGTACCTCAGAATTCAAGAGGCCATCACCATGTATTAGTTAGATATTTTGTGTATTCTTGGTGATTGTTGGCATGATTGGGAGTTTTGAAATGTCAAGTGGCTGAGACCATTGATTGTCCAAAGGAGCTTGGAGCCGAAAATATACCAAGGATGAAAGACAATAAATCTACATCAAGCTAACAATTATTGGGATAAGAAATGGATGTTGTGATGGTACTTTGACGAAAGACCATAGCCTGATTGTAATTCATTATTAAAGATTTAATTAAGGAACAATGCAACCTTGAAAGGGTAAATTGACAAACTTTTCAAGTTGAATTAAAAAAGGTCAATTAACATGAGAAAATTGATTGCTCCAAAGTGCCTTTGGCTTTGGTAAAGAGACTTAAATGAGATACTACATGCAAGACAATAGACTATGGTTATGCCTATGCTTGTGCGCCGCACTTGGTCCCATTAAAATGAACTCACTAGCAGACTATTGCATGGGTAAATAGTGTGAGATTGAGTGATTGTTACAATTGCACGTATTGATATGGAGAGATTTTGAAGTCTTTAACCTCTAAATCATTACCTAATGGTCAGTTCAAACCTAAAATGATATGAAATAATCTTGTGTTTTCCCTAAATATACTTATCTGAGACACCTATATGATACACAAATCACCTTTTAAGCCTTCCTTGAGTGTTTCCCTAGGTTTGTTTGTAACCAAAATCTAAACTACATTTTTTTTTCCATTTCATCAAGGGTGATTACCACAATGTTGACGAAGTATGTGAGAAAATGTTTGGAACATTTAATGCATGACCATCAACAATGCACGATAATGTGCAAAACATCACACCCAAAGAACAACCATGTCAGGTTTATGAGAGTTGTGTACAATCCAGGATGTGCACAATCCACATTAGGTGATATCATGATGTGACTTTTCTAGACGGTTATAGAGTTGTGGGCTTTGGTATTGTGGTTCAAGTTTCTCCAAAAGGAACATGGTATGAGCATAAGTTGGAGGACGTTGCGTACATGGTAGTAACACTTGATGGGGTGGTTGTTGGACGCGAGTAGCTAGGAACTCCTTTTTGAACACCATACACCATGACAATGGGAATTTTCACAAACAAAAATATACTTTGAAGGGACGCATGTTGCAGACATTTGAGAAGGTTAAACAATGCCTTGTCGTCCGCAACCACCATAAATGCATGCCATCCATGATTCCCAGTGAGATGAGGTGCAATCAAACCAGTTTGAGAACACAACGTGTGCGTGTGCTTGTGCTTGTGACATTGAGGAAAAACTAGTGAATGTTTTGACAATCGGAGTACATGATGTTGCACACATGGACATTGTGAAGTTGTTTCCATCAGAATGGGCAGGACACCGCATTGTAGATAGATTACACATTGTCGTTAGAGTTTTGAGCATTGTACGGGGATTAGAAGAAGTCACATGTTTGTGTCTAGGAGATGCCCATGTTTCCATGCACGATTTTTTGAACAAACTCATGCTATGGAGAGCGCAAGATTGTCACCTATTATGCAATGCAAAATTTCCACCTTCGCAAAAATCCACTGTGGCCAAGAATGCGCCCCCCACAACTCATGTGGAACAGAGCTTGCTATATAGAACGAATTGGTTGGATAGAGAATGGGAAATCTTGGATGATACCAACAAAATGGTTGCCGGGGTAGGATAAAATTATGCGAGGTAGGGGATATAATGGACGAGGACCTCCTTGGCAACAATGATGTGGGGGTGCTTGTGCTACGCATATGGGAAGGCCACCGTTACAACGAGATGACCCTTGTGAGGAGCCAACTACAAAATACAAAATTCAAGATTGGGCAATTGTTGTCAGTTTTGGTGGAGATGGCAATTGACTTGGGCATTGGAGAGGATGACGGGGCTTGTGAACATGGAGTTGAGAAGGTTGTATATTGTATGGGGAAGAGGGTGCAATGTAGCTCTTTGCTAGCGCAAAAAAATGCAGCCATGTTATCCATGGACGCCATTAGGAACGTCAATACTCTTCTATGTTGTGATTGCCTCTGTTGTTAGCACTATCCCTAGGAGAAAACAAAGTGGTTGAGGAAAAATTACAAGAAGATGGGATTCAACAAACAAAAGAAATATGCCTACGTAGTTATTAGGCAATTGCACCAAGTTCCAGGAGAAAAAAGAAAATATGTAACAACAATGACTGTAGACATTTGTGAGGCAACATGGCAAAAAATCCATGGCATACCCAAATCTACTTACATGGTATATAAAAAAAGTGTAGCGGATGGGCATGTGACGTTTGTGCACGGGAACATTGGGATAAAAAGGCCCCGACCATACACGGTGCAAGCGGGGGGAACCATTGAATTCATAATGCCCCACCAAATGAAATGCACATGCAATCACATGAGAAATATGAGGAGAAACTTGCCAAGTCTTCAAAATTGAAAGCAAATTAGAGAGGATTGCAATGAGGTGATGTAATGTTACCGTGTGAACTTGTTAACTTTGTATTGTTTGGGGGGACATTAAGGATCACTAAAATGGGTCAAAATTTTATCAATTTTTTTCATGAGTAGATATACATGGTATCTATTACATAGTAAAAAATAGCAACCAAATTTGATGATTTGCTCTTATTTATAAAACATATTGTTTCTAACTAGAATGACTCAGAATTAAACTAAAACAACTACTACAAAAATGAAGATGACTAAAATTTCAAAAAATATACAAAAGATATTATCAATGGTTATGTATATGTAGAAAAAAATATCATGATTTTTAAAATTATCTATGGCATATAATATAGGGGTAGCAAACTTTGTTCACACGTGGTGTTCAACTTGACAATGGAGTGACCTCCCTGTGTGGTACACGACAAAATGGACACACAAAAGACAACCATCCCATGGATGAGCACCCAAACAAAAGCCACTATTGGGTCTAGGTTAGGTCCCCATATATGTGACATGTATACTGACACACATGGACATGGGGATGGCGCTTATGCGCACTATGGGACATCTTTATGGCCATGCGAATCCAATTACACCATATCCTCCATATGCCGAGTTCTAAAGGCATTGGAGAAAAAACATGTAGGGTATCAAAAGCATTGTTCCAAGCGACACCATATAATAAAATTTTGGAACCTTGCTGAACGGCAAGTCAAGGTGATTGGAGTGATTGGGAATGGAGGACATTGTTGGAGCATCCACCCTAGTGACACCATGTGTCACCATATCCTCCATATGCCGAGTTCTAAAGGCATTGGAGAAAAAACATGTAGGGTATCAAAAGCATTGTTCCAAGCGACACCATATAATAAAATTTTGGAACCTTGCTGAACGGCAAGTCAAGGTGATTGGAGTGATTGGGAATGGAGGACATTGTTGGAGCATCCACCCTAGTGACACCATGTGTGCACCAAGAATCCTCGAAGTCCCTTTGCCGAAAAATCTCTACCTACAAATTGACAACACAATCAAAAACAACAAAAGCCTCCTGATGGTTTTGTTGTTGTTGTTGTTGTTGTTGACAACCATACGTGTATTCAAGGAGGTGGTCGTTGAATTCCTCATTGTAGGTCATACACATGAAGACATGGATGGGTTCTTTTGGAAATTTTATAAGAAGCTCCGTTGCACTAATATTTACATGCTCGCAGATCTCATGAAGACATTCATGGACTCACAAAAGCTAACATTCATTCCTGAGCTTGTGCAAGAGGTTGGAGATTGCAAGATATTCATTAAATGTTACCACCAGGGTGGTACGAATGCATCCATTGGGCTAGGATCCAAACATGTATTATGTTCTATGAGGAAGAAGGTGGGTGGCCTGTGATGAAATACACGAACAAAGCAACCAACGAAACCTAGCTACCATCTGGGCAAGTCAATCAAAATGTGGGAGGAGGACAAAGAAGGGAAACCAAAATTGCTCATTGGGGAACTTTTGCTAGTGCCATAGAAATTTATTTGGAGGGGGGGGGATGAAGATTCGAATCCCCGCTCAAAAAGCAAAGAGAAGGAGGCTTAAAGGGCATTAGAATTCACCGCAAAAAGGTTGTCATCACGAAAAGGATCGAGAAATACATTAAGATGTGGGGATTGGCATGGCATGAAACCATTCGTAAGTTAATTGCCATGACTGGCTATGTGGAGTATTGGATATGCATATTGATGGAGTTGAGGAAGCCCCTACCATTGCAACCCACCAAACTGCTTGAGGGGTTTTGGTTGATTAATGATTTAAGGGCATTTCATAAGAATGTGGAAAGGGACCTAGTGGATGGGGGTGAGGACAACACACTTGAGGATAGCACACTCGAGGACCAAAAACAGGTTGAGTACTGCAACCCAATAAATGAAAATCCATATTCACAATTCAACCCTTGGAGAGACATAGTTGTTGGGGACTTTGTTCTTGTCAGATTAGAAGGCGAGGATGAACCTGTGTGGTTTGGAAAAAATGTTGATAGCAGTGGAACGTTGCAACACGTCCGTGCTATATGGGAAATTTAAAGTTCAATGGTGGGAACCATGTGCAACATGAAGAGCTTCCAAAATAACCATGTACTAAGACTGTTGGACGAAGCAAAGAAGGAAAACACTATCACTGCCATAGTACATACATTGCTCGTGTGGTGTATACAAAGCACGGCAAAAAATAAACACAAAATACACATGTAATTTCATTGAAAGCAACATAACGTGCCATCCATGCCTTGGACGCAACAAACACAATGGAGTTGGGAACTGTCCAGGCTCGATGTCAATGACTGTTATGAAATGATGTATGCAGGGATCCCACCATACAAGCTCCAGCCACCGCAAAAGGAGGCATCCTTCCACCACAAGTTGTATGCAATGCACAATGATGTCCAAGCAATTGTAGACATCTGTACAAAATGTACATAATGCAAACCCTTTTTGTAATGCAATGGATGATAAATTCCAAATGGCAAACCTGATTTCCGGAAGTACAAAAAATAGTGTGGTCCAATTTTTATTGAATTGTCTAGATTTACTTAAATTTGGGTTATTACCCCCACAAGAAGTGAAAATATTAATGAATCATGTAATACATCAAATAGTCATCAAATACCTCACATTAAATAATGCCTTGCTATGAATTGTTTATGATGGTTTACAATCAAATTTTTACACATGGTTTTATGGCATGTCAAGATATTTGGATTTGTAATCTTATATAGGATTTGTAACCATTTTTTTTGTTTTCCATTTGATTAAAAAAACAATTGAGCATTGAAAATCTTTGTGATCTTAAGTGATCTTAATCTCGAAAAACACTCTTTGACATTTAAGGATTTCCTAGAAATGGCCACGTAGGTTCCCTCCGATTTTAAGACTTTCGAAGTAATTACAGATCAGCAAACTTCTATGGAATACGACCCTTCTCCGTAGATTCTAGGCCGTCATCACCCGTCACAGCCCACAGGACAAGCCACCGATACGCAAGTTTCAATGCCCGTCATTACCTGTCAGAGCTGATATGACGGGCGGTGACGGGCCGTGTCGGCGGTCCTAGCGCTCGGGGGCGAGCTCTTTCAGCGAATCTCGTCTCCGCTGGCCGACTCTTACCGACAAATCAAGCGCATTGCACCGCGTTGCTCTGAACTTTTCAACACTGCAACTCTTGCCAGATCTCACTTAGTTTCTCCACTTATATCATATCTAACCAAGTTTTTCATCGAACCATATGTGTCAGAGATGTCAGGAGTAGTAGTGTACCTAGGGGCTCCATGAAGATCATTGTGGCTGGTTGAGTCCAGCTCATCGTATTCTTCAGCAGGTTGTTGCGTGAATCTTGAACACCACCAGGTGGATTTCAATCTTCATTGACAGGAGGTGCTGCGACGAGGATCTGAGGAGCAGCAGGGGCCTGGTGTTTCTTCTTCTTCCGCTCGATTTAGTCCGAGCGTGACATATTCTCCCGATTTTGGCAGTGGTAGGTTGATTCTCTCTCTCTCTCTCCCTCTCTCTCTCAATAAATCCTTCAGAATCTATTTGAATACGAATTTTGTTGAACGTGCCCCTTCCTCTTTGTTGAATGTGCCCCTGCTTTCCATATTGTTTGTCACTGCCAGTCGGTTCCGATTAGAAGAGATTTTCGGAGACTAAAGCTTTGGATTTACCCTAGAACCTGGAAAAAATCGGTAAGAAGCTCAGTCTGAGGAAGAAATTAGGTCTTTTCGTTTTTCCATTTTGCCAGCGGAGGTTCGTAGTTAGAGATCTTCCTGCGGATTGTTTTTATTTTAAAATGTAGAATAAGGGATTGAAATGCGGGATGTATGTTTGGTGTTTCCCAGGTTAAGAATCGACAGGGGAAGAATTCTACAGTGACAGCCGACTAGCTCACCGGAGCTTGCATTTATCCAGGCAAGTGACTTAGATGGCTGGGAGCAGTTTGGAATCAAGGTTCGTCGTAGGATTGGACTTCGGCACCACGTATTCGGGGTACGCGTACGCACACAAATCCAAGACGAACGACATCTACACGTTTTACGATTGGCCGAGGGTGGGAGGCGGGAAGCCCTACTGCAAGACTTTGACAGCGCTCTACTACGAACCGGGCGATGGCAGCGTCGCGAATCAAAAATCCTGGGGGCACCCTGCGCTCAGCGATTACGTCAAAGACCTGGCGCATTTCCAGAAGATGAAGGCAAAGTCTCAGGTAGATCTGCCTACCTCATTCGGTTTAGCAGTACATCTACTTTGATGATTTTAGTAAAGAAACACTTGGTCAAAAGAAACGTGAATAATAAGCCTACAAAGTCTCTTCTTCCGGAATCCGATTTCCATCACAATGATGTTAATTGGAATACAGATCTCCGTAATAGTTGCCTGCACATAGCTAACAATGCACGAGTAAAACTTGGTTCAACATTATGATTTCATATGCTTGACAAATAGTGATGTTAGACCTGATGAATTCTATATATTGCGTGCATCGAAAGTGTACTAATCGTCGTCGTTTGTTGAACTCTATGTATGTATACATCAGGTAGATCTGCCCGCCTTAGGAACGTACCTCATTCGGTTCAAGCTTCATCTCGCAGACAAGGATGTAGGGGAATCCTCTGCTGCCAACCTTCCGCCTGGATTCACTATCACCCGAGTCATCACCGATTACCTTCGGAACCTGGGGACCACCATCATGCGGGAGCTTGTCACGAAGTACGGTCAGCATGTGACCGTGGAGTCCGTGCAGTGGTGCATCACGGTGCCTTCGATTTGGAGTAACAATGCGAAGAGGTTGATGCAAAAGTGCATGATGCAAGCAGGGCTGTTGAAGAGCGCAGACAGCCCTGGGGGGAGTCCACATCCGCTGAGTATCGTCCTGGAGCCTGAAGCTGCGTCCTGCTACTGCCATAACAACATGCCGGAGCTTAACCTCCAGCAAGGGGACCGAATCTTGGTGGCAGACATTGGAGGAGGCACGACAGACATTGTTGTGCAGGAGTGGATTGGGAAATCGTACGAAAATTATAGCGTGAAAGAGGTGACTTCCAGCAGCGGTGGGCTGTGCGGCGGTACCTATGTGGACGAGAATTTCATCCGGCTAGTGCACGCCAAGATCCCGTGCCTGCAGCAGTTCACGGCCAAAAACTCCTCAAGCTTCATGACCAACGTGTTGAAGAAATGGGAGGAGATCAAGTGCAGTTTCGGGGACGTGTTGACGATTGGGGAGGATTTCGAGATCTCGCTTCCGCCCGCCCTTGCGAAAGAATGGCAAGCGTTCGATGAGGAGAAGGGGATTAGGGTGAGGGATCAATACGACGACCTGTCCTTGACGCACTCGGACATGAAATACATTTTTGATCCCGTCGTAGACAAGAATCTTGAGCTCATTGCGCACCAGCTTGGGCAGACGACGGATGTGAAGGTCATCTTTGTGGTAGGAGGATTCGCCGGCTCTCCTTATTTGATGACCCGAATCAAGGACAGGTTCAAAGGTGAAGTGGAAAGGATCATCAG
The DNA here is from genome assembly GCA_964035585.1 of Polytrichum formosum. Taxonomy (NCBI): domain Eukaryota; kingdom Viridiplantae; phylum Streptophyta; class Polytrichopsida; order Polytrichales; family Polytrichaceae; genus Polytrichum; species Polytrichum formosum. Next base: position 23,676,805 of record OZ037938.1, read on the forward strand.
CCCTGTTAACCCTGGGAGCGCCGTTTGTCAGGGAGCGGTGTTGCTGGCACTCAATCCTACAGGAATCGTTTCAAGAGTTGCTAGAAAAACTTACGGGTTCAAAGTTTCCAGAAACTTCCAGCCCGGTGATCCGGAGGAACACTCTTCCCTGGTGGAAGGAGTAAAAAAATGTGATGTATGCTTCATGACATTTCTGAAGAAGGGAGATATAGTAGACGTAGATCACTATGAGACTAGGAAAATGAGTCCACTTACCTCGAAACAAACATCACTCAGGCTCACATTATTTAGCTCCGATGATCCTTCTCCCCAGTATACCGTGGGGCCATCGGTCAAGCAAGAAGCTTCTCTTGTATTCGACATTAGGGATAGTGTAGGGGTGAGCTTGCCATCGATCAACGTGTCACTCTATTTCGGCCGCTCCACAATCGAGGTGCAGGCCGTGGGAGAAAATTTCGGCAATCCTGACAGAGTTCACCAGTTGCAGGTACCGGTGGACTTCAGTGGCGACTGGGTGTGACTTGCATTCATTACTTCCTTGTAATCTAAGTTAGCTCTACATTTTTCTATCGGCAAATTATGATTTCCGCCGGTACTTGTATACTCACATTTTTACACATGAATTGAAATGAAAATCTAGGCTGGCTCTTTCAACTCAATTGATTTATCGTTCACCACCTGTGTAGACTGAAGAGTCGATCGGTTCCCAATGCGATGAAGCAGAGGATTTTTGTTTTGTCATTCCCTTTCCCACCTGCTAGATCTGCAATCATGCAATTTCTCATTGAGTAATCCTAACAACTTAGGAAATCTGTTGGCCCTTGTCCTGGAAAGTGGGCAGTTGACCTAGAATGCATGTTTCAATCCACGAGATCGGTGTGCATAACTGCTCAGGACTTCGATTACTTATCTTCTCAGTGAATGTCTCGAAATCAAACCTGATCATAATCGGTCCAGTTGTAGCGAGCAGGGATGTTCCGCGTCGTGATCTGTACATGAATCGAGAATCCCTCCACTATGAATATATAGTCATATTTTGCGTGACTCATTTCAAAGCCGCCAGAGTCAAAGTTTTTATTTTATATATTATAGTATAGTATAGTATATTATATTTTTGAGACAGAATGCCGACAGGCCAGCGCCAAAGCACAGGAGGCAGTTAACCACCTGGCAAGTTTCTGTCAAGTAGAGAGGAGATTTCACGCCAGAGTCAAAGTTAGTGGAACTTACAAGTCGTCAGCTGGTGTGAATTAGCTGTCAATGTTGTAGAGCAGAGTCCAGACAGTCAATTTGCCACAGCATATCCTACCAGATCCATCTCAGACAAGCATAGCATTCTTGAGGAGGTTTGCATTTGTGACTGAAGGCCACCTTGCATAGGACTGTTGCAGAGAGAATTGAAATTGTTGATGCCTTGTACTATACCTGAGTCTTGACAAAAGAAGTTCGTCGTGTTGAACAGATGATTTGTAGATTCAATCAGTAGTAGTATCTAATTGCCAGCTCGACAATCATAGGGTCCACGTGACCATTCAGTACACAGACAGATTGACTAGTCATTACTGAATTCCCGCTCATAAGTAGTTAGTAGATTTGAATTACCATATTTCCGCTCTTTCTGGATCTCTCACTGAGCACTATAGGAAGACGACCTTTAGAGTTTTTAGATTGCAGAAAAATGCTCCTGCATGTCGACACAACAATAGAGAAGCTCCGGCGTTGTATTACCGTCTTACTATGCAATAAACTTGTGCTGTTTTCTCAATCCATATCTCTGCTGTGATATATTTGTAAAACGTCGTATCTGAAGTGCCCCACTACTTGAGACTTTCTGTCGGCTGCAGTTTATGCGAGTAAAGCAATTGCTTGAAAGATTTGAGAGCTTTGCAAATGTTCACACTGGCATGCGGCTACATTGCTTGTAGTGATAAAATTAAATCGTACCTACTCAGTTGACAACAAGCTCCAACACGTAGAAATTTCTGCAAACTATTTGTATCCCAGAGCCATCCTAAGTATTCACAGGCATGCGCAACTTAAGTGGAGACACAGCTTGTGAATAATTTGTTCCTGCAGCAAAAATGCAAGCTGCTAACATCTCTGCGCACCATCACGAGATGGAGTTGTAAGTTGCCTCACCCATGGTAGTCTCAAACTACCAAATTAAGTTACAGATCGAATGAACGTCGTCGATGCAGTATCATACCTACGTGTAAGACATAGAGGAACAAATTTGGGCCACGCTCATGGCTCTCACATGGTTGCGGTCTTTGCAAGCAGCTTTTGAAACTGCAGGTTCGAACCCTGCTCGCTCACTTTTTCATTACACCAAATGCTCACAATATTGCACCTAAATGGGTTTATACGACACGTTTTAGCTCCATGAAGTTGCATCATCTGCTGGACATCGAGTGTGCAGCCGCAGTAGATCTGTAATAAGTTAATCGGTCCGAAGAGACATCACTGACGAACCGTATGGTGTACCGATCTGCCAAGAGCAGGCAATCTGACGGCAGCTTCTCTGGCAGCGCGGTGCCCCTTCGCCTGCTCGGTTGACGGTTCGCTGAAACGCTGAAAGCCCTTCACGATCTCTCCTTCGTCTTATTCCTCTTTTTCTCTGTTGCATCGACTTAGCTTGTTAAGGATTCTTCGGGCAGCCCAGCCCTCTGGCTGCTCCAGAAGAAACCCTAAGCCATAGCGGTCCGGGGGAATATTAATCATGTTAGGTTTTGCAGGGGATGTAAGTGCGATGGAAGATTAGTGATGAACATTTGTAGTGGAGAATCTTACATTGCAGCAGCAGCACCTGCTTTTGGTGGTGGAACCGTGGCCGCAGCAGCCATGGCTAGTATGAGAGGGTACAATTCGCCAATGACAACGCCGAAGGCAGCAATAGAAGATTTTTTGAGTCAGTATTGCAGCTCAGATTTGCTTAACGAATATCAACCCGAACCCGTTAATTGCCCAGATTGAATCAGCCTCAGCATCTATTGTACGACCACTTGCAGGTCATTCGTAAGCTCATCTTCCTCGTATGCACTATAAGTATGCATAACATACGATATGCAATTCAGATTGTTCAAAGCCTTCTCACTTACATGTGAAAGTAGCTCCTGAGGTCCTTGTACAGCGCAATCACTTTCAGAAATTTGACAAATGTAATTTCATCTTCTAATGCTGAGTTTTAGAGAGCACAATCACTTGCAAGAAACCACGGCAAGAGTAAAAGACGAAATCAATTTGCACGTTATTTTAAGAGGACGGATTTTCTACTGTAAGAACGCTCTTCCATTCACAATTCAGAACTTAAAAAATCTTAGCCACCATGCATTCGGCGCTTTCGAATTATGTAGTAGCTGCTCACAGCGGAGGGCAGGGTAGGAAAGGATAGTAGCAAGAAACAAGTACAAGGAATTCAAATTGATGGCAGATGTCTGTAAGGAGAAATGGAGAATTATTCAGCTGACTAACAGGAAGGTGTTGACTCTTGACTGTTTACAGAGGTTAAGGAAAGGTTGGAACAATGGGGAACAAATCAAGCAACAGCCGGGCCAGGGGTCCACAGCAGTACCAAGCGATGGTAGAGGACGCAGTGTCCGCCTTGAAGGAGCACCCCGGCTCCACTCAGGCTGACATTTTCAAATACCTCGAGAACAAGTATAGCGGAAGAATAACTCCGAAAGTTCGGAAAATCTTACAGAATGTGCTAAAGTCGGTGATCCGGACCAAGCCTGTACACAGAGGCCCTCGAAGTCTCGCTCGAGGATCCAAGATGAAGAGAAAGCCAGGCGCTCGGGGAGGAGCTCCACGGGGGCGCGGAGGAGGACCGGGACGAGCCTCCGCAGGTCGAAAAGCTGGTCCCGGCGGCAGCAGCGGCAGAAACGTGAAGAAAGGATTGATAAAGAAAAAGAAGCCCGGTCGCGGTAATGTTAACAAGAAGCAGAAACTAAAGTCTCGCAATCTCAAAATGTCAGGACGGAAACTGAAACTCTCGTCTCGGGGTAACGGTCCATCATCTCGGAAGACGAAACCAGTATTAAAAAAAGGTGCAAAAACATCAACTAGATCCTACCACAAATCTGAGAGGCCAGGTCGGCCGAGTGCTCTGTTGAATCCTCGTCTGGCTCGGGATAGCAGTCGGGCTAGTGGTCGGGCGAGTAATCGGGCTTCTGCTCGGCCATCTCGACACAATTCCTCCAAGTCCAAGTTAGGGCGGGGCGGCCAGCGACACCGAAGTGTGAAAGTGGTTACCTGCTGTCAACGACGAGTAGTGAGTGGTCGCGGACGCCACTAAGAGAACAAATATTACACTACGACATGGAGAGGATGACGCCCCCCTGGACTATGATATGATCTCGAAGGCCAACATAAATACTATCATGCATGGCCTCACTTGCTGTATATATATCTTTTGCAATGTGGCATTCCGTCCAGAAATTAGGAGATCCCTGACAAGCTTCTTGACATGTGCTAATTCTCTGAACTCACTAAGAGCTTCGAATATCGCTTCTCTCTCTGCGAATTTAGTAAGAGGGCAGTGGATTTGTTGTTAGGAGAAGGTACTACTCCCGATACTGTTGTAGCAAATCCATGGCTGTGTTTGCAGATGCGAGTGAAGAAGAGACTATGCAACTTCGAAGGTGACCTCAATCTGGATAGTGTCTTGATTTCTTTGTACATTATAAAGGCACTTCGGTGACTGAAAACGGTCGATAAGCACTTTGCTCTGCTCAGCTCAAAATGGCTTCTTCCTTGCCCTCTCTCTCTCTCTCTCTCTCTCTCACTTACATGCCTCGTGAAAGATACAGTGACTTGTCAGAGTGGAATTTGCAGAGGCAATGTTGTTTAAAGATGTTGATATTCTGCAACTGTCGAAACATACATTGACAACTTAAGGACCAGCACTCAGGTAGAAAAGCCCATAGATCGGACAGAGGAATATACTCGTTGACATAAAAGCCGGGAATCACTGCTTTTATTGGAAAAACGTCCTCGATCAGGATTTTCTTCTGTGATCGATTCATTTAATTTTGTTCTCGTTATGTAACCTACCAGGCACATAGCGTTAGCAAATTCATCTGTAGATACGATTAGAAATCGTTTGTGCGCAATTAGTGTTTAGGGCAATAACAATCTGTAAAGGCTCCACATCTCAAGAGTATATATGGAGCAACCACAATAGCCTACATTGAGCACAGCTAGCCTCTGTAGTATTGTCAAGAGTGCAATCTAAACAATCAAGCACGATCCTTCGGAACCTAATGCAGCATCGGAGTTTCTTGCTAGGTCGGCCATGGCCAGAGAGATATAACCCATTCTAGGCAAAACAGAGCACAAAGGGGAAGGTCGTTAACGAGGGCATGCCAGGCGAGTAAACAACTGTAACCTAGCAGGCACAGAACGTTAGCTGATTCATACAATAAGAATTTGTTGTGCACAATTAGTGTTCGAAACAAGAACATCTGTTAAACCTCCATATCTTAAGAGTATGGAGCAACTTCAGCAGATTACATTGAGCACAGCTACAATAGCTTCTGTAAGATTTTCAAGAGTGCAATCTAAACGATCGGACACGATCCTTCGAAACCTGATGTAGCATTGGAGTTTCTTGCTAGGCTGGCCACGACTATGGCCATGGCCAGAGAGATATGTCCATTTCTAGGCAAAACGGTATGCAAAATAATTTGTTGAACAAGTGAAGGTTCGTTCACAAATAGCATGCCAGGTCGGGTGGCAGTTTAACAACCGGCGGATATTCAACCTCCAGTCGGTACTGATGCCCGCTTCCCGGTCGCTGCCCATGTAGATACCCGGGGTGTATGTCGATACCCTCCAACTAATTGTTCACTGAACAAGTGTCAGGCCCTCCGTATCCTTCATGGAACATATGCCTTAAGACTCCTTCTATAGTAGAGGCGCCTTGTCCCGATGAGGACCTCATTGGCAAGTAATCTATAGGGTACCGGAATTTTGATCAGGTTAGGATTGAATTCCGATCGAGTTGGGACTCAATTTCGATTGAGCTGCAACCATTAGTGTCATGGCATATGTCATGGTTTTGAGTGCTAAAGTGAGGATGAATGAGTGGTTAAAATGAGTGGTCATGGAAAACTCTAGACATTGGTAATATGTTCAGGTCAACTTTTAGTTTCAAAAATTCATAGAATTTTCAATTTTAGGAGAAAAAAATTACCAATTTTTTTTGTTGCAATCCTTCTGATTTCTATCTTCCTACACGGGAAAACTTTGCACCACCTTATACTTCTCCCTATCTGGTGCAAAATCTCTTAAGTGATCGGTTATTGGCGCCTCTACTCTAATCGCCCCAAACTTGAAATGGGTGTGGATTTGTGAAATGGTCTAGCTCTTGTTCCTTATGAATGGGGAGAACCAACCGCTCATGAACCGGTTGAGTTTGAGAAACAACTAGTTCAAGGTCAAGACTTCAGGAAATTTGCCCATCATTTTAGAGGAATCTATAGAATATGCCTCAAGTTAATAAAGAAAAACCGAAAGATGTCAACATGTAACCGGTTGGACTTGGAAACAGTAGGATCTTGACCGATTATGCCCAAAAACCTCCCCGATCACGGCTTGTTCCATTGTGTTCTCCACTCATTGCGTTCAATGTTAAATCGATATCTTGAATTGCTCAATTAGGGCAATGGCCAAGTGTCCTCCGCCATGTCTGTTTCCTCTAGATTGCATGGACATGGAACATTGTAAAGATTACCACCTACGAAAACATGCGATAAAGTGGACAAACATGGGGAGTGGGTTAAAGCAATCTTGCCGTCATTGTGAACTACTCCGCAAAGGAAAAACACATTACTCATTAATATGCTCTACATTCTTTAGAGCCCACCTCCCACAGGAGGCATAAGACCTCATGCTGCATCATAACCAGTGCTCAGCATTAGGCTAACGGGCTCACATTCACGCTGGTACCTAGATACGGGCGTTACTTTTTATTTTATATTTTATTGCTCTGCATCGATATGAATAGGATCTGTAGATGGCCATGACCATAATATTTGTGCTCCGTAAATCATACATCACAAAATAAAGAGGAGATGCATAGATTCTTGGATGCAACCATCTATCAGATGAGAGGTAAGACAAGAAATCGGCAAAGATGAATCACACACACTTTAAAGGTTAGCGTTGGGTTTATGTTTAGATTTCTATGTCACATGGTATTTGTTGACATGACAACCTAGCACTTCGAGATTATAATATCTGAAAATCCTTTTGATTTTGATGATCATGACAAAATCATGTTAGAGGTTTGGCTACATTTTCATGCCACAAAGGATGCCACCTTGTGGATAATGGAACTTTTGGTCATCGTCCGGTCATTCCAAAAATGCCCTAATCTCAAGTAGATTCAGATCCCCTTGCTAGATCATCATCGGTTGCTTCCACAAACTCTAGAATACTTCAAATCTCGATTATTGATTTAAGGTTTGCAACAATTGCAAAAGGAATTATGGGAGAAAGTGGACTAATTATTGGAAAAGTACACTAAATGTGATATTTAGTACCATATGGTATTTAATGTCACTATGGTAACTTTCTGGATGACACTTCTTATGAATAAGTGAACAAATATTGTCATGGATGATGGATGAGTTCATCCATTAGCCAAAACTCTACCTTCTCTTGTCAACAACTTGTGATGAAATATTGTCATGGATGATTGAAATTTGGATGAAAAATCACTTGGTAAGTGATAGTAGTTGCAGCACTGTAAATCTATAATCCCCCCCAAAATTACAAGGAATGGCAAATAATGTTGGGTTAACATTTAGTGTTGGTGACACTATACCGCAGTTTACAATTAGTATTGAGCAAGACAATCAGAATTGGTGACACTAAATATCATATTTAGTGTAGTTACCATTTAAGATCCATCTACTTTAAAGGTAGCCTAAATAAAGTGGCCACATAAAATAACAATGTTGGGATGGGGATAAAATGTATGTTTTAGGGGGTTACTTTGCCCCAAAAAGGATGGGAGGGGGTCGATCTAGGTCTCCCCCTCCAATCTCCACCTTTTCGCCTTGAAGAGTATGGATTTACAAATTTGGTTTCCATTTAGCAATGTTCCTACATGATTGTTGCAACCCAAATCCACACTTAGTTTAAAGGTTCTTGTTGTGTAATAACGACACTTGTCAACTGAGCCTCGACGAATTTGCTTTGCCACAAACTTGCACCATCAAGGGGCCACACTTGTTAGTTTCTTAAAGAGGTTTGTTTGAACTGAAACTTAGCATTTAATATTAATAATCCACTAACTTTCAATATTAATTAGAGAAATAAATGAATAATCATACACTTAATGTTAAACTTAGCCCACTATATAGAGAAAAAATTAATATGATTATTTGAGTATCTGGTCAAAAAAATTACATACTTAATCGTCCTATCTAAGAACCACCCGCATCAAAATTCAAATCAAGTGTGCCATACAAACTAGAAACTCTTTCTAGACCTACCTAAATCAAACACAACAATGATCTATACACCTATAGTTGAGTGGTATGTGGTTAAGTAATGAGATATTGTCATGGATGATTGAAATTTGGATGAAAAAATCACTCAGTAAGTGACAATAATTGCAACATTGTGAATCTATAATGCCCAATAATGTGAGGTTGACATTTAGTGTTAGTGACACTACACGGGCTGCTTACAATTAATATCGACTCCACGGGGAGGTCACTCCCTCTTTAGTTAATGCATACACGTGCGCTCAGGACCTATTTATCGGGGGGCTATTTACCTTGCAGAAAAGATTATAAGGTATGGTATTTTTCAAAATAAAGGTAAATTCTTGTATTTTAATACACCCTATCAGTAATTATAAATTTTTTGGGGAATCATTTTAAAACACCCTATTTTACTTATACTACATTTTTTTTCCTTCCCAACATGTGGGTAGAGACCATTAACTCCACATTGGAACCGTTGGTTCAGTAACGTTCAAGCAAGCCAGCCTGCGAAGTCATCCATCCAAGCATTTTCAATAGAAAATGACCTCTTTTCATCCACTAGCACAGACCCTACCCTAGACCTGCTACCCCTAGTAATTGTTTCCACGCTATTTTACATGTACTGACTAGATAAAAGAGGTCATTATATGTGATGGTATTTTACATGTAAACATGTTTCACTATTTTAAACCCCCCTATATTATATGTATGTTTTTTGCAAAATTTACCTACAATGAATATATTAGACCCTATTTTTTATCGCACGTTGTTCTACGATTTTTCGCCAGTGACCTCCCCGTGATCGACTCTTGAGCAAGCCAAATAGAATTGGTGACACTAACGATCAATGCTTTTATTACGAACTTTAGGCGTATACTTATATATTTGTAGATTAAATGGATCATATAACAACTTTCAATATTTTCAAGATAAATCAGGCTAAAGTTATACTATTTTTAAATATAATAATAAAAAGTATATGTAATCATATGATTATCTAAATAGTTTATATAGTTATCTGATTATATATATAAAACTATATAGTTATCTATAGGCTACTATCTAATTAAATTATATGTATCTGATTATGAAAATTTCTGGTTTTATACTTAATTATATAAAAATGTGATTATTTAATCAATATGGATATAATTAACTAAAATTCAGAAATAGTTCATGAAATGAGTAGGGCCGGCAGCTCGTAGCACTAGAAGGAATGGGGGTCCCTCATGACATACCGCTCTAACACGGAGGGCCCCCCGTGTGGGATATTTCCACACTCGTCATAAAAAAACTTTTGTGTGGGAATTTTAGGCTTTCGCTCGATTTTTGAGCTCCGCAACACAAATCGAGCGAAAGCTTAAAACTCTTACACATATGTGTAAGAGTTGTGTCATTTTAATGTCATGCACGAAGTCCGTGAAAGAATGTTCTATCTTTAATTAGGTAGGTGACTTCCTTCTAGGTCTAGATCTAGCTAAAAGATAGTCACCTACCTAATTAACTACTAATTAAGGTCGAAGAGAGACATTACATGCATTCATCTAACATAAATGCACTAAAATAGCAAATACTTAATGGCAAGGAAGTCCGTGAAAGAATGTTCTATCTTTAATTATGTAGGTGACTTCCTTCTAGATCTAGATCTAGCTAGGAGATCTACAAAAGTAAACAAATTTGTTTATTTTTGTAGATCTTCTAGCTAGATCTAGACCGAGAAGGAAGTCACCTACCTAATTAACTACTAAGGTAGAAGATAGTAAATAAAAACAGTAAGTAAAAACAGTAAGTAAAAACAGTAAATAAAACAAGTAAATAAAAACAGTAAATAAAAAACAGTAAATAAAAAACAGTAAATAAAAACAATAAATAAAAAATAGTAAATAAAAAACAGTAAATAAAAATAGTAACTAAAAACAGTAAATAAAAACAGTAACTAAAAACAGTAACTAAAAACAGTAAATAAAAACAGTAACTAAAAACAGTAACTAAAAACAGTAAATAAAAATAGTAAATAAAAATAGTAAATAAAATAGTAAATAAAAACAGTAGGTAAAACCAGTAAATAAAAACAGTAAATAAAAACAGTAAGTAAAACCAGTAAATAAAAACAGTAAGTAAAAACAGTAAGTAAAACCAGTAAATAAAACCAGTAAATAAAAACAGTAAATGAAGAGTAACTTGGGGCCTCTATATACAAATCTTTTAAATACTCCTCATATATCATGTGATGAGTGGTGGCTTAGTGGCTAAGGCCTCTACGCGGGAGCCAAGAGGTTCAAGGATCAAACCCCTTGGCCCCCCGCCCTTGGCTTAGCCTACCTTGGTAGGTAGGTGGCTAGGCACTTGGAAGTAGGTGCTTTGTATAGATGGCTAGCCTCGGGAGGCGAGGAGTGCACTTATTAATGGATATCTCTTTTAAAGAGACATATTATATGAGATTGAATTAATGTACCTTTGGAATTCCCCCATAATCATAAATTACCGCGGCGATCGAGGTCATTAATTACCACGGCCGTCAAAATTATTAATTATTGTCGCGGTCAAAGGCCTTAACTAGGACTCTTTTGTGCAAAAATAGGACTGGTCCAGGATGACACTACTTTCACAAGGCTGCAAACCTTCATGACACATGTGGAGGCCCCAAAACATTGTCATTTATGTGTCCTTTTTGTGTTAGAAAGGACCCCCATTCCTTATAGTGTAGTCGAGTTGAGTGCAGTCGGGAGAAGTGAATAGATGATTTGGTCTGTACTTACTTTACGCATCGCAGTGGTGGTTAGTTAGGTGACATTGGGATGCAGGATGATTGGGTAGATTTCCTGCATCTGCTTTTGCATCCCGGATGCAGATTGATTGGGTAGATTTCCTGCATCTGCTTCTGCAACCCGGATGCCGATGCAGATACAGGAAATCACTGGTCTACATATAGTATTATTAGTGATGACACTACACGGAGGGTACAGACAAATTCATGAGGATCACAAACAGGATTGGTGACACTAAATACAAAACTTTAGCATAGTGTCGGAATGTACATTAAATAGTCCTACTACTATGTGCCACAAAAACCTTCTAGAGGCCACCTTAGTACGCAGTGAATGATATAGTCACCGCACAAGCGTCGGCCGCAAACAATGACTAGTTAGTATATATGTAGGAGGGATATGTGAGGTTGATTTACTCTAGGACGCTCTTTGAGTGTTTTTGGTGGCTTGTCTTTGCCCCATTGTCAGTTTTGCATAAGCGCTGATGATTTGCGCAGTGATGAAAGTAAAGTGATCTTGTGAGCGTCAACACGAAGACTCTCGCGTGTGATCATTTTTTATGAGAGTAGCGAGGAGATCGTAAGACTTGAGTTTGTAGTTTCCTTTCAGGTGCTCACTCGGGATGGTTTCCTCATGGTGAGCAAATTCCGTGTCGGTGTCAATGTGGGGGCACTTTTATCTTGGTCGTTGTTGATATGTGAGTGATTGAGGGGGTTCGGTTGTCAAGTCTGTTGACTCCATTTCCATCATCGTTGAGAGCATCCCCTAGTTCCAAAACAAGCTTTAAATTACTTTGCCGACAACTGCGCACCATGGGCTTCTTGAGTGTATGTAGTTTCTCAAGGATAAGCAAAGGGATTTGTTTCACCTTGTTGTTCGTTGCAGTGGCCCTGTTAAACTCCAACGCTGTGGAGTCATCTCGTGATTTGACCATAACAGCAAAAGGGACACGGTCGCGTGATCAAACCATTTTTGGTGTGTGGAATGATGACTTCAAAGCAGCAAAGTCATGTACCGACTTTCATTACCTTAACCAGAGTGACTACTTTTTTTTATGGCCGGAGCCCGACTTCAAGTTCTGTTGTGGATACGGGCTCCGTAATTATACCTACACGAATTATGGCCCACAATTGCTGACCACAATCTACTACGATGTTGGCCGTGTTCAGGGTTGTCTATTGTGTCGTGACGGAGGCTTATCCCGGCATAATGTCGTGCCGTCACGACATTATGCCGGATTATGCCGGATGCTGTCTTTATCCTGCCGGACTTGAATTTTACCGATTTTTTTGTGTAATTACATTACCCAATTTCGGACACGTAGGATTTACATTGTCCACGTGTGACGACATGTCAGCAAAGTAAAGGGAAAGTGGGGAAAATTTTACTAGCGCCCGTCCGCCCCCCCGTCCGCCCCCGTTCCCAATCCCCGTTCCCACCCGTCCGCCCTCGTTCCCAATCCCCGTTCCACCCCGTCCGCTCCCGTACCCAAACCCCGTCCGCTCCCGTTCCCAACCTCCGTCTGCCCACGTCCCCCGCCCCGTTCCCAACCCGTCCGCTCCCCCGTCCGCCCCCCCGTCCGCCCCCCCGTCCGCTCCCCCGTCCGCTCCCCCCACCTCCGTCCGCTCCCCCCTCCGTCCGCTCCCCCGTCCGCCCCCCCCCCCGTCCGCTCCCCCCCCCCGTCCGCTCCCCCCCTCCGTCCGCTCCCCCGTCCGCCCCCCCCCCCCCCCCGTCCGCTCCCCCGTCCGCCCCCCCCCCCATCCGTCCGCTCCCCCCCCCCATCCGTCCGCTCCCCCGTCCGCCCCCCCGTCCGCTCCCCCCCTCCGTCCGCTCCCCCGTCCGCCCCCCCCCCCCGTCCGCTCCCCCCCTCCGTCCGCTCCCCCGTCCGCCCCCCCGTCCGCTCCCCCCCCTCCGTCCGCTCCCCCGTCCGCTCCCCCGTCCGCTCCCCCGTCCGCACCCCCGTCCGCTCCCCCGTCCGCACCCCCGTCCGCTCCCACCCCTTCCGTCCGCTCCCCCGTCCGATTCGAACACTATAAATTGAGGGTGCAAGGTGCCATTTTTGCCTCCACTGACATAGTGTCTCAAGTCTTTTGATTCTCCTTTGAGGAGTGAGGATTGAATGCGTGAGACCCGAATGCAGAGTATACTTTGTCCAATCTAGTGTATGTGAATTAGGGTTGCCCTCGTGGCACTCTTGAACAGGACCTAGTATGCGATCAAAGTGACTTGCTCTAACTTGTTTGTATTTGCAGGTTTTGTTGAAGTCATGCCACGCCGAAACGATGCATGGGATCATTGGTACGAGGATAAGGGGAGGGTTCCCGGTAAATCACAAAGGCAGGTTAAATGTAGGTTTTGCCCGTTCGTCATATCTTACCGAGGAGATAGAATGTTGGCCCACCTTGGTTATAGACCTCATGTAGGGGGTGCTTCTGATGTTTCCACATGTAGGATGGTACCCCCGCATATTAGGGCTTTGTTTGAACATTGCGGAGGCATTGTGCCCTTACATGTAGGCATTGTAAATGAGGACTCTCTGGTGGCAGATATTGTACCTCTGGAGCCTATTATAGCGGACTCCGTAATTAGTGAAACAAAGCCTTTGCTTATGTCCCAAACCACTCAACATTCTGATGTTGTGATATATGGCACTCCTCCTCGTGAACTACGTCAACTCAACATAACGGAGGGGTTCAATGTGTCAACAAAACAACTCCTCGATAGAGCATGGGCAACGGCTTTTTATGAAGCTAACATTCCTTTCAACATTGTGAGACATCCTGCATTTGTTCATGCTGTGCGTGAAACTGCCCGTCATCGAATGCCAGCTTACACACCACCATCGTACAATGCCATCCGTACGAAGTTGTTAACTGATATAAAGGTTGACCTAGATAGGCAAGTGAAGGAGAAGCTGGGGAATTCCGTTGAAAAATACGGTGTTACAATATGTTGTGATGGATGGGACAACGTGCAAAACCGACCTCTCCTAAACGTTCTTCAATGTGGCACAAAGGGAGACGTTTTCTTGGGTACCATTGACACCACGGGAAATCACAAGGATCATGTCTACGTTGCTGCTCAAATTCAACCATTTGTGGAAAAGGTTGGTCGACATAATGTGGTCCAAGTTTACACCGACAATGCCCCAGTTATGGCCTCCGTTGCTCGCGACTTGATTCGAGCAAATCCCGATCTATATTTTCAAGGATGTGCTGCACATTGCCTAGATCTCCTCTTAGAAGATTGGGGGAAGGAGGAATGGGTGAAAAAATTGGTAAAAAAATCCCGCCATATTTGTGTATTTGTTAAAAACCATCATGCTTCTCAAGCTATATTCCGGAGGTTGTCACCAAATCTCTCACTCCGCCTACCTGTAGAGACCCGTTTTGCTACGAACTTCATCATGATTGAACGTCTTCTCCAAGTACGCAATGCTTTGGAAAGAATGGTGGTTGATGAGGATTGGATCACTCTAATGCGTGATATGAGGAGGAGATCTGGCACCTCTTACATGAAGGGCTCTGCTGTGCGAAGCTTTATACGTTCTGATGGATTCTGGAACACGTGCGAAAATTTCTTGTATATGGTGATCCCGGTTGTTAAAGCTCTTCGTGTATTTGACGGCAAGGCGCCTGCAATGGGAATGGCTTGGAGGGTCATGCATGATTTACAAACCCATATTCGTGGATTCAGTAAACCTCCATTTCGCTTAAGCCCTGAGCTTGCTGCAAATGCTATGGTAACGTTTCAAAATAGATGGAGGTTGATGTTGAATGATCTACACTGGGCTGGAGCGATGTTAAATCTGCTTCTACGTGGTTGGGCCCCACTCCATGAGGATGATAATTCGAGGACAATCCTAAATCGAGTTCTTCGCAGGCTTGCTCAAGATGAGGACACTTATGTCCAAATCCTCCACCAGTACCAAGATTTTCTTGAAAATCGAGGGCCTTTTGCTGATTCTACTGACCCGAGCGTGCATGCCGCACCTCTCCATGAATGGTGGGATGCAATGGGAGGTGGAGCTAAAGCCCTCCAAACAATAGCAAGACGTATCCTTGCACAAGTATGTTTCGCATCCGCATGTGAACGCAATTGGAGCATGTACTCATACGTTCACAACAAGAGTCGCAATCGCTTGAAGCATAGTCGTGCTGAGGACCTCGTCTACATATATACCAATAGTAGGCTCATTCGACATCGGAGGGGCCCAAGACCTGCTCAATGGTACGAATTGAATGAGGTCCATTCTGACGATGACCTTGACGAAGAAGATGACAACGAAGATGACGTGGATCCAACTGGTAGGGCTGGAAATGATGAAGACAACAATGTTGATGACATCGACTTTGATTTGGATGACCTCGATTCCGAGAATCATGGTTCAGAAGATGAGGATGGCAATGGTAGTGATGGAAACCTTGGGGTGTTTGAGTTTGATGAACCGGATGTCCCCCAACATAACGACGGAATGCATGACGATCATGAGGGGTCTATTGGAAGACCGCATGTTGAAACTCTCCACACTGGAGAAGGGTTTCCATCTGACCATAATGTTGCTATGGGGGCAAGTGAGAATGTGGGAATTGAAGTAGATTCCTTGCAACATCGGAGCGATTCTCTTTCATTTGGTGAAGGCGACAATGTACTACCCGTAAATGAGCCAACGCACGTTCAACATGATCCACTTCCAACCCGAGTACATTCTGAATCCATGGATGCCTCCCTCATATCCAACCATCGTATAGAAGATCCAACGCCCAATGTTCCTGAAATGCCTACAACTCGATTCCGTGCTCTTCAAAGGATTGCATCCACCTCTACGGTGCAATTGCATGCACAAGGTCAACATCGTCCTTTCACTCGAAGTATTGCCAATACTTCTAGATTGGGTGTTTCACGTGCAACTGCGGTGGATGCTACTTTGGTTGCTATGCACAATGTTTCAAGAAATGTTACTATAGAGGCGCCACGTCGTCCTTCTGTACGACGACATGTTGTTGAGAACATACCAATTGCAATTCCACCCGCGTCTGTTTCACTTCCACACAGTCAATCCAATGGAAGAGGTGGTCTTGGAGTTGGAGGCGGAAGTACAACGGGGGATGCTTTTATAGATGGAAGTAGAGATGAAGTGCACTCAAGTCGTGGTACGGGTGGAGGGCGCCAGAGAACTACGAGAGGTGTCAAACGTACTAGGAAGAGGTATCAGGGACGATCGCTTCCGTTTACTGCTGAAGACTACAATGAAGATGAGGGTAGATCACATCTAGATGAAAATGGCATACAGGATGCAGATGGCTCCCGGCCGACCAAGAAGATAATTTTCTCACAACGTGACCGAGAGTTGCATCTTCGAAGCGCGACTCCCCAAACGGATGATGATTTCAGCACAGACGAGTCTGAAGAGGACCCAAGATGTGTCGAAGCAAATGATCCTACAGTACGGATTCGAACGTAATGGTTTTGCACAAATGTGTTCTTTCGGTGCTCCCACGTACTCCCATAATTTATTACTTCCGTCAAAATTGATACAAGTTACAACCTTAGGGCCTTCGGTAAGACATTTAGACCACAAAGCGAACGTTACGTTCGAAATTGTATCATTTTATTATAGTAATAAAATTATTTATTGCATATTTATATAATTATATCTTTATGTGGTATTCAATATTGACTATGTAGTCAATAGTACTTTTGGTTAGACTATCATATGAATTACAAATATTCAAGTGAGTTTTTAAAAGTTTCGAATAACATTAAAACATGTGACATCCATATGCTATCTTTTACACGATCTTAGAAATGACAACTTGTCGGTAACTCCTCTTTATATTACATATTCTTTGAACATGAAATATGTTCAATGTGTACAAAGTCTTCCTCCGTTCCTATACAACTTTCTAAACATGCTACAAAAATGCCTAATCCGAATCTGAATCGAGGTCTATTGCAGCTGAAGTAGATCCTCGTCGTGCTCGTGATGATTCCCCGGCTTCCATCATTCGCGTGGTTTCACGGGTGAGATATGGACGACTTCCAGGAGACAGTGGAGTGGCATTACGTGGTCTAGGCCCCCCATTTAGCCATATCAATACCGCATCATCCGTAACTCTATTCAAGAGTGCTTCAACTGCCTCCAACTGCGTTCTGTGGTTGTGGTACGACTGCTCTAAGTGCGCTTCAAAATGGGAATCCCGTTCCATGGGCATCTCATGTGCATCTTCTTCCAACTCATGCTCCGATATTGATGGTTCACCATTTGCATTGTAAAAAGGAGGTTGAATGCCTCTCCGTAATTGCATGGTTGTCGCATCCCAATGCCAACCAAAAGTTTGGTACAAAAATCTTTTCATGCCATGGTTTGGGGGCTTGTTGGGAAACAACTCGTCTGCAACATACAAAATTTGACGTGGATTCTGTGTCCATTCGCCATCTTTGTTATCGTTCCAAAGTTCAACCGTTGCACAATTGAATAACCAATTCCACTCAACAGAAGTCCCATCAAACTCGCAAAGGTTGAAGGGATAGTCCGTTGGCCTTACCACCCAGTCCTTAGGCATGTAATCCCGAAGGCCAAATTGGAGGTACAAACGAGGGTGGAAGGGTGATCTGCAATGGGGACATTGCCGTCTCCTGATCATTGCCACTATCAGACATTGTGGATGGAATTGGCCCCCACACGATCCAACTTGAAAGCATCCCTCTGGGCCAAATGGACTGCCGCAAATCCCACACACGGATCCGTCGAAGACCATTGGATGTGGACCCGGCCATAACAACTCACCCCTCATGCTGTATGGATATTCATGCACTTGGGTCACATCCCAATGGTGATCGGAGTCGATCAGTTGCCGCCAATCCAAGCTCCCGTTAGGCAATTTCAAGTCATCCTCATCATCCCACCTACTAGGGTACATATGTTCCTGATCTGGCCATGACGTGAGCATCAAGTTCCGCAATCTATGATTGTGGTTCCATTCTCGCTGGATGCTCTCAAATTCAGCTTCATATTGACGAGCCTTGGCCATAGAAAGCAATGTACCTGTCCTCATATTGGTTCGCTCCACGATCGCATCCGATAGAAATTTCCTCAACCTTGCATTCTGCTCCTCCAGTGTGCCAATCTTGGATTCGTGATCGACAACCACTTCATTGACCACTTGAAGTTGTTGTTGCATGTCCACCACCTCCTTTTGCAAAGCCTCCATCTTTCCTTGCATTACTTCATTCCTCGTACATACGTCCGCTGCTTGTGACTTTGCAATCATGGCCTCCTGTAAAGCTGTATCCCTCTCTGCTTCCAAAGACTGGATGTTAATTGGTGTACTACTTGAACTGCCAGCCTCCCCCATCGTAAGTGTTGCAAGTCGATTTTCCAGCTCGAGAATCCTTGCTTTATACTCACGAATTTCCTCGGCATGTTGCTGGCGCAATGCCTCCATTCTGCTCTCCATCATGTCCGCACCAAGTTGACCAGGGTTTACCTCGTTTAGGGCCTCGTTAACCACCTGGTTAACCAGCTCGTTAACCACATCGACATTTACCTCCATGCCCTCCTCATCCATATGCTCAAACGCCTCCTCGATGGCCATCTCCACGTCATTGGCTGGTCGTTTGCGAGTACGTGGTTTTTTTGGTTCCCGACCTTCTGGAATTGGTGCCCCAGGCTTATCCACTAGTTTAGGATTCTTCCTGAACCACTCCGGAACGGGAGTGTATGGAATATCCGGAACTATGCATTTAGTGAATGCAATTCCAATACCCCCAAATTTTTGATCATGCAGAGCACCCAAACTTGACCAATCCACCCTAACTCGCAACACGTGCTCCGTATACATCATACACGCCACCGACTTTGGAATTGCACTATTGGGCCATCTATCCAAATTGGAGATACTTCTAAGTATCGTTAGGAATCTCCATTTTGCCTCCACGTCTTCAAGCTGCGTATAGCTCGCATTGACGGCCTTGCAATGTCGCTCGTGACAATGTCTTGGCCACAACCGATCAAAGTGAGGGAAGCCCACGTACTGCATTGCAGTCTTCGCTGACCACGGTTGTGGTACATTCTCCCAACCTACCCTGGCTTTTTGGGAGGGATCATCGTAAACATTCCACTCCAAATCAACGGCCTTGCATCCATGTCCTCTGGAACACCCAGAACTAGATCCTCCACTTGCACTTGCCATGTCTCCAGTTCCTCCACTTGCCATGTCTGAAAATTGGAGTTTCTAATTCTAATTCCACCCAAATTGGAGTTTCTAATTCTAATCTAGAACTCTAATTTTTAAAATACTAATTGCACTTCATAATAGTGCTACAAAATATCCAAGCATACACTTCAAAATAGTGTTGCTGTGGAATTAGTTCAAAAATGTCCCTAAAAATTAAAGTTCAACTATTCGGCACACCCTTCGAGCACCCCGCTACCGGCGCTCACGCAGAGGCCAGTTGACTGGGCGCGTCACAAGGAATATGCCAAATAACGGCCACGTGGATCTGCCAAAACCGGCCACAACCTGCCAAAAGTAGTGTAAAAGGATCCCAAAAAAGGGATCCTTAACTCCTCCGAGAGCCCCGCTACCCCGCACTCTGTGTTAGAGGAGGGTTGTCTGGGCGCCCAGAAGGAGTGGAGTAAGGTATGTAAGTGGTCCCCTCCACTTATATACCTCCGTCCGCCCCTCCATCCGCTCCCGCGTCCCCACCCGTTCGCACCCGTTCGCACCCGTTCGCACCCGTCCGCACCCGTTCCCGCCCGTCCGCCCCAGAGTCCCCCCCCGTCCGCACCCGTTCCCTCCCGTCCGCCCCCAGCGTTCCCCCCGTCCGCTCCCACGCTCCCCTCCGTACGCTCCTCTCCATACGCTCCAGCGTTCCCATCCCGTCCGCTCCTCGTTCCCACCCGTCCGCTCCTCGTTCCCATCCCGTCCGCTCCTCGTTCCCACCCATCCGCTCCTCGTTCCCCACCCGTCCGCCCCGCGTTCCCTCCCGTCCGCTCCACCGTTCCCCTTCCGTCCGCTCCGCGTTCCCCTGCCGTCCGCTCCGCGTTCCCCTTCCGTCCGCTCCGCGTTCCCCTGCCGTCCGCTCTGCGTTCCCCTGCCGTCCGCTCTGCGTTCCCTACGTCCACTCCGCGTTCCCCTGCCGTCCGTTCCCCCCGTCCGCCCCCTGTTCCCCTCCCGTCCGCTCCATGTTCCCTCATTCCGCTCCAACGTTCCCATCCATCCGCTCTGTGTTCCCTCCCGTCCGCTCCCGTCCGCTCCCCTCCGACCGTTCCCCCCGTCCGCCCCCTGTTCCCCTCCCGTCCGCTCTGTGTTCCCCTACGTCCGCTCCATGTTCCCTCATTCCGCTCCAACGTTCCCATCCGTCCGCCCCATATTCTACGCTATTCTACGCTGTTCCCGAGGAGCGGACGGTGGGGAACGTGTGGCGGACGGAGGGTAGCGGACGGGAGGGAACGCGGGGTGGACGGGTGGGGAACACTGAGCGGACGGGTGGGAACGAGGAGCTGACGGTGGGGAACGAGGAGCGGACGGAGGGAACGTGGCGCGGACGGGAGGGGAACGGGGCGGACGGGTGGGGAACGTGGACCGGACGGGGGGGAACGGATGAAAGATGGAACGATTAGCGGACGGGTGGGGAACGCAGAGCGGACGGGAGGGAACGGGGCGGCAGGGGAACAGCGTAGAATTGCGACCACATATGAATTGGACTTCATATGAATTTTTTAGAGCCAAAAAACGGACACTATAGTCACCATCTATAAATGTTAACCCTCGGGAGTGGATCAAAGTGCGATTGAGCGGCCCAACTTTGTTGAGAGTCCAAAGAAATGAACCCTAAATAGCCAATAAAATATAGTAAGGGTAGCCTTAGTTGGGCATAGTGTGAAACCTCCAAAGGCCAAGCCCAAAAGTCCAAACTCAAAGGAGCATGCCACTTTATTACTTGCTCAAAATAACCCCTCCAATCTAACGGCCAAGATCTTGTCAATGATTGATTATTATAATGAAAAAAATGTAGGCATCGAAAAAAAAAGCAGGTGGGTTCGTTGGAAAGCTAGGAACCTAAACCCTCAAACCATGTATGGAAACACTTCTACATGAGTGTGAGAACAAATCAATGGCACATATGTGGTAGTAATTTGGAATGACGTAGGGTTTAGGGTTTAGGGGTTTAGGGTTTAGGGTTTATGAACCACTAAGGTTGAAGCACAAATTAATGATTTATTGAAGGAAAGTGCATTCGGATGGGTGACATCGGTTATGAAACCATATGAACCACTAAGGTTGAAGCACAAATTAATGATTTATTGAAGGAAAGTGCATTCGGATGGGTGACATCGGTTATGAAACCATATGAACCACTAAGGTTGAAGCACAAATTAATGATTTATTGAAGGAAAGTGCATTCGGATGGGTGACATCGGTTATGAAACCATATGAACCACTAAGGTTGAAGCACAAATTAATGATTTATTGAATGAAAGTGCATTCGGATGGGTGACATTGGTTATGAAACCATATGAACCACTAAGGTTGAAGCACAAATTAATGATTTGTTGAATGAAAGTGCATTCGGATGGGTGACATTGGTTATGAAACCATATGAACCACTATGATTGAAGCACTAATTGGTGATTTGTTGAATGAGTGGATAACTAATCAAATATGAAAAGTTCAAAGAGGTATCAAAGAGGTTTCCAATGCGGATGTCGGAAGATTTTTTCAAAAGTGTACATTTTTAACCTAACCAACTTTATTTTTATTCCGATTGCGTTGACTTTATCTTACTAACGAGAATTGGATCCTCTACATATTGGATTACATCAATTATTGGTCATGGTCATCAAGTCCTTAGAGGTCAATATATAAGTAGATCATTGAGACTCATACATATAACGAAGGTAGAGTATCATGGATAGGATGGGAAAGGGGAGAGTCATGTTTGAGGGTGTAGAATACGATGAGGAGATACACAATTTAGACGATCCCCATATTCCATTCAATGCAACACCCGAGCGTGTGAGAGATGAGAGAAGTGCTAGGGATCGATTTCGTGATGAGTATGTCATGACTCCCTTCTCACAATCTACACAAGCTTGGAGGATGAGGGCGGCGGAGGAACAACGACGATATGCAGACAACTTTGAGATCGATGCGGTGGAGAAGGACCACACACAATGCGTGGGTGGATATCTAAATGATCTAATTGATTTGTGTGCGGATATTTTGGAGAAGCCCGGGGATGTGGATGTGGATGTGGATGTGGAGGAGACCTCAATCGACATTGAAATAGTCAAGGTAGCGGGGGAATCTTCAAAGACTATGTCTATTCGTAAGAAGAGGAGAGGATTGTCGCCTCATCGGCTACCATTGAAGGAACGGATGAAAGACCGAACGATTAGCTATTTTGATTTACTTCAGCCGAATCCTCTTCCAAAAATGGAGCCTCGCCGGAAGCCAGGAGCATCTACGAGGTTGGGATGATGGAATGAAGTGGAATATTATAGTTTGCATGGTTTGTTCATGTATATGATTAATAAAGGACATTTGTAACGTTGTCGCAATAATAAAGTTATGACTTGTATAATATGTTGTACCACTTCTATGATTTATTTATTTATTTTTAATTCACCAACCGAACAGTTTCTGTTGAAATAAACAAGCACAAAGCAATATGAAACTATGCATCCACTTCTCAGTTCCAAGAGAAATTTTTTTAACCACTTTACGTTCACCCTTAGTTGATTATTGCTATTTTAGTGTACTTTATTATGTGGATGGGGGACTATTATGTAGAGGACTTTTATTGCATATTCTTGTAGAGGACTTCATTACCTATCCATGGATACCAAGGACTCATTTTTTGGACTTCATATGAATTTATGAGAGCCAAAAAACCGAGACTATGTCCAAACTTCCAAAAAAAAGTGATTGTGAATTATATAAATATAAATATAAGCAATTGTGAAGTATGTGTGCAATATGTGTGGAGTACAAGAAAGAACATTTAGAGATGTTTAGGATCACGTGTACAACCGATATAACTATTGCAACATTGTGCTCAACTTTAGTTAACTAGATATAACTATAGTTGACTACATTTTGTGGCATACCAAAATTAGAATAAATATAGGTAATTGCATTTTGGCAAGACATATCACGAACAACTATAGTTAACTTGAACTTAGCACATGGATGTGATAACAACGATGTGAAAGAATGATGTGGCCTCACGAGAGGCGAGAACCTTGGTTAGTCTCCCATAGACTTCTTCTCGATTATGAAGCAAAAATCCTCATGGAGTATGAACATTGCACTAAGATCCATAAACCTCATACAATATACAAGTTGTGTATGAAAAAATGATGGCTTTATTTACATCTCCAACGGTTACAAAATTGGTATGATCCAAAATTGCTGCAAAGAAAACAAAAAAAATTATTTTGCAGTGTCACGGAAGCACATTGTCGGGTTAACCATGTTGTATGGAGGCGACTTCAACATGTTCACTACGTGTGTGATGGTTGACCTTTCCGCTGGATTGGGCTTCGTCAATGCATCCAATGCTATCTTAAACCGCATCTTCAAGCCATTTGGATCACTGTTTAGCTGAAACAACGAGGAAGTCGAATCCTTGGCATAAATCTTCTTTGCCAAAGCACCCACTGAGAAGGACTCCGAGAGAAACGTGTGCCTATATTTCCGAGCCATCCTCACCGGAGAGGTAGATGTTCCACGCTGCCCTCGTATATGGAATAATTCTGGACCAGCACAGTTGTATTTTATGCGGTGCTTGTTCATCTCATCCACTGATTCTTTTCCATAGTTGGAGGGTGCGTCTTCATCTCCCCATGACGCCATCCCCTAATCACACACACCAATGAAAACCGTGTTCTCACGGTCTTGTGAGAAATGCAGCATGACATTGTTGGGATTAAGGTCATTGTGCAACACGTCATGCTTGTGCACTACATCCACAATGCACATTAGAGCCCATGCCAAATAAGCTCGATGCCTTCGATATACAACCAACCGTTTCCGTGCTTCAAAGTCTGCCCCAGGCATTTGAAGGATTGTGCGCTCGTGGGTTTCCGGAACTTGGTGGTCATAGACCCTCATGTTCTTCAAGGAGCCTCCATTCCACCACATCGAATAGGATTCGTATGTTTTCGGGTGGAGGTATTGTAGCTTGATTATCCCAGGATGATCTACTGGGCATGCCAATGCTTCAACCGAACGCTCCTTTCGGTTCTCCAGACTATTCGTGGCCTTCATGGTCTTCCCAGCCCACTCTATCCAGTTAGGGATGAATGATGCTCCATGAATTGTGACTCTCCGCACCACTCCGAAGGTTCCTTGGAAGATTTCCCTATCCAAGGGTTTGATCTCCACATTCCTAGGCAACCATATGACACCCTGCCGGCCCTGAGTGGCAATGTTGTCTGCCAGCTGCCTGTCAATAAAAACGGGAAGGTTGCGGGCGGATGTGCCTTTTGCTGCTATTACGCCTCTTTTCCAATTCTCTAGCTTAATGTACAGCTCGGACCTCCTCCCACCACTACTTCCCTCTCCAGGATGCATAGCCTCATATGACATCGTTGGATTGTAGATTGCTTCCACAGCTTGTTTTTCAATCCATGTGTTCCAATCGCTCATGCCCCTAGCTTCCTCAAACTCCGGTCCAGACGTGGCTTCCGTGAGAATAAGCATCAACTCGTTCCTCGCCAACTCTAAACCCTTTGTACCATCATTGAGGTATTTTTTCTCCAAATAAACCATGTTGTTACTTCTAAACCAATCCAACAACACGATCCTGCAATGATTTCGAGCCTCATCGGTCCGCGGGTCGCGTTTGCCTCTATGTTTCCTTTTCTTTGATTGCGAACCCGATGCCGCGGACCCGTCCTCCGTCCCTTCCGAAACTGCTGGGCATTTTAATCCCCGTCTTTCAGTCTGCTCCGAACCCTGAGGTACATCACGTGCAGGGCTCTCCGGTCTTGATGTCCGCCGTGTCGGAGATTGTGGTGGCACGTTCTCCGAACGAGCCGGTGCATGTATTTCTGTGGAACTGCCTGAGTTTGGTCCCCTTCCAGTTCTCCCTCTATGTCCACTGTTTCCCCGACTCCCACGTGTTCCACGGCTTCCCCGTGTTTGGTTGCCTCCCGAATGACCAACAGCCAAGAACTCTTCGTCAAACTGAAAGGGATCTGGACGTGGTGGACGTGCTGCAGTACTTCCACTTCCAGGATCGCTTCCCGTACCCTCGGCAGTATTCGCCGATGCATTGCCTACGAGCCAAGCACGGTGCACCCTCAAATCCTCGTTCTCGTAAGGAGCAATGCCCTCCCCCTCCATCGTGATAAAAATCACGTGAGTGAGTGAATCTGAAAATGAGTCGTGATAAAAATCACGTGAATAAGTGAGTGTGAAAATCTCTCGTGATAAAAATCACGGGAGCGAGTGAATCTGAAGAAAAAAATTGCGAGGGTTCCCCCACAATTTGCCCTGCCCTCCCAAATCCCTTGAGACCCGCGCGGTGATGCTGTCCTTTGGGACGCAACAAGGTCTCGGGTCCCTATGTGGTGGGAGGAGAGGAAAGTGGTAGGAACTAAAGCCTCACGGCTTTATATAGGCAACGAGGAGCCCAATCATTATGGGATCCCGGTCGGAATTAGGGTTTAGGGTACGAAAACGACGTATGGGGAACGTGGGAACTAGGGGCGGACGGGCGGGAACTAGGGGGCGGACGGAGGGAACGTGGGGGCGGACGGAGGGAACGAGGGGGCGGACGGAGGGAACGAGGAGCAGACGGGTGGGGAACGCGATAGGGAACTCGGGCGGACGGGAAGGAACGAGGCGCGGACGGGAGGGGAACGGGCGGACGGAGGGAACGTGGCGGACGGAGGGAACGTGGAGCGGACGTGAAGGGAACTCGATAGGGAACGCGGGCGGACGGAAGGGATCGGAAAGCGGACGGGAGGGAACGCGGAGCGGACGTAGGGGAACTCCGAGCGGACGGAGGGAACTCGGGGCGGACGGGGGGAACGCGGGGCGGACGGGAGGGAACGGGTGCGGACATGATGGGAACGGGGTACGGACGATGGGGAACGTGTGGCGGACGGAGGGAACGTGGAGCGGACGTGAGGGAACGCGTGCGGACGGGAGAGGAACGTGGGGCGGACGGGAGGGAACGAGGAGCGGACGGTGGGGAACGTGTGGCGGACGGAGGGTAGCGGACGGGAGGGAACGCGGGGCGGACGGGTGGGGAACGCTGAGCGGACGGGTGGGAACGCTGAGCGGACGGGTGGGAACGAGAAACGGACGGTGGGGAACGAGGAGCGGACGGAGGGAACGTGGCGCGGACGGGAGGGGAACGGGGCGGACGGGTGGGGAACGTGGACCGGACGGGGGGAAACGGATGAAAGACCGAACGATTAGCTATCTGTTCCCCACCCGTCCGCTAATCGTAACCCTCTCCCGTCCGCTCCACCCCCCTCCCCCGTCCGCTCCATCCCCCTCCTCCGTCCGCCCCTCCCCTCCTCCGTCCGCCCCACCCCCCCCCTCTCCCGTCCGCTCCACCCCCGTCCGTCCGCCCCACCCCCCCTCCCCCGTCCGCTCCACCCCCCCGTCCGTCCGCTCCACACCCCTCCCCCGTCCGCTCCACCCCCGTCCGTCCGCCCCACCCCCCCCCCCTCTCCCGTCCGCTCCACCCCCCTCCCCCGTCCGCACCACCCCCCCCCCCCCCGTCCGTCCGCCCCACCCGTCCGCCCCCGTCCGCCCCACACCCTCCTTAGTAATATTTTATTACTTTGATTTTAACACAATGATAAACACAATGGCAAAATGGTCTACGTGGCAGGGGAAATATGCACATCCACGTCGACGTTTTCTGCCACATAGGACGCCACCTTGGCAAGAAGGTAAGTATTTTACCCACCCTAGTCGGCTCCCCCTATGTTGACCCTACGTGGACCCTATTGTGTCGTGACGGAGGGGTCCGTCACGACACGACACGTCGTGACGGCACGACACCGTCACAACGGCGGGATAGACAACCCTGGCCGTGTTGATACATGCTTGCCATATTGGAAGTGCCGAATGCTATCGAATTGGCGCAGACTCACAGAATATGTGATTTTCGACACCCCTTGCGAAATGGGCGACATGCAGAGGTTCTACTCCAAGAGGCTCATGCGAGTGATTGGGTTGAATGGCCTCGTCCAGACCGCCCTCCCATTGGTGGTCATCCTGGAATTTGGCGTGTTTCTTGCCATAGTCGCCTTGTCATCTTCTGGTTCGTGGAGAACAGCCTCCGCACAGAGTCGCGGCTGGAGTCAAGTCTTGTCTCTCTTGTGCAGGAGAAATTACGCCAACAACATTGCAAACTTGGTGCATTTGTGTGTACTTGTGGTGATTGGCAACTGCTTCATGGAGGCCACAGGCCACTCAAATGCGTACGGGTGGGAATCTGGTATGTTCCTCAAGTGGGCTCAGTTCTATCTCCTTGCTCCGATCATACTCACTGTCGCAATGTTCTTCCACCAGGCTGCAGACTGGGGAGCCGCTCGCAACAGCATCAAGGATGTCAATGCGCCACTGATTGAGGAGGATGCGGTAGAGGAGGATGCGGCAGGGGAGGATGCGGCAGGGAATGATGCGGCTGGGGGTGATGCGACAAAGGACGATGCGGCAGGGGATGATACGGCAAAGGATGATGCGGCAAAGGATGATGCCAAATATACAGAACTTAGAAGGATGAGCCCTCCCATTAGGGAGCCTCATGAGCCCAGGCGCAGCGGCGATCTGGGCCATGGAAGCGACGGTGGCAACAACCAAATACCAATGTTATCTTATGGTGGAAATGCGAAGGATGGTGTCACGGTGCCATATGAGGATGATGTTGCAAAAAGATTTGTGTCCGTTTCGGAAGACTGGAGGTGGCAACCGGTTTTCGGGCAAATAATGGTACTGGTTTTGACGGGGTTCTACTGTGTATACAACTCGGACGACCATCGCACCGAGTTTGTCAGCTTCGTTCTTGGAGTGGCTGTGGTGTTTGGCATCTGGTCTGCCATCTTTTCTTGCGCCCTTCTGCTCCGATCAGTGGAATGCTTATATGAGAACCTGAGACTTTCCAGACCTTCTCCACAACCTGCAGATTCGGCTCGTAAGTTTCTTTAAGCCACAACTTCGGCTCGTCGAGTTTCTCCAAGCTATAACTTCGGAGCAACCTTCTCAATCATAAGCAAGGGGACTCGTTTCACCTTCTTGTTGTTAGTTGCAGTGGCCCTGTTAAGCTCATATTAGTCACCTTGTAAGATGACCACAACAGCAAAAGGGAAATTTCCTGGTCTCACCCATTCTTGGTGTGTGGAATGATAGCTTCACAGCAGGAGATAATTTTTGGAATGACACTTCTTATGAATAAGTGAACAAATATTGTCATGGATGATGGGTGAGTTCATCCATTGGCCAAAACCCTGCCTTCCCCTTGTCATCAACTTGTGATGAAATATTGTCATGGATGATTGAACTTTGGATGAAGAATCACTTGGTAAGTGACAGTAATTGCAACACTGTAAATCTATAATCCCCCCCAAAAATTACAAGGAATGACAAATAATGTTGGGTTAAAATTTAGTGTTGGTGACACTATACCGTAGTTTACAATTAGTATTGAGCAAGATGATTAGAATTGGTGACACTAAATATGATATTTTTTGTACTTCGTGAAGCTTCCAGAAAGTTGTTGACTATACCTATGTTCTACACTCTAACAATGAATCTTACCTAAATACTTACTAATCGTAACAATTCATCACAACGTTCTATTAAGAGAGTCCATGTAGCTTGAGTTATCAATTAAGGTTGAGGCATCGTAACCAACAAAAGAGTTTGCATATGTTTAGGAGGAGTAATAGTGGGGAATAATTTTTCTTGCGAAGAGAAACGAACTCTAAGGAGAATGCTATATATAGAAACTTACATAAGGTAATAATAATTTCATGAGTTGATGAAAATTAACTTATGTGAAAAAACTGATTATCAAGTTGCAAAGCAAGTGAATGAACTTGATACATGAGAGTCTCATGTGTGATTAAAGAGGTCCACATGTGAGAGTGATTACCAATTGGAAGTGAAAAACCAGGTTTTGTGAGAGGATCATTTGACTTGTGCAAAACCGAGACAATCATCGTGAGAAGAGAGACAACAAAACTTATCATAGTGATATAAAATACCATTTGACACTAAATATCATATTTAGTGTACTTACTACACTAATTATCCCAATTAGTGCGTGTTACTACCTTAGTGCCTATTCAGAGTTACGCATTGCTATAACTGTATAACTGGGAATGTAATATTTTACCAGGCAAAGCAATTATGTTCTATAATGTCCGAACAACCTATTGAACTTTCATTAGTAGTAAATATTGAACCCCTGAGTAAGACGTTATAACATTGCATAACTCCAACTAGTGTAGAAACTAACTCGCACTAATTGAGATAATCAATGTAGAAACTACTTGCGAAGCTTCCAAAAATTCCTCGACTAGACCTATATTCTACGTTTTAACAATGCTTCTTGCATATATACTTACTAATTGTAACAATTCGTCATAGTATACTATTTAGAAGCTTGAGTTATCAAGTATGCATTGTGGAAAAGGTGTTCATGGGGGTGTTTTGGAGCGATTGCAAGTACAGACTTACAAATGTTAAACTATTTCGCCAAACCTAAACAACACTAAGACGAATTTAGCTTTAGAATATGTTTTGGTAATACCATATGTCATTGAGGCGATGTGAATAGGCCTTGTGTGGTCACAAGCATGGTGCATCCAAGTCGTTGATCCACCAAGGCCCATCCAAGGGCCTCGGCAGTCATATGTGGCATGGGGGCTAGGGAAAGTGCTTGCCATGAAGGCGTGGTGGGACATGCAGTGACACATAATACAAAAAGTGTAGCGGCTAAGCTACTGTAAAGCTGGAAATGCCAAAGTCGGGTGGGTTAATTAGGCACACTAAATATTCTACATTTAGCCAGGTAGGTTAGCTAGGCTATTAGGTGTGTAAAGGCCCCACACATGGGCCAAGCTAAGTAGGTTGGTCAAGCCACTTGGACTTAGGTTGAGTGAAACCACATTGCAGCATGGACTTAAGTTGGGTATGGGCATTCCCTCAGCGGAGTATGCTAGAAATTTGAAAATCACAAACTTAAATCACATAATTCCTCTTGAAAGGATGGGTCTCAATTTTTTATTTTTTAAATTCCATATTTCCGTACAAAACTACATTAAGAGATTAGCACCCAAGTAAGGTATATAGTGTTAGCATTTTTCTTTTTTCTTTTTTCTTTTTTTGAGACAGAAGACCGATAGGCCATCGCCAAAGCACAATAGTGTTAGCATTCAACTTCATATATAATTATCACTTTGACGATAAAAATAAGATTCATATGAACTCCAAAAACGATGAGAAACATTCAAAAACCAAGCATTTAATACATGTCCACCTTAAGGTAGATGTGCCTAATTTGGTTACTTATCTTAATCAAATGCATATATTTGAGTGGTACGTGGTTAGATGTAACTCCAAGAATGGATACCATAAGACCTGTGTTTAGAAGAGATTGGACCACATGATCAAAATATGATAACCATTCTAAGCTCAATAATCAACATAATTGGGACCTATTTATATGAAATGGTCATATATAATGGGGTCTACATGAAACACCATACTCATTAAAATTGGACTTTTGGGAGTCTCAAATAAATTATGCTAATATCTGAACTATGAATTTTTTTGGCCAACATTGCACTACGGGAAGACATTAGACAAAATAGGGAACATTAAGAACAAGCATTGGGACTCCAAGAAGCATAATTATCATACTATACAAAACTACATTAATATTGTGGGCCATGAACTTAAATGTACACTATATTAACATAGAGTACTTAACAACAATGACATAGAAATACAAATTTACTTTTTATTTGAAAATAAGTAATGAAACTTTGACACACACATGTATTTACATGTGTGGAACAAAGTTCTAGGCTATAGTTTGAAATAAGACTTTTCACTTCATGATTTTTGAATTCAAGTGAAAAGGAAGGGCTATAGTTAGATGAAAATGCTTGAAAAGCGGTTGAAGCAACCAATAGACACATGATAGAAGTTATAACCGCCTCTACAAGGCAAAGATAAGAGCTATTGCTAGAAGGAAAGAGGGGGCCATTATCAATGAGGACAGTCTGGCAATAGGTTGTAGAGCACGGAAGACCGCCTTTCAACGAGTGTTTACTCGCAATAGGTTGCATAGCAAGAGAGGCTATAGACAGAGTAAATTAGCAGGCAAGTGACTTGATAAGTGAATGTTAGCTTTGTTTCCAGCAGAGTGCCGAGGATGAGTGACAACATTACCGCCTGAGATAGGGGTAATGGTGAGACATTGCAAGATTGGCGAACTTAGATTATCGCCGTAATTTAATCGAAGTTCTTTGTCGAATACAAAGGGAGTGCAATATAGTGGCCAGTAAATGTGAATGTTGTAGATGTAATAGTTGTGATTGGAAACTTCAGCGGTGATTGATTAGAAAGAGGAAATACAAAAATGTGTAGGCGCTTGGGATGAGAGAAGAATATGAGCGAGAGCAAGAATCAAAGTGTAAACGGAAGTGAATAATGTCCTTAGAACAAACAATGAAATCTTCTAAGAGAGTGCACAGTGATAAAATTATAATGCAGAGTGAAGGCATAAAGAAAATGAGAGATAATGCATGCTATGGTCTAAATTAGAACAAAGACCATAAGGAAGAGCCGATATACAATGAGCAAGTGATAAGGAGAACATAGTGCCATACATGAATTATTTGAGAGGGTTATAAGCATATGCCGCATTGACGATAGCCATAACATGATTAAGAAAGAGGTTTGAAAGAGTTAGATGTCGAAAAGCAATAGCCTGAGATGAATATGAAAGAGGTTGGATGAGCACGAGTGAAAGACTCTGAACCTGTGAGGTTCTTATAATGATGCAAACTACAAAGGTAAACTTGTGTGGGATATAAACGAAGCCAAAGAGCTTTCTCCTAAGAGATGTTATACAAGCAAGAAGTCGGTTGAGCCAAGATGATGCTATCGATAGCATGTGAGACGTGAGGACATTAGAAAGCAATTAGCGTGAGGGGAGAGGAAAGTTGAGAGGACTAGTAGAAATGAAGGAAGTGCAGCCCTCATGATGAATGATACGATGAGTTACAATGTAGAAAGTAAAGAAAAGAAATGAGAAAGGCTAGGGTTGTTGATTGCCGAGGATGCAAGTCTACAATCCCAAAGCCTAGAGACTAAACTATAAATTTCATGGAATCTTATATTCATTTCATTGAAGTGATAGAGATTAGGCTAATTGAGCTTTGTGCTAATTAAGAATATAGCCTATATATATTTGTTTATCTTGATATGTGCAGAGATTGCAGTTTGAGATGCATGTGTGTGATGATTCATGAATGAGATAAGTCTATAAGAAAAAGATACAATGATATAAAAAAAGGAATTAATCTTTTGAACAAGGCAATTTGAAATATGATTGATGGCATTAAATAATTATTATAATTAAAGAAGAAGATATCAACCCCAATAGGATGAATATCTATTGGAAGACTATTGCCAAGATACAAAAACGATTGCCAAAGAAAAAGACTATTGCTAAAGCTAAAGAGTTTAATGACTGAATTAGAAGACATGAAATTAGAGTGATAGAAGTCGTCATATAGGACGGAATCACACATGATTGAGGAAGCCCATTGAACCATAAGAGTGGAGATTAAGCTTAATGAAGAAGAAATGAAGGAGTAAAAAACTTAGATTGTTATTAGAATCCTTACATTCAATGTGACATTAATCCTTATAGACACTAGCTTGGTCTTCTTTAAGACTTAGTTCCTTGGATTGTTTTCCTTGGGTTTGATTTATGGTAACCGTGTAAGTGTTGCTTTTGCTCAACATCACCCTTGTATAGGGGGTTGAGTTGGTTTTAGGTGGTTCAATGTCAGTTGCAAGCAAGGATGTGCAAATGGACGTGACGCGGCCTTTTTGCGTCACGTCGCATCACGTCGGGGCGTGATGCGCACTGACGTGGTAAAAAAAAATTACTGTACCAATTTTTTAAAACTTTTTTGGACGACTGCTCTAGTCGACTGCTACGAGCAGTCGACTTCAAAAAAAAATTAAAAAAATTAAAAGAAATTTATTAAACAATTTGAACCGTTAGATCTTCTTGGATTGAAGATCTAACGGTCCATGATTTTTTTAGGATTTTTTGATTTTTTTTAGGTTTTCCTTGAAGTCGACTGCTTTTAGCAGTCAACTAGCTAGCCGACTGCT
This sequence comes from Polytrichum formosum, assembly GCA_964035585.1. Taxonomy (NCBI): domain Eukaryota; kingdom Viridiplantae; phylum Streptophyta; class Polytrichopsida; order Polytrichales; family Polytrichaceae; genus Polytrichum; species Polytrichum formosum. Next base: position 23,710,471 of record OZ037938.1, read on the forward strand.
AATTACAGTCGACTGGTCTTGGTCGACTGCAAAAGTAATTTTTTGCAGTCGACTGCTATTAGCAGCCGACTTAGCAAACGACTGCAAATAGCAGTCGACCTAGCAGTTGACTGCAAAAAAAAAAAAAAAAAATCCAAAAAAATTCTGGACCATCAGATCTTCTTGGCAAGAAGATCTGACGGTCCAGAATTTTTTTAATTGTTTTTTTAAATTTTTGCAGTCGACTGCTAAGTCGACTGCAAATAGTAGTCGAATTAGCAATCGACTGCCAAAAAAAATTCAAAAATTCAAATTTTTTTTTGGACGGTCAGATCTTCTTGCCAAGAAGATCTGACGGTCCAAATTTTTTTGGAATTTTTTAATTTTAATTTTTTTCGTTGTCGACTGCTAGGTTGACTGCTATTTGCAGTCGTTTGCTAAGTCGACTGCTATTTGCAGTCGTTTGCTAAGTCGACTGCTATTTGCAGTCGACTTAACAGTCGACCAGGGGGTTGACCAGGGGGTTGACCGCGTCAGTTTACCCCTGGGGTAACTGCCGGATTCACCCCCCCCTCGGACGTGACGTTTTTTGGTCAGCCGTCACGTCGCTGTCACAAAATGTGACGTGACGTGATGTGACTTGCAATCCCTGGTTGCAAGAAAGCATAAATACACCACACAAGCCACTTTGGACAATGGATAATCAATTTTATTACAATTGATTTTTTATATTATTGATGTGATATAGATCTATTGTTGTTCACTTGAAAGGGGGGGGGTTAGAGGATGGCGTTGTAGATAGCCTCCCTAGCAAGATACCAATAATCATTAAATTTCCATCTCCCTCTTTGTTAAGAGGTCGTGTGGCTAGAGCAACTTCCTCTGGTAGTGAGGGTGATCATGTTCCATACATGAGACTTCAAAGGGAAAATTTTACAAGCCAAAAGATGATGGTTGATATGATGTGAAGCTACGAGAAGATCTTCAAGTACAAAAAGACATGCCTTCATTTCCCAATGAAGTCGCTAATCATGTATGTATTTTTTTGTGAAATCTAATTTTCCATATCCATATCTTACAAATTAGAGGATTAATACATGTTGTGCTTGCTTTGTGCTACAATTATTGAATTTACTGTATTGAATGTATCATCATGTCTTTTGTTTCAATATTTTTGAAACAGTATTGGGTTAGTGTCTTTGGACATTAAGAACAAGTCATGTGGTGTGAGATCAAGAATGAGAGCGTTAAAAAAATGAGGCAAATCTTTAGAGCCGATATTGGCAAAATTACCTTGGCTAAGTAGATTCTAATCAACATCACATACTTTCTACATGTAAAGTTCACTTCGAACAAAAGGGTATAAGCCTTGGAGGTATAGTTGTTAGGAAGGAATATTTAGAAATGTGGAAATGGTGAAGAGGAGGAATGATAATGAGATTTACGTTTTGTTTTTCCATATGTATATACAATCCATGATTAGAAATCGAAACTATGCATGATCTCTACATAGTTCAATTATGGTATCTAACTTATACATTGTGATTATTTCTGTCAGGAAACATTGCCTTCATATATGTATATGAAGGAAAATATTCTTATGAACATATGAACTTTTCAAACATGAATCTTCTCTCATGTAGGACACCCTTGTTCGATAGTGATTGAAGTTTCTTTTTGTTGCACGACTAATGTGATGTTGTAGTTAGCCTTATCTTAGTGCTCGTTCACCTCATTATATGTAACACATTAGTATTTTAGAGATGAATCAATCTTAAAATCATATGATTGTCTCAAATGAATGAATATGGTATTATGACCATTTAATGAACATGAGGATCTTGACATATATATATATATATATATATATATGCGCTCCAAAAATTTCAAGGAAAGCAACTATGGCCTCAATTTGGATTTGCTAAGCATCTTGTACTAATCACATGATTCATATCCTAGAAGATGTGGGCTAGTTAGAAAAAGTATGTACTTAATACCCATTTATTTATATAAAATCTTTGAAACTTATGCATGAGAGGGATTATTATGTGATTTAAGTTTGTGATTTCCAATTATCCAACATGCTCCACCGAGGTAAAGCCCATGCCCAACTTTAGTCCATGTTGCAGTGTGGCTTCACTCAACCTAAATCCAAGTGGCTCCAGGATGGAAAAAACCTAACTTTTCCGGCCGATTCATTGGATTTTTGGTTATAATGCAAAAAAACCCAATTTATGTGAATAAAACCTTGATTTTATTCCAGCATTCAGCACTTGGCAGTCGGCATCGCCATTTGCAGACATTGGGCCCTCTGCCCTATAATCTCAACTTATCTGCAATAAAACCGAATAAAACCGGATTTTGCTGGACCTTAGATGATTGGGTTTTTTAAAAAACCTATGAAAAAACCAACTGTAAAAAACCGCGTGGTGCCAGCCTTGAAGTGGCTTGATCAACCTACTTAGCCTAGCCCATGTGTGGGGCCTCTACACACCTAATAGTGTAGCTAACCTACTTGGCTAAACATAGCATATTTAGTGTGCCTAACCCACGTGCCTTTGACGATTCCAGCTTTAGCGTGGTCATTGTATTTTTTATAGTGTGCATTAGTGTCTGTTCCACCAGGCCTTCATGGCAAGCACCTTCCTTAGCCCCCACACCACATATGACCATTGAGGCCCTTGGATGGGCGTTGGTGGATTGACGGTCCCCATCCACCATACTTGCCACCACACAAGGCCCATTCACAATGCCTCAATGACGCAAGATAACACTTTCGACCCGCCACAAAGATGTGTATATTTGTCAATAATATATATGCACGAGGGATTTGTGAGGTAATTAAGTCTAGGATGTTCTTTAAGTGTTTTGAGGGCTCAAAACAACTCGTACATTGGTTCCTTGGAGGCAAGGGTTTAGGCATCCAGAAAGGAACAAGTGTATGGGTTGGTTTGCCCAAATATGTTTTGAGTTGCTTGTCTTTGTCCCCTTGTCAATTTTGTATAAGCTATTGGGATTCAATAGGACTAGAGATGAGATTGCACAAGCATATACACATACACAAAGGCAAATGAACAATGCTTGGAGTGAGATGGTCTCATGTTCTCCTTGCTTTGCCTTTTATTGCTTTTCTTATTTTTCTTGGTTCATACAAACAATATGGGATAATATTTATCTCTTGCGGACCAATGTTGTGCCCTTATTCTAACCTTATTGTTTTTCATGTCTCTTCCATTACATTTTTATTGACTACGAGCAATCTAATGCTCTATCTTCTATAATTCCTTCTAGTATTACATTTCTATTGACTATGAGCAATTTAATGCTCCACCTTCAACACTCCCACTTTGCAAGTAGTCAAAGACTTATAATACTATTGAATTTTTTAGTTTCTCAACCTTATATAGTAAGAATCGAACATTGCCGATAAATTTCCACATATTATGCCTAATTATTTCACTCCAATTCAAAGGAGCTTCCAATATTGCCACATTGGTCCATTCCTCACCGTGTTGAGGCAAAATATTGTTCTTCCACCATTTTCCAAGTGGTTGTCGCTCCTCGCGAAATCCCTCAACAACAACGTTGTCGTTAGCCGGTTCTTCACATGCCTCTTCAATTGCAACTCCATTACCTCCCATTTGCTTATTGTCATCCACAGATTGTCCACCGCCATCAAACAAAGACGATTTAAAAAATTCGTCCACCACCACCACTATAGGGCCTTCATTTCTTCCACTTGGACACATCTCCAAATGGTTTCTTATGCTCCTACTATCTTCCATAAACACAACATCTCTATTTTTTCATGATTTTCTTTGTTTCCAAATACATCAGCCTATATGCCTTCATACCTTTGCAATATCTAGGAAACACGCATTTGATTCTTTTCGCATCGAGGTTGCCTCTTTTCTCGTCCAAACCATTACATATGCAATGTTTCCAAACACACACATATGTGCAACACAAGGCCTCCTCCTGTTCCATGTTTCTTCAGGTTTAACGGAGCACAAAACCTTCGTCGAACATCGGTTTAATGTATAAACCGCATTTGCCACCACTTTCGTCCAAAACAATTTCTCAAGCTTTTTAGCTTTAAGCATATGCTTTGCTATTGTACCAACATTTAAGCAACAATTCACACCTCACAAACTATGATAACGAGTTCATGATATGAGAGAGGTCTAGAAACCTTGTTTCAATACTTGGCATTTAGATGAACGAAAAGTAAGTTATGCCTGATGAGAGTACTTGTAATCTTATTCATAAGAAGTGTCACTGGAAAAGTTACCACAGTGACATAAAATGCCGTGTGACACTAAATACAAGATTTAGTGGTCGTGGTGGACTTGTGGTCTATGAGACTATGAGTCACGAGCACAGATCTAGAAATCCGGAAGCTTGTCAATTGATTAATTAACAGTGGACAAGGAGGACCCCACATCAAAGGCCTACGTATAGCACACCATAATAAAGCAGTTCATCAAATTGTACACACATTACAATCAAATAAACATACAAGATTCTATACCCTTATAAATGCAGGCAACCAAAACTCTAGATCACAAGACAACACAGTCCCACCATGGCTACTCCAATGTACATGTCCCACCACACCATGCACATGCTTAGCCAGACTCAGACCAGACATACTATGCGTACTAGGCGCCCCCACCGAAAGCCAACCCCCCCCTAACGCCAACCCACCAAACGTCATACAATTCATTGAATTTACATATTGCCACGACAAATTCCTAAATACAGCACATAGCGAAAAAGCCGCGAAATACAACCCACTCATCCAAACACTCAGAACAAATGGATGGCAAGTCAACCCCCTCATCACTATCACAGCCGGTGTTAGAGGGGCTACTCATGAACAACCCATTAAAGACTTAGAAAAACTCAAAATACCTAAAAGTGAAATCAAAACACTTATGAAACACCTACACCAAATTGCCATTAAATACCTCACATACCTGATATTAAACAAAAGAAAATTAGACAACAAACAACCCCCAGTTGATTCCCCCTAGAGGTAAGGGATAGCGTTTTTTGAAAACTAAAGGAGCCCACCTTCCGAGAGGGAGGAAGTACCCTTACGGTGACGCTTGGTAAAACATGATCGGGCTCCCATTCACGTCGGTGTAATGAGAAACCCCCATGTTACTTTTATTTTATTTTATTTATTGAACAAGGAGGCCGACTGCATGAATTGTAGGTCCATCTATCCCTAGGTGGCAACTCTCCCATTTAGAGCAGTTGTTTCTACACCCGGCTGCGATACCTCTCGCTGAGAAATCAATCCAATATTCCTCGAGAAACTCTCCACAATGTCCAGCGGTGTTCTAGCATTGAAATTGAGCTCCAAGTTCATCGCGGCTTTCCTCGCAGCCTGCTCGGCACGCTCACACAAGGCTCTCTCGAAGGCAGGGATGGCGTCATGGAGGGATTCTACAGATGGAGTTGAATTCCAAGCTTCCACAAGCGCCATGGCAAGTTCTCGAGCTCCAAGCATGGCGATGTTCACCCCTTCACCTGCGAAGGGGGACATGACATGAGCCGCATCCCCGATCAATGTCACTCCGCGCTTATTAGGATTCCAGCTATGACCAACAGGCAGAGCGTAAATTGGACGGGCCCATATCGGTTCGTCGTCGCAGTTCCTGATGAAGTCAAGGAACTCAGGTTTCCATCCTTCCAAAAATCGCAGCAAGAATTCCCGTGCGCTTTGTGGTCCCTTGCGGGAAGCTGAAGCAAATTCCTTCTTCTCCCACCCTTCATCCACCCGCAACATGAGGTAGTTCCATATGAGCCCGTTTGAGTTTCGTTGTAACATCAGGCCCTTGTTCGGTGCCAACACCTTGGTGAGGCCATCGCCAACCAACTCTGCCAGATTCGGGTACCGCTCATCCACATTGTGAATCGTCACATTCACCGCTGTAATCCCTGTGTACACAGGAACTTTGTCTGTGAGGAGTGGCCTAACCTTGGACCATGTACCATCAGCTCCGATCACCAAATCTGCCTCCTCCCTCACCCCATCCTCGAACACCAAGGTGTGATGACGATGATGATGATCCTCCTCATCATGGTCGCCATTCATCTCAACCCTAACGAGCTTCCTGCCCCACTGAATCGTCCCTTCCTCAAGAGACCCCACCAAAATGGCACGAAGGTCGGTTCTATCAATCTCCGGCTGCTCGGTTGCGCCCTCTCCCTTGTCTGCGCGTGTGATATCCAGGAACACCTTCCCATCCTTATCGAGAATCCGCATCTGTTCTCCTTCCGGCCTCGCTTTCGCCTTGAATCGGTCCATTAGGCCAGCCGTCTCCATTGCCAGGAGCCCCGATTTGGTGTGCAGGTCAAGCGAACCTCCCTGCGACCGCGCTCCCGCAGATTTTTCTTGCTCATAGATGGTTGCGGTTAGGCCGTGCACTTGCAGTATGCGTGCAAATGTGAGCCCTGCGGGTCCGCCTCCGATGACGGCAATTCGTGGCAGTGTTGATGAACGTACTGTTTCTGGAGTGCTCATATTGAGCAAACTTGAAGTGCGCACAAACTTGGACTGACAAATTCTTTGATGCTCGTAGCCGAATTCTTTTTACCGATCTGCCACCCTGAGTGTTCAAGCAGGATAATCACGAGCTTGAGTTCTGGACAGGGACGATCATCAGCTAATAACAACACAATTTTTTGGGTGATGTGAGTAACTTCTCTAGTTCGCCTATATATGGTCACACTGACATAGTACAATTCTCAACCGGGAGTTGACAGACCGTGTGACACACCGATCAGACAAGATCGACCTCGAGTATTTATTCCCACAAGTCGACCTCCCTGGGGCCTGGAGAAGATATAACTTGAGCCACAAGGCGTGAGGAATGAGCTCCGGAGTCCCTGCATTAATTCCTCCCACTTTCTTGACCGCTTCAGCTACACGGCGTCTCTGCACGTGATGCTCGACCCATTTCCGACAACTCAAGCAAATTGGCATGAGTGTGGCGCATGTGTGATTAATAATGGAGTGATTTTTCAAGGCCTGGAAAATTAGTATCACGACGTTTAATCAAAAATCACAATTTCTTTTGAAGTAATGAAATTATGCTAAATTTTCAAAGGCAAGACTCTCTCTCCCAACCCATATTCACAGCATAGGTCGACCTAATTATGATAGATGGTAGATGAAAACTTGAGTATGGTTAGTGCCTTTCTCAAGGAACCCAAATCTGTGCTTTATTAACCTCCTTCTTTTCATCACATTGAACTCCTCAATGATTATAACTTCTTTCTCACCTGGTCACTACACTGATTATCCCAATTAATGCATGTGGTAATAATTCCATAAACACACAATATTTTGCTAACTCTCCAAAATAGTGAGGGGTGAACTTTTTACTAAGTGATACTAAATTTATGAATACATGCTCACTTACGGGGAGGGCAAACCAACCCATACATTGGTTCCTTGTTGGATGACTGCAACCCTACCTCCGAGGTACTAGTGTACATGTTGTTTCGCTCCAACCCTCATTTACCATACATTTCAAGAAGATTAGTGCATGCTCTAAGGTGTTTTGCATAGTGGTAGAAAAGAATAATTATATGCCAAAGTGAATAGTGCTGGTACTTTTAGTGAAGAGTGTTACTATGAATATTATTTTTAGTGAATAATGTTGGGATGAATAACGCTTCCTAGATCTTTTGATGACATTAATTTCATAACATAAAGAAATTTAGTATCACTTTCACTAATTTCCTACTCATTGTTAGTCCTCCCTCACTAATTGGGATAATTAGTGCACCTATTTTCAACATTCCAAATTAGAAATGATGGCTACATAGATGAAACTTCAGAGCTTTGGGGGACTCTGTCTATTAAGATTGGGGTGGTCATTGGAAATGGGTCTGTCTACCATAATACTTACAGCTTGAAGACAATGTTACTGCAAGACTATGCTGTCAAAGCACGAGTTGGAGAGCTGTCAGGAGCGACTCGATTACAGGATAATTGGTTACCTGCATCAACTAATTGGAATTAGCCCAGATCTCTAGAGCATAACATGATAATTAGTGCGATGCATAAACATCAGGGTATTTGTGAATTGATGGCCAGTTTGGGTGATTAACCCACAGGAGGTGCGAGCTTCCGAGTTAGCATCATGACATGCTTCTGATTTCAACCCAACACATTCGACAGCGCCCCATGATCCTGAAAATCTTTGTCTCTGAGATTGCCGTTGTGTTTCAAAAGTTAAATCCTGCAAATCAGGAATCTTTTTATTGAGAATGTCAATTAGAAGTGTTAACAACAATTGCGTAGTTTCTCAGACTGAATTAGAGGTCACACTAATACTATCTTGAATGTCGTTGTTCTCTCATGTCATGCAACCTCAAAGTAAACAATATTCCTAAAAATATCAAGACCACTTGTCATGCCTTGATACCACCACTACTTAACATGAAATAGTGCATATGATGATTATTTTGTGGTTAGGTTTGTGCTTGCCGGTTTAAGTTCACATTAAGTTATGAAATATAATGTCTTGCTAATACAATAATTTCTCTGTTTTGTATAATAATATGGCGTTCTATTAATAGAGTGTACCACATTGGATAAAGATAACTAAATTAGTGAGAAAGCATTGAAATAATGAAGCCCATACAAGATAAAAGAAAGAGTTGTTTCCAAACCTCTTGAGTGCAAGTTTTTTGTGCCCCCTTTGGGTTGAAATTTTTTGGCATGCCAAGGACCTATGTAGTTTGTTTCTTTGGTGACAATATTGGACATGTGCCCTTTGATTGGTACATTCTCGACATGATTTTTTGTCTTTAACTTAAGGATCAATGCAACTGGTTGAGATTGTTAACTTAGTTACCAATTGTCCCAACAAGTTTTTTCTAGACTTGCTATAAGCTTAGGCTTTTGTGAGGGAAAATTATGAAGCTATGAGTGATGGGCATAGAACTGGAAGGGTGGAGTCTAGCAACCAAAGTCAAATTTTGGAAGTGTGCAATCATGCATTTGATATTATCGTTCTCATTGTCAGATTGAGCATCTCTTGCTTTATGTACAAGCTTGATAATTCAACAAAGTTGTGGAAGTTTCTCGTGGGCATGCATGGTCTTTGGACCACCAACCATGACCATGACAATTCATTAATCATTTTTTCTCGTGGTCACTCATCACATATGGAGAACAACCTTACAAGTTGCAACTTATAAGTAAAGCTCCAAGCCAAGAGCTATTGGATTCACTTGTCACCTACATGAAGTATTTCCACAAGTGCGATTTTGAGATCCATTGCTTGATGCAACTTATTGCTAACATCATTACTTTTGGGAATAATAAGAAAATACTTGGCACTAGCGGATATGTTTTCATGCTTTAGTTATTTCAAATTGCCCCCAAATCGGCAATCAAATTGAGTTATTTATATTTAAACCCATTCAATTTATGGACTACATAACAATCGATAGGAGAGTGGATGATGAGCGCACTAGTAACAAAGTCATTCACCTCCTCGAACTGGTTATCAGTCATAATCAATTTGCTCATGGATGTAAACTATAGGTTATGGATGAAAATGTCATATGCACATATAGGAAATGCAAAGAATTGTTGGAAGTGCCCACCACTTTGATGAGTGATCGGTTATTTGTATTGAGCCTTAATCATGTTTGCACATTAAGTTTCACTCTTAAATGCTGAAGCCTTGTGAAGTAGTTTCGATTGATTGAAAGTTATGTCTTCTTGGTTTTTTGACTGAGGATGTGGAGGACGCCCTCTCCCAACCATGAATGCTGCCAATATAACCTCCAAGAGCATAGAACGAAACAGGGGGTGGGGGGACATATTTAGTACCACAAATCAACAATGGTGTAAATTTGAAGAAGGGTGTGTATTAAAATCAATGATTTCGTCAAGAATAGCTGCAGTTCATAAAAAAATGAATTGTCACATCATATTGTAATTTTAGAAACATGAAGAAAACTCAAACGTCAGAGGATTACAAAATTCTATTAGTGGTCCGTCGATAGAATTTGTGAACCAGAATTTAAGTGAAATCCAGCTTTGGACAAGCTTTTTCGAAAGTGTTTATTAGTGCAATTACAGTTGAGTTGAATACACAGTTGCATAGGGTTTCATAAGGCCGGAGATTCGTGGCACTCATGTATTCTCATTAGTGAGAGTTCATTCATCTTTACGGATGAGATGAACTACTTTAGACACTACCTTACGTCGTCGTCTCCTTGTCTCAAGGGTTTCGCAAATACCAAGCTTTAGTAGTTTTAAATAATTCTAGTCTAATCTAATACTTAAGGCAATAATATAAAGGGGGTTAGACATAATAAGCAATGCCTTATATGGGAACAAGTGGGTGTATCATGGGTTGCCAACCCATCACTACTAATCTGGTTATTTTTAAGAGATTGGCATGAGCGGACCAAAAACTGTTGCCCGCCCCGCCCAACTTCGAAAAAAATATTGCCCTTGCATTCTTGAAGGCCGCTTGATTACAAATCCCATATTGAGTGCACTTTACCTTCAAGGTCTAAATCCAATATATATGTGCACTTCCAATTAGTAAATAAGCAATTGATTGGGATTTCATTCCGGAAGTGAAACCATCAATGAAGCACTTAATTAACTTGGAGGTCAAAAACATTACAAAATCCTCATTAACATTGAAGTTATAAGTTTTGTAACTTACCATTTAAAATTATCTTGGTCATTCTCATGATAGACTAGTGCAAGTGTTCATAAAATGACCAAAGTGACATAATGAAGATAAAATATAAAACATATAATAAAAAAAATAAAATTAGGAAATATAAATGAGATATAAACAAATGATATATTATTTGGAAATTGATTCTTGGGACAACGTTATGGATGGGGTATACTCAGAAAATCATAACTTTCTGACTATAATCTATCTGAGTTATTGTAATATTTTATCATCATCACATATTATATTATCTTTAAAATCACATGGTGCATATTAGTTAATTTTAAATATATTTCATTATCTATAATAGAATAATAATAATAATAGTCATTATATTGAATTGATTTTTTGAATTCACCAATTTATCATAAGGTGACATATATTATTTTGATATATTACAAATGTTTGAGCAATCACATCCGTGCAAAATATATGAGTTGTGAACATAAAAAAAATTTATGACGACACGTCATAACCACATGTTGTACACGTTGGCAACTTGCGTTATTTATTAAAATAACCATGTGGAATCCAAAGCCACATCATGGGAGGTTAGAAAATAGGCTTAGAGCATCCAAAGCCACATCATGGCCCCTTGCCAACTAATTGATATTTACAAAATAGATAGTAGTTCACAATAGCTATGAGGAAAAAATAGGGTCTTACATGCCAACTTGGAGGCGTTTCACTAAAATAAGCTCCATCCGAGCTTCTTGATGGACTCATCTGATTTTTGTTACCAGATGACTTTACTTGAGTGCCACGAATCCCCAGCCGTTTTACAACTGTTCGCACTCAAACGTATCCAAATAAGTGCTACCATTAAGCTACATACGCAAGCTAAATATCCACTCATCCGATCCAATCTGAAATTTCCAATACAAAACACTACACTAAATAGGATATTTAGTGTTTGATACACTAAATACAAACACATACACTAAATATCAATAACCCTATGAATGTAAGTAACATCAAATGGAAACTCAAACACTAAATATCAATATCAAAGGAAGAGGTTGGCGGTTCGATTCCCGACTGTGAAATCTCCTCTCTACTTGACGGAAAACTTGCCAGGTGGTCAATTGCCTCCTGTGCTTTGGCGTTGGCCTATCGGCCTACTGTCTCCACACAAAAATAAAATAAAATAAAATAATAATAAAAACACACACACACAAATATCAACTATGGTAATACGTGGAAGTTACATGTTTGAATTTAGTGTTAGTAAGGATATGAAAAAAATGATATAATAAGGGAGGTGGCAGCACATTTATGTCTAACACTAATTGTCCAAGAATTGAAGATTAGTGTTGAGCAAAGTAGGGTGGTAACAACACTAAATATAATCAAAAACTAAATATCTTATTTAGTGTAGTAGAAAACATTGCGAAAAAGAACCGCAGTTGTTTTCCCATTGTGGTTCTTTCGACTAGCATGCTTTGTAGTCGCTAAACGACTCTAGATTTGTTTTTTTGGTTTACCAACTGAAATTTTAGGAATTTGGAAGCTTGTAATAAACCGTTAGAAAGGTCTTGAAAATACCTTCCAAACGGTGTATTACACACCCCAAAAAAATTAAAATTGCAGTCGCAAAATGAAAAAAAATAAATTGTAATTGTTTAGCAACTGCAGATCAGGGTGGTCAAAAGAACAGCATTGGGGTTGTTTTTCGCATAGGTTTCTACTAGTGAAGTCTCGGACTCATGCTCAGAAAATTTTGAAGTAAGGCCCAAGTAAAGCGCCGGTGAGAGTTGGCGGTATTTCCTCGTATCACAGAAACCTCACGGCTCGTTCCCCACGTACAACAGCAACTGCCTGCTTAATTCATGAGCTTCTGCCAGATGTTGATAAATTGGGGAAAAGGCAGGGTACTCAAGCTCATAATCTCCTGCTTCATCACTTCGTGTGCCAGTTTCAGTGAGTGTAGGGAATTGAAACTTGTGCCTACAAACTTGAACACCTTGCTTCCGATCCTCACGAAAGTTGCACTGCAAATCGATGACATAAAAATCTCTCAGATTTATTCCTCACTTGCCGCACACGTTTGTAGGGTTTTGCTGCACTCCAAGTTTCCTCAACATGAGCACTCCAACAACATGCAGGAGCTCACTGCCTCGCATTGCCGTCATGGAGGCGGATCCGCAGGGCTCACATTTGCACGCATTTTGCAGTTGCATGGCCTACGCGCAACCTTGTATGAGCAGGACAAAACCCCGGACGCACGGTCGCAGGGCGGTACACTTGACCTTCACACCGAATCAGGGCTCTTGGCAATGGAGACGGCCGGTCTAATGGAACAGTTTAAGGCGAAAGCGAGGCCGGAAGGGGAGCAGTTCCGCATTCTCGATAAGACTGGGAAGGTGTTCCTCGACATCGACCATGATGACAAGGTGGAGGGTGCGTCCCAGCGCCCGGAAATCGATAGGACGGACCTTCGTGCCATTTTGGTCTCTTGAGGAGGGAACGATTCAGTGGGGCCGGAAGCTAGCGGCGGTGGTGAATGGTGGTGCGGATCATCACACTCTGGTGTTCGAGGATGGGGCGAGGGAGGAGGCAGATATAGTGATTGGAGCTGACGGTGCGTGGTCCAAGGTTAGGCCACTTGTCACGGACATGGTTCCTTTGTATTCAGGATTTACTACGGTCGACATTCACATTCGGAATGTGGATGAACGGTACCCGCACCTGGGGAACCTGACTGGTAATGGCCTTACCTGCATACTCTCACCAGACAGGGGACTGTTGCCGCAACGGAACTCAAACGGGTGATCCACACCTCCGTTGCACTGCGGGTGGAGAAAGAGTGGGCGCAGAAGGAATTCGCTGCAGCTCTGCGCGTCGGACCCCAAAGAGCGCGAGAGTTTTTGTTAAGCTACTTCGATGGGTGGAATCCCGAGTTTCTTGACCTCATCCGCAACTGCGAAGACGATCGTTTCTACGCCTGGCCTCTCCACGCTCTACCTGTTGGTCATAGCTGGAGCTCAAAGGGGGGTCTCACATTGGTGGGTGACGCCGCTCATCTCATGTCGCCTTACTCTGGCGAAGGGGTGAACCTCGCCATGCTCGATGCTCACGAACTTGCCATGGCTCTTATACAAGCTTGGAAATCAACGCCGTCGGTGCAATCCCTCCGTGACGCCATTCCGGCCTTCGAACAGGCCATGTTTGAGCGTGCGATACCTCCCAGCCGAAGAGCTGCTGATAATCTCAAGGTGGCGTATGAGGAGACAACGCCAATACAGTTCACGAAGAATATCATCGCAATGTTAGGCGCACCTTCCTGCAAGTTGGAGGCGTCACAGTAAATTCATGAAGGCTAAGTTGGGGACATTCCGAAAATTCACAAAATCTCGCAGGTCCTGGAACTAAATGCATGATAGTTGCTGTTGGCAGAGTGGTTGACTTAACATGTGGAAATGGGAAAGTATGAAGTGCTCAAAGAATTTCTGTAGTTGTATTGAGGAACACTCAGTTTAGCTAGTATTTTCGCAGCAGTGACAATAATATCTAGGCTGAAGCGGAAATGTAAGTAGTAATGATTTCATATGAATTAATTCTCACAATCCAGACAACCGAAGAGCTTTGAATTATGAATATACAAGTCATGCAAACACAAATGGGCTGTGTATTTGTCCATTTCTTCATACAGATCAACGGAGATTTTATTGATCACATGTCGGTAACGAAGTCGACATCATTCATAAAGATCTACAAAAGGGACAGAGGAGTGTAAGAAATTCAAGGGGGTGTTTTGCCATTGTATTGAGGAACACTCAGTTTAGCTAGAATGTTTTTCAGTTAGTCAATAATATCAAGGTTTAACCATGATTTCCACCTTACGAACTTGAAACGGAAATGTAGGTAGTAATGATTTGGATTGAATTAATTCTCCCAACCCAGACGACCGAAGAGCTCTGAAATATGAATATACAAGTCATGCAAGCACAGATGGGCTGTGTATTTGTTCATTTGTTCATTTGTTCATACAGATCAACAGAGGTTTAATTGATCGCATGTAGGTAACGGAGTCGAGATGATTCATGAAGATCTACAAAACGGACAGAGGAGTGTAAGAAAGTAACGTGAATGCATTGCCTTCGAGTAAAAACCTAATAATTTACAATGAAAGGGGGAATGGCTACCCCTTATTTCAAGATTTTGAGAAACGGGAGTGAGTTCAGAGCACTACTTCACGAGTATGGAGATACTTTAGGCAACGGACAGTCATTCTACTTGGACAACCGGCAGAGTAACTCCAGACATTCGTAACCCACTGCATAGCAAGAGTTGGTGAAGTCACATGTGCGTGAACCCTAATTCTATTTGATAAGAAAGAGAATCTTCACTTTGATAATGATGAAGATATTCATGTGAGCTCCGAAAATTATGTAGAAAATGGCTACCGGCACAGTTAAGATAGGCTGATCATCGTGTTTTGTATCCTAAAAGAATTGGATGAAGAGCTAAAAGTGTCTGTTTCAGGCACGCTTCCCTTGCGTTTCTGGTCCAGCTACGGCCGGCAGGCAGGGTGTAGATTTTGGATTAGTTAGTTATTAGTTGTTTAGTTAGTTTCAGGTTAGGGTTAGTAACTAGTTGCCGCATTAGTAGGTAGTTGATAAACTGAGAAAAGATGATACTAGAAGATTCCAAAAGGTACATTAGCATTGACAGTCACTACAAGTAAGAGTTGAGAAGAGCATTACAATGCTTATTGTGATTGTAATCTGTCTTGTGATATATATCTGTGTCATCACCACCTTGTTGTGTATGTTAAGATTCCAAAAGTAGATGGCCTGGCCCAAATGGGTTCGTCATCGTAATGTCGGATGAAATCGACAAGCTCCCGGCTCCACCCATCGAAGAAACTCAACAGCAATTCTCGTGCCCTTTCAGGTCCCCCGTGGATCTGAGCTTCCGCAAACTCCTTCTTAGCCGACCCTTCACCCGCGCCACGACGTAGCTCCGAACTTTTTCGTTGGAGTTTCGTTTTGCAATCAGGGCCCTGCCCGCTGACAACATGAAGTTGATCCCGTCCCCCACGAGCTCTCCCAGTTTCGGATACCAATTGTCCACATTTTCGATGTTGGTGTCGATGAAGGTGACACCACAGTACTCTGGATTATTCTCGGAGAGCAGCGGCCGTAGCTTAAGCACGATGAAATAGGTTAAGTCAGATTTGCCCACTTTGCCCAATTTTTTGAGAAACAAGAGTGAGTGAGAGAATGCACAGGGAATGAATCTCAGTAGGATTAAACTTAGACAACCGCCATGATACCTTCAAGCATTCGTAATTTCACAGCGAGACAAATTAGTCGGCAAATCAATTCAAACATAGACGCGGGCAGTACCAACTTTGAGCCATCACCTTCTTCGCCACAACACACATGAAACTTGAACATTACAAATACAAACATCACATACACATGAGTCTCCAGAAATGTATTCCGTCCGAAACACGTCACACAGTTCACACAAGTTAGCCAGCTCCCTCTGTGTCCTCAGATTTCTATTACCTGGTTATTTGAGAGCAACTTGGATGAGAGCTTAATCTTGCAAGTTACCAGTGCTTGGAGACAGATGGCTGACGTGAATAATACATGATATCTCTGTGCTTGCCGCTAGACTTCCATGCGCCCACTAAAGCATTTTTTTTTTACCTATGAGGTCACCGAAGGATTGGAAGACCGATGGTCTAGAACTCTATCCTTGGGACCTTGGAGGAGGTGCCTTTAGTTGGTGGGCCTGGATTTGAGAAGATGAGAGTAGCTAGTTGGCACATACGAACCCTACCCCATCAAATTCCATGTGTACATTTGGGTGAGTTCGTCCTTATTCAAACGAGAATCTCATGGGCAAGTGGTCTACATGGAAACTTGCCTTAGACTTCCAGATGATGATCTAAAATCTTGATACCTATGTGGAAAACATAAGTATAGTTGGTTGAATCGAATGGTTTTGATATGAGGGAAGCTAAGACATGAGCATTAGCACTCCCCTATAACCAAGAATTTGGGAGTTGCCCACAAACTTTACGGATTATTTTGATTAAATTGTAGACACCTACAACCAAGTTTTCAAGATAATATGAAGATGGGCCCCATTTACATTTTTGGATTGCCCATAAGTTTTGGTGATGTCCAAAACTATTTTGGGAGTGCCCATTTAACACAAGGTTTTGAAGAAACATCAAGACCTGTTAAATAATCATTTTGTGACATCAAAGTGCATTTTCATATTCAACAAGAAAATCTAAAACAACACTAGAAGGTCCCACTTTAATTTCAACCATACACTCAAAGAGTTCTTGATGAGCTCATAAACCAAAACAAATGCAAACACAATATTCAAAATTTTGAGAGATTTCCAGTGCATTGGGAGTACATAAAGCAAACTATTAATCCAAGAATGAAGTGAAAACCACTGGAGAGTTGTAGAGTTCAAGAAAAAAAACAACATTTGATTTCCCGCCGTAAATTGCGGAGTGATGTGCTGCCGAAAATTGACCATTTAGGTCGACTCAACCTAAATTGACAAACATATTGTCCTGATTTAGGTCGACTCAACCTAAATTGACAACATATTGTCCTGATTTAGGTCGACTCAACCTAAATTGACAAACATATTTCCTCATTTAGGTCGACTCAACCTAAATTGACAAACATATTTCCTCATTTAGGTCGACTCAACCTAAATTGACAAACATATTTTCCTCATTTAGGTCGACTCAACCTAAATTGACTAACATATTTCTTCATTTAGGTCGACTCAACCTAAATTGATAAACATATTGTCCTGATTTAGGTCGACTCAACCTAAATTGACAAACATATTGTCCTGATTTAGGTCGACTCAACCTAAATTGACAAACATATTGTCCTGATTTAGGTCGACTCAACCTAAATTGACAAACATATTGTCCTTATTTAGGTCGACTCAACCTAAATTGACAAACATATTGTCCTGATTTAGGTCGACTCAACCTAAATTGACAAACATATTGTCCTGATTTAGGTCGACTCAACCTAAATGAGTCGATTCCCCAACTCAACATGCTCTCATTTTAATGGAAACTACACGTCTGAAGTATAATCTAGTATTTATCAACCTAACATGACTTTTAGGTTGACAAATGGACAATATTATTTTGAGAGGATCCCACTCTCTTAAAATTTTGAATATTGTGTTTGCACATCAATACAAATATAGTTCATGGTTGACTATAAGGGTCCAATCATGATAAGGTGTACTATTAACCCT
Organism: Polytrichum formosum; assembly: GCA_964035585.1. Lineage (NCBI taxonomy): Eukaryota > Viridiplantae > Streptophyta > Polytrichopsida > Polytrichales > Polytrichaceae > Polytrichum > Polytrichum formosum. Next base: position 23,728,443 of record OZ037938.1, read on the forward strand.
TAAACGATGGAGCGGCCCTCTCAAGGCCTCGTTGACCCTAAACTATTTGACCATAAGATAGCGTCAAAACATGTTGGAATTGCAAAAAAAATTCCCCAAATGTGTATCTCAAAATTCCATATCTAAATATATATGCCGATCTCACTAAAAGAATTACATGGAGGTCTGAAATGGGGTAAACATAGGCTGATGGGAGAGGCCCCCTCACCCCCCCCCCTTGACCTTTAAGGGTTAAGGACTAAATAGAAAAGAGTCCTTACATTTCAGAAGGAGTATAATGTTTGAGGCAATATTACCAATTAACATTGCAAACCGTGATCCAAATGTGATGATGACGATAATGATTGTGCTAAGTCCTGACTATAAACCTATGTAAAGTTCACAATAAAAATATAATAATTATTGAAAGGAGTGTCAAGGACTGTGAAAAATGGTGACGTGTGAGTTGTGACACTAAATACAATATTTAGTGGTCGTGGTGGACCGGTGGTCTATGAGACTATGAGTCACGAGCACAGATCTAGAAATCCGGAAGCTTGTCAATCGATTAATTAACAGTGGACAAGGAGGCCGACAGCATCAATTGTAGGTCCATCTATCCCCAGGTGGCGATTCTCCCGTTTAGAGCAGTTGTTTCTGTTGAAACCTTATGCACACAAGTCATAGTTACTGTTAGTTTACCATGAGACAACTGATAGAATTCACTTAGGGTTACTGTTACCTTAGGGTTTCCTCAGACGACTCAGGCCTCTCTCTCTCGTATAAGTATTATGTGTATCACTCACAATAATCGAACTGAATCGTTCCAAAGTAGTGACTTCTGCTTTAGTTTCAACATGGTATCAGAGCAGGCTTAGGATTGGATCTGCATTCCTCTCTCTCCATTTCTCTTCTCTCAAAGTTCTTTATGTCAACCATAGAAAACCTAGAAGGAGACACGGCAAACAACTGACAAGCTCGCACCACTCAACAACACAACATCATGGTCGGAGACAATGGACTTCCGGAGAGCTACCACCTCAACGGAGGAGCAAACTTCGGGAGTATGGGCATACCGAATGAAGAATCTACTTCAGAGGGACGGGCGTTTTCACTACTGTCTCACACCTCTGAACAAGATCATGAGTGAAGAAGAGACAATGGCACGGCAGCAAATCATGAGCATCATCAACAACAATGCAAAGAACAACGCACTCAAACTCCTTCGCCGCTACAACGACCCATACAAATGCTGGACCGGATTAAAGGCGAGATACGAATCCGACAGCGGGCCTCGCCGAGTGATGCTCATAGACAAGTTATTTGCTTTGAGGAAAACATAATCGACTTCCATGGACACCCATCTTACCGAAGTTCGAGAGATCGCAAACCTCCTAGAAGAAGTCGATGTCAACATCCCTAAAGACATCATTGTGTACTACACCTTGAAGAACTTGCCAAAGGAATACGAAATATTAAAGAGGATGCAGATCGCCGCCCAAATTCTGCCAACCTACGAATAGCTAGAAGCTAAACTGATCTCAGAAGAGACATCCATGCGTTTGGAAACTCAACAGAAGGAAGAAGGTGAAGCCTTCCTGCTACACCACGACAAATCAAGAAGATCTCAAACTACGTCGAAATATGGATCTCCTCAAACGGCTCCGAACCCCAGACACTACTTCACCAACAGAAGGTGCGCGGATTCGGGAGGACCACCTGCGCCGAGATACTCGACTCAGACAGCTCACTCGCACCCTAGGGCAACATAGAAAGGAAGCTCATCGGTAACCTACCAACCTCGGTACAGATCAAAGGGACCTGACAGACATAGAAGTGATACCTGCAACTTCTGCGGCCTCGAAGGACACTTCGAACGGGAATGTGATCTAAGGTCAATCCTAGACCGAATGAAGGACTATGAACCTCGGGGAGATCACTCCATTGTAAAGTTGAACAACCACGTGCGATCATTTTACATGTAAAAAATGTAAAAAATGTAAAAAGCCTCACCAAAATGGGTCACAATTTTATCAATTCTTTTTCATGAATAGATATAAATGGTGCCTGTTACATCGTAAAAAATATTCACTAAATTTGATGATTTGTTTTTTTAATAAAACATACCGTTTCTAACTAGAATGACGCAGAATTGAACTAAAAAAATTGCTACAAAAAATGAAGATGACTAAAAATTTCAAAAAAATATACAAAAGATACCATCAATGGTTGTGTATATGTAGAAAAAATATCATAAAATTTAAAATTATTTATGGCATGTACTATAGGGGTAGCAAACTTTGTTCGCACGTGGTGTTCAACTTGACAATGGAGTGATCTCCCCGAGCTATGAACACAGACTTCTCGAGCGTTGAAATCGAACTCTCTATAGACAAGCACACCACCTGGAAGAATCACCTGAGGTACACAATCCAGACCAGGATTATGAAAACTTCGAACTAGCGGATCAAGTCATAGATGCTTGTTTAGCAGAATTGAATGTGGTAGAGACACCTCAGCAGACGAGCTCATGGTACCTTGACTCCGGAGCCACACACCATGTGTCCGGAGATCCTTCAGCATTTACAACTATCTACCCAGCTAGTGGGGCTCGCGTCCGCTCTGCAGGTGGACAAAACCATAATGTAACTGGAGTCGGGAATGTCGACATCCACTTTCTACCTGGAGAAATAAAATCTATCTCGTTTGTCCTCTTCACCCCAGGCATTATGAAAAACTTACTGAGTGTAGGGTCCCTAGCTGACCAAAACAAAACCCTTATTTTCAAATCTAAGGGGTGTTTCGTGATTGACAACACCACCCTTGAGTAGAAGCATTCGCCCCTAGAGAGAACACAAGAGGGTTGTATAAACTGGCAGCAGATCCGACAAACCTAGGACCAGAAGCAAACTCAATCCAACTTAGCTCACAGGCCAATCTCTGGCACAAGAGACTCAGGCATTTTCATACTCGCGGCATGCAACGCATGATCAATTCTGACGCGGTCATTGGTATGCCAAAGATTCATTTCTCAAAACAGACATGTAGCTGTCACGTGAGGTGACATCGGGGGGTAAGTCACGTCAAATTAGGAGTAAATGGACTCCATTAGGAGTCCATGTGTGTTTGGATGAGTAATGGACTCCATTGGGAGTCCTAGATAGTTGTTCATCCACTCCATGGATGAAATCCACCTAGACGGGGGGTTATGTGGAGAGGAAGGCATCTTGACTTGCCATTGTTGTCAAGTCAAGTCTTGTGAGTGTGTTTAGAGAGAGAGAGCTTGTTGTTGCTATCTTGTGGCTATGGTGTAGTAGATCATGAGTAAAGCCTTTGCATTCTTTCTCCATCACTTGCACTCTTGGATTCTCCCTTCGTGGAGTGAGAGATAGCTTGACTCTTGTGTGTGAATTTCAGAGTTTCTTAAGCTTTGTAAGGAGACTTCTTAGTTTCTTGAGCTTGGAGAGAGAAACCCTCATCTTGAAGAGGTGGTTGTTTAGCATATTAGTTTGCTATGTTTATTTTTCTAATTGATGTTGATGACGACACTCGATCTGTTGTGTTTAACGATCTTAGTTTACACGACATAGCGGCTGCCAACTTGGGAAACATACCCGAACCAAGATGCCCAAAGAAACTACATATCACGTTCGAAAATTTTAGAACTAGTCTATTCTGACGTATGCAGACCCTTCAAGGTCAATTCCACAGGAGGAGCGAGATACTTTGTTACCTTCATAGACGACTTCTCACAAAAGTTATGGGTTTATTTTATTTCTCACAAGAGCGAAGTTTTGACAAAATTCCAATACTTTGTGCATCTCATGGAAAGTTCCACCGGACACACCATCCAGACCCTCCGCACCGACAACGGCGGCAAATACACATCTCAGGCATTTCACACCTTCTGTTCTTCAAAAGGTATCACTCGAGAGCTCACTCCGCCCTACACCCCACAACGCAACGACGTGGCAAAGCGACGGAACAGATCCCTACTTGACATCACCAGATGTCTCCTCATGGACAAAGCTCTTCCGGGCCATCTCTGGGGTGAAGCAATCAAAGCGGCTAGCACCATCCTCAACCTTTGCTCAACTAAACGCCACCCTGACAAAACACCAAATGAGTTTTTCTCAGGTAAGAAACCCTCTGTAACACACTTACGCATTTTTGGCTCTCCAGCTTTTGCCCACATTCCAAAACCCTCGAGAACCAAACTCGACCCCCGCTCCGAAAGATGCGTACTTCTCAGCTTCGACGAGGATGCCAAGGCCTACAGATGCTATCACCCATCCACCAAGAAGGTTTTTATTTCTCGCGACATCTACATCGAAGAAGATCACCTCCTACCTACACTCATCGCAATCAACCAAGACCCTATTTCCACGGAACCCACACTCGACAGCACTCCCGCGCCTACAAAGACTGAGGAGTCGCACACATTTTCACAGTTCCAGGGGCCACCTCTCTCCCCTCAGGCGCAACCCTACTCCCCCCAACAGGCTTCGCCCACACAACACAGGACGCCGATGCCCTCCCCGCCTCCTGACTCCCCACCACCACCGACCACCTCTGCCACCACACCTCCCTCGCCGACTTCTCCCCCACCTCCTGCCCTTGACCATCCCCGACGATCTGACCGTGTCCGCTGTTTCCCCAAACATCTCCAAGACTTTGCCGCACATCTTCACCTAGATGACCCTGGCCCTTTCTCCGAAGAACAGACCGAACCCCTTACATTTCAAGAAGCCAACACCAACCCACACTGGCAAGCCGCCATGCAAGCCGAAATCGACTCCATCCACACCAATCACACCGATCACACCTGGACACTGGTGCCCCTATCTCCCAACACCAAAGCCATCACTTCCCAGTGGGTTTACAAGCTGAAACCTGGTTACAACGATGGCCCCGCTCGCTACAAGGCCCGATTGGTTGCTCGGGGCTACGAACAAACGTTTGGCGTTGACTTCACAAAGACATTCGCCCCGGTTGTGGGGTGAAAATACACTACGGTTGTACAAAATCGCACTCACGACAGCATTTCAGGGCAAGGTGAAAGTTTGGAGCCCAATTTACCCTATTTTTGGTTACTTTCTATTAAAAATTATGAGTAGGCATAGTCTTACATCTCGCATACATTGAAGATTGCTTGACATGCATCCACTAATTCATCATAATGAGTACGAACATGTAATGTTTGTACTGTCACAGTTTCAGGGCTAACATAAATGTACTCATTTTGTGAAGTTATAGTTTAAATTCTTATTTTTTAAAGAGTCATATTCAATGATCTAATCATTATCTAACATCCCCAACCATTTCTATATGCCTAAAGGAAGTATATAACACAAAACCATGGCAAAGGGAGGTTTACGATTGGCGGGCCAAAACATGTGTTAAAAGTTATTTTTTGAATTTTTTTCAAAATAAGTTAAAATACCTTTAGGTGTAGATGGGTCTGCCAGTGAATTTGGACAAAAATGATTGTTTCCCTCCAGAAGGGAGCATCGGAGATTTTAGCCCCCATTTGAGCTTCAGCCCATAAAAATGATTAGGATTTTCTTGTGTACTGGTTTTGTACACCGCGTACTGGTTGTACATCATGAGCCAATCATCGTCGACCGCGTGGCGAGAAAAACAAAGAACGACCTGACACCTCTAGGTTTAGGGGGTGCTTTCTGGCGACATTCCCTTGTCTACTTCTGAATTTGTAAAGGGCGGAGTTCTTGACTTTGTCGTTTCTTCATCAAAGACAAAGAAACCATCCACAATAGAAAAGCAACCAAGTCTGCCGCCTGGATACACGGAGTACCGATCGTCAGACTTTTTGTACTAACTGTACATGGTGGTACTCAAGGGCGGGGGGGGGGACGACCGTAGCATATTATCACCCTGTGCGCTGGGAGACCATCCGCATCCTCACGGCCATTGCTGTCCACCTCCACTGGCCCATCCACCAACTCGACGTGCTCACCGCCTTTCTCCACGGCTTTCTTGACAGCACCGTCTACATGCACCAGCCCCAAGGCTTTGTTCAACCCGGCGAAGGCCATCTTGTCTGCAAGCTCCTCAGATCCCTATACGGCCTCCGCCAAAGTCCCCGAGCACGATGTCGAGAGTATCCATGTCATGTCCGGAACAAGTATGTGTCCGTTACAACTCGTCCATAATAACTAAAACAGATATAGTCATTGTGGTCCTTTACGACTGTATTAGAGTCATAAGCATAGTCATTGATAGCTAGAATTCTTCTAGTGTTTGGGCGATGACCTCTCTTATGGGGGCTTGCGCTAGTCGGATGGCGATTTGATTAGGCTCGGTGCCATCGATACTACCTTTGTGCGGGACGAAGTCCACCTGCCTCTCAATGATGTAGGTGGACTTATGGAGCCATTATGTGTAGACCGCCGCGTTGAGGCATTGGATGTGACACCATCCAGCTTGTCGGTCATCGTCTTGGTTGGTCTTGTGCCCAAAGGTAACCCCGATGATATTCTCCTCTCCGAATAGCCTCTTGAGGGATTTAATGATTGTTGATTGGGATTCTTGTTAAGGTAGATTGTTAGCAACAAGGGGAGTGCTAATCCTTAACTCCATGTCTTTGTCTTTGGTGATGCTCATTTTGAGACGTTCGAAGTGGAAGGTGAGGCCATTGTTGAGGATGTCATCTCAAGCCTCTTCGGTGGTGAGGGTAATGAAGGCGAAATCTTTCTCCATCTCCGATTTGGTAAGGAATAGGATTTTCACTTCACACCCATTGTAGTAGGAGTCTCTCATGAGGTCTCTAAGTATGTCCATACCCGTGTAGTTGTATAGAGCTTCACCCTTAAGGTGTAGTCTCATGTTCTTGGCCTTAGTGATGAGCTCGAAGCCTTTCTCCACCTTCCCGATGGTTCTTTCTCCGTCACCCATTGTCATGACAAAGGCCCGTTCATCCCGGAGTAGAGCTAGGCTGTCTTGTTTTGGAAATTGGAGGTGGATTTTGATGAACCCGGTTCAATTTCTTGTGAGGGTGCAAGCACGGTAAAGTGGACAGCTCTTGATCCTTGCTCAGGTTTAAGTGAAAGTGATCCAAAACAATATACTAACTTTGAATTTTATGAAATAAAAATTCATAAACATTTAGAAAACATATAAATCTACAAAGCCAAGCAATTTATGTTCACAAAAAACAATTTCAAACAACGTATATGTATTTTAGAAGACGGTGCAAGTGGTGGTGCAAGTGGGTGTCATTGAAAAGATAATTGTCAAAAACTTGTTTAAAATACAATTACATTACATTAAATTGATGAATTTTTGAAAAAAAAATTACGATGACCTCAAGTTTATAATGAATTCAAGGAATATGAAAAGAAATTCCAAGTTCAAAATATTTAAGGTCATGAAATTTACGTTCAAAACTATATTTAGTCAATTGCTTTTACGCGTCACTTTTGATGATAGGTTTTGAAGATCTCATATTGATATTCTATATTTGAGTACCTAACTTAACAATAGAGGTCATCATGAAAAATAATCTATTTTAAACAACATTTTGCTACTACTTATAGGCGTTTGACCAAGAAAATCATGGCTTTCATATAGCGGAGCATTTTTTTGGTCCACTTTACTATGCTTGCACCCGTGACCGTGTTGATGCCGATGTTTATCGGGTTGGAGTAGGTGGTGCCAAGTGGTATGTTCATTGTCCGGAGTTTTTCCATGCATGCGGTTTTGACCTCTCTTCGACTAAGCTTCTTGTACTCTCCATCAATCCGTATGGTAACATGGAATCCCTCGGTGAGGCCTATGTCTTGAGATGTCTTCTCATACATGGGGATTTGTGTGAAGTGCAAGTGTTGGCCGGGTACCGCATCCGGACGTTCGTTGGGGGTAGAGATTTTGCTTGGTTCTTGGAAATGCTCTCTGTAGTGATCGGAATTCTTGTATTTTGTTGGTAGGTGTGCCAATGGTGGCGAATTCTTCATCAGTGCGCTTCTCCTTCAACTTTTTCTTACCTCTTTGTATGGCTAGAGTTTCATGCATTTGGAATCCTAGCCACATATGTCCAATCATGTCGATGCTTAGGGTAGCCATCCGTCTTGCTCTTGCATGTGATGGTGTTGGTGCAAGCTTGTGTGGGATGCCGGGTGTGGAGGTTGCGGTATAGTCCTCAACCTTCCTTCGTTTGATGGATTGGCTCTCCGAGGCGTCTTCGATTTGTGGGTTGCGGTATTGGAGTATTTGTGGTGTGCTCTCAGTGTTGTGCATGGAGTTGTTGGGTGGTGTTTGGGCGGCTTGTTGCGGGGTGCGCTTGTATGTCATTTATAAAGAGCTACCACCTCTTTCCGGGGATATGTTCTCTAGTTGGGCATCCATGTCAAGATCTTTCTCGGCGTCTAAGTTATGGATTTGAAAGGCGTGATTTGGGAGCTGGGACGTGTGTGGGATTGGCGGCTGTGCGAGTACCTATTGTCGCGTACCTCTCCATGAGGAGTGCCTGAAACACCATGGGCACAAGGGGGACCCCGGAGTGACACCCGGGACTTGTGGCGCCATTGGTGAGAGGGCCCAAGTGATCCTAGTGTGGGTGAGGGCCCCGGGCGTTGGGAACGCCTCCCACCCACAAAGACTAGGAGGCACGAGGGTGAGGCCATAAGCTATGCGTAGCTTATGGCATCTTAATTCTAGAATGCTCAAAAACACCTCAATCGGAGATGTGAGCTAAGAGATATGACAATTTGAGTGGAGCGCTGTCCTAGGATAGCACCCTGGTAAAGCAGTGGCCTGGGAGTGGCTCCCGGGACTGTGAAGCTTTGAACAAACATAACTTCCTCAATACTTGTCCGAATGGGGCAAGTGAGTAGTCCATCGGCATCTACGTGAAACTTAGATGATGAACCTGAATATGGCGCTAAGAATTGCAGATGGAATGGTCAATTGTTAGCATCAAAGAACGTATGAAGAAGTTATGGGGTTCTGAAGCTGCTGGGGGACTTCTAGCCCCAGCGGCTAAGGAAAAATGTCTACTTGGTCCCAAGTGTTGGGAAAGGGACAAAAGATTACTTGACGGTGGGGTAGGGGCCCTGCCTAGAGTCCTAGAGGCTTATATGGGTGAGGTGGTGTGGCCGAACCCACTTGAGGCCGAACAGCACAGCCTCCATGGGCATTGGCCCAATGTGAGGGCATAGTTGCCTAGTATGGCTCAGGTCGTTGTAATGTTGCTCCAGCAACGCGATGATCAACATAAGATTGGATTTCTATGGATGGAAGTCCACATCTAAGAATTGGTTACCGATTAAGGGGTGAGTCCCAAAAGCAAAGTAGGCGGGTTGGTTCCCCTCCTATGAACTATAAGATCCGCGGTATGGGGAGCTAACCATTCGCATGGCGGATTGCGAAGGGTTAATGCTCGTAATCCTTGCTAGAGTTGGAAAAACGACCAACTTACTTAAGAAGAGCTAGCAAGGGTTGCGAGATTGTGTATGTGTTGCTGGTTGTAGTTGTGGATGTGTTTGGGTTTTGGTGTCTTGCTGTAGGTTGGGGTTGTGACTGCGGTCTATCGGGTTGGATGTGTATGTTGTCTAGTTCAGTCTGCAGGCTTTGTCTGGGGGGCAATGTAAGTGCGTATTAACTTGTCGTGGTGGTTGTGTGCAGGTGTGTAAAGGGGGGCCTGTTGGTGCGGTGGCATCCTCGGGTGTTGTGCTCTGTTGCGTTATTATGCGGTCGAGTTGATGATGCCTCCTGGTGTCGTGATCGATGTCTGGGCGGTCGATGTAGCTAGTTGTTTATGGGGTCCTCGTATCTGTCTGGAGGCTGCTGGTCGCTGGTGTGTGCTCAATGTCAAATTCGAGGTCGGGGGCGGGCGTCGCTTTGGTGCAGTTGGGGCGGCTAACAGCTTCGTGTTCTTCGTTGGGGACTCCTCCTGGGTTGTTTGGTAGTGTGGTTGGAGTGTGCTGGTTGGTGTACTGTGTGTTGAGTTGGGTGCGAGAAATGTGAGGGAAGAGTGATGGGGGCAGCTGTAGGTTTCTCTGCTGTGTGCTACTAGATGTGTTGGGGGGGTTCCTGGGGGAATGAGGCTGGGGAAGTGGTAGGGTCTACAGTCAGTGGAGTGAAAAAAATAGGAGAGAGATGTTGGTGGTTGTTGTGTAGGGAGAGATATGTGTGAAGTGAAAGGTGGATGCTGGATGTCTTTTTATTGGGTGGGTTAAGTAGGAGGTTGTGGGTGCTATTGCGAGAGGGTGAGTTGTGGTTGTTATTGGTGGCTATCAATGCTAGGAACTGAGGCCAGGTATGGTAGTGTGTTTTTTGGGGGTGGTTTGGTTGGGTTTAGAGTTTTGTGTGGGCTTAGATTGGATGGGTGTGATCTGTAGGGTTTGTCTTTGGGGTGTGTGGGGGTGGAGCCTTTACTTTGTGTGTGTTGGTTCCCCTATTTACTTTATTGGGAGGTTGCGGTCTTGTTTTTGTGGCTATTGTGGTGATTGTAGGTTTGATTTTTTGGTGGTGGGAGGTGTATGTGTGTTGTGTTGATATGGGATGTCTTTTATCATGGGGGGTGTGTTAGTGGTATGATTTGGGCCTTCCCTAGGGTTGCGGGATGGTGGATTTGATATTGAATTGTGTGAGGGGTGGTGTTGGCCTAGCATGGCAGGGGTACAGGGGTGCAGGGGGGTTGTGGCTTCAGTATATATGTCTTTTTTGTAGGAGGAGGTAACTATGGACTTTGTGGCATTGAGGGGGCTTCTGTGTCTTTCTCGGTGTGTCTTCAGATGTGGCTCAGTCCTTCCTTTGGTTTGTTGGGCGGTTCCTATTTTGGTTCGCTGGTTGGTCTTTGTGTTTGGTTGTTGTGCGATTTTCCCTTCTAGATTCTGCTCTGGTTTCTGTGGGATCTTCTGGTGCAAGGCCATCTTTGGCTGATGGTGTTGGTGTGTGGCCGCGGTAAGTTCATTTCTTTCTCAGGGTATAGGGGTGTTGTTTTGTATGCTTGGAGTTTGGCATCTTGTGGGAAGTTCGATCCATCGTTGGGGTGTGGGTAAGGTGCATTTCCGCTTGTGGGTGATGGTTTGTGCGTTTTTGTGTGATGTTTTTTTGTGTGTGACTGTGTATGTCCTGGGGTGTGTTGTCTTGTTGTGTGTTTTTTGTGTGGGGTTGGGACGTTGTGTGGCTTGTTTTGCCGGTCTTAGGTATGTTGGTGTGATGTGTAGTATCGGATGTTTGTGTGGTGGGGTTTGTGACGTTGGAGGAGTTGCTGGTATCTTGTGGCGGTTGGTATATGGCCAGGGTAAGTGGCATTCTGTGTGGAGTGAACTTGTTTTGTGTAGTTTCTTTGTGTGATGTATTTTGTGTGTGTTGCTGTGTGGTTTTGTTTCTTGTGATCTTTGTATGGGTGTGAGCCGGAGTGGAGAAGTATGCAATGAAGTGTAGTAGTGGGTTAGTGTGATACTTGAATGTGCTGAGGGGGGCAACTTCTGATGTGTGGTCGTTGTGCATTGGGCGAGTGTGGCTGGTGTGCTCCATGTTGGTGAGGCGCATGGATGGTTGTAGCTATCCAATGCAGTTGCTTTCGTCTCGGCTCCCTCTTCGCCATGGCTAGTGGATCGGCTGCCCTGTGGAGGATCTTCTACCGTGACACCGTTTTCCTCGCAATTGGGGTTCAGGGAGGGTTGTACATCGACTCCAACTCCTTCGCAGTTGTGGTGCGGTGTAGATCTAGCAAGGGGTGTGCTGCGTAGGGTTTAGATCTGGGGGAGGAATATAGGGGATAGTGCTGATATTGTGTATAGTGTATTGGTTGTAGGATGCCGCGGTCTAGCTGAAACTGAGCAATGTGCAGATCCATAATAAAGTTACATGGTGATGATTTTGAAGACCTCGGTGTTGTTGTTCCCTAGTGCAGGTGTAGAGCGGTGTTGTGTCTTTCTCGCTCGTGGTCGCAAGTCCTCTGTGTTGTCTTTTAGGGTTGGCGTCGATGAACTCAGAATTGGGTTGTGTCGGGAGGTTGAGGTTGTTGTTTCGGTCTTTGCTGCTTCTTTCGTTCCATAGCTGGGTTTTCTTCTGTGGCAGTGTTTGTGCGACTCTCGGGTTGGTACTCTCAGGGCCGCTTTACACCTAGAGGCCGGGCCAAACCCCCTTGAGGCCGATTGCATGAAATTTTAGCCTCAACTACACATTATAATAAGATTATAACGGGGGCCAATTTTCCCATATGTAAAGGCCTTAGGGCCAAGAAACTAGGCCGATTCAATAAATCTAGCATAATCCAAGGGATCTAGCATAATCTAGCATAGAGCCGTTTAGATTTCCACATAATCCAACGGATTTAGTTCGCTAAAAAAATCATACTTTATTTTAGAAGGTTTTTTTAGTGAAATATGACATTGGCCCCGAGGCCAAGAATTGGCCCTCCATTTTGGGTGCACCCAATTCAACGAGCTCGGGCCGTGTCATAACATACATTTTTTAATTAAAAAAATCATACCACCAAATTGGCCTGGCCTCTAGGTGTACAGGGGTTGGGACCGATTTGAGCCTTTTGGCCAAGTGAGGATTTTAAGCCTCTTACACAACGAATTACACAACGAATTGGCCCGGCCTCTAGATGTAAAGCAGCCCTCAGTGCGCCCTTGCTGGTGCTGTCAGTGCGCCATCTTCTCGTCCAATCCTTGGAAACAAACTTTTGCAGGTGTGCAACACTGCAATGCCCATGAAAAGCAATGTATGTCACGGTTCCATTGTATGCAGTGCTCATAGTCAACTTTCAGTTTATCAAGCATATACATAAAGCAAGAGACGCTCAATCTGACAAAGAAAATGATAATATCAAAGGCATGATCGTTAATCACCCAAACTGGCCATCAATTCACAAATACCATGATGTTTATGCATTGCACTAATTATCATGTTAAGCTCTAGAGATCTGGGCTAATTCCAATTAGTTGATGCAGGTAACTAATTATCCTGTAATCGAGTCGCTCCTGACAGCTCTCCAACTCGTGCTTTGACTACATAGTCTTCCAGTAACATCGTCTTCAAGCTGTAAGTATTATGGCAGACAGACCCACTTCCAATAACCACCCCAATCTTAATAGACAGAGTCCCCCAAAAGCTGTGAAGTTTCACACATGAACCTTATGGCGGGACCCTGGGGTCCCACATAGACTCTGTCTCAAAATGTCATTAATTATTTATTTTGCTGGAGTGTTTAATGTTGCAACATAAACCTAAACCTAAACCTGTAGATGTTGGCTAGAAGTCATTACACTGCATCTCGCAGCATACCGTTGGATCTTTCTTGCTCTTAGCTAAGTTTCCCTTTTAATAACTTCACTCAAAAAAAAATTCTTACTTATTTCTCCAAAAATCCATCTAAAAAATAAGTATGATACCCCTAAAAATGACTAATTGCGTCACCATTAAAAAAATGATCTGAATGTCCCTTGTAGCTCATGATGTGAGCAGTCGATTGCCACCTTCGTAGAAAGAATCGGGGTTATATTGACGGTGCTACATAGTTTATGGGAGAGCTAGGGGCCGATGGGACCCCGGGATCCTGCCATATGGTTCACATGTAGTTATCATTTTCTAATTTGGAATGTTGGAAATAGGTGCACTGATTATCCTAATTAGTGAGGGAGGGCTAACAATGAGTGTGGGGAAATTAGTGAAGGTGATACTAAATTTCTTTACGTTATGAAATTAGTGCCATCAAAAGATCTAGGAAGTGTTGTTCATCTCGGCATTATTCACTAAAAATACTATTCATAGTAACACTATTCACTAAAAGTACCAGCACTATTCACTTTTGCACCTCCCCGCGAGTCTCGGAGAAACTCTTCACCAAAGCCATGAGGGAACTAGCTGAAACGATGGACGATAAACTTACCACGCTCACCCACAACATCAACCTTAACACGGACATGCGCATCAAGGCCTCTACAGATACCCTCAAGACACACGCAACAAACATCCACAACATCATGAGTGCCATGGCTATGGAATTCCAACAATCGAACAACCGCATCCACAACATTATGCAAACCTTGGCCGCCACCTCACCGGAATCCCCCCCCCCTCCCACACCAACATTGTGAGACTCCCACATCCACCGAGCACATCCTTGATCAACACACATGCGGGACACCAACGTACCCCAACAAGCGCCACCAAGATTCCTTAGTGCCCACTATAGGAATTCCCCATCAAGTCTCCACAAAGGCCAATGCCACCTACATGAGTAGCCTAGCCATAGCATATACATGGATGTACTTCCTACTTTCTTATGAATAAAAGACACACAATTCCAAAAACTTTGTCCATCATAGACAAAATGTTTGCTTCATGCACCATCACACACAAAACCACCAAGCAAACACATAAGCTCAATCAAAACTCCACCACACCAACGGACCCAAACATCCAAAAACCCGCAACAACAAAACATACACAACACAACATCCCAACAAAAATCAAACAAACACCTAATAAATACAAAAAATCCCACAAACCAATCCTACCCACCTCATACCAAGCCCACATTCTAATCACTCTCCTCATTATCTCAATAGCATACGCCCACTACAACATCCCAACCCCACATAACACACCACTACAGACACCATACCAAAATCACATAAACCACCCAAACCATAAAGCCTCCCCATACCATAACCACAATTACCCATACAACACACTAAACAATATCCCACACATAACACTAGAACAACCCACGACCCCAATCCCACCCATCAATACCACAACACACATTGGCAACATTTGTTAAACAACCCACATACACCTTAAAACCCCGAAAAACAAAGTCACACAATACTACACATGGAACAACTCCACAATCATTCTCTTGGGGGGAGATATCCAAACAAACCCGGGCCCTTCCCCACACATCCTCAAAAACCTCCCCACCGCCACCACAAACATCAAATTATCCTAGCAAGAGACTTTAACCGGGACATACTACTCAAAGGAAGATCATCCAACAGTCTAGTTTCCCCCCCAACCAAAACGACTATGATTGGGCCCACTTCACAAACACAATTGGACTCAACACGATCAACAACCAAGAAAGCTTCACGAGACAAGGAGGTCACAACTACACCTCAACCAGTCACATTGATGGCTTTTACTCCAACCGCCCCAACCACAATAACCTACAATGTCATACAATAACCAACCTCGACCAAAATTTGGACCATTACCCAGTCCAGCTTCAGCTAACCCCTAACAACATGGTCATCAAAGAGACACAAACCCCCCCTAACAACCCTCGGATCACATACCCCATACCTCCCACCAACCTCCAAAATCTCCAAACACCCTTTCTAGACGAACAAAGCCTAGCAATAGCGAACCTTACAAAAACACTACACCACAAACAACTCACCCAAACACAGTGGGAAGAAGCAAAAAATAACTTTCAAGACATCATAAACTCTCTCAACAGATGCATCGAACAAACCTGCATGACACAACCCACGCCCCCACTCCCCAATAGAGCCAAAATCCAAGGATGATTCCTACCTAGGAAACAACAAATACTATGGAAACACCAACTCAAAATACACCATAGCGTTCGTAAAGCTATTCAAGCCGCCTGCCACCACCCTCACACACACCTCCACAATAACCCAGACATAAGGTCTCTACTAGTAATAAATAACATAGATGTCCCACCCCTCCCAACAAACCCTACAGAACACAAACAATGGATAGAAGACCTAGCCAACATCGGCAAAAACGCTAAGGCCGAAGCACACAAAATCATCACCAAACATATTGTGATCAACTGCAAAACCGCCATCATGAAATATAGAGCCCTACTAAACATAAAACCCAAAACCATACACAAAAAAATATTTCATCCAACAACCGAGAGTTCCCTCAATTGCATACAAAACTCTGATGGTAATATCCTAACCAAACCCACGGACATAGCCAACGAAACATACCATACCCAACAAACATCATTCCATAGACAAACACCCTTGTGCAAGGACACCATAGACCACCCAAACACATGCATGTGCGCAATACGTAAATACCCCTGGCACACACACAATGGTATAATACTAGACACACGAGGTCTTCAAACCACACTTATCAGCACCCAATTTACTCGGGAGGTCTACGATAACTACATCAAGAGACTAACCCGGGGTAAAGCCCCTGTGAGCCAAATTTTTGGCCAAATGGTTAGACTATAGACGAACAGATAATAACTGGATGAAATAGCATCCCAATAGATGAAAATAGTTAAACCATAGGCTAGAAAGGTAGTTATAACTATTAGCACGGCCATAGGTGGCCTTAGTTGGTTACAGAAACTATCGTCATCTCCCCCGCCGAGCTAAGAGGGCTGGCGAGAGGGAGGAAGGCGGGCATTTCTTAGATAATTTTTGAGCGCATTGTAAAACTAATAATCTTGCCACCCTCGACACAGATTGTGCGAGGTCAATAATTAAACTATTTTCTGAGAACTGAGTAATCGCGCAGTGATTGCAAGATTGTCAGTCTCTGTTTAAGTTTATTGTGATTCTGATTGTTGTCGGCATTGAATGGCCGAAGTTTCAAGGAACTATTTACTTGTTCTGATTGCCTAAATGCAAGTTGGGTTAACTATATTTTGTTGTTGTAATTACAAATGGATGAAGACATGATTGTGAGAGAGAGAGAGTGTGTGAGAGTTGATAAAGATAAAGTAAGGTGGGTAGAGAATTGAACAATCTGGGAGTGAGGATGAGAGACTCTGAAACTGAGTAAGAGAAATAAATTGTGAAGGGCGAAATTGAGAGTGGAATTGATGTAGTGCAAATTGCAGAGAGCAATGAGAGATTGAGAGAGGATGAGTCAACATCTAAGTGAAAGAGGTTGTGAGAGAGAGGGAGGAATAAGCAATGGAGTGCAAATTTTTGAATATAGTTGAGCAAAATGAAATTGTAAACCAGGAATGCGAAGATTGTTATGTGAGCAAGCTATTATCCGAGCACGGAAAAACCTTCTGTTTGAGAGACATCGAATGATCCGAATGGGAAAGAGTGATGAGCTAAGTTGAACTATGACCATAGGGTGTTAACCTAAAGTTGAGAGTGAGGAAGTAGAACTATCATCGAGTGAGATAATTGTTAAACAAAGAGCATGGTTGAACGATAGTCTAGCCCTGAGAGAGAGAGGACAGAGAGACCATGGGAGTTGAGAGAGAGGATAAGACCTGTGATAGGCAATGAGATGAAGTTGAAAGGCAAAGTGTCAGGCCAAGAGTTAAACTATTGACGATTGTTGAGGTGTGTGAGAGGCAATGAGAGAAGGAAAAACAAATAGTTCAACCGAGTGAGACTATAGTTGAAACTAACACTTTAGGTTGATAGAAGTTATGTGTATCAAGTCAGTTTAATGAGAGAACCCCCCGTTAACTGAGGTGATGAGAAAATATTCTGATCAGTTGATTAGCGGTGGATTTGAGGAGTTAAGAGGAATTACATGTCCTTAAGTTAGGATAAACTTTGGATTATCAAGGAGATTAAGGCATAAGTTATCCTAGTCTTAGATAGAGTTTTATATGATTATATAGTCTAGAGAATTTGATCTTGGAGTAGGAAAGTGCAAGCTAACCAGATCAACTATTGTCTTGTGTGTTACCCTGGTTGTTGTTGTTACAGGTTGTGTAGGGCAACTAAGACTGTAGCTTGACTCGGATAATCGTTGGTAGTTGTATAAGTTGTGAGTAATGATTAAATCTTGGAATTAATAAATAAACAATTTGTCTTGTATTGGAATTAACATTGACCAATTAATGAAGGAGTCGTTGTGATTTGAAGATGCATTGGCCAATGGTTACCAAAGACAATTGTGATACTCAAAGACTATTGTTCTCGAAAGACTATTGTTATACAATCTCATGACGAGATGGTTACTTACTGAGACTGACACACATACCCCACTGAATGAGAAATAGTGAGAGGAAACCTTATGAAAAAGGAGAGTAAAAGATGGATAAGTGATGTTTTAGAGTGAAGATAGCAACCCGATTGTCTTATTAATGAACTATAATGTGACAAATGCTTGTAATAGACACTAGTAAAGTCTTCCTTGAGAGTCTGTACCCTGGGTTTTGGTTATTTCAGTCATAGCAAAAAACTAACTACAGCCCCCGGCCCTGACAACATCCCAAACGACATAATCAAAACATTACCACCACAATGCCAAGACCTACTATTCCTATTCTTCCAACACTGCTACAAACAACAAGAAATTCCAACCTATTGGAAACATAGTAAAACCATTCTCTTATACAAAAAAGACAACCCCATCCACCTTACCAACTACAAGCCGATTGCACTAGCCAATACAATATATAAACTATACACTAGTACCATAACGGCCCTCCTCACGAGCTATAATGGTAAACAACATAGATTACTACACTTCAACCAAGAAGGTTTCTGGCCACAACGCAACACCTCAAGACAAACCCAAATGATCATTGCAGCCTTGGAAGACGCAAGACTCACCAACAAAGATATCTACCTCACCTACATTGATTTCCGCAATGCCTTCGGTTCCATTGACCACGGATGACTACTCGTTCTAATGGAAGATCTAGGTTTCCCCCTAGATGTAGTGGAAATAGTCAGAAACATATACAAAACTCCACCACATCTTTCACCGGTAATCACTTCGGAACAACACTCCCAATAACAATTAGCCGCGGCACCATACAAGGGGACACCCTTAGCCCATACCTATTTATTATATCTCTAGAACCACTATTGCGTTGGCTAGAAAATGACAACATGGGATACCACTTTAACACATCCACCTCCATGTGCACCACCACAACATACGCAGACGACCTAGCATTAATCTCCGATAACATACAACACATCCAACCACAAATACTCAAATTACAAAAATTCGAAGAATGGTCACACATGGACCTCAACCTCTCAAAATGTGCCATCACGGGATGCCCCAATAAATCGAAACTCAAACCCAACACCTTCAAAGCATACATCCAATCGCAAAATATCACATACAAGACCAAAAGCTTCCCAACCGTCACACAAAATGAACCATATACATACCTAGGCATTCAACTAATACCATCTCTCAAATGGAACCTACAAAGAGAAATCACACTCCAAAAAGCCAAACAACAAAGTAAACTACTAACCCTCTCCCCAACTAGCCTCAAACAAAAAATTAAAATCCTAAACACGGTCATAAAACCCCGCATCGCACATTGCATACTACACGGTCCCATTCT
This sequence comes from Polytrichum formosum, assembly GCA_964035585.1. Classification (NCBI taxonomy): domain Eukaryota; kingdom Viridiplantae; phylum Streptophyta; class Polytrichopsida; order Polytrichales; family Polytrichaceae; genus Polytrichum; species Polytrichum formosum. Next base: position 23,747,683 of record OZ037938.1, read on the forward strand.
CCAAACTTGATATTATGAAATTAGATAGAATAATCAATAAACTAACCAAAGAAATTTGCAACATACCCAAAAGTACCGCTAACATCCTCACACACCTTCCCCATGAAAATTTCGGCATAAGCATAACCTCCCCCCTACCAGACTACATACACTGCATAGACCAACAACTAATACAAGCCCTCAACGACCCAGGACAACTAGGTAATATCTACCAAGGCCTAGCCAAATACATATCGGCCAAATATAGAGGCTCACTACACCTCCCTAAACTCAAACAACAAGCATGCACAAGGTCACCCATAGCCATAACTCTCTTCTTGCTAGAAAGAGAATATGAGATCCACGTCACCACCGCAAACCGTGCATTCCCCCTCAAAAAAACCCCAATAGAACAAGTGTGGAAATCCAATCCAACATACACCAACCTTACCGACAATTCCAAAATAAAATCCCAAAAATACCTAGACAAACTATACACACACGGGATCACAACACTAACGCAAATTCAAAATAAATACTATGGCCATACTTACCCCCGAGGAATTTCGGACCATCTACAAACACACGTCCAAAACCATCAAAGAAGCACTACAACAAGCTACAACAATATTTCCTATCACACTGCCACCCACACCCCATGTGAACCACCCTTAACCGTCACAACAAACACCCACAAAAACTATACATGTCCCTAATTCCCCCCCACAACCCACCCTAGGGCAAGCAATCCACACAATAATTAATAAAAATTCCACTACTATAAAAGACAAATGGGGTGCACAAGCCATCAAAAAAACATACCTATGCCAGTGGCAAACCACACAAGGAAACACACACCAATGGCGCACAGAAGAGGACCTCCTACACTTGGACAACATCCTACTAGACCACAACCTACTACTCATAACACAATACCAAAATGTAACAAGGGAACAAAAAGCCACTCAAGCATATGCCGACTATCTCAACTACACCCAAACAAAAGACAAAAAATACATACACCCCCCTCTCAACATTACCAATCTCAAGACCTACACGCAAGAGTGTAACCCGGATAAAGACATCCTTACTAACAAACCAACCATACAAATACAAGCCTCATAATCCAACATATATGATCAAAACGGAAAGTACATAACCACCATCACTACGGAAAGACTACAATGGCTATGGAACCGTTTCTCCCACAACAACCCCCCACACCTAACCAACGTCCTAGAACCGCCTCCACAAGACTTTGAGACCGAAATACTATGGCTCATACAAAGATACATAACCATACTCCCTAAGAAAAAACCAAAATGCATGCAACCAAACAACCGACACCACACACTACACCCGGAAATTAACAAACTACTAATAGACTCCTTTAAAATTACACACTCATACTACTCATCCCCCCTTACCTGCCCCAGCCAACTTACACAATATAACTCACCACATACCCGAGATATACTATTTGGATCTCTAGGACAGGTGTAATTTTCCAAATGGAATGGAATAGGCCTAGCATTCCCCACGGACCACAATACGACCCTAGAAGCCATCCATTGGGCTAGAATGGCCGCCAAAGAAGATGCACAAACAAGCACCATACTAATAATCAATCACACCAATTGGACACCACAAAAACTTCCACTCACCGCAAATGCAAACATACACACAATAGCAACTATCCCACTACATACTATACATTACGACCCCACGCCAGAATGGCCAAAATACTACTAATACATAGAACCATCACTCACATCCATCATATGCATACACAACCAAATAAACCTAACAACGAACTTACAAACCCCACACGAATTACAAAGAGTCCTAAAAAGAATAACGAACACACACACCGACACCTATCCCATCAAACCCACCCCCACACACTGCAATGTTAAATTCTCCAATGGAAAAACGCCCCCAAAATAAACACCCCCAAAATAAACACCCCCCTCCCAATAACATCATTACAACACCTCTACCCTCCACATACAACCATATTTGTAGAGGGTAGAGCATTAGATTGCTCGTAGTCAATAGAGATATAATGGAAGAGACATGAGAAAGAATAAGGTTAGAATAAGGCTACCATGCTAGTCCAAAGAGGGATAAGACTTATCCCATATTGTTTGTATGAACCGATGAAGAGAAGAAAAACAATAAAAGGCAAAACAAGGTGAGCATGAGACTATCTCACTCCAAGCATTATTCATATGTCTTTGTATAGGTGTCTATACTTGTACAATCTTATCTCCTATTGATTCCAATAGGTTATGGGCCCATCATGCAAGTAAAGTGCCTAGAGATTTGATTGCATTCGAGTTTGCAGAGTGATCTTGAGGAGTTGGCGCTTTGGAGCGTTGGAGGTGTCCGAGGCCGCATTTTGTTGTTGTAAGTATTTTTGTTTTTTGTTTTTGCTTGAATGTATGTTTGATGCAAGAGCACGTGATTTGAATTTCTTGAGTGTTGAAAGGTTTATTTGAGAGATTTGGAGGTATTTAGATTTCAAGCATTTGATTTGAGTGTTTTGGGTGTTCAAGGGTTTCTTTGAGAGTTTTGAAGGTGTTTAGACTCCAATAGCATATGATTTGAGAGATTTGACTGTTGAAAAACTTATTTGAGAGGTTTGGAGGTGTTTAGATTTTAAAGCATTTGATTTGAATGTTTTGAGTGTTCAAGAGTTCCTTTGAGAGCTTTGAAGGTGTTTAGACTCCAATAACACATGACTTGAAAGACTTGAGTGTTGAGAAACTTATTTGAGAGGTTTGGAGGTGTTTAGACTTTAAAACATTTGACTTGAATGTTTTGAGAGTTCAAAAGTTTCTTTGAGAGCTTTGAAGGTGTTTAGACTCCAATAGCACATGACTTGAGAGGCTTGAGTTTTTGAGAAATTTCTTTGAGAGTGTAAGGCGCATTTGAATTCAAGGAGATCTTATTTGACTGATTTGAGTGTCTTTCGAACTCTCTTGAAGTGTACAAAATCTTATTTTAGTGATTTGAGTATTTTTCAAACTTTCATGAGGTGTAGAAAATCTTATTTGAATGATTTGAGAGTGTAAGGCATTTGAGGTGAAAAAGATCTTATTTGAGTGATTTGAATGTCTTCCAAACTCTCTTGAGGTGTAGAAGATCTTATTTGAATGATTTGATAGTGTAAGGCATTTGAGGTGAAGAAGATTTTATTTGAGTGATTTGAGCGTATATCCGAGCGTATAATGACATCATTTGAGAGCGAGGCCGCTAGAATCATCGACAAATTCAATGGAGGGAAGTTCAACCTTTGGAAGTTTAAAATCGAAATGTTGTTGGCATCCATGGATTTTTGGGATATTGTGGACGGATCCGAGGAAGCTCCACCTTCAAATGCGGATCCCAAAGTATTGAAGGAGTATCAAAGACGCGTCAAAAAGACCATGTCCATCAGCGGCCTCAACTTGGCGGACAACCAACTTGCGCATATCAAGAATTATAAAGGACCCGCGGAGGCGTGAAAGACCTTTTGCAACATTCACGAGACGAAGAGTTTGTCCAACATCCTCTTCATTCACAACAAGTTTTTCACGTGCAAGATGCAAGAGGGCGACGACTTGTTGGACCACGTCAACAAGATCAAGGCACTCGCGGATCAACTCGCTTGTTTGGAGGTATCTGTCCCGGGTACGCAACTCCCATATTATATACAGGGGACATCGGATTAAAAACGGCTTAAAGGACGGCTTTTGTAAAAATTATATAAAATTATACAAAATTAAAATGACCAAAAATTTGGGTGAAGACCAAATTAAATAAAATGAGATGTAGAAAAAGTTGGGTTGCATATTAATCTGTTTATTAAAAATTCCACAATGTATATAAATAATTGAAACACCTATTTTTAGCCAAATCTATGCATAATTTTAAAATATCCTCACGAGTAGTTGCCTCCAATTAAAATTACAAGTCATTGATAATATTTTATTTATAATAATAAATTTTAAATTTTTATTAAAAAACACAAAAGGTGGGTAGTTTGACCTATGGTACCTGTATTAAAAAAAACTTATATAATTAGGTTTTTAATGCAATTTTATACTTCAAGGAATACTCATTTCTTATATATAATTACATTTTTGGATTCCTTGTTAGAAGGGCTACAAGAGTTTTCTACATGAAAACAATTTATATCACTTGAGATTGGACTAAAATGCATTATAAGTGATTATAATCAGGGCCATATAATACGGGAGTTGCGTACCCGGGGTATTTATAAGAGACGAAGACATTATCATGACCTTGCTCGAGAGCTTGCCGGCGTCGTTCGAATACTTGATCACCGCCATGAAAACGATGCCGATAAAAAAACTTACGATGGACTACGTGATGGCGCGTTTGATGCACGAGATGTCGAAGCGCAAGGAGAAGAAGCCTCAAGGTGAGGATGCCATCATGTTGTTGCAACAAAGCAAATGTGACAACTCATTTCCGCGCCAAGGTATAAAATCTTGTTTCTATTGTGGCAAACCGGGCCACATTGCACGTTTTTGCTACAAAGCAAAGAACAAAGAACGAGAACAAGCCAAAAATGCGAAGGACGATGATGACTACGCATTTGTAATGCGTAATGAAACATATTCCAAGAGCGTGTACAAGTGGATCATGAATTCGGGAGCCTTCAAGCACATGACTTCGCATAAGGCCGTATCTGACACGTATGAGGTAATCACTTCACGCAATGTGCATTTGGGTGATAATAACGTTATCTAAGCTATCGGAATGGGATCCATTGTCGTGGAAACGATTTTGAAAGGTAAAATCAACCAAATTCGTATAAAAAATGTATTCCACGTACCCAAATTGCATGCCAATTTGCTCTCGGTGAGCAAACTTGTGTCGAACGGTTTAAATGTTCAATTCAACCTAAACGAATGCATTGTCAAATCTTGCGATGGTGAAGCCATTGCGATTGTGCCACGCGAACGCTACTTGTACGAAATCAATTTTATGAAGGTGTACGAAGCAAAACGGCCAACTTGGTACAATCTCCAACGAGATGGCACACTCGAGCTTTGACACCACCACCTTGGCCATTTGAACGTGAAAGATGTTCATACCCTCCAAAACATGGTGAGTGGTATGAACCTTGGCAAATTGTCTTGCCTCACATCTTTGTTGCTTTGTGAAGCATGTATCGAAAGCAAATAATATAGGGTTGCATTTTTGAACGAAGGGAGAAAGCGAGCAACCAAGTCTTTAGAAATTATGTATTCCGACGTTTGTGGCCCCATGAGGACTACATCCATGGGTGGTGCAAGGTATTTTATACCTTCATTGATGATTTTTCAAGGAAGGTGTGGTTATATGTGTTGAAATCCAAAGGGGATTGCTTTAAGAAATTCAAAGAACTTAAGGCACTCGTAGAGACACAATCGGAACACAAAATCAAAACGTTTCGGTCGGACAATAGCAGGGAATTCGTTTCCAAGGCATTCAACCAATTTTTAAAGGATCATGGTATCGAGAAACAAACGTCTATTCCGTATACACCTCAACAAAATGGAGTGGCAGAGCGTGCGAATCGTACTATCGTGGAGATGGCAAGAAGCATATTTCATGCTCAAAAGCTCGACAAATCATTTTGGACGGAAACGGTAGTTAATGTGGTTTACACACGAAACCATTGTCCAACAATGGCGTTGGATTTCATTACGCCTGAGGAAACGTGGAGTAGAAAGAGGCCTTATTTTGCACACATGCGTGTGTTTGGGTGCATCGTCTACGCAATGATGCCGAATGAACAAAGGGGTAAGCTCGATGCAAAGGGCACAAAATGTTTGTTTTTGGGTTATTATAAGGGGACTAAGGCCTATAGACTAATGTGTTTGTAAACTAAAAATATCATAAAAAGTAGAGATGTGGTATTCATAGAAGATGACATAGACGTTGGAAACACTTTAGAGATGTGTCCAAGTGGGAGAAATAAAAGCCCTACGGCGGTTGTTGTGGATGAATCTTCCAAATTATCTTTATGTGATGATGGTGAGGAGCGCGAGGAGCAAGTGGGAGATCACTTGGTTGCAAATGAAGAGGCAATCGAAATTCCTGTGAATAATGACGGCTCCGTTGAGAGATTCGGCAAGGATAGAAGATATCCTAAAAAGGAGCAGCGTCCGTCCGAAGAGTGGTGGAAGAATCATGTTCTATTCCAATATGGTGAAGAACTGGCCAATGTAACATTGTTAGATGATTATTTGAATTTGTGCAAAGCGTTGAGATCCGAAGATGCAAGCAAGTGGGAGGCCGCATTGTAAGAGGAGTACGACTCGCTCATGGCCAATGGTACGTGGGAATTGACCAACCTTCTAAAGGATCGCAAAAGTGTAGGGTGCAAATGGGTGTTCCGCACCAAGAAATATGCATTGGATGAAATTTTTAGGTATAAGACACGGTTAGTAGCAAAGATATATTTTCAAATGGCCGAAGTGGATTTTAATGAGATCTTTGCTCACGTAGCCAAATTTATCACCAATAGATGCATTCTCACACTAGGAGCAACCTTGGATTGGGAGATCCACCAAATGGATGTAGAAACGATATTTTTTAATGAAATATTGGAGGTAGAAATTTATATGGATCAACCGGAGGGTTTCGTATAAGAGGGAAAATAAGATCTTGTATGCAAACTCAAGAAAGCTTTGTATGGGCTTAAGCAATCGCCATGGGCGTGATACCACCGTATCGACTCATTCTTCATTAATGAGTGTTTTTGTAGGAGCCAAGCGGATCATTCGTTATACGTCAAACAAACGAGTGAATATTTATTGGTCGTAATCCTCTACGTAATGACAAGTATTATAATGGCAAATCATATTGGCAAGTAATGTAACCCAATTGAAGTGACTTAAATCGGAGCTCGATAAGGAATTTGAAATGAGCGATCTCGGAGAATTGCATTATTGCCTAGGAGTGGAATTTGAGAGGAATAAAGAAGCCCATACTATTACCATGAACCAAATGAGCTATATCGAAGAGGTCCTCAAGCGTTTTCACATGAAAAAATGCAAACCGGTTGGAACTCCGTTCGATGTGAATTCAAAATTGTTAAAACTTTGGAATGAGGAATTTATGAATGTGCAAAGGAAAATGGAAGGTGTTCCATACAAGATTGGAGTAGGATCTCTCATGTATGCAATTGTGGCCACGAGGGCCGATATTGTATTTGCGGTGAGTATGGTGAGCCAATTCATATCGAAGGCCGGTCCACCTTATTGGATGGCCGTGAAACGCATCATGAGGTATTTGAAGGGCACTTTAGATTTTAAATTATGCCTCGGAGGCAAAGATATTGTCTTGAGAGGTTTTTGTGATACGGATTGGGCGGGAGATGCAAACGACCGGCGATCCACCATGGAGTACGTGTTTTTTGTTGGCGTTGGAGTCATTTCGTGGAAATGCAAGAAACAACCAACCATTGTATTATGTACGACGAAGGCGGAGTACATGGCTACTAGCCATTGTACTAAAGAAGCAGTTTGGCTTAGGCAACTTTTGGCGGATGTGGGATATGTGCAAGAAGGACCGACATCCATCATGTGTGACAATCAAGGATGCATAACACTTGCAAAGAATCCCACACACCATTCTCGCACCAAATATATCGATGTATAACATTATTTTATTAGAGAGAAACTAGAAAACCAAGAGATATGTTTAAAATATTGTCCAACGGAGGATGTGATAGCGGACGTGCTAACCAAACCACTTACAAATGATAGGCATCAAACATTAATAAAGGCAATGGATTTAGAAGCCTTTGACTACTCGCAAAGTGGGAGTGTAGAGGGTAGAGCATTAGTCAATAGAAATATAATAGAAGAGACATGAAAAAGAATAAGGTTAGAATAAGGCTACCATGCTAGTCCGAAGAGGGATAAGGCTTATTCCATATTGTTTGTATGAACCGATGAAGAGAAGAAAAACAATAAAAGGCAAAGCAAGGAGGGCATGAGACTATCTCACTCCAAGCATTGTTTATATGCCTTTGTATAGGTGTCTATGCTTATGCAATCTTATCTCCTATTGATTCCAATATTCACCCCCTTAAATACCATCCACAACAATGCATATATACGGACGGATCATTTATCCCACCCTCCAAAAACCCCGAAGGTCTAATTGAAAGCAACACCGCAAGCTCAAGGGTATACAACCCCAACAACAACACCCAAATATCAGAAAGACTACTTGGATACGAAAATATCCTAAGATCAAAGCTCAATGCAATATTCATCACTGTCAAAGGGCGATTGCACGCTAAGGTGGACCATTATGGACTGTTACAGTCCATAGATTTCAGGCTTTAGAAGTTTGTAGGGACCACAAGTTGTTTGGAGATGTTGTTTAAATTAAGGGGACTTGTATATGTGTTGAAGACTTGGTATACTATTATGTTGTAGAGTTTTATTTGTTAATTTATTGCATTCTCAAAGGGGGGGGACTTTTGAATCTCTTCATAGGGACTGTCCCAGTCCTCAGTTATAGAGGGTATGGACTCGTGTTCTATATAGTAGAGAAGGTAAACTCCAATATTGATTACAATTTGAAATAGAGATAAGTTATTAGAATAGTTTCCTCTCAAAAATTCAATGAACACACACTTATATGTGCTAATATGGACTTTTGAGTCCTCAAAAATCTGAACTATTTTCGGTGTAACTTTTGACCCCCTATTTTTTATTTTTTCATGACACAACCTTCACTAAATTTTTTTAAGGAGTCTTTATCTAGGGTTGTCTAGATTTTAAATTGGATTTTCTGCCCGTTTGCAAAACTGCAGTCACAGGGATGCACTATTCATGGTATCGTCATACTGCTGCCATCTGACGTAATAGGATGAATGCAGTTAACAGTTTCATCTTCAGTTTCTTCCCACTTTGCTTGAGCTTAGGCCTTCTAATTCCAGCAAACGCCGAGCCCCTAAAACCGCGCCAGGTAAGCATTGAGCCGATTGTGCGCTTACATATGGACACTATGGACATGGACTCTTGCCTACTTTGGTCCACCTTAGCTTGCAATTGCCCCAAAACCATACAAACCACCCAACGGGACACACACATATGTACAGATAGCCTTAACAACATATATTTAATCAACAACCACATACAACACCCAACATCCCAACATCATCATCCAGATAAATTACTCATCGCAGCTATCGTACATCAAATATACTAGACCCCACATATGATCCACATACACAAAGTGCGAGCACACACGGGCATTAGTGGAAATGAAATTGCGGACACACTAGCCAACGAGGGGACATTAAAAGAATAACCAAACAATACACTGCATATACACATAGTCCACCCTACCCAATACTGGCTAGCAAGTTGCCCAACAGCCACACACGATGGAGCCATCTGCAACCTCCACACATTCATAACAAAAGAACATGAAAACCGTGAAACAAAATCAGCCAAAAGAAAATTCCCATATGTAGACAAATGGTTATCAAACAAACAAATCAACCAGAAGCTCTCTAACCATTTCTGGAAGAACGACAATGTGCTGGATACGCAAGTTACCCAAACTCTAAAATTTAGATATGCCCAATACATGGGTTACCATAGGAAAAATATCTTCTAGCCCCTCAAATACCAAAACCCCAACTGTACACTACGTCATAACAACGACAAAGACACATGGCCCCACTTATTATCAACATGCGAACACCCATACTTAAAGGGACTACGAATTGCAAGGCACAACAAAGCAATCCACCTCATTACTCAGACACTACAAGCCAATAAAAACACCCACTTTGACCAATGCCTGCAACCTAAACAACCAACCCCCATACCAAATAGTCCCAGAATGGTTCCTTAAATGCACATGCCTACAAAGAATATGTCAATGCCATGCCAAATTAAGACTAGACATACTATGCATCATTGGAGCCCAAACCAAACACAAACAACTATATCACCTTTCCCCAAACACATAGTCCAACTCATCGAATTCACATATTGCTACGACAGATTCCCTAAACAAGCCCTCATGCACAAACACACCAAATACGACCCACCAATCAACACCATACAAAACAATGGATGGAAAATCAACCCCCTCATTACCATCACCACTGGAGCAAGAGGAGCTATACACGAACACTCCATAGACCAACTAATCAAACTAAAAATCCCAAAAGCCAGTACTAAAACCCTCATGAAAAATATACACTAGAACACCATCAAATACCTCACATACCTTGATGGCCTTATCAACTAAAATGAGCCAATTGGTTCACTCAATTTAATGTAGGGAACGTGATGGGAACGTAATGATTGCCAGTTGGTACGAGAGAATACCCGTTGAGGGTTCTTAAAATACAACTCAACCATTCCAATACACCAGCTCATGTTTATAAAGCCATGCAAATAATCAATTATAATATGGAAGATCTCATCAATTGTGACAAAAGGATTGTGCTTACACTCCACGGGTGAATCCCCGTGGATTGTTTGGGACCACCATGCACATTGGACGACTCCCATACATAGTGTACATGTTCGCAAAATATTACAATGCACATGAAAGTTCACATCAAGGATGCCAATAAAAGTGGTAATGTGAACACCCCTAGACAAATGTCAATGTGTGGGGCGCCCTAATTTATGCTCGCATTTATCAAAATTGAGCATCAAACATGATAGTCCGTGTCCACCTCGGGTGCCCACCACGGGAGTTCATCCGTGGATATCAAGGATTGAGCAATGCATATTCAATCTACATGCCTTCTGTTGATACCCCATCCTCAAATTGATCTCCACCGGTCATATGCTCACCTCTTGTGCATCGATCTAAATTATCCTTTGCGAAAAGAATTTGCCTCGTTGGGATGACCACATTGTCATCGGACGCATTCTTCTGTCTTGCCCATGATGCCACAACACAATCTAGAGATTGACGAGTTGGAGGATATTCCTTGAGCCTCGTCCATCTAAAAGGTTTTGCCGTGTCCCATTCCTCATAATGTTCATCCAAGGTCTTCTTGTTCCTTGTGCCAAGGACCGGTACATAATACACAATCTCAATGGAACGAGCATGAGGACCGAGATGTGCCAAATTAGGCTCGGAAATCACTCGTCCCATCCAGACTGGATTAGCACAATCCTCACTAGGACGTAGTAAGACATAATGGCCAACCCTGATATGTGCACCAAGACGAAAGGTCTCAGCGGGTCGAGAACTAGCTGGTCCGACATAAGCATAGTCAGTGATGTTTTCCTCAAATAGATGCTCATTGTCCACATGTAAGGCAGCTGCAATGGAGAACCGTGTAGAAGGCCAAAAGGGCTCGCTAAGTTCAAATGGAGTTGGGGATAAAGGATACTCCATAGCCGCAAGCACCTTCTCCCAATATAAAATTGTTGGCGCAATGGACTCCATATATTGACCGGAACTATCTTGATTTGCCGTATCCTTCCAATACTTAATAAAACCTTTCAATCCAAGCTTTATGTTCACGGAATCTTTCATCTCCCTTTTTGGAACAGGACGGGGACAACCTAACAAAACAAACATACATTGAGCTTAGAGCAAAGCCATGGACTAACGGCCCACGAGTGATCACCTGTGGGCCACGTACATCACACCTTGTATTTTCTAGTGCACTTCCAAAGCAATACGAACCAAACACCCACTAACCTAGTGGGAACATGGTTTTCTTTGTGACAGGGTCCACATTCCATAGAGCAATTCCTCCTTCTGGCGCCCAACTTGGATCTGTACAAAACACTTTGTATTGCATCAATGGCACTCCTTGAGGGTCTACATAAAAACGGAATTGGTGTGCCTTGGAATGCCATATAAATCGGTCTTGACCAAACTCATGGTAGTATCCCTTCACCCATTCCTTGAAATTAGCAACCTCATGAATCAAGGACGGGACAATAATGGGATCCCCAGCTTCCATGAACGATGCCATGAGGTCTGGGAGTGTATGGCAATCCTCAATCTTCAACCTTTGTCCTAAACAAAAAAAAACTAGACAATAAACAAACCCCAGTCCCTCCACCCTAATGAAAGGGCTTAACTAGTACAACACCAGAGCCCACCTCGTAAAGGAGGCATAACACCCTATACTGCATCACGGGACATCGTGATCGGCACAAGGCCAAAGGGCTCGTATTCATGCCGGTACCTTGCTACGGGCGTTATTTTTTCTTTTCTTTTTCTTTATATGCTTGATGATTCAGCAAAGTTGTGGAAGCTTCTCTTGGGCATGGTCTTTGGACCACCAACCATGACTATTTTTTTCTCGTGGTTGCTCGTCACGTATGTAAAACAACCCTTACAAGTTGTAACGTACGAGTAAAGCTCCAAGTCAAGAGCTATTGGATCACTTGTTACCTACATGAAGTATTTCCACAAGTGCATTTTTGAGATCCATTTCTTGATGCAACTTATTGCTGAAATCATTACTTTTGGGATTAATGAGAAAATACTCGGTACTAGCGGATATGTTTTGATGCTTTGGTTATTTCAAATTGCCCCCAAGTCGGCAATCAAATTAAGTTATTTATATTTAAAACCATTTAAGTTATGGACTAGACAACCATCAAGAGGAGAGTGGATGATGAGCGCACTAGTGGCAAGTCATTTGCCTCCTCGAACTAATTATCGATCATAATCAATTTGCTCATGGATGTAAACTATAGGTTATGGATGAAATGTTGTATGCATGGATACGAAATGAAGTGAGTTGTTGGAAGTGCCCTCCACTTGGATGAGTGATCGGTTATGTATTTGTTGAGCCTTAATGATGTTTGCACATTGAGTTTCTTTGACACTTAACTCTTAAATGCTGAAGCCTTGTGAAAGTAGTTTTTGTTTGACTAAAAGTTATGTCTTCTTGGTTTTTTGGCATGCTCTACAATTGATCCACTTATTATGAGGAGTTTAGAAGTGCCAACCATTATACGAGGAAAGAGAAAAACATTGACACTTTAATCATATAGATAACTCCATAAGAGATTAAGAGCCAAGAGCCTATGCATGATTGGCTTGGAAAATTGGCTTAGACATGGTAGAAATATATATATATATATATATATATATGCACACCATATGAATACACTACAATTTTTGAAGTCACTTACCCCTAGCTACTTAAATTCCTCCCTAAATTCACACTTCTTCCACTACAAATGGCTTTCAAATCCGTCCGGACAATTGTTCAAAACTTTCCTCATTTTTGCCCAAAGCACACCCCTTCATCAAAATCAATACTACACCTTATAAAAAAATTGAACAAGATCTTAACAAAGAAAAACATATTAAAAAACCCCACCCTAGCTACATCCTGACACTTGCCCAAATCCAATCCCACTTTTATCCAAAACCAACCCCAAATTCTTTTGAAACCACCCAACTTGTCATCCAAATATGTCACCACTTTGCACCGGAGACATTTGAAGGGTTTAAGATGTGCTCCAGTTATGGGATTAGAAGACATCCATAGGGTTCATTTTTAGATGGGATTACATTGGGATTAGCACCCTCTACCTTAGCCTTTGGTTGTTGGTCGCTCCCTCTCTTCCCTACATCCATCCCCCATGCATCACTTGCATTAACAACACATACTTTCTGTAGGATTGGGAACACATATCTCATGATACTGCAACTCCAGAATACATTAAATTGCTTCTCGTTTAATTAATCGGATATCAATAAGGAGAACTAGAAGAATATGGTTCTAGCTTCATGTTATGACGGGGTTGTCACGTGTCATGGGGTGGCTTTCATGTTGTTATAGTGGACAATAATTATTATTATGACTTGTTTGCATCATTGTGAGGAACCAATTGTGGGAGGGGCTTTCTTTCAATATAAAGTTTACAATTTAGACAAACCTCTTGCAATTGTTGTATTGTTGGAGGGCACTAATTCAATAATAAAATAAATTGACCAAAATCAATGGAATCATTGCCATTCCTCAAATATTCTTATATTTAGATTTCCACTATTTACCAAAGCTTATTTTTTTCCCTCTCTCAAGCTTGGAGAGAGACAAAAGGTTACTTGATGGTGCTTTCTTCCTATGCTCTTGTTTTCTCATGGGCCTAAGAAGCTTTGGATAAATATGTATTTAGCATTCTATTGAAAGTTGTTACAGAATTATTACGCCCTTAGATGGACCATAAAAGAAGAAGATGAAACATGAAGAGACACACCTATACAAATTGACAATGGTTTTATATGAGGAGAAAAGGGTCTTACACATGCTATTGCTAGAGGCTTTCATAATTTGTTTTCATGGATGCTTGATTATTTCTTGGGAGCTTGACTTCAACCTTTATTGCCATCTTTCCTCTCCAAAATCCTATCATCTACTATCAATTGGATTCTAACATGGTTGCTCGGGATAGAAAGTTTTTGTGGAAAGAGAAAATCAACAAATTGAAGGAGGTTCTTTCCTTCCTAAGGTGCAATTGTATTTCACACAAAGATGAAGTTGATAGAACAACTATTAGGAAAGAGATAGCTAAATTGCTCAACACAATCATAATCTCATTATCTTCTTCAATTGTGTCATATATCATGTTATGGACTAAGGCAACCCTAAATTAATCTAGGTGTACATGAAGGTTTCATATGTTAGGGTTGGTTCACACAGGGTCTCAAGTCCTAAGTCCCAAGTCACATGAGGTCAATCCATGCAATCTCAACCATTGAGAGCATGGAAGTTGCAACTTACCACTTCACACTGGGTCCCAAGTCCTAAGTCCCAACTATGACATGGATGCCTCCATGGCAACACTTTTTGGAGATGAGGCTTGGGACTTGTGTTGCAAGTTGGTTGAGCAAAAAGCTAGACCCAACTCTCAACCCAAGTGCCGCGAATATTTTTGCATAAAATAATCAACATCCGACTTTAAAGATATTTAACCATATTTTAGTGATTACTTGAGGCTCACAAGTTGGGACTTTACCTCCATGTGGGGACTTGCTAACATGAGTGGGACTTGGGACCCCATGTGAACCGGCCCTTAAAACTACACCTTTGAGTATATTCATTGCATTATAACAAACTTACCGATTCATATTTGAAACATGACTATGATGTTCCACATACTTATAACAAAATGATCAAATATAATAAGTTACTTCTCATATGCTCTTCTTTTGAAAAAACACTTACGTACTATATCTTAATTTAAGATGTCAAAAAGAAAAGTTTTGCAGTTGTCTTTTTACATAATTGAATAGCACAACAATCCAATATAGTTCAATCCAATATCATTGTGGATTGATATAAAATCAAATGAATACCAAGAAGGATCATAAAGCTAATTTACAAATAACCACCATAGTTTTGTAGTAGTTTGGGCACCTTTATGCTTAATAATTAATTAAAGTGCGAAAGTAAGTTAGGCAATCCAAAAAATAATATTCTAAAATTAGGCAAATTAAAAAGTAATTTAAAATAAGTTAGACTTTCCTTCCCATTTGCTTGTCTCATTCCCGTTTGTATGGTAGTGTGTCAGCATGACTTTGTGAAGCAAATGCATGCTTGTATTGTTTTTAGACCATGAGTGAGATTGATGCCACATGAAGACATTGTTGAAGTTAATTGATGCTACTTTGTTGGATTCTAGTAAATGTCACTTGCATTACTGTGATTTTAGGCACTTTTTGAATGTTAATTTTTTTGGACACTCAACAAAATTAATTTCCCAGAATTTTACGCACCTTTAAAATTAATTATTTCCTACCCAACTTGGTAGAGAGCTACCATATGTTGGAATATTGGTCCTTTGGCCAAAGAGGCTCACACTTGATATGCTTGAACATGATACACCTACCTAATGATCAAAATGAATTTGATCAATTATTTCTTTGTAGAATCATATCACATTTCCATTGAACCATTTTCTTCTTTCGGTCTTAAAAATTGAATCTCGTTTGATGTGTTCATTCAAGTTTTAAGAAATCAAAAGATCAATTTGTAGGAGCATTTTTCCGTGGCATGCTTCATAATGAATGTTGCATAAAAAATTATCAATAAGATTAAAGGTTGCATTTTTGGCTTCACTAAGGTGTTCACTTTAGTGTGCCCCAAACTGATTAGAATATAATATGGCTTCAAAAAAGGGTAATAACCATGTTTAAGCTTAGCAGTGCCAAATAAAAAGTATGGTCCTTTGAGAATTGAAATGTAACTCAAAATGTGAAACAAAAAAAAGCCACATGTGGAGACTTGGACACTTCTCTTTTCAGAGAAAGTTGGGAGCTAAATTTTTTTAAACAAAAGTTCATGTTGGGAGAGCAAACTTCATGAGCATTCCAGTCGTCCTCAGAAAGTGCAACCATCCTTATATATGTTTGTGAGACCCTTATCTTCAACATGTGATTGAGGATGACAAAAGTCTTGTGACAAATCCTCAATACCCATTCTGCAATGATTGGGACCTAGACATTAATATTGTTATTTCATGCAACTGATAGGTACTTCATGTCCTTGATCTTTCCCACCTTGCATGTGGGTAAAGGTTCCATGGGCCCATTACATGCCCTACTATGGGCACTTCCAATTCTAGAAAGTTTTGAACGTGGGATCACATCAATCTACCAAGTGTGAATCACGCAAACTATCATTTTAGGTTTCAAAATCAATGTTAAGATGCAAAAGTTCTAGGAGGTCAAAGTGAAGTTACGAACACAAAGATCCAATTGCTAGTTACAAATGGGCCGTTTGAGAAATGACCGGTTCAAGTTCAAAACTTTAGAGAAATCGTCGATCCTTTTAGAGGAATCTATCAAATATACCTTAAATTAATGAAGGAAAAACGAATGATATCAACATGTAAACGGTTGGACTTGGAAACACTTGGATCTCGACCAATTGTGCCCAAAATCTCCCTAGACATTAAACTTATCTGTAAAATCTCTCAAAGAGGGACAAAACCGTAGGTTTGATCTTTCTTTGAGAAAACTTTCTATTAAGAGCCCGTTAGCTCATCGTGTATTGGAGCCTACTTTGAAGGTTGGGTGAAACTTTGGGGACCTTCTCTTTCCACCTCTCAAACTTTTAGAGAATTTTAGAATCTAAAATATACACATATGGGACCCACTATCCTAAATCCCAATCAACCTATGCAAGGCTCGGTTGGCCCACCCATCCTACTAAGACAAGCTATAAAGCTGGTTGTTAATAGCCTGACACCAATCTTTATGTAAGGTAATTAAGCATCAAGAAAACTTGGATGACTTCTCATAAGCTCAGGGTTTGGAACCAAACCCATGGTTTCATCTGCTTTACTTTACAAATAACTCTGTCCAAGTGAAGAGTCTGTTGTTCTGTAAGATCTGACAAATTTGATTCGATAAAACCTCCCCATCCGAAGAGGTTTCCCAAATAGACGTGTAGAGAGTCTTTGTTTGTGTCTGTGATTTGCCTATCTGCAGACAAAACACAAACACAGACACAAACAGATTGAATCTCCAGTAATTAATACCATCAGAAACACAACCAATTGAAAATTTGCAAAAACTCACCGAAGGAGAACTGAACATGCTCATATCATACTGCAATGAAGTCGGTAGATATTCAGTCACACACAAAAATCAATGTATTATTTGCAGTTGGTTTAGAGAGCATGCTCAAGGAGTAACTTGAGATAGATTGGCGCTCAAATGTCACAGCTGTTACAATAGCTTTTTAAAGCCACATCTGCTTGAACCATAATTTGTGTGAGCTTGGACAAGAATCCCTCCTGTATCAATAATTGTTGGATACGTCGACTTAAACTTCGATGAATGCATCGATTTTACTAAAGTTGTTTGCATTCCGTTGTAGTAATGTACAAATTTGCAGCCCTGTAGTTGATCCTCACTGAGGAGGTGGAGGACGCCCTCTCCCAGCCATGAATGCTGCCAATATAACCTCCAAGAGCATAGAACAAAACAGGGGGGTGGGGGGACATATTTAGTACCACAAATCAACAATGGTGTAAATTTGAAGAAGGGTGTGTATTAAAATCAATGATTTCGTCAAGAATAGCAGATCATAAAAGGATGAATGGTCACATCATATTGTAATTTTAGAAACATGAAGAAAACTCAAACGTCAGAGGATTACAGAATTCTATTAGCGGTCCGTCGATAGAATTTGTGGACCAGAATTTAAGTGAAATCCAGCTTTGGACAAGCTTTTTCGAATGTGTCTATTAGTGCAATTACAGTTGAGTTGAATACACAGTTGCGTAGGGTTTCACAACTGTTCGTACTCAAACATATCCAAATTTTCTAAAATAAGCGCCACCATTAAGCTACACACGCAAGCTAAATGTCCACTCATCCGATCCAATCTGAAATTTCCAATACAAAGCACTACACTAAATAGGATATTTAGTGTTTGATACACTAAATACGAACACATGCACTAAATATCAATAACCCTATGAAAGTAAGTAACATCAAATGGAAACTCAAACACTAAATATCAATATCAAAGGGAGAGGTTGGCGGTTTGATTCCCGGCTGTGAAATCTCCTCTCTACTTGACGGAAAACTTGCCAGGTGGTCAACTGCCTCCTGTGCTTTGGCGTTGGCCTGTTGGCCTTTTGTCTCAAAAAAAACACACACACACACACACACACACACACACAATATCAACTATGGTAATATGTGGAAGTTACATGTTTGAATTTAGTGTTAGTAAGGATATGAAAAAAATGATACAATAAGGGAGGTGGCAACACATTATGTCTAACACTAATTGTCCAGGAATTGAAGATTAGTGTTGAGCAAAGTAGGGTGGTAACAACACTAAATATAATCAAAAACTAAATATCCTATTTAGTGTAGGGGGCAAGCATGGTAAAGTGGACAATCTTTGATCCTTGCACTCATTCGTTGTAAGTGAATTCACCACTTGTTGATATCATGGGAATGTGGGAGGGAACATGAGAGAACAAAAAAGAACCACATGGAACATGTGCCTTTATTCCACTCTATGTCACATAAAGTATCCATAGGTTTATTATAAGCTTACTTGATATGCTTTCTAGATCCAATGGTTTCAAAATTGAAAGGATCCCAAGTTTTATTAATGGCCGGATAAAGTTGTACAATTAATTAATGAATGTGGCGGCCATATGGGAGGAGGCGGGTAAACCTGGGTTAAAAGGGGTGGGCTCGGGATGTATCCTGAGGTGGACGACATCAATACCCACAATTAACCCTTAGCCACACACTCGATTGGGCCACCTCACTAAATGGGGTAGTCAGTGTACTGTAAACCTCGGATTAGAACTGAGGAGTTAAGTTTTCTCATGGGGTAACGGAAGCTAGAGTTGGGACAAGAACAGTAAGAGATGCACCAATCATGACCTGAAAGTGCATATTCCATGCAGTTGGCAGCATAATTAGCTATGATCTGAGATTAGGTTGGTTGTGTTTTTTCTACTAAAGTTTCAAATCTGGCCCAATGAATGGCGGGAAGCAACAGCTAGTCACAAATGTTTCGTTAGAGTTTGAGAAATAACGGGTCAAAGTTCAAGACTTCAGGAGCATTACCCATCATTTTAGAGAAATTTTAGAGAAAATTCCACAATTAACCCTTAGCCCAGAGGTAGAGCAAATGGGAGCTTGTGTCTACCCCATGATCTCAGGGTTGCCAACCTCCTCCCTCCACCACCTCCTGTGTTGTTGAAGCGCTTAGGGTTCTAGTAGTATGGCACAAATTTCTGCTAGCTTAGGGTTTAGGGTGCACTTTGAGGATAAAGGGCTGTGGTGCTTTTGGGCACCCCCTCCGAGGGAGCCTAAAAGTACCGCACAAGCCCTTCGGTTAGGGTGGCTTGCCTTGGTAGGTGCCCAAACCGAACTCGGGTGTTATGATATTTAGTGAATGTTTAGGTTTGTGGAGGGATTTGATAATCGCGTCGTATCCTTCCGGTAGGTTGTGCCTAGATTATACGTATCTAAGGTAACTATCAATTACTCGAACCTAATGTCTAATCTATCATAGTCTATGCGCAGACGCACCAGCCTTGGAGTCAAGGCAACCTAATCCTAATGAATAGAATAACCTTATCTCTTACCTTGGCCACACCTAATTCCTTACACGGTTTGACCACGGAAATTTAACTTGATGGGACAGGGGAATAAGGCAACCTATGTGTTCAACATGTTGCACAATCTTCAAAGGTTGGGGCCATCACTTCCAACCCTTGGGACCAACAACATGATGGTGGTTTCGTGAGTCATTACTCCCACCTTACCACCTACAAACACGCATAGTGGTCATGCCGGTGATTAACCCGGCTTCACCATACACGAACGGGCTATGAATGGAAGCTACTACCACAATACTGAACCGAGAAGCTCCGCACACATGGGAGTTGGAATTTCCCCTCGGCAGCTAGGTGGGTGATGCCCCCCTAGCCTTACGTAGATAGTTGGGTTGGGTTTAGAATTCACCTTTGCCGCGCTCCTTTCATTCCTAAATTAAAGGGTATAGGATAAAAAACTTACCAGTTGACTCCCTCTTGGCTTGGCGATGGTTGGTGCATCCCTTGCAAGTGGTTTGGTTGACATGTCCGCTATCATATCCTTCGTTGGACCATGCTTCCACCATATTTCTTGGTTGCTAGTTTCTCTTCAATAAAATGATGTTGTGCATCGATATGTTTGGTGCGAGAATGGTGTATGGAATTCTTTGCAAATGCTATTCATGGCCTCAATATTAACCAAGGCAATGGATTTAGAAGCCTTTGACTACTCGCCCAGCGAAAGTGTAGAAGATTAGAGCATTAGGTTGCTCGTAGTCAATAGAACTATAATAGGAGAGATATAAGAAAGTAACTTATAACCACACATATGCAAAACATATAAGGAGAACTGCAATACTAACCATAACCTCTCAGGAGTCTCCCACGGGTGAACACCCATGGGGGCTCCCAACCCTAAGGCAGTAGACACCCCTGTACTTAAACGGTTACAACTTTTGCTCACCAACTTCGATTGGAATAATTTTTAGTAATCTAGAAAGCTAACAACAAGACCTATGACTCATCCAAATATCAAAACAACTGCAAATTTCCTCTTCTAAATATGAGCTCTCAAAGTCAGCTCTTTATGATTTAGGAGGCAGCTGGCGTACCTTCATTCAAACGCTTATAACTTTTGCTCACTAACTCCGATTCCAACAAACTTAGGCTTTTTGGAAAGCTAACAATAAGGGCTAGATTCATTCAAAATTTGAAGGCTAAATTTTGATTTCCGAGTCTACTATACTTGATTGAACGCGGCCCAGCTACTAGGGTGCCGGAGTCTCCCACGGGTGAACACCCGTGGGGGCTTCCAACCGGGTGCCGGAGTCTCTCACGGGTGAACACCCGTAGGGGCTTCCAACTTACGGCAGTAGACACCCCTTTACTTAAACAGCCACAACTTTTACTCACAAGCTTCGATTGGGATAATTTTTAGTAATCTGGAAAGCTAACAACAAGATCTATTATTCATCAAAAGATCAAAAAAATTGCAAATTTCATCTTTTTGATATGCGCTTGCAAAGTCAGCGCTTGTAATTTTAGGGACAATTGAGACACCTTCACTTAAACACTCATAACTTTTGCTCACCAATTCCGATTCTAACAAGCCTAGGCTTTTTTGAAAGCTAACAATAAGGG
Organism: Polytrichum formosum; assembly: GCA_964035585.1. NCBI lineage: Eukaryota > Viridiplantae > Streptophyta > Polytrichopsida > Polytrichales > Polytrichaceae > Polytrichum > Polytrichum formosum. The sequence continues at coordinate 23,769,354 of OZ037938.1, forward strand.
CTAGATTCACTCAAAATTTGAAGGCTAAATTATAATTTCAGAGTCCACTACACTTGATTGAAAGTGGTCTAGCTGATTAGGGGTGTGTTAAAAAAATACACTACCTTCTTTCAAGAGTTCTAACTGTAAAAATTCTATAAGAATTTGAAATGAAGAATTTGAGAGTTTTTTTCTAACTAGAATTGAAGAGGGATTCGTCTTATAAATTGGAAAGAGAGAGAGAAAATTCCTAGCTAAAATTTGAGAGGGCTTCGCCCTTTGAAATGAAAAGAGAGAGAGAATGGAAGGAGAAGGGAGGATTTTTATCACCTTTTAATGAAGGGTTGGACCCCTTCTCCCTTCTGTTCAACCGAAGGGTCCCGTTCTTCGATCAGTGGCAATCAAGCCCCCGGTGGTGAGTGGAAAGAAGCGAACGCCACCTTGCACCTACTTGCCCAAGCCTTTAGGAAGGTTTTTCTATTTCGGTTTGAATTTTCTTTTGGATTGGCAAGGGTGGCAACATACCCCCTTGCTCTAGTTGGCAAGATTCCTTACGCTCGTAGTTGTTACTTCCTTTTCCTTTCTTGGCCGCTTCCGGAATTACTTATTTTTTGTCCGCCGCTTAACTTTTACTTGAATTGGTTGATTCTAACTTAACCTACTTATTTACTAGCCTACTTCCTTAACATTTCCGATTCGGTAAAAGACATTTCCTTCTTACCCTTTCGGCTTCTAATTTTCTACTTGTCCAAGGTTCTTACCCCGAGGGTAAAACACCTCTAGCTAACCTTGTAGGGTCTTTCTTTCTAACCTACTTCAATCTAAATGGTTTTTTTGGCCAAATTTTCCTATTACTAGTCTAATCATATTACTAAAAATCCTCAATTGCGAGCCAAATTGCCGTTGGGGGCAATTTTAAGGCTCACAAGGGCAGATTGAAATGGAGATATACAATTCAAACTTAAAATTTTGCATTTGCATTACATCTTTCTTTCTCTTGTACATTGCTTTGCAAATTTTTATTTGTTAACATGGCACCCAGGACACGTGTCCAAAGAATGAAAGTTGAGGGTAATGGTTTGTCATCAAGAGAAGCTGAGAAAATTCAAATTGCTACTATTGTTCTTGAGAGGGAGAGTTGGACAATTGATGATTTTACAAAGAATCTTGGTGTGAGAGACTATGGGCTTAATACTTCGAAAGATTTAGGTGTAGATGTAGGAATTGACAATGATGTAATTATCGCATTTTTTGGACCTCGGGTGACCAAGGGTGGAAGCTGGATTCAAACTACTTGTCACAGGAGGATATTTGCGATTGTAAAAGGCAGAGTGAGCTTGTATATGGTCATTTGCCATCAAATGGGTTTCACTTGGCCTCATTTTTACGAGCGTGGCTAGCTGAGAAGAACAACCACAAAGTTAATTGGCCCAAGTTTGTCTATGATGCTACCAGACGCCAGGTGACTCTAAAGAAGAATGTGGAGAACAAGAAGATGAAAATTGAGTCTGGTGATGCAACACCATCTTCTTCCAAAAAAAATAGTTTCTTTGATTGGATAGACAATAAGGTATTGATTCTAAACATGCGAACAAGTTTGCTGCTAGGGTGGAAGCATCCTTGGTGGTACCACTAGGAACCACCCAGGAAAATGTTCAGGAAATGGAAGGTGGAAGTCCATTTAATTCTTTTCAAAATTGGAATTTGCATATTTTCAGCTCAAATTTGATCTAGTGACTCAGAGAAAATTTAAATTTAATCCAACAGTCTAAAGGCCAAAAAATGATAAATTTGAGTTATCATTAAGGAAGTAAGAACGTTTGGCATGATGGTTTCCTATGCCGTTCCTGTAATTCCTGATAGTATGACAAGGAGGGCACTTTGCAGCCTCACCTTGTTTTTTCCTTACAATTGACCACTGAAAATGCCCAGAAGTACCTTTGGGATTAGAATAAATACAAAAAACAGTCAATGTAGGTGTCTTTAATGGTGTTGTAAGGTCGAGAGGGGTCACAACTGGCGAAGTTTGACACCTGATTCATCGAACACTAGACCAAGTAAGTTACTCCCCCATTATGTACACAACCCCCTCATTCTAATTAAGCTAGTGACATGGATGATCTCTCCTATTCCTCACTTGTTGTTAATTTTGGACACTTGCTTTTGAGACAACATGGGCATTTCTAGTCCGCAACACTTGATTCTAGTTTTGGCACTTACTACTATATTGTGTCAATTTCCTATAATATGCTTCACTTGGTTTTAGTCGCTAGCACTTGCTACTATATTGTGTCAATTTTTTGTAGTATGTAGCACTTGGTTTTAGTCGCCTCACTTGCTAATACTCAATTACACTTTGCCGCTTTCATTTCTACTTGCCTATTGCACAAGCACTAGCAATCACTTACTTGCACTTTGGATTCCATGATGCAACTAGGATTTATTGAAACCCACTAGAGCCACTATAATGCTACTTGCAGTTCTTCCGAGGCATTTTCAGCTGTGTTGTACAACTTGTTGGTGGAAGTGGAACTTTCTCTGTCACTTTCCATCACACTAGTGTAAACATGTCTTAAATGGTTACTTTTTTTGACTAGCCCACTTCTCCTAGGATATGATACACAAAGTTAGTATGCAATGGTTAGCAAGTTCAAATCGAGGCCATAGCCCGTTTCCTCATAATCTTTGGAGTTCATATGAATATCTTCAAGAGAAATAACTAGATTAGTGTCACCTATTGCTCAGTAAATGTTTGATTATTAGTAGTTTGTTAAGTGTTGATTTTCTTTCACATTTTTTGGCAGGGTACAACAGTGACGATGTAATAGCGATTGAGGATGCAATGGAACCCGAAGATGCAGTTGATGGGAGTCAGGGTCATGCACTCTTTGGAGTAGGGTCAGTTGTTAGGGATGCACCCATTTTGCAGTTGCAGGATACCCAAATCTCAATTACAAGCCCAAAAGTTGTTGCAAGTTTGATTAAAAAACATCCAGATTCAGGAACACATGTGGTACTGCCTTCCAACGAACATCAACTATCATTCACTGGTATCTTGAATCCAATTCATGCTGCAAATGCCAAACTGAGCATCCAAGCAAACTGCACAAAGTCCCAGTCATGCCCATCAGTGCTTCCAATTAATGACACTGGAATCAATTGTACTGCACCAATTAGTCTTGCATTTGTTGTAATGGGAGAACGACCTTATGAAGGAGGGGAGAACATCACAAAGACACATTTGTCTAACGAGGAAGTCAAACTTTGGTTAGCCAAGGGTCAATATGCTCCACCAACTCAAAAAAACATCTGCTGCAGCTGACAAAAAACGTGGCAGGCCTACTGGTTCCACAAAGAAAATGCCTAACTCCAGGGTCAACGACGCTACCGTGTGAGCGGTGGGACGCGAGCGGTGAGCGGTGAGCAGAAAATCTGCTCACGGTGAGCAGAAAAAGTCAACGCTTTCCAATTATAATAATAAAATTTCCAAATTTAGAAAATATAAATAGAAAAAATTGTGGGACCTCTTTTTTTAGTAAAAATGATGGACCTATTTCCGTGCAAATTTTGAGGGCTTTCAGGACAGAGACTTGGTTTTAGGGTACCTTTCAGAGAGACTAATTGACATGATTTACTTAAACCAGGGAACTTTTGACTGTCCATATTATGGTGAGAGCTGGTTAATCATAGGCTATGGTCACAACGTAAGAGAAAATTCTAAGTCAAAAATTTCAAGCATTCAAGCATTCAAGCAAAGTAGCAAAACTCGTACCATTCAATAACATCTAAAACTACTGTTGGAAGGAGAGACCCAAAAATATTTAGAAACCTTTATACATATTTAAAAACGAATACAATTCACATCATGTAGATAATGATAGGTCTGATATATCAGCGATATTTTCGGAAACGTGCACTCATACTATAGTATACTCAACGCAATAATACTTAGCGACAACTTATAAATAAGGGGGGGCAGCCTAGCTCCTATAGATATCCACGCTAAGGTCCCACATGCTTCATGATGCCACTTTCGAGGAGGTGCTTCACTTCATTGAAACTAAGGCTCGGAGCATGGATGAAAGTGTCTTGGTATTGATCCAAGTTGCAGGTCACACGGAAGATGAAGTACAAGTGCTTGCAGTTCACCCAAGGGCGCCGCTTCCCAAGTGCTCTTGCTGACATCTCCACGAAATCTGGGCACGTGCACGACGGGAAGGTGTTGATAGTGATACGGTACTCTTCAACCTTAGCCTTCTTTCGGGATTGGAACAGAATGATGCACTCGATCCCTAGGTGAGGTATCATTGTGACGGAGGTGATTTGACCGTCGACGTTGAGGGTTGACTCCCATTTGTTGCGTTGTTGGATGCATGGTCCATTGTTACTGCGCCAGATCTTTTTTCCAAACCTCAGCGTAGGGTATTGATCGGCTTGGGCCGGGGTAGGGAGTTCGGCCATGGATGAAGCAACATTGGAGGAGTCGCCGAAGAGTCTTCTGGGTGACACATTTTGACGCTGCTGAAGTTGGAATCCCCCTTCTTCAAGGGCCAAAACCTCCTGGAGAGTGAGGTTTGTCCCAATGAGGACAGGCCAGACGTCCGAGACATCCGGACGGTGCTGCATCCACTTCCTCCTAGTGCCTTTGACACATCTCTCAATGTCGTCGTTGCAGAAGGAGAACTGTGTCAAGAATTCCTTGTTCTTCTTGTAGTCGCGCATGTAGCCGGTGTACGTAGGAGCTGGAGTACTTTTACCATGCCGAACGATCTTCTGGGTGCACTTGGTCTTTGTGCGAGCTTGCATGGCGAAGCAGGCCTTGGCGGAAGTCTTGGGCAGTCTAGAAATGTGCCACTTGGAGATATCGCAGTGGGTCTCCTGAATGTTATTGACGTGGGTGACCCGTTGTGGAATCGATTTCTTAGGAGATTGTGTGAGGGGCAGGTATGATGGTGTGGCAAAATCAGTGCGTGCCTTGGTTGACCTAGTGCTCACTCATGGATGAGAGAAGCTGACCTTGTCGGGTCTATGTGAATCTTGATTAGAACCAGGGGGCATATCAAGTTTGCGCTTGGTGGTGCCAAAGACCTCCTCTCCTTCGAGTTGGGGTTTGCAGGTGCACCAATGCTCTGCTCCAGGCATGTGCTCGAGGGCTGCAACAATTCTCTTGGCGTCACCGGATCGTTGTGCAGCACGAAGGCGGAGTTCTTCTTTTCCTGGGCCAGTGCCAGACCGTTCACCCTTCAAGTAGGCGTACCCGACATACCCCCCCTCCTTGCCTCAAATCACAAATCACGCCCCACCCTTACAAGCCTCACCCTTCAAAGAATTAAGCTATATGGCCTTAAATCAGACCAATTATAAGCCTGCCCCAATCTTAGAAATCAAAAAATAAAGCTATATGGCCTCTTTTCAGACCCCTTACAAACATGCCAGAATCCAACAAATTACAAAATGTAAACATATGTGAGGTCCCGAGTTGAGAACCTAAGGGCCTGTCGGATCCGACATACCCCCCCCCCTTGCCCCAAATCACAAATCACACCCCTTACAAGCCTGCCCCAATCTTAGAAATCAGAGATTAAAGCTATATGGCCTCTTTTCAGACCCCTTACAAGCATGCCCCTTCATAGAATTCTCAAATAATTAAGCTATATGGTCTCAAATCAGGACCCCTTATAAGCCTACCCCAATCTTAGAAAATAAAAAATAAAGCTATATGGCTTATTTTCAGACCCCTTAAAGGCACTCCCAAAACCCGAAAATCAAAAATCTAAACCTACATGGCCTCAAATCATACCCCCAACAAGCATACCCCTTACGAGAATGTTTAAAAAGCTAAAGCTACACAACCTCAAATCAGACCCCTTACAAGCCTGCCCCAATCTTAGAATTCAAAAATTAAAGCTATGTGGCCTCTTTTCAGACCCCTTACAAGCATGCCCCTTCAGAGAATTCTCAAATAATTTAGCTATATGGCCTGAAATCAGAACCCCTTATAAGCCTGCACCAATCTTAAAAATCAAAAACTAAAGATATATGGCCTCAAATCAGACCCCTTAAGAGCATGCCCGAATCCAACAAATTACAAAATGTAAACATATGTGAGGACCCGAGTACTGAAACTAAGGTTCTGTCGGATCCGACAAACCCCCCCCCCCTTGCCTCAAATCTCAAATCACACCCCTTACAAGACTCACCCTTCAAAGAATTCCCAAATATTAAAGATATATGGCCTCAAATCAGACCACTTATAACCCTGCCCCAATCTTAGAAAACAAAAATTAAAGCTATGTGGCCTCTTTTCAGGCCCCTTACAATCATGCTGAAAACAGATATATCTGCTGAAACAGAGGAGAAGCAGTCAAAAGACTTGCAAACATGAAAGCAGTCAAATCAGACCCCTAACAAGCATACTCCACTCCGAGAATTCTCAAAAATTAAAGCTAGATGGCCTCATATCAGGCCCCTCACAAGCATGCCCGAATCTAAAAAATCAAAAATCTAAACCTTCATGGCCTCCAATCAGACCCCTAAGAAGCCTACCCCTTCAAAGAATTCTCAAAAATTGAAGCTATATGGCCTTAAATCAGACCCCTTACAAGAGTGCCCGAATCCCATAAATCAAAAATCAAAGCTATATGGCCTCAAATTGGACCCCTCACAAGCATGCCTCAATCCCAGAAATCACAATCCTAAGCCTACATGGCCCCATATTAGGCCACATAGAGGCTCGGCCAAATCTCAAAAATCACAAAATTATAACAATTGTGAGGTCCCGACATGTGAGCCCAAGGGCCTGTCGGATCCGACATCCCCCCCTTGCCTCAAATCAGACCCCTAACTACCCCTTACAAGCATGCCCCTCTACCAGAATTCAGAAATCTAAACCCACATGGCCGCCAATTAGACCCCTAACAAGCATACCCCACTCCGAGAATTCTCAAAAATTGAAGCTATATGGCCTTAAATCAGACCCATTACAAGAGTGCCCGAATCTCATAAATCAAAAATCAAAGCTATATGGCCTCAAATTGGACCCCTTACAAGCATGCCTCAATCCCACAAATCACAATCCTAAGCCTACATGGCCTCATATTAGGCCCCATAGAGGCACGGCCAAATCTCAAAAATGCACAAAATTATAACAAATGTGAGGTCCCGAGATGTGAGCCCAAGGGCCTATCGGATCCGACACCCCCCCTTGCCTCATATCAGACCCCTAACAAAGCATGCCCCTATCTTAGAAATCAAAAATATAGCTATAAGACCTCTTTTCGGACCCCTAAAAGGTACGCCAAATAGCCAATAATCAGAGAATTAATATATATGTGAGGTCCCGATCTATCAACAAAGGGGCCTGTCGGATCCGACAGTTCCCCTTTGCTTCAAATTAGACCCCTTACTACCATACAATAATCCCAGAATTCGTAGAAATAAACCTCAATGGCCTCACATCAGACCCCTTACTGACACGCCCATATATTAAAAATGCAAAAATTAAAACATTTGTGAGGTCCCGAGCTTTCAACCCAAGGGCATGTCGGATCCGACAGACCCCCCTTCCCCCAACTGAAACCTCTAGCAAGCCTGCCTTAAACTTAGAAATCAAAAAAATAAAGCTTTATGGCATCTTCTCGGACCCCTTAGAAGCATACCCCACGTTCAGAAATCAAAAGTCTACACCTACATGGCCTCACATCAGGACCCTTACAAGGATGCCCCAATCCCAGAAATCACAATCCTAAGCCTATATGGAGACAAATCGGACCCCTCTCAGGCACTCCCCAATCTCAAAAATCTGAAATTTATACCAAATGTGAGGTCCCCAATTCTGGATCAAAGGGCCTGTCGGATCCGACACCCCCCCCCCCTTGCCTCAAATCAAACCTCTAACTACAAGACCCCAATCCTAAAATTCCCAAAATTTCAACCTAAATGGCCTCAAATCAGAGCCTTCATAAGCATACCCCACTACTTGAATTTAGAAATCTAAACCTACATGGCATCTTACTAGGCCCCTCTCAGGCACTCCCCAATCTCAAAAATCTGAAATTTATACCAAATGTGAGGTCCCCAGTTCTGAACCAAAGGGCCTGTCGGATCCGACAGCCCCCCCCCCCCCCCGCGTCACTGAGGCGCTGTGAACGGGCCTTGTGTGGTCGCGGGCATGGTGGATCCGGGCCGTTGATCCACCAAGGCCCATCCAAGGGCCTTAGTGGTCCTAGGTGGCGGGGGGCGGGGGGTGGTGCTTGCCACCAAGGTGGGTGGGGGCGGGGGTGGTGTTTGCCACCAAGGCGGGGTGGGGCCGTGGGCCTCATGTCTATTTTCGGGGAGGCCAGCTTTAGGGTCTTGTCGGGGCTAGGTGGCTAAGCGGGCTCGGTGGCTAGGCGGATTAGGCAGCTAGGTAGGCTTATTTTCTAAGTGACTTGGCCTACTTACTAAATAACTACTTGGTTAGCCTTACTTAATAGGTGGCTAGGCCCACTTACTAAATAACTAGTTGCTTAGGCTTACTTACTAGCCACCTAGTAAGTAAGCCTAAGCAACTAGTTATTTAGTAAGTGGGCCTAGCCACCTATTAAGTAAGCCTAAACAACTAGTTATTTAGTAAGTGGGCCTAGCCACGTAGTAAGTAAGCCTAAGCAACTAGTTATTTAGTAATTGGGCCTAGCCACCTATTAAGTAAGCCTAACCAAATAGTTATTTAGTAAGTAGGCCAAGCCACTTAGAAAATAAGCCTACCTAGCTGCCTAATCCGCCTAGCCACCGAGCCCGCTTAGCCACCTAGCCCCGACAAGACCCTAAAGCTGGCCTCCCCGAAAAAAGACATGAGGCCCACGGCCCCACCCCGCCTTGGTGGCAAACACCACCCCCGCCCCCACCGACCTTGGTGGCAAGCACCACCCCCCGCCCCCCGCCACCTAGGACCACTAAGGCCCTTGGATGGGCCTTGGTGGATCAACGGCCCGGATCCACCATGCCCGCGACCACACAAGGCCCGTTCACAGCGCCTTAGTGACGCGGGGGGGGGGGGGGGTCTGTCGGATCCGACAGGCCCTTTGGTTCAGAACTGGGGACCTCACATTTGGTATAAATTTCATATTTTTGAGATTGGCGAGTGCCTCAGAGGGGCCTAGTAAGATGCCATGTAGGTTTAGATTTCTGAATTCAAGTAGTGGGGTATGCTTATGAAGGCTCTGCTTTGAGGCCATTTAGGTTGAAATTTTGGGAGTTTTGGGATTGGGGTCTTGTAGGTAGAGGTCTGATTTGAGGCAAGGGGGGTTGTCGGATCCGACAGGCCCTTTGGTTCAGAACAAGGGACCTCACATTTGGTATAAATTTCAGAATTTTGAGATTCGGGAGGCTCTGCTTTGAGGCCATTTAGGTTGAAATTTTGGGAGTTTTGGGATTGGGGTCTTGTAGGTAGAGGTCTGATTTGAGGCAAGGGGGGGGGGTGTCGGATCCGACAGGCCCTTTGATCCAGAATTGGGGACCTCACATTTGGTATAAATTTCAGAATTTTGAGATTCGGGAGGCTCTGCTTTGAGGCCATTTAGGTTGAAATTTTGGGAGTTTTGGGATTGGGGTCTTGTAGGTAGAGGTCTGATTTGAGGCAAGGGGGGGTTGTCGGATCCGACAGGCCCTTTGGTTCAGAACTGGGGACCTCACATTTGGTATAAATTTCATATTTTTGAGATTCGGGAGGCTCTGCTTTGAGGCCATTTAGGTTGAAATTTTGGGAGTTTTGGGATTGGGGTCTTGTAGGTAGAGGTCTGATTTGAGGCAAGGGGGGGTTGTCGGATCCGACAGGCCCTTTGGTTCAGAACTGGGGACCTCACATTTGGTATAAATTTCATAATTTTGAGATTCGGGAGGCTCTGCTTTGAGGCCATTTAGGTTGAAATTTTGGGAGTTTTGGGATTGGGGTCTTGTAGGTAGAGGTCTGATTTGAGGCAAGGGGGGGTTGTCGGATCCGACAGGCCCTTTGGTTCAGAACTGGGGACCTCACATTTGGTATAAATTTCATAATTTTGAGATTCGGGAGGCTCTGCTTTGAGGCCATTTAGGTTGAAAATTTGGGAGTTTTGGGATTGGGGTCTTGTAGGTAGAGGTCTGATTTGAGGCAAGGGGGGGTTGTCGGATCCGACAGGCCCTTTGGTTCAGAACTGGGGACCTCACATTTGGTATAAATTTCATATTTTTGAGATTTGGGAGGCTCTGCTTTGAGGCCATTTAGGTTGAAATTTTGGGAGTTTTGGGATTGGGGTCTTGTAGGTAGAGGTCTGATTTGAGGCAAGGGGGGGTTGTCGGATCCGACAGGCCCTTTGGTTCAGAACTGGGGACCTCACATTTGGTATAAATTTCATATTTTTGAGATTCGGGAGGCTCTGCTTTGAGGCCATTTAGGTTGAAATTTTGGGAGTTTTGGGATTGGGGTCTTGTAGGTAGAGGTCTGATTTGAGGCAAGGGCGGGTTGTCGGATCCGACAGGCCCTTTGGTTCAGAACTGGGGACCTCACATTTGGTATAAATTTCATAATTTTGAGATTCGGGAGGCTCTGCTTTGAGGCCATTTAGGTTGAAAATTTGGGAGTTTTGGGATTGGGGTCTTGTAGGTAGAGGTCTGATTTGAGGCAAGGGGGGGTTGTCGGATCCGACAGGCCCTTTGGTTCAGAACTGGGGACCTCACATTTGGTATAAATTTCATAATTTTGAGATTCGGGAGGCTCTGCTTTGAGGCCATTTAGGTTGAAATTTTGGGAGTTTTGGGATTGGGGTCTTGTAGGTAGAGGTCTGATTTGAGGCAAGGGGGGGTTGTCGGATCCGACAGGCCCTTTGGTTCAGAACTGGGGACCTCACATTTGGTATAAATTTGTGATTTTTGAGATTTGGCCGACCCTCTATGTGGCCTAATATGGGGCCATGTAGGCTTAGGATTGTGATTTGTGGGATTGAGGCATGCTTGTAAGGGGTCCAATTTGAGGCAATATAGCTTGTATTCTTGATTTATGAGATTCGGGCACTCTTGTAATGGGTCTGATTTAAGGCCATATAGCTTCAATTTTTGAGAATTCTCGGAGTGGGGTATGCTTGTTAGGGGTCTAATTGGCGGCCATGTAGGTTTAGATTTCTGAATTCTGGTAGAGGGGCATGCTTGTAAGGGGTAGTTAGGGGTCTGATTTGAGGCAAGGGGGGGGATGTCGGATCCGACAGGCCCTTGGGCTCACATGTCGGGACCTCACAATTGTTATAATTTTGTGATTTTTGAGATTTGGCCGAGCCTCTATGTGGCTTAATATGGGGCCATGTAGGCTTAGGATTGTGATTTCTGGGATTGAGGCATGCTTGTGAGGGTCCAATTTGAGGCCATATAGCTTTGATTTTTGATTTATGGGATTCGGGCACTCTTGTAAGGGGTCTGATTTAAGGCCATATAGCTTCAATTTTTGAGAATTCTCTGAAGGGGCAGGCTTCTTAGGGGTCTGATTGGAGGCCATGAAGGTTTAGATTTTTTATTTTTTAGATTCGGGCATGCTTGTGAGGGGCCTGATATAAGGCCATCTAGCTTTAATTTTTGAGAATTCTCGGAGTGGAGTATGCTTGTTAGGGGTCTGATTTGACTGCTTTCATGTTTGCAAGTCTTTTGACTGCTTCTCCTCTGTTTCAGCAGATATATCTGTTTTCAGCATGATTGTAAGGGGTCTGAAAAGAGGCCACATAGCTTTATTTTTTGTTTTCTAAGATTGGGGCAGGGTTATAAGTGGTCTGATTTGAGGCCATATATCTTTAATATTTGGGAATTCTTTGAAGGGTGAGTCTTGTAAGGGGTGTGATTTGAGATTTGAGGCAAGGGGGGGGGGGTTTGTCGGATCCGACAGAACCTTAGTTTCAGTACTCGGGTCCTCACATATGTTTACATTTTGTAATTTGTTGGATTCGGGCATGCTCTTAAGGGGTCTGATTTGAGGCCATATATCTTTAGTTTTTGATTTTTAAGATTGGTGCAGGCTTATAAGGGGTTCTGATTTCAGGCCATATAGCTAAATTATTTGAGAATTCTCTGAAGGGGCATGCTTGTAAGGGGTCTGAAAAGAGGCCACATAGCTTTAATTTTTGAATTCTAAGATTGGGGCAGGCTTGTAAGGGGTCTGATTTGAGGTTGTGTAGCTTTAGCTTTTTAAACATTCTCGTAAGGGGTATGCTTGTTGGGGGTATGATTTGAGGCCATGTAGGTTTAGATTTTTGATTTTCGGGTTTTGGGAGTGCCTTTAAGGGGTCTGAAAATAAGCCATATAGCTTTATTTTTTATTTTCTAAGATTGGGGTAGGCTTATAAGGGGTCCTGATTTGAGACCATATAGCTTAATTATTTGAGAATTCTCTGAAGGGGCATGCTTGTAAGGGGTCTGAAAAGAGGCCATATAGCTTTAATCTCTGATTTCTAAGATTGGGGCAGGCTTGTAAGGGGTGTGATTTGTGATTTGGGGCAAGGGGGGGGGGTATGTCGGATCCGACAGGACCTTAGTTTCAGTTCTCGGGTCCTCACATATGTTTGAGCGTGCCTGTAAGGGGTCTGAAAAGAGGCCATATAGCTTCAATTTTTGTGAAATCTGATTTGGCCTCGAATTTGTTCACAGCTAGAGGATGTTGCGGTCAAGGAGTTACCCGATATACTTACTGCATTGGGTGGGCTTGATGGAGACGTGGAAGTTGATTCGTTGCCGGATTACTTGGAGAAGTGGCGAATCTGCCTTTGGAATTTTGCGGATGAGATCCTGCATGACGATGGAGCTCTCCTCCTCTTTCATCCAGATGACAATGGTGACTTCAAGGAGAGCATTCAAGACCACTTCGCTGCTTTTGCCTTCACCATCTTTAAGGAGTGGTTGGGAGTCAACCGTCTTCGCCTTCATTCAGCTAAACATGTGGACAAGACCACTAACCTCTTCCAAATTGTGCTACTTGTTCGTGCCACGAAAACAATTGGATCCGACCTTGATAAGCGGCCCCGACACTCGTCATTTCGCCTTTGCGATGCCAATGAGCTCAAGGCTCTTGGCATTGAGTTGGACATGGATGATGCCATTATGAATTATACCACAACCCCTCTCATGGATGGCTCCAAAGCTTGGCGTGGTCCCCGTGAGAAAGATATTTCTTTCATGTCCTCCTTGATCATGGCAATTACTGACATTGGGCAGGTCGTGGTTGACGTTAATGCAGGCGTTGGTATGTCCTACTTCACTTGCCATCATATCTTGTTTTCATTTTCTACCTTTGCTTTTATTTATGTTTGCTAACCATTCCTCTGCAACAGGGACTTCTGTCCATGCATGCAGGCAACTTGGGCGCCATATCGTTGCTCTCGAGGAGGACGAGGACATCTTCAACCGTGTCCTTAAGCCACTTCAGAGTGTTAAGCATCCGGTGAAGGCTCCATCCATTGTTGTTGCTTCCACGCAGGCTTCACAAGGCACGCAGAAGAGGCCGCCGGCCTTGAAGCGATCGAGGCCAGAGTCCTCGCAGTAAGTGAGTATGATGACCTTCTAAGTTGCTTCTTTTCCTTGTCCACTCAGCTTTTACACTTTCCATCCTCTTTCTTACAATTTTCATGCTTGTTTTCAGACTTGGCCTTGGAGCAGATGTGTTTGGTACGCCTACCAAGGGATTCACTTTGCCAATCTATGCCCATGATATGGCGATGGTACTAGCGGCACAACCTTCTCCTAGCAAAGCTAGTACCCCGTCTCCACGTTATGACCCCCGTGCCTTAGACTTCTTCGAGCTTCTTGCAGAGGTGGATAATGAATGCCATACCTTAGATTCCACTTCAGATGAGGGCGGCCATGAGGGGAGTATCTTTGGAAGTAGGGAATCTAGTAGTGACAACCTCATTGTTGATTGATTTTTGGTTTGATTGATTGGTATTTGGATTTATAAAGTGTGGTGTGGTTTTTAATATTCCAATTGTCTTGTTGAATGCATCTTGTCGTTGTTCTCAAATAACACTACACTTTTGTGGTCGTCAACTAGTAGACAATCTAAAGACAAGTAGCCAAACCAAATACACCTAACATTTTGATTTCTCAAGCATATCCTACCCACAAGAAAGAGGCCTTGGATCCCAGGCCTCTTTCCAAACCTCCTCCTCATGCTAGAACATACAAGAAATGGCCAAATGCAAAAACAAGTAGCCAACTCAAATATACATAACATTTTGATTTCTCAAGCATATCCTACCCACAAAAAAGAGGCCTCGGATCCGAGGCCTCTTTCCAAACCTCCTCCTCATGCTAGAACATACAAGAAATGGCCAAATGCAAAGACAAGTAGCCAACTCAAATATACATAACATTTTGATTTTCAAGCATAAGCTACCCACAACTAAGAGGCCTCGGATTCGAGGCCTCTTCCCATAGGTCCACCACCTTCTCAACCACACTGAATTTTCCCACGGCCATAGGGACTCGTTGGTAATTTTAAGAAACTTTTGGTCCTAAAAATTAGGCACTCCATAAATATCGGCCTCATAACTCCAAAATTAAACTTGAAATATGTGCAAAATCCACGGTCATAGGGGTCCTAACTTTCGTTAAATGGAGTTTTAAATTTTGATTTTCTGCTCACGAGATCTGCTCACCGCTCACCGCTCACCGCTCACATCGTAGCATTCCTGATTCCAGGGTTGGTGGTTTAGAGAGAGGGATGCAAATGCTAGAGGAGTGTGCCAAGGGTATACTGGGACGGACTATAACAAGAGGGTGAGAGTAATCTTTGAGTCGTTTCTTTGAATAATCTTTGAGTTGTTTCTTTGAGTAATGTTTGAGTCCATTGTTGGGTGCAAGCATAGTAAAGTGGACCAAAAAAGTGCTCCGGTATATGAAAGCCATGATTTTCTTGGTCAAACGCCTATAAGTAGTAGCAAAATGTTGTTTAAAATAGATTATTTTTCATGATGACCTCTATTGTTAAGTTAGGTACTCAAATATAGAATATCAATATGAGATCTTCAAAACCTATCATCAAAAGTGACGCGTAAAAGCAACTGACTAAATATAGTTTTGAACGTAAATTTCATGACCTTAAATATTTTGAACTTGGAATTTCTTTTCATATTCCTTGAATTCATTATAAACTTGAGGTCATCGTAATTGTTTTTTCAAAAATTCATCAATTTAATGTAATGTAATTGTATTTTAAACAAGTTTTTGACAATTATCTTTTCAATGACACCCACTTGCTCCACCACTTGCACTGTCTTCTAAAATACATATACGTTGTTTGAAATTGTTTTTTGTGAACATAAATTGCTTGGCTTTGTAGATTCATATGTTTTCTAAATGTTTATGAATTTCTATTTCATAAAATTCAAAGTTAGTATATAGTTTTGGATCACTTTCACTTAAACCTGAGCAAGGATCAAGAGTTGTCCACTTTACCGTGCTTCCACCCTGTTGGAAAACATATGTTATTCTTTAACTTACAGTTTATTGTGATTTCTTCATGTACAGCACCTCCAAGAGGACGTGACAATGAAGTATTAGGAGACTAGATATGTTGTTTTTATCATTGCCTATAGCAACATCAAGTGTAATGATTCATTATGAAAGTGAACAACGAAAAATTTGTGGCATGTTACGTTGAGTTTTGTCATGTCGAAACTGCTAGGAGTCTTGTGTGTGCCAATCGAAATGTTCACTAACATGAAGAATGACTTGAGTTGAATTGTTGAAGTTTAGTTTGAGGTTATTAGCTTGCATACGCAAAGGATATGTAGGTGAATACTCTGGCACATGATCACATGGTTGTCTAGTAATTCTTGTGCATCAAATTGAAGGTTTTGGTTTGCTGCTGCAAGTCTCTGAATAAGTTTAGTCATGGTGGAATTGCTACAAGCTAAGTCTTCTTTGTGTGGATTGGAGGTCGCTAGATGTGATCACTTGAGAGGGGAAGGTTTTAGGCCTTTGAGTGTTAGAATCAAGTTCCTAGCATTGAAGACTTGCACATAGTAATGTTGTTGCAGTAGTACTGGCCACTACTTATAATTTGTTCATGAGTTCCTATCTAAAGCTTTGATCAAGACTCACCTACAAATCCATTAGTAGAGCCGCAATGTAACCATTTGGATAATGTCTAGCAACCTAAGATATTTTGGCCTGGATGCACTAGATACCATGTGACAAGTAGGTCGACTTTTCATTCTTATGGTGAAAGTTTGTGGTTTTAGGGTTGTCTGTGCACTCAGTAGGTGAGTTTTCGTGGTGTTTGTAAGTGTGGATTACCAAAATTGCCTGGATGTGAGTTGAGAGGAAATTTAAATCATATTGCTAAAAGTGATAGATTTTTATTCCTCATGTAATTTGTCAACTCACTTGTTCATGCATTTCGGGGCATTTTGGGGACCTTTAACTATGGTACACTTGAGGACTACCAGGGATGTGCAAATGGACGTGACGCGGCCTTTTTGCGTCAAGTCACGTCACGTCAGGGCGTGACGCGCACTGACGTGGTAAAAAAAAGTTACTGTACCAATTTTTTGTAACTTTTTTTTTTACTTTTTTGGACGACTGCTCTAGTCGACTGCTACGAGCAGTCGACTTCAGAAAACAAAAATTAAAAAAATATATTAAAAAATCTGAACCGTTAGATCCTCTTGGATTGAAGATCTAACGGTCCATGATTTTTTTTAGAATTTTTTGATTTTTTTTTTTTAGGTTTTCCTTGAAGTCGACTGCTAATAGCAGTCGACTGGTCTTGGTCGACTGCAAAAGTAATTTTTTTGCAGTCGACTGCTAAGTCGACTGCTATTAGCAGTCGACTTAGCAAACGACTGCAAATAGCAGTCGACCTAGCAGTCGACTGCAAAAAAACATTAAATTAAAAAATTCCAAAAAAAATTCTGGACCGTCAGATCTTCTTTTCAAGAAGATCTGACGGTCCAGAATTTTTTTTAATTTTTTTGCAGTCGACTGCTAAGTCGACTGCAAATAGCAGTCGAATTAGCAATCGACTGCCAGAAAAAATTAAAAAATTCCAAAAAAAATTCTGGACCGTCAGATCTTCTTGGCAAGAAGATCTGACGGTCCAGAATTTTTTTTGGAATTTTTTTAATTTTGTTTTTTGCTGTCGACTGCTAGGTCGACTGCTATTTGCAGTCGACTTAGCAGTCGACTGCTAGGTCGACTGCTATCTGCAGTCGACTTAGCAGTCAACTAGGGGGTTGACCAGGGGGTTGACCGCGTCAGTTTACCCCTGGGGTAACTGCCAGATTTACCCCCCCGCGGACGTGACGTTTTCAGGTCTGCCGTCACGTCGCTGTCACAGGACGTGACGCGACGTGACGTGTAATCCCTGAGGACTACAACTAACTTTGGGTTGCTCTTGCCTAGGACATGAACATTGTGCAGGAAGATGGTGCATGACACAAATGCCTAGTGACCAATGTAAGAAACTCTTTTAGGTGAGTTGAAGGATATCATTGCATTTAGGGGACTTCTAAGTTATATTACAAAGGATTAAATAATCAGCATTCACTACAAAAGTACCATACATATGTGGATTGCAATCCAGTTACAAAGGAAACATCTAATGTTCAAACTAAAATCCACACAATACATTATGTTAATCACTCATTGAATTTTCATTGCAGCCTTCTGTCAGCTACATTCATTCCATTCCAGTTCTTCACCCGTCCATACACATGATCGAAGACAAAATAAAAATCTACCAAGAAACAATTAAATTCTCCACACCGGTCTCTTAGAAGTCCACCAACAACCAGCAAACCTTTTCAACCCAAATACAATGGCAGTGACTCTGCCACTGAGACATGTTGCCATCTCGTGCAAAACATCATCAACATTACAAGAATCCACAAGAACTACCAAAATTGTTTTCAAAGTGCAACTAAATCATAGAAGTAGTGAGGACATCACATGCTACAACAATCACTACATCTTCAAGACATGCAAGAAATCTTTTTGAAATGGGAAGTTAGAATATATCGTAAGATAACATTCGTGCACCTGAGCCTCCTGAGTTGGATCTTTACAAAGAATGCATTGTAGAGAGCATGTGCACAACCGCAATCTACAACGAAATGAGAGAATACTATTCACTGAACCACATCCTAGATCAATAACAACGCTATTGGTGCAGAGGAAAATGTCTTCATGAGGGGTTCAACATGACAAACCATACCCAATAGATCTCTCAAAGGGCAACACCAGGCATTGCCTCCAAATTCTCCTTCACCTACAACCAGTAAACATGTAGCAAAATTTAAAGAAATTAGTGTAATCGTTTATGAAACTAGAGGTTTAAGATAAAATACAAGCATACTAGAAACTTAGTTAATCAATTACACTCTTGAATAAGCAACCGGAACTTGTAGAAATTGAAAGTAGGACATGTCAAATTGAAAGAAGATCATCACCTCAATTCACGTATGCTTGTACTGCCACACCAATTATATTATGAGATGATGTTGCTCCTGCAATCGAGAGCATTCAACACCACATTCTTGACTTCTGATGACATGCCATATCTTTGAAGGCCCTTCTTGGCGTATGTTGGTAGCATCAGAAAATCAGAACATATTACGTGGTGCGAACAAGCATAAGCTGGTCTATCTTTGAGAATTTCATACATCACATTTGGGCCCCTTTGTCGACCGGATATTCTTGAATAGTAGAATCCTCTTACTAGCATATCACCTTTAGACCATGTATTCCCCCAATCGTCAACAAAGGTTTTAGGATTACTATAAACTACTTTATCACATAGAATAACAAAAAAATGGTCCTCTTTTTCAACACCATCGCACATTACAGCGACATTAAATCCGACTTCTACTTTACTTGCCTCCTTCTCAAGGTCAATATCATCATCATCATTCTCTGCAGCTTCCAGTATATTATCTTCGTTTTGTAAATCAACTTCCTCTCGAAGACAATCCTCTTCAATATGTTCAACAAGTCTTTATGAAACAACATCGACAATTGAGGCAGCATGGCATGGGGCATTCATTGCAACTTGTCGAACCTACCAACGTACGTTGACATGATTTCATGAGTTCATGAACAAGATAGTAAGAAATTGACTCATGGGCCCACTTAATGAAGAATTTGGAGCCTTAAAGAAATAAAGTAATGACTTGGAATATTATAGTATAATACTTGTGTTAAGGCCTTGGGTGACAGTGTCACCAACTTCCAGTCCTTCACATGTGATGTTTGAAGGCAGAATTCATTATTATCATCCATGCATTCTTTGTAGAAGCAAGCGAGATGTCTAACCTTCAAAAGACTGATGTCCCGATGTGAAACAAATACAACAGAATGTAATGATCGAACACCTTCAAAGTAACTGCAATCATATTTGTGCCAGCGGTCAACACTTTCTATCAGGTGGAAGAACCACACAACATCTCTTCTTGCAATCCTGTAATCTTTGAGCCCACTGCGTACAGCTACTTCGTTAGTTTGTCTACCCTTGCAAAATGCTACTACATCTAAGGCATTCAGGAGTTTAAAAGTTTACATCTTCATTTGTTCCTTTCGAATTGATTGTTTCAAGATAGCCCCTGCACCATCGTACACCCCTTTTCCATGTCCTGATCCAAAAAAAAACCAGACCGTTTGGCAACCATTTGGAAGTACTAAATCCTCCCTGGTTCGTAGTTGATACATGTTACAGTTTGAAAGAGTTTCAGTAAGCTAATGAATTTGTAATTGATTCCTACATTTATCAAATATATAGCAATAAAAATAATTGTGCCATGACTGAAGGAAAAATAACAATAATAAACTAAAGTATACTCACATAGCAACTTGATACATTGTTTTCCTGGACTTAAATTGCGCACCACAACCGTCACTCCACACAATATGTTGGTCGTACACCAAACCACAGTCTCGAAGATTTCTCTAGTGCAAGTCAAAACAGTGTCGTACATCATGATTCATATCATCATATATGTAGTAATGATACTCTGTGATAAGCTTACTTGTACCAGAATCAAAATTTTGGATGTATTATTGATTCCACCGGTAGAAAACATGCACTAAGATTGTTAGTTGAACCGAAGAAAAATGCATCTCTTGAATTTCGTTCCATTCTGCGAACGAATAATTCTCGGCAAAATCAACAACTGATAGTACCGAGGAAGGTGGGAATGTAGCCAGGCAGACCCGGTATTGCTCAGCTTCCCACTAAGCGACAAAATTATGTGTGATAAACTTGGTCAGTCGAGGCCTAAGGTACCTTAGGAACTGTCTAGCTAGGGTATATTTGTACTTTAATCGAAGAACTAAGTATTCTTTCCCTGCCTTTGTCTTACCACCTTTCACTTTTTGGTAACAATTCCATTGCATCAAGCTCTCGCTATTTCCACTAAACTCTGAAGGATAATTAATTAGCATATCAACGCCACATTGACCACACTGTCCCATGAGATAATCCAATTTGTGCTATCCATCTTCCTGCATAGGGCAGAGTATCGACATCCACATATTTGTCAATCCTCCAAAATGTGTTGTATGAGCTGCACAAACTCCATGTACCCCACCTTCGCAGACATCACAAGTACATGCACAAATAACACCATGCATACCTTTTGCTGTTGATCTCATATTATTCCAACCGTGAAGTAGCTCCAAAATCTCGACATGCTGCTTGCAGGCACAAGTGTTTCTTTCTTTTAACCTTCTCACATAATATGGTTTGAGGAGCTCAAAAGCTCTCAATCCAACTTTCACAGATGGATGGTGCGCTTTGAACCGAACGTAGAAGTCCAACTGCAAATGCAAATGAATGTGAGAATACGACATAGTAAGTATGTTTGTGGTCTACAACACATGATAGGACTTGAATACGCTAACAAGTGACCCCAACACTTACTTAGAAGGAGATTCACTATGTCACTATACGCAAAATGCGTAAGTACAATTTCCTAAAGAAGACGTTCAGTATGAAGTGAAAGCGAATATGTCACTTGATATCAAAGAGCATGGTGTAGCTAGTGTTAGCGTAATCCAGCAAGTGATTGTGCGCATGTGCAAGTGCTAAAAAAAATTGACTACAAGTTTTTGAAATGGAAAGTGAGTAAGTCATTCATAAAGTGCAAGTGCAACGTCTCAAGTACAAGTAGTGGAGTGAAAAAGAATGGCTGAAATTGATAGCAATATTATGTCTAGCATGAGATAGATTTATTCATTCCGCAAGTGGAAACAAATAAATGCACATGGTGGCCCCACTTTAGAAGAATACACGTTCACAAGGGTTCAAGTAGAAGTCCAACAAGAGGGTAAAAGAGGAACTAATCAGGAATTGCAGCTATGAATATTTTTATCCAAGAATTGTAAATCAAATTAGTCATTTTCCAAGTTCTTAATGAGATAATTGCAATTGAAAATTATAAAAATTTAGGGTGTAACCTGAGATTCTTGAAGATAATGCTTTGGATGCTCATTGAATTGCCACGGTCTTGTTCTTTGGTATAGAATGTCCTTTGATATAAGGGAGTTGTCGTTGCTATATCCCAAAAATTCACAATCTTCTGTCGACCATCTTCACTAACACGGTCACTTCTGCTCTTTCTGGGCATTCCACCCCAAAATTTCTCACCAACGTCATCAATATATGCCCTTCGAACTATGGCTTTCCTCAAAGTATGTCTTGTTGCTCTTAAGGTGCGTGCCAAGAACAATTGACTAGGACCATCAGTAGGGGACACAACTGCTGATAGCAATGCATTTATGTAGATGGAATTTTCAGTGGACTTGTTGGCCACCATTTGGCTATAGGCTTGTTGGACACTATTCACAAGCTTTAGTTTTTCTTCGGTTGCTTTAGTTTCCTTCATAAATTTGGGAAGCAATCCTATAATTCGTGAGTCTTCCGTAAACCGCCTGAGCACATCCTTCCTCTCACCGACTGTAAGCCCATTGGACGGGGAGTTTAGTTGATGCATGAGCTCCTCTACAACTGAGGCACACTTCCTCCACCTCCGAACACGATTATTTTCGTAAGGGTTGTCAACTTCAATAGTGGTTGCATTTTCAACAATACTTTGTTTTCGTTGTTCCTCGCGCATCCGTTTGTTGGACTGTAGGAATTCCCTTCTTGTTTGATCTCTGTACCAGACGAGCAGAAATCAATGTAATGTTGTTAATTTTTAGAATTGAACTATTAACATCAGAACTACTAAATACTTGCTTACATGACAAAGACAATGAAATGCCAAAAGAAATTGGATATTCAAAGGGAGTAAGGATATGACATAAGAAAAAATGTACCTTTCAACTTCTTCTTGTCGTCGTACATGTTCTTCCACTTTCTTTGCAACCAAGTCCTATCACTAGGCAGTAGATAGCCGTTTATTCTTGTTGTTTCCCATTTTGCAGCTTCAAAACCACGTCAAATACAACATTACATCCACATGATCAATACTCCATACATTCCTTATAACTCTTCAAGTCATTTTTCAAGTTAGTCAACAATTCGATTGGCACATAAGAGACCCTAAACCCTTCGAACATAGCAAGATTTAACGTATATGGATGTTATTTGGTAAACTCTTTATGTTCTCTCTCCCAACCACACAAAGTAAACCTAACTTGCAGCTGTTCCAACATGACTGAAATTTATTCAGAGATTTGCAACAGGAAACCTAAACCTTTAAATTTGATGCACAAGTAGTACACGTGAACCTTGTGATCATATGCCAGAATATCCACTTACATGGCTCCACCCAATTGTGCTCACTATTCATGGCATAGTCCAAGATTATTTGAAGATGTAGTCCAATCTCTTTTAGACATATGATGTTGTCATGTTTGTTGTTTGATCATCACCTAACCACATAGCAATAAATCTAGGTGTCCGATTAAGAAAACAAGCCACTCAGGTTGCATCGATCTTATACAGAGATTTTCAGTAGCAAGAAAACCTTCAAATTTTGACTCAAAAGAATTACAAGCCAGCCATCCAAATGAGGCATAAACAACCCAAAATAAGTCCTAGTCCTCAAGCGTGCCTTAGTTGAAGGTCCCTGAAATGGCCCGACACGCATCAACAAGTGGGTTGACAAATTACATCAAAAAAAAAATCTATCATTTTTAGCAGTGCAACTTAATTTCCTCTCAACTCACATGCAGCCAGCTTTAGCAATCCACTCTCACAAACACCACGAAAAGTCACCTATAGAGTGCACCGGCAACCCTAAAACCACAGACTTTCACCATAAGAACCAAAATTTTCACCATATTTCACGGTTTGATTTGTATACTCCACTAGTCTAATGTCTTGAGGCGTACCCTCAATGCCATATTCCATAAAAAAATCAAAATATTTTGAAAACAAGTCCCCTCTGCTCATCCACCAAAATGCCTTGATTTCATGTTGTGATTGTATTTCTACAAATACTCAAAACTCCTTAAAATTTAAAATCACTCTCCTTTGGATTTCATTATATAAACCCACACATTCCTTGAAAAATCATTAAAAAAAGTCACAAAATACTTTACCTCCCCCCCCCATGGACATGTTCTTCATGGACTACAAACATCCAAATGCACAATTTCTAAGGGTTTTGTTGCTTGCCTCTCCACATTGTTGCCCAACTTTGTCGCATATTCCTTACCCTCCGTACACGCTTCGCAAACCAATGTACAGGTGGAACGAGAGGTTTTACCTAGGTTTATGTCCCTCACCATACTTTGGAGTGCATAAACGCTCCCATATTCAATGACCAAATCAACAATGCCAAAGCTTCACTGGACCACCTCCCGCACGTATATGTATAAAGTTGGCTGCATCTACTTCGCATCCGCTCTACATACCTTTGTGAAAGTCATTTGGTAAAAATTCCTTTTGCATTGAGCTATTGTAACCATGTCGTTGTTCACACCTCTTACAATGCATTCGTTTAAGAGAAATTGTACCTTCAACCCGTTCAACAAAAGCTTGCTGATCGAGAGCAAGTTGGCTGACAACTTAGCATGTGAAGCACATCCATGATATGAATTCTATTTCTTATGTTTCTCGTTTCAACTCCAACAACAATGGATCCCATTTTGATGGCTTCGGCTACGCTATCATCACCCAAGTACATGTTGTGTGAAGAATTTGCCTCGTAGGCATTGAATGTCGCCCTATACAAAGTTATGTGTTTTGTGGCTCCCGAATCCGTGATCCATTTGCAAACGCTCCTCGAATGTGCTTTGTATTGCGTTGCAAATGCGAATTCATTTCATCATTTGTAATTTTGGCATTCTCCCTCTTCTTGTTTTTTCATTTGTAGCAAAATCGTGCAATATGGCCTGGTTTGTTGCAATAAGAATACGTCCTTATGTCTTTTTGCTAAGGTGGATCGCTCGCTCTTCTTTGACACGACACCATTGTCACGTCTTCACCTTGGGGCTCCTTCTTCTTGCACTTCGAAATCTCATGCATCAAATATACCGTCATGTACTTCATCGTCAACTTTTTCATTGGCATCATCTCCAAGGTGGTGATCAAGTGCTCGTACGAGGCCGAAAAACTTTCGAGCAAAATCATGACAATGTCCTCCTCCTTCACCGGTATCTCCAAACACATGAGTTGATCTGCAAGCGCATTGACCTTGTTGACATGGTCCAACAAATTGTCATCCTCTGCATCTTGTACGTGAAGAACTTGCGGCAAACAAAGAGAATGTTGGACAAACTCTTTGTCTCATGACTGTTGCGAAGGGTCTTCCACGCCTCCGCGGGTCCTTTGCAACTCTTGATGTGCACAAGTTGGTTGTCTGCCAAGTTGAGGGTGATGATAGACATGACCTCTTTGACGCACGTTTGGTACTTCTTCAATATTTTGGAATCCGCATTGGAAGGTGGAGCCTTCTCGGATCCGTCCACAATGTTCCAAAGGTCCTTGGAAGCCAAAACTATCTCCATTTTGAACATTCAAAGGCTAAATTTCTCTTTGTAAAATTTGTAGTTCCTTCATTTTTAAGATATGCCATATTCCACTCAAAGAATGAATTTGTACGCTCAAGACTTGCAAATTAAGCCGTAGTGCTTTTAAATGAGTTGTCCTTCTCTCAAAATGCACTCAAAACTCTTAAAACATTCAATTATGTTTTTTTAACCCAAATGATTAGTCTTATCCTTTAAATGTGCTTTTCAATATTCAAATCACCCAAAACATTCAAGTATGTTCCAATTGAGTTTAAATATCTAGCTTATCCCCCACATGTCCTTTCTAACACTTAAATTCCTCAAAACATTCAAACATGTTCCTCTTGAATTCAAATGACTAGCCTATCTCTCAAGTAAACGTCTCAAATGACCCAAATTAGATCATTTCAAACTCCAAATACGTTCAATGCCATCAAAGAAGCCCTCAAACAATTAACTTAGATTCAAATACACCCCCTCACTCTCTCAATGTATTTTTTTTACTCAATGCATTCAAATAACACCCTTTCAATCTCCAATGAACCTTCTTGTCTTAAAACTTTGTGCTTCCACTCCAATCCACTCAAATAAGGTCCATTTCAACTCAAAAAATGCTCTCGTTGTATCAAATGGGCTTTGGGACTCTCAAATCACTCAAGTCAAATTTTGTTCACCACAAATAAGAGCTCTCGCTCTCAAATATGCCCTAAAACTATAAAATCTTTCAAGTTACATCTTTTTGACCTCAAATAAGTCCACTTCCTCCCCAAAGTGTCTAAAGACACTTTAATCACTCAAATCAAGTCTCTCATACTTCAAATGTGTCCATTTTCTCTCAAATGTGTGTTAGGACTTTTTAATCACTCAAATTAGACCTTGCTTCACTCAATTAAATGGATCTTCTCTCAAAAGTGCCCTTTGCACTTTCCAATCATTCAAGTAATATGCTCTTGATCTCAAATCACATTCAATGCACTCACATAAGTCTTTCCACACTCAAGGCACTCAAACAACACTTCCTTCAACTTAAAAACACCTTGAATGGTTTCAAACAAGCCTTACAACACTCAAGCCTCACAAAATAAGCCTTAAACCACTAAAGAATCAAGTCATGCTTTTGAAGTGTAAACACCTCCAAACCTCTCAAATAAACTCCTCAACACTCAAGCCTTTCAAGTTAGATGCTCTTGGAATCTAAACACCTTCAAAACTCTCAAATAAGCCCTTAAATACTCAAAACACTCAAGTCATATGCTTCTAAAGTCTAAAACACCCTTAAACTTCTCAAATAAAGTTTTTAACACTCAAACCTCTTAAGTCATGTGCTCTTGGAATCTAAACATCTTCAAAGCTCTCAAATAAGCCCTAAAACGCTCAAAACATTCAAGTCAAATGTTTTTGAAGTTTAAACACGTCCAAACCTCTCAAATTATTGGATATCAATAGAACTAGAGATAAAATTGCACAAGCATATAGACATACACAAAGGCATATGAACAATGCTTGGAGTGAGATGGTCTCATGCTCTCTTTGCTTCGCCTTTTATTGTTTTTCTTCTTTACATTGGTTCATACAAACAATATGGGATAACTCTCATCCCTCTTCGGACTACCATTGTAGCCTTATTCTAACCTTATTATTTCTCATGCCTCTTCCATTATATTTCTATTGACTATGAGCAATATAATGCTCTACCTTCTATACAAATAAGCCTCTCAATACTCAAGACACTCAAGTCACATGCTTTTGCATCAAACATACATTCAAGCAAAAACAAAAGACGAAGAAACACTTACAACAACCAAATGCGTCCTCGGACACCTCCAACACTCCGAAGCTCTAAAGCGCCAACCCCTCAAGATTCACTCCACAATCTCAAAGCAATCAAATCTCTAGGCACTTCACTTGCATGTGTGGGCCCATAACCTATTGGAAGTCAATAGGACTAAAGATGAGAATGCACAAGCAAAAACACATACATAAAGGCATATGAACAATGCTTGGAGTGAGATGGTCTCATGCTCTTTTTGCTTTGCCTTTTATTGTTTTCTTGGTTTCCTTGGTTCATACAAATAATATGGGATAACTCTTATTCCTCTCGGATCAACGTTGTGGCTTTATTCTAATCTTATTGTTTCTCATGCCTCTTCCATTACATTTCTATTGACTACGAGCAATCTAATGCTTCACCTTCAACATAAATGAGCATGATTTGTGCAATGATGGAAGTAAAGTGATCATGTGAGCGTCCATATGAACTCTCGTGTGTGATCATTTTATAAGAGCAGCAAGGAGATCTTAAGACTTGAGTTTGTACATCTCAATGCTACTCCTTGGCTATGGCAATTGTCAAAACTCTTATGAGGGTAATCAATCACGAGCTGCCACCACATAAATGTTAACCTAAAAAGTATAGGTCTCATCTATGTTAGCATTAAAATGACCCTAGTGAGTGGTTAAATGACATGGTGGACTATGAATGCCTCGACCTTATACATTTTGGAAAAGGTGTTCATGAGGCTGTTCGGGCCGATTGCAAGTACAAACTTGCGCCGAACTCGAACCGTGACAACATTTGGATGAATTTAACTCTAGAATATTGGTAACACCCCGAACCCACAACAAAGACGCATATACTTGCCATCTATTGTACATGGAAAGGGGTGCTTTTTGTGTGCAACCGGAAAACAGTTTCAGCCGTGAAAAAAAGCCTAGCCCCTCCCATGCAGGCTAGGGCGAACCGACCCATACATTGGTACCTTACCGGATGTCTAGTGATGTCACATTCGAATGAATCGGCCCTCAACCTCATAGGGGTCTTTTTGTATTGGAGCCACTTCATCCATGATATGTAGGATGGTTGATTTTAAGTGAGTGCCACGAATCCCCAGCCGTTCGCCCTCCCCGGTAAGGTGCGGATATATGGGTTGGTTCGCCCCAGCCTCCCATGCAGTACTCTAGTGAATTGTCATTCACCCACGTATAAGTTACAGCGGTGAAGCACTTGAGAAGCTAACTTAGGTAAGAAGCGAAAAAGGAGCTTTGAGAAGTTTATAGCAAGATCCCAATCTATAATTAAATCCATTGTCAAATTCATAACAGAGATTCTCGTACTTTCAGCTTAGTCATAAGCAAGAGGAAAAAGGTGAAAAAGGATCAAGTCTTCCGGATGAATGCGTAGGGCCCTGCAGTTAGATTGCAAGAAGACGGTCTACTAGATGAACGCACATCATCCAGAGCTAACTAACAGAGATGGATGAATGCGTATCATCCACCTTACATCACAAAGAGACTCAACACATGAGGGAGATGAGCATCATTCATTTCACTTTGAATCGCAATATTTATTGTCATTAAATAACTTTCTAATGACACTTCTTCTGAATAAGTTTTACAAATATTGTCATTCCAACTTACTTTTAGTTCATCCACTTTTGGTGTATTTTTGCATCTGAACGTTCTGTAATGAAATATTGTTATGGATGATTAAAATTTGGTAGAAAAACCACTTAGTGAGTGATAGTAGTTGCAACATTGTATATCTAAAGTCTCCAATTTTTTGCACAAAGGAATGAGAAAGAAAGAAAGAAGACTCTGATGTTGCCACTGGCGTGAATTACAGTGTTGCTTTATTTTCGAGTTGGTCTAAATCTATGTGAATCCCGAAACATGTAACCCAAGAATTAGAGAGCCCCCCACAACTACTGTCTTATGTCGAAGGTGAATACTTTGAATGGCATGTGAACAAGCCGGCCAACACCTATCTGCCCCCCAAGGGCAAGCCCCTAGGTTCCCACGTGGTTGTTTGAAAATATACCCGCACTATGATCGGGTAGATTGTAGGTGGTAGGGTGCACTAGAAATCAAGGTTAGGAAGGTTGCCCATCCCATTACACCCTAAACTCTATAATATCAACCTTTGTAATGTCACTCACTCTCTAATATCTTGAAACCCTAGGGAACGGATGTTCTTAGTTCAAATCTCACTCCTTATTGTCACATTTCTCTCCCTTACATCACGGGTTTTGCCATTAATGCAAACCACCATGGAAGTCAACCCGCACCCTTGCATTGTGCCATGTGTCAATATGTGGAATGTCTTCTTCTTCATCTTCTTATTCTTATTCTTCTTCTTATGCCACTTGCTGAATTGTTGGTGCATGGATATGTCACTTTGCTCGGGAAGGCCAAGTGGGAGGTTGACATGTGAAGAGGGATCATGTGTTATGATACCGTAGATTTCCCACATCATTATTTGTTCTAAACCCTAAACCCTAATCCTAAACCATGTCTTCTCCCTCTCACATGTGCTACACATCTCTTGGCAATTCAATCCACCAATGTGGGAAGCTCTTTAAGGAGTTGAATATGTATAGGTGCATGCATTACTCATTGTGAAGGTCACCACTTACTATTCTCAAATGCAAGACCTATTAATTATGCTTTCCACATATCCTTAGAAGTAGAAGTGTTTTGAATACGAGATCGAGCTTCAAGGAATTGGTGTTGTTGTAGGACACTTCCATCAATTGCATATGAAGATATAGAGGCAATATTTTATGCATTGGACAACAATGGTGACTTCAAGGTTTGTTCTATACACTGATTTTTGTTTATTGTAAATATTGTCTTAGCAAATAGTGAAATTCTACATCAAAAGTTAGGGGTTTTGTCCATGTCAGGAATGTGATGTGTTGGTTGTCTCCAAATCAATAGGGAAGAATTTGTTGACCTTTGCAACACCATCTCTTTGAATTTGAAAGGGCGGATGAGGTGAGCTGTATTCATGTCTGCCTTTGGATGACGACCCTTATAATAATGTTTCTTTTTCATGTATGTTTCTTGAGATGAATTTCTAGTGAGCTCAAATGTGCATAATGTATGTCTTTCATAATCAATTTGTGAAAAGAGTGGATCTTTTTTGCCCGAGGGTTGATGTGGTGCTAGATTATAGGCTCACTAAAAAGGGATCTATGAGTCCGAGTTTCAATGATTCTGCATATAGGGTTGTCAGTGCTTGGAGAGGATTTTGAGCATTATCAATCAAGATCCTAGTGTTTCCAAGACCAATTGGTTACATGTTGACATCTTTCAAAATTTCTTTTCTAAATTGACTTCACACACTTATAGATAATGTCATCACATCTTATTAATGAATTGCAAATTTTAATAGGAAATATTTGTGTCAAACATGAATACGTATGAAATATAAGGACTCCTTTCTACGAGTTCCTTAGTGGTACATCTTATAATGGTTGGACCTTTATTCTATATGAGATAGGAGTCTTGAGGGTTATATGATTTAAGGTTGATATAGGAGTTAGTGCATATTTGAACTTGGTAGAACTGGTTGAATGCAAGGATTTTCCAAAATATATCTTGTAATAACACTATATTCGTTAATTGGAGACTTTTGAAAGTCTCAAAATAAAATACGCCCATAGTTTGGGATGCCAATATTGTGAGCATATGGAACATTGGGAACATCGGGAACATGACGGTTTACAACTCCGCACGCAAAGAATATTCTCATCGCCAAAAATAGTAAGTTTTAAAATTATAATCAAAACATGAACTATAAGTGGAAAATAACAATCGAATCCCAAAAACTAATGCTTTTATGTCATTATAAAGTTTAGGGTGCGCATCCCATATATAAGGGTCTCATGGAATTGGATGGCACATCCCAAATGTGAGTATAAATTTGAATGTAGCCGCAATCCCACCAAGTCTACAAAGTGCCCCTATTTTCCACATTAATTCCAACCCCTGTTAGGTTTCCCCATCTCCATCTTCCGCTTCATATCCATTATCGGCGTCATTTTCCGCGGTTGCAATACGTGCCAAGTTGTCTTTGGCAAAATCTATATGTTTTTGGGGGATGGTCATGGTTTCCGATTTGGAACCCTTGCGCGGCTTCCAAGCACAAAGGATGGTATCCGTGTTTATCCAAACCGGTCCGTACGCAGAGTCCACTGTCCACTTGAAACCTTTTTTGGTGTCCCAACCTAAATAAGTGCGGAGCACGTTCTGGTCTTTGGTGCTCGGACGGCAATATTCCACTTCAATTTGGCGAAAGTTGGGGCTAGTTCGAACAAAATTGGGTGAAGACCATGCTTTCACCAACCAGATTGGCTTCGGGTGTTCCTCATCTCCTGCTCGTACGAGCACCATATAACCTTCATGGCAATCAACACCCACACGAAACGAAGGAGCCTGTCGTAACACGGTGGTAACGTATTCAGTTAATTAACCTAATTAACGCGGAAAACGTCAAAACCGCGCCGAGTTCGTTCCCACGAAGAACCTGCGGTCGTTTACAAGACAAGAGAGAGGAAATCGTTGATGAACACACACACACACAAGAAACACCATAAACTAAGATAACACAAATCGGATTAAGAAATCCGGGATATTACGGAAATCATAGCACGAAAATTTCCGCCTTCCCGGTAGTGGACCGAAGTAGGGAACACAAAACAAAGTATGGACAAACTCCCACCATAGAGTAGTAACAACAATAGACTCAGCGTCCCGAATCCATAGTATAACAACTATATACACTCCATTCTAAGATTCCTTATTACGGGTCATGACTTCCGGGATAAGGTTTCCGCGATAGAGGTAGCGGATTTGACTTGTATTTCCACTATCCGCTAGATTTTTGACCGTGTCACAAGGACAATAATTCTAGTGTTTTAGGCTAGAATGCTCAGAGAGACTTGGTAGTTGTTCATCAGGATCTCGCCCTTTGGGTTGATTTCTTAGGGTTGTCTCCCTATCTCCACTTCCTCCGCCTAACTACTACTCCCTTAGATTGGTGTTATGATGGGGGCAGCCCTCCCTTGGGAAGGAGTCCCACTCAAGTATCCGACGCGTGCCACCCCCTTTGACGGGGGAAAAGGTGGAGGAAGTTTTGGGTCTACAAAACCAGCATGATCCGCTTTCCGTGATGGCACAGTTTCCACTATACCACACGCGGAAACCGAATCCTCCCTCGAGAGAGGTGGAAACGCAACATCCGCGTCCTATCTTCACAATGGGTAGCTTGTGCTGCTCCACCGGTTACACAAGATAGGACCTAAGGTCTGTTGATTTCCGTGACGGCGGGGCTAACATAGGGATGGGGCTACCACGCCTACCATCCGCGGTGGGAACCAAGCGCCAGTCGCGGCAGGTGCATGAGTGTTCTAGACCATTCCGTTACTGCTGATCGGTGTGATCCACCTCCAGGTCACGGCAAGCGGAAGGCGTAAACCAGAACCCTCCCCCTACTATTGGACATGTCTATCCACTGCTACTCATTGTCGGTCCCTAGTTGGACGGAGTAAGTGGGGAAGAACCTACCGTGTGTGCGGAACTCCCCTTGCCCAACAACCCCACGGTGGGGTTCTTTCCCCTTGCTCGTCCAATCATTTCCGCCTTTCCGTGCTTAAGATTCCTCCGCCCATCACCTGCTCACACAGGGGCGTTTTAACCACACGCACCTTGGGGTGTTACTGACCCCCTGTCCTATCACGGAATACTAACCTAACTAACCTACACAGTGATAGGGAATGGCGGAAAACTCGGAAACCTCAAGTACGGAAAGGAGGGACCACTTGCATTACACATGGACTTAAGACTCAACTCATACCGAAGGTGAAGTGAAGCATAAGGTCTGAATTGAACAAAAGAACACTTGCATTGCAAAATGATGAGAGAAACACCGAAGTGTTCTCCCTTTAAAACCAAACTAACACCCACATGCCATGGTTTCCATGCTGGAAATCGCGGGCCACGTGGCAATCCTGACAATCCACCTCATTGAGAGGTCAGGCCCTAAACAACGAAAATGACAAAGCACACAACTCGGGGCCACCTAACTACTTGCCCAAAACAAACCAAAATGGAATCCTAACTAAAATCTACTCCTTATCCTTCCGCTTCTTCAACTTGGCTTCCTTCTTATTTTGCTTCCGCTCCTCGCGGCGGTCCGCACTGTCAATTGCCAAAGATGGAGCACGTGGTGGTGGCACTGACACCTCGTGTCCATCGGGTCCGAGAATCACTCCCACGTGGTCCGCCGTCCCCGCAACATCCGGTGCCAGTGGTGCGGACAGTTGGTTGCCCGGCGGAAATCTCGGAGCAAGAATTGCAAGTGGCGGCGGATCCCGGGCAACCACTTGGAAGTCCGTGGCAAGGCTCGGTGTTGTCA
The DNA here is from genome assembly GCA_964035585.1 of Polytrichum formosum. Classification (NCBI taxonomy): domain Eukaryota; kingdom Viridiplantae; phylum Streptophyta; class Polytrichopsida; order Polytrichales; family Polytrichaceae; genus Polytrichum; species Polytrichum formosum. The sequence continues at coordinate 23,802,472 of OZ037938.1, forward strand.
CCTCGGCCATGTGGCAATCATCCCGGGTTTCCTCTCCAACCGTGGCGGAAACTGGGGTGGCATTGAGAACCACCACCTCGGTGGCGGAAACCGGCGGGACCGTGAGCGCCGTGATGTCCTCCACCTGGTCCACCTCTTCCGCATGTGGGTTTCCACCTTCTACCGCGGCACCTTGAATTTGCACCATGTCATGAGGGGTCAAGTCCGAGTAGCCCGATGAGGACTCCCCTTCCTCCGATGACTCAACTACGTCGGGAAACAACTCCGTGCAGCTAGCAATGAGGGCCTTCATTGTTCTCAAAGATGCGTCCATCTTACTCCCTTGATCCATGATGAAAGTAACCATCTTCGACCCGGAAACGTGGCCCGCGTTCTTCAATTCCGCGTCGAACATCTTGGCTTTCCACCACACGTTCCCCGGGATTTCTACCATATCACTCAATTTTTGTACCGTGAGAGTGGTATCCTTTACCCGCTTAAGGAGCTTCTCTCGCTCCGCCTCCAACTTCCGCACTCGCTCCTCGGTCTTCCGCTTTTCCGCAGTAAGGTGGTCCACCTTACTCTCCAGCTTCCGCAACCGGCGCGGATCTTGGATGGCCTCCTTTATTGCGGCAAACAAACTCTCCCGCGGCGGGTTGCCCACCAATTCCCCTACTTGGTGCATTTGCAGCTCATAGTCCACAATCCGGGACCGTACTCCCTCCAAGTCGCGGATAATGGAGTCCACCGGATTGTCCTCCAAGGGAAAGGTGGAGGTTCCACCTCCTCCAGGTTTGGTGGCGGACTTGGTCCGCGTCGCACGATTCCCCAACATGAGTTTCCGCTTCTTGGTCGCAGGCCGCTCTCCACTGCTCAACTCCACTATGTCTTCCTCCTTCGGACCCTCGTGGCCCATCTCCGGCTCCGAATCGGTAGTCTGGAGTTTCCGCATGAATTGGTGCGACGTCCATTGGGTTTCCTCTTCGTCAGTGAGTAGGTTTCCGTGTGCGTAAAGGTGGAAGAGGAAAGGCCCAATGTAAGAAGGGTGGCCGCGTTTGGTGTTGGTTGCCAACTTGTGCACCAACTCTCCGATGATGCTTCCCCAATCCACCACCTTCTTCTCAGAGTACGCAAGAAGCAAGGTGGTGGCGAGAGTAAGAGTGATGTTATAGGGCTTCTCCGGGCTAAAGATAGGCACAAGAAAAGCTAACATCCTCCTTTCCCTCTCGTTTTTACAATCCTTCACAAAGTAGCTGTAGTTAGGTTTTTGGTTAACAAACAAACCCAGGGAAACAATCAGGGAAGACTCAAAAGGTGATTCATATAACATCTAGGTGTCTTAGATAAGATTTATTAGGGGAAACACAGGGTTAATTCACTTTAATTAGGATAAAGACTGACAATTGGTTCACGGGCAAGGGATAAAAACTTCTAAAAACCACTCCATGTCAGTACATGCAAATGTGACAGTCTCACACCTCACTCTAATTTCCCAGGCAATAGTCTGGCAGTGAGTTCATTTTAACTGGACCAAGTGCGGTGCACAAGCATAGGCACAGCCATAGTCAATAGTCTTGCGATAGTGACCCGTTTTTGTCTCTTTACCGAGGCCAAAGGCACCTCGGACTAGTCAATTGTCTTTCCTTCATTAATCTCATTTAATGTAACTTGAAAAGTCAGTGCGGTAATCCTTTCAGGATGGACAGTCTTCTTTGATTAGATTCAGGTTTAACTATTCAGTCCGACAATTGTCTTCTTACCTGGATATCGGCCAAGGCAATCTCCATCTCTTTCCACGTGGCAATAAGTCCAAAACCACGTATGCACGTTAACATATTCTCACATCACTCATGAACTTATTCCATTTAGTTAAGATTCCAATTCAATATCCTTAAATTCCAAAGTATTTAATTCAAAGATCCATTTCATTATTGCAATTAATGTTGAGCAATTCAATTATTAAAGATGGTAAAATTCCGAATTAGCTTTAACTCCCTTAAGGTTGCAATTCATAAACAAGGTTTACCGGTATAATGATCTGCACGTCCTTTTGTCTTCTCTGCCACTGGATGACCTTCTGTAGACAATGGTCTCATCGAGTTGCCACTTCATATTTCATTAGAGTTCAAGAGAACAGTTTCTCCATTTACACTACAACGACAATTGCCTTAATTGAGTTTCAATGACACTATTCCATTTGACAAAAGTCCATGACCAATTGTTGTAAAGTTACGACTCGGAAAAAGTAAATTAAATGTTCATGTTTAGACGCCTCATGTTAACTCATATTGGAATAAGACAGGTGCCTGACGATGGTAATCACGGGTGAGGGTTCACCTAAATTACAGACTCAAGGATTTTTCACCATATCCAATTACATTTTGGCCAAACAGCCTTTGAATTACAAAATCGAGACATACCACATCAGACTATCTTCACGTCCTGATTACTCATCAAACACTCAAATAGGCTATGACCGCATAATGATGACTTCAGGAATACCTTAGACAATCGACTCAATTACTTGATATAACAGAGTTTTGCTTTTGGAAATTACAAATAAAAACTAAGCTGGTATCATTTGACTATTTTCTCTCACAGTCGATGGCCGTGCTTACGTCAAGGCTATATTAATTGTCCTTAATAACTTGGCCATAACTAGAGATAGACCTGTGCTTCACTTATTCATTACATAGAATGCAACTGTTTTAGAGATCTGCTTCATCCCGGAGAAATTACAGAAATAATTTTATGAATTCTGCTTAAAGTTAAACGGGCTAAATTTGGAACTTAAGATTTCACTGTTAAGTTTCTGACTGATCCAATGCTTACTGTTGGCAGCAAATCCGCAAAGAACTTAAATAATCGACTCAACAGCTTGCAAGCCTGGAAATACCCATATCTTTATAAATGCACTCGACTCAATCAGGCAACATTCCAACATTAACACTGATATAAACAGGGTGCAAACTGTAATTATAAAATCGATTTCAATCAGGCCATAACACGAATGAACTACGAGCCTCGTACTTGCTGACTTAGGATTTTATATTAATCAACCAACCAACAAGGCGACACAGATAGTAATTTTCAGATTATTAAATTAATACGATGACCTACAAGTCACAGACAATAGACTGATAATTCAACTCCGAAATTAACTCTTAATTACTGCAAAATGTCAATTACATTTCCTCATACAAAAGTTCTGTCACAGCGGACAAGGTACAAAATTCACTCAAATAACCACGTAATCCAGTACACCCCCCCTGGAATTACAACAGACTATATTTCAATCTCAACAAAATCCTTCACAAGGAAATTAACTGGAACGCAAAATTATGCAGACACTAAGACCATAGCCTAGCTCTCCCTCTCGGCTGCCGCACACCTTCGCTCCACTTCTGAGAGAGAGTTATGAGCTTTCAACTGCCTCCTAGTTCCCGAGGTTCGGCCAAGCCTAGGTAACTACCCCAACCTCCACAGACTATTGTCCTTACCACTTACTGTTTCCATTTTCACAAGACAATTGCCCTCTCATACTAAACTACTTAGATAATAGCTAAACAAATAAAGTCTCTATTTCCATTTGTTTCAGAATTAAAGTCAAAAATCAGAAAATTACTACGACATAGCCCCTTACTTAGCTTGTTGCTGGCCCTCCAGCAACTCATTTCCTAAGTAGCTTGGGTGGTTGCCTCTGTTGTTGAGCAGCTTCCTCGGCCAACCGTTTGAGCTCCCTGGTTTCCATCTTCTCGATCGCTCATTGCAATTCCTCGTCCCATGCGACCAACTTAGGTGCATTCATCCGTTGCCAACGAAGAAATCTCTCTAAAGGTCCGGCGCGGGTATTCAGAAATTCATTAATGAGACACTTGTGAGTGCCCGCGATGAAATGAGTAATCGCCATCACTTCCACCAGCCTCACCCATCGTGTGTGCCTGTACTGCAACTTGAGCAGCAACAAGAATTCATGGTGGCTGTCATGAAACTGATTCACGTCTATTGTCACGTTCCACTGGCCACACCAATCTGACAAAGCCTTTGAGAACACGGCTGCCCGAAAACAAACGGGGTCCTTGTGGTGAACATGACTCGGGATTGTCTTTTTTACTATGGTCAGTTGTCCTTCTGTGGTACCACTAGTAGGAAGTCGAAGATGATGACCTATACTCTGAACTGAGAAATCAACCTCTCGTTCATTAACCTTCGTTTTTTTTTCTTTGAATAAGTGCTCACAACTGGTTGACTCGATCTACGAAGGCAATTCCCATAGAGTTCTGAATCCAACAGATAAAATAAAAAATCCTTGCTTTTTCTAATTTCACTTGGTTTGCCTTCAAGGCTCTTTTCAAATTCATTGGAAGGTCAGGTAAGACAACTGGCTTCACTGTCCATCGACTCATCACGACTTCCTCATTTTCCAGCTCCATAGGTCTCACAATTCTCTCAGGCAATTGACCTAGGACTAAAAAAAATAAGTAAGAGAATTTTGTGCACTAAGGAGCAAGTAGAGGTAAATAACTACCCTATGTAAGGCTGCAGAGGCCTCCTACAAGAAACCAGTCTTCTAAAGGAAATCTAGCTGTAATATAAAGTCATGCATTCACTGTAATTTGTAAAGGGTCAGTAACTTCACTTTTGAGCACAACCTGAAATCATTTTTCACTCTGAACTCATCTTTTGAGACTGCATTCATATACCGGATTTTTCATAATGGAATTCCCCTGAGATTTCTCCCTCTCCACTCAAAATGTTTTCAACAATTTGACTCATGAGTTATATCTACCCTCTCTAGTAAGCGGTATATGACATGAAATTTCAATCTAATTTTCTCTCAATTATAGCATTGACCCCTTTTCTCTTTTATTTTCCAGGTTTATCTCACAATTTCACTCAAGTTTTTTCTTTCTCACTTTTGAAACTGGGAATAAACTACATTTACCCTCACTTTTCACTCTTCAGAGACGAAAGGGATAGATTGTGAGGATGAAAACCTAAATGGCAGCAGATGGCCCTAATCAGGAGTGAAATCACTCTCTCTCTGCAAAAGGGAGCACTTACTGACACATTAAGACCATTGCCTCACCACTCATTCATTTCCTCTACTTGCTTGCATCTAAAGTATATTACCTTCGCTGATTTTCTATTTGATAGTGTTGAAGGTCTAATCTTTCGAGGCCATTTCTTTTTTTCTGAAATACTTCAAATTCTACAATTTTCTCGGTTATATGCTCTCAGATTATGGACTATTGAACTTTGAATAACTCTATTCTTAGGTTCACTCTTCCGAGACGAAATGGAGTTTTAGAGTTTGAGGAGGAATTTTTCCTAACTGGCAGCAGTAGGCCCTACTAGAAGGAAGAAATCACTCTTTCTTATTTTGAGGTGTCCTGGCCTAGAATTCACACAAGATTATAGTCTGAACCATCTTTTGATTACAGCTAGCTAATTTCCAAGGGTTCTTCTTTTTTTAACCAAATTTTATTTTCCACGCTCTTAAAGAATCTGGCCACTTTTCAAGAGAATTCTCGACTGCTTCTCCTTCTTGATTTCTGCTAATTTTTCTTTCCAGAGTGCACTTTGCATAACAGAAAAATAGAGACATCTCAACTGGTTTCACTCGGCAGCAATTTTCTACTCTGCAACTGCTTATACTTTCATCCTCCCTCTCATATCAGACTTCTTTTAACTCATGTGACATATCTGAGATATTTCTAGGCTAAATTTTCTATCCTTTCCAGAAATTGACCTAACTGCTTTGCAGGTGAATTAAGAGTCTAACAGGTGTTGAAACATCTTTAATATTCTCAAAATCTTTCTGTCACTCCTTGTTGCAACTTTTACAGTATAACCTCCCTGTTCTCAACAGTTTTCTCTCAAAAGACTCTTCTTTGCCTCTCTTTTTCACACTTTTCCTAATTTCGGAAGGCTATTTGTCCTGTAAATCTCTCCTTAGAACTCTCTTAGCACTATTTGGCAAATTTTCTCTCATTTCTAATTTTCACTCAAAGACTTCCTTTGAAATTCATTTGTAATTTGCTGAAAAACTCTAACTACTTCTGCCTAGCCCAAAACATTCTTTTCCAGCAACCAATTTTCTCTTCCTATCCCTGTCTCTAAGTTGGTCACTCAACCTAACTCTCAGCAAGGCCATAGTCTTTTTGGTTTCCAAAAATCAACAGATGCTTGTGTCAGTCCATAGCCTGTGTGTAATGTAGATACTTGCTTAAGATATCGCAGAAAACACACTTAGCATAGAGTATACACTTAGAAAAGCAACAAAAACTCACCTAGTGGTTTCGCCAAAGCTCCTCCAAGTTTGATGCGGCACGCTCTACAAAGTGTTAGTATGTCGCACTCCCCTCTTGCCAAACTATTTTTTTTCCTTAAACTAACTGCCTTCTACGAGCTTGCGACAACTAAGCTAGGATGGACGAAACCCTAGCCTATAGTCTGTCTATTGACCTTTTGTTGTCTTACTAGGTTGGGTTTTAATTAAGCCTATTGCCTCAAATGCCAATTTTAAGTTCTGGTCTAATCTAGCCTATTAGACTTAACAGTTTCTTCACTCTTCAACTTTAGCATCCATTCTAATTTTAATTTTAATTAATTCATATCTCTTTTTGATAATATATATAGATATATTTTTACAATTTAAACTTATCATACTAATCATAAAAATTAGAATTAAATGAAAAATTAGAAAAATAATAGGGTCTCCCCTCACTTTACACAAGTAACTGTCCCCAGTTACGTATGATATTATTTCAGATGATAGCCATTAATGCGCGTAAGCAACGGTGTGCCGTCAAAATCTACCAAATCAAATGATCCATTATCATGTGCAATTTTAACTTGATAGGGTCCCATCCAATGGAGTTTAAATTTACCAGGAAATTTTTGAAAACGGCTATCATATAGTAAAACTAAATCATCGGCAGTGATTGTTTTATATTTCATTTTACTGTCAGAGTAAGTCTTGCGCCATTTTTGAATGGCCGCCATATTTAAATAGGCTTGATTACGCACTTCATCCAATCTTTCTAACATATCAATGCGTTCTTTGAGAGATTCCTCGTCACTCAATCTCTCGTCAATTGCTATACGTAAGGAGGGTAGTTCCAATTCCACTGGTAGAATCGCTTCTTGATCATAAATTAATTGGAAGGGTGTAAACTTAGTTGTGACCTTATAGGCTGTACAATAAGCCCATAGTGCATCTAGCATAGTGTCAGTGAAAGGTAAAGGGAAATAATCTTTCTGTGTGACACTATTGAGTCTCTGGAAATCTTGACAAATTTGTAGTTTCCCATTCTTTTTAGGGACCACAACAATGGGTGACACCCACTCACTGTCAGGTACTTTATAAATGAATCTTGCCTCAAGGAGTTTGTCTATCTCTTCTTTGACCATTAAGGAGTATTTAGGATTCATACGATATTGTCTTTGTCTTACTGGGGCAGTTCCTTCCTCAAGTACGATTTTGTGTTCACATACTTCTGGAGGGACTCCTCTCAAGTCTTTGTAAGTCCACGCAAAGACTTTAATATTTCTTTTGAAGAAATTATACCAATACTGCCATTCCGTCTTGGATAGCTTCTCATGCACTTTAATAATCTTAGGAACTTCTTCGGTTCCTAGGTTCATTTCTTTGTAGACATCTTTAGACACATAACTCTTAATAGGTGCATTAGAGGAAAACATGGCATCTTCCCATTCTTCCTCAAAAGAGGGTGGATTAGTCTCAAGTTCTTTTAATGGGGTTGACCGTTTTTTCGGGTTGGGTGTAAATAAGGTTTTATCCTGGGGTTGTGGTTCTGCAACCGTAGTGACATTATTAACTGGGCAAGAATTCTGCCAACTTAATATGGCATTATCAGAATCATCATCCTTCATCGAGATGAAATATTCTCCTATCCCAACTGGGTTATAGGATCTCTGATGTCTACCAACATTGTGGATGGACTCAATTGGGGTATCTTCTGACTCGGTCTCATAACCGTCAGTGGTGAATTCGGTTCCTTCATCCTGGGTCTCTCCTTGGTATCGGGTAGGAAACAAAGGTAGGACCATTTTATCTTTGCCTTTGCCTAAGGTAAGTGTACCTTTTCCCCAATCTTCCTTAGCTTCAGCTACAATCAACCAAGGTCTTCCTAAGATTCCAGGTATAGGTTGTATAGCATCAGTGGTTCGGAATATAACAAAATCAATCTTATATTCCCGACCAGCAATTTGAACTGGAACTTGGAGTAATTGACCCAAAGGTTTGGTACGAGTATGATCTGCCATCTTAAGAATGATAGAAGTATGAACCATATTAGTGAGTCCTAATTCTTCCATTGTTTCCATACTCATGAGATTGACACTAGATCCAGTATCAACTTGAAATCCGGCTACCATCACTCCATCAATTATTACATCCACTGCGGGTGCTCCAGGATCTTGACTTAGGGTGACATCATGAATTTCAACAACTTTGGGTTTCTTGCGGATCATTGCCGAACCTAAGGTGGTACGACATTGAGGCGCAATTGCCAAAAGTTGTCTCATGGTAATCTGAGGATGAATGTTGTCTAAGTCCTTCATAATATCATATGGTTGTAATCCTTTAGATAATTCCATTACTCTAGGTTGTTTTGAATTTAACTTAGTCCTCAAACTCCGTACTTGTGGTATTTGGTAAGGTGTAGGTTTAGTCCTAGAGTCCGTAGATTGAACCTGTGGAATATTTGATGATGGGTTTCTCTCCAAGATAGTATAAGGTCTTGGAGGTACAGGTGGTGTGGGTAAAGATATAGGAACTGGTTGAACCAATTCTACCCTTGGCAAAGCCGTAGGCGTAGAATTGTTCTTCGACACGACCGTAGGCTCAACACTCAATTTGTTTCTAGGATCATCCTCGTGTAAATTGTCTCGTAGCTCCTCAGCACTCGGTTCACTACTATTTTCATCAATGATTGGGTAAGGTTCTTTTATGGCTTTAGACCTTGTTGTTACTGCATTAATCTTACGTTCCCGTAATGGTGAGGTAGAGAAATGCTGAATATGATTTACATTTCGAGCCCCCTCTTCCTCATCTTCCGGATCTTGGATTCTCACTCGTTTTCCCTTCTTCCAATCTCTCTCATTGGGAGGGTATTCTTTCTTAGGGTGAGGACACTCATCTGTGGGGTGTCCTGCTGTCTTGCAGTTACCACACAAAGGAACATAGTCCTGGGGTTTCTTAGGATTTGGACAGTTGTTAGCATAATGACCCAGTTCCTTACACCTATAACAGACAGGATATTTCCTTGGGTCGTCAGGGTTTGAATCAAACCTCCTATAATTTTGGTTATAGGATGGAGGTTCATTCCAATTGGAAGAATCATTTTGTTGATTCCAATTGGTACGACCTTGAAAATTCAAAGGGACTGGTCGACGGTTAAAATTCCTTTTAGGATTATAATTGGCATTAGGTCCTGGTCCATTTCGTTCTTGTTGCCAAGGACGAGATTGACCGCTATCGACTTGATTAACAACCTTTTGCTGCTTAAGGTTCCAACACTCTTGGACTGCATGATTTCCTCCACAGAATATGCATTTAGTCCTAAATCCCTTTGGGGTGGGACACTCATTAGCAAGGTGCCCTTGACCTTTACAATTATGACACCACACATTATTTCGCTCTTCAGTGGGTTGCGGTCTCTTAGGCCTATTGTTGGCCACTTTGACTGACAATTCAGACAATTGTTTGGTCAAGTTCCATAGGGCATTATCATATTTATCATTTGCAAGATCATGTTGAGGAGACTTGTTAATTACAGGTTGGGTATACAAAGGTGCATTTGAATTTCGCACATATGGTGCATCCGTGACATAATAATGATTACTCTCAGTGATGGGGAAAGTTCCCGAACGCGGGGGAATAGGATTGTTGGAATAAGTGTTGTCAGTGTATAGGACCAACTCATTTTCCAACCTACATTCCTCCCAAGTTTTTGCTCTGGCATAAGCTTGAGCAAATGTAGCAGTGGTTCCTTCCTTAACATAAGTTCTCAACTCCAATGGGTACAAACCCCCTATAAATATACTCATAAGGAAATCATCTGGGATCTGATGATTACCCATACGCTGCAAGATATCTTGCATTCTGCCATAATAGTTATCAACTCTCTCGTTGACACCCATTCTAACAGTGCGCAATTTTTCTTTTAGACTCGAGGCAAAGCCCAAGGGTCTAAAATAGGCTAAGAATGCAGCTTTCAATGCATTCCAATTAGCAAATGGGGGTTGTCTTAGATACCATGCAAAGGCATCTTCTTGTAATGACGCGGCGAAAACCTCTGGAAGTTTTGCAGCCGGAATATCATTGGCATGACAAGTAAGTTCAAATTTTGATACATGAGTATCAGGATCTGAACCTGGTCTCCCAAGAAAATATGGGATGTGAACTATGTTAGTAATCCTCGGGCCAACCGGTACATTAGCCATCATAATGGGAAATATTGGAGGTGGTAAGGGCGGTGTTGGTAATGGTTGTAATACAACCGGTGTCGGTAAGACCAAAGGTGATAAAGGGTTTTGAATTGCTTGTTCCTGTAAAGTTCCTGAGGTTGAACCGAAATGTAATTGTTGTGGTTTAAGGGGTGATAATAACTCTTCTGGACCTTTATTCTCTAAAGGTATTGGTTCCTCTAGACTTGGGTTAACATCAGGATTTTCATTGTGCAGTTTAAGGACAGACCGTAACCAACTCTTTCTCCTCTCAGCTTTCTTTCTTTGATAGTCTCTAGCACGTGCACGATCCTCTCTAGCCTTATCATTGGCTGCTTTTCTTACTGAGGCTGTTTGTGCATGTGACCTTTCATGTGCGGGTTCCAGTATGGAAGCTGCACATGATCATACGTAAACTACGTTCGGTTTTGTCTATTGGACTTCGCAATCCGTCTTCTTCCGTTCAAGCATAACTTTGCAAAATTTACAAAGTTCTCGCCTTGAAGTGAAGAATCGGAAAAGTCTGGTATGTGGACACTGGTACAGGGATCAAAAGGTCCGTAATAAAAACGAGCTTCGTTACTAGAAAAAAGTCCTCCGTTCCAACAACCATAACCAAATTTACTAATTGGGAAGCTTTCTGTTTTATGTTGGCTATAAATGAGAAACAAGAATCTCAAGTCAACTCTCAATCTAGGATATCCTTTGTTAATAATGACTTCATTAAAACCCTCACCATTATTCCAAATCTCTTCTAGAATCTTTTCTTGAAGGTGAGTGGGTAAATTAAGGAAATTCGTTAGAAATCCTTTAGGATAGATTGGGTGGTTTGGTCCAATATGGATTCCAACTCCCCAAAATGAAGCTTTATAAAAACGATATAAAGCTGTGAACAAATGTGGTCCTTTGTATAACTCACTATCCGGGGTGCTCAACTTTTGTCGGTCAAGCTCCCACGGCCACATTTTGACAATTGACACATGAGTGTGAAGGATACTACCCTCCTAAGGAATCAGTTTGTGACTCAACTGTACGGGTTGACACTTTGGATTTCCACCTTTCGACAGTTTGAGTTTTAGACTTCAGCTTATTTGCTCCACAATCCCTCGAGTAGTGTCCTGAACCTTTACAAGCCCGGCACACTATTTGGGGACGTGACTCTGTTTGACAAGAACTCTCAAGTTGTTTCTTTGGTTCAACTGGTGTTTCAAGGTGACATTTACAAATTCTCTTGACAATTCTCTCAACGGCTTCCTCGAAGCCAACAAGTTTTAGCTCTCCCAAGGTACTCTCCGAAAGTCCAAAGGGTGTAAATTTTAAAGGATAATTTACTGAGTTTCGATGACCCCTAGATTTCCATACTTGAGGTTGATCCATAAATAAGACATTTGGTTATAACTCTAGGCGTTTGGTTTTTGATATAATGGTGAATTCAAATTAATACTTTAGGATTATGAAAAAGTTTTGGAAACAGCTATCAACTTGTTTCGTTGCTTTTTGAATCTCCCAAAGATTTTAATTTAAATTCCTTATTCAAAATCCAAGCCTATCAATTTCTCCTAACAAACTTATCTACCTAGACTTAAATCGACCGAAGCCTTCCCCGGCAGCGGCGCCAAAATGTAGTTAGGTTTTTGGTTAACAAACAAACCCAGGGAAACAATCAGGGAAGACTCAAAAGGTGATTCATATAACATCTAGGTGTCTTAGATAAGATTTATTAGGGGAAACACAGGGTTAATTCACTTTAATTAGGATAAAGACTGACAATTGGTTCACGGGCAAGGGATAAAAACTTCTAAAAACCACTCCATGTCAGTACATGCAAATGTGACAGTCTCACACCTCACTCTAATTTCCCAGGCAATAGTCTGGCAGTGAGTTCATTTTAACTGGACCAAGTGCGGTGCACAAGCATAGGCACAGCCATAGTCAATAGTCTTGCGATAGTGACCCGTTTTTGTCTCTTTACCGAGGCCAAAGGCACCTCGGACTAGTCAATTGTCTTTCCTTCATTAATCTCATTTAATGTAACTTGAAAAGTCAGTGCGGTAATCCTTTCAGGATGGACAGTCTTCTTTGATTAGATTCAGGTTTAACTATTCAGTCCGACAATTGTCTTCTTACCTGGATATCGGCCAAGGCAATCTCCATCTCTTTCCACGTGGCAATAAGTCCAAAACCACGTATGCACGTTAACATATTCTCACATCACTCATGAACTTATTCCATTTAGTTAAGATTCCAATTCAATATCCTTAAATTCCAAAGTATTTAATTCAAAGATCCATTTCATTATTGCAATTAATGTTGAGCAATTCAATTATTAAAGATGGTAAAATTCCGAATTAGCTTTAACTCCCTTAAGGTTGCAATTCATAAACAAGGTTTACCGGTATAATGATCTGCACGTCCTTTTGTCTTCTCTGCCACTGGATGACCTTCTGTAGACAATGGTCTCATCGAGTTGCCACTTCATATTTCATTAGAGTTCAAGAGAACAGTTTCTCCATTTACACTACAACGACAATTGCCTTAATTGAGTTTCAATGACACTATTCCATTTGACAAAAGTCCATGACCAATTGTTGTAAAGTTACGACTCGGAAAAAGTAAATTAAATGTTCATGTTTAGACGCCTCATGTTAACTCATATTGGAATAAGACAGGTGCCTGACGATGGTAATCACGGGTGAGGGTTCACCTAAATTACAGACTCAAGGATTTTTCACCATATCCAATTACATTTTGGCCAAACAGCCTTTGAATTACAAAATCGAGACATACCACATCAGACTATCTTCACGTCCTGATTACTCATCAAACACTCAAATAGGCTATGACCGCATAATGATGACTTCAGGAATACCTTAGACAATCGACTCAATTACTTGATATAACAGAGTTTTGCTTTTGGAAATTACAAATAAAAACTAAGCTGGTATCATTTGACTATTTTCTCTCACAGTCGATGGCCGTGCTTACGTCAAGGCTATATTAATTGTCCTTAATAACTTGGCCATAACTAGAGATAGACCTGTGCTTCACTTATTCATTACATAGAATGCAACTGTTTTAGAGATCTGCTTCATCCCGGAGAAATTACAGAAATAATTTTATGAATTCTGCTTAAAGTTAAACGGGCTAAATTTGGAACTTAAGATTTCACTGTTAAGTTTCTGACTGATCCAATGCTTACTGTTGGCAGCAAATCCGCAAAGAACTTAAATAATCGACTCAACAGCTTGCAAGCCTGGAAATACCCATATCTTTATAAATGCACTCGACTCAATCAGGCAACATTCCAACATTAACACTGATATAAACAGGGTGCAAACTGTAATTATAAAATCGATTTCAATCAGGCCATAACACGAATGAACTACGAGCCTCGTACTTGCTGACTTAGGATTTTATATTAATCAACCAACCAACAAGGCGACACAGATAGTAATTTTCAGATTATTAAATTAATACGATGACCTACAAGTCACAGACAATAGACTGATAATTCAACTCCGAAATTAACTCTTAATTACTGCAAAATGTCAATTACATTTCCTCATACAAAAGTTCTGTCACAGCGGACAAGGTACAAAATTCACTCAAATAACCACGTAATCCAGTACACCCCCCCTGGAATTACAACAGACTATATTTCAATCTCAACAAAATCCTTCACAAGGAAATTAACTGGAACGCAAAATTATGCAGACACTAAGACCATAGCCTAGCTCTCCCTCTCGGCTGCCGCACACCTTCGCTCCACTTCTGAGAGAGAGTTATGAGCTTTCAACTGCCTCCTAGTTCCCGAGGTTCGGCCAAGCCTAGGTAACTACCCCAACCTCCACAGACTATTGTCCTTACCACTTACTGTTTCCATTTTCACAAGACAATTGCCCTCTCATACTAAACTACTTAGATAATAGCTAAACAAATAAAGTCTCTATTTCCATTTGTTTCAGAATTAAAGTCAAAAATCAGAAAATTACTACGACAGTAGCCATACTTAGGGTCCAACCTAGAGGAGAATTTATCCCTCGTACAATCCTCTCGTTTAGTGGCCATGCCTTCCCCTCCCGGTTTGAACCCGTAAACGCCACTCCAAAGTTCCGCATTCCACCTATCCGGTCGGCCCCGGATGGTGGAAGCGTAAACGCGGTCCACCTCCCCAGTGACCAGTTCCCTCACCATATCCTCCCTCCGCACTCTCCACGATTTCTCCCACAATCCGAGGCAGCCCATGCGTCTCAAATCCGCCTCCAACTCGTTGTTCTCCTCACGGTCGGAGGGGGTGACCACGTGCACCTTGCGGAGGGCTACCTGCTTCTCCGCGGTCCGCTTCCGAGTTTGGGTCGCCATGGCGGTTGCGGCCCGCTCTAAGGTTCCCAAGCCGAAAATGGAAACCTTAACACTAAACTAATTTAATGGTTTTAGCTACTTTAAGGATTCAACTCTTTCTACTCGATTCTAAATAGCACACCTAACAATCTATCTATAAAGTGCTTAATTTATGATCTTTTACTTTGTCAAACCTATCTTTTAAACGTAAAGTAAGGTTACTTAAGAACTTTAAGTAAAAGTGGGCCGCGACAGAGCCGGACGATTGCGCGCAGGGCCAACGTAATGCTCGTCCATTGCGAACTCTTCACGGACGTCTCCATTGCTAAAGAACATGGCATCGGACTCCATAACTGTCAAACGACTTTGTGGCCAAAATCCTTGTGTCAAAGTCGTACGGGTGTCGACACCAACGGTCATCAAGGCTGAGCGAATGCGATCCCAATACGCGATCAACGGTTCATGAGTATCCCTAACACGTCTGGTGATATCTTCCTCACACAACTTTTTCCAAAACTCAATGAATCCGGATATGCCTTTGATGATTTCCGGCCCATTCCTCATGGGGTCGGGTTTGCACGGCTTTGGATCCCCATCCGGGAGCAAACATTTGCCATCCTTGTCTTGATGCCACACGAGTATACCATCCTCCGGGCCCCAATTAGGGGATGTGCACAAAAGCTTGAACTGCATGGCGGGGACACCATCATCCCTCATATAGAAGCGGAATTGTTGTGCTTTGGTATGTCCCACCAAACGGTCCACTCCCTTCAACATGTATGGCTTGATGAAGGCCTTGAAATTTGGTATTTCTTCAATCATGTGCGGGATCACCGGCACATTGTCCAAATCCATGTATGATTTCATGAGAAGTGGTATGGTGGGAAAATCCTCTTCATGCAACTTCATGCTCCAACGGCCAAATGAGGCATCAATATCGTCGTGCGTGTGCCCCACCATCAAGAAAGACACAAACACCTCTTTGAAGATGCCTTTTGCCACGAGCATCGACCAAAAACAAAACACGTATCGACATTTGTTGTCTTTAGCACAATTATCAAGTTGAACGTGGAGAGTTGGAGGCAAGGGTTTTGCAATAATGGGTTCTCCGGGTGGTTCCGGCAATGAAGACATACAAACCTCCTTCCCTTGTAGCACTGCCTCATAAAGGGGTGTCGTTCCACAACCATCGAAAAGGGCACGGGAAGAGTGTACCGGTGGCTTTTCGAGATCGCGCAATAGTTTTGCAAATGAACCGACCGTGTGGTTGGCATCGCCAGGGTAAAAATCCAAACCATAATGGGCATATTTGACATCCACATGTCCATGGGCAATCATACCTAAGAAAAACAAACGATGCGTGAACAACAAAAATATGAAAAAACTACAAAGCGGATGGATGAAGTTGGACATTTGGAAAACACAACCAATGCAAATTGGAGAGACTTTCAACACACATGTGGGATTCTATACAAACCTGTGACAGCTACGGACAACTTGAAGAGACCATCCGTGGCCTTTATTTTGCGTGCATAACAAGGGCATGCGGTCTTCGCATGGTCCATTTTATCATGGATGATTGTTAGAACCTCCGCGGGCCTCATTATGGATAGTGCACGGTTCTTGTAGTAATCTTGACGGTGTGCCTCCTGGTTGTTGACATGCTCAATGTATTTTCTCTGGTGTCTTGTATGGGATTCAGTGCCTATAGGGTGGGCATCTCGAAGACCTTTGTATTTCTCACACGCCGTACACCTGGCGAACTTGTTCCCAGGTCTCTTCAAAATGTATTCCGCAAACTGTTGGTTTTTAATTACACTCAACTTGGACAATGAAATGGGCCCACATCCCGCTGTGCGACCCACTTCATTTATGTCCGTTAAGATGTTCTTCCATTTTGTGCCCGTGGGTAACACCATTTGCACAACTTTCTCCCCTGATGACAATGTCCTCGTCTTGTGGGGCATTGCATCGGCCAATGGCACTATGATGGTGGAGAGTGTCGCGGATGCTTGGAGTGTCGCCTCCCTAGGTTTCTTTGTGCCAGAGTTGCCATGAAATCGAGAGCGGCGACCCAACAAAGAATACTTCCGAAACCTATAAAAGTCAGCCTTGGAGACCCCGTGAATGATATACCATGCTGTGCAACACACTTCCACATTCTCAAGGGTCACCACCTTATGGCCATGGGTATCAATGTGCAAATTTCTGTGGACCTCGAGTTTCTTAGCCGACCGCATACGAAAATCCGCAAGCCACAACTCTTGACGAAGAGACCTAATTTTTTCGTGAGGAAAAAATTGGCAACATTTCCTCTCGCAACAGTCCTTTGCGGACACAAGGCGGATAGAATCATCTCCCAATATGGAATCCCGCCGTCGCTCCTTATCTCCGCGAGACACGCGACTAGAATCATACCTGCGTAGACCTTTGCGAGGACGCATTGTGGCCAATAAAGCAGACTGCATCTGTTTATGTCGCCGGCCATGATTCCACAAGCTTACCCCGTCATGGAGAACTTGACGAAGGGGCCATCGATGCAAGGAGAATCTCCACGTCAAAGGGACCTCAAACGGAAGCAAAGTGTTCAAGATGCACACGCCGACATCGTCGAGACCAAGGGGGTGGGCATCAACACATTCACGGGGATCAGAGTTCCTGCATATGCCGTCTGCCACTGGGACACCAAGCTCGTTAAGTAGAACAACATCAAGTCCCACCCATTGCTCCCTCCCGAAACCGGTACACAATGGAATGTCATCATGGTCATCCCCGGAATGATGAGATTGGTCATGCACTTCGAAAGATCCATCGGAGGTTGTATCCACAGACACACCCACCACGTTTGTTCCGTCAACATTGATTGCCGACGGGGAAGAGAGTTCACATTCACTATCCGAGGATGATGCATTTGTCGACAACTCAAAGGCAATATCTCCTACATCCATTGCCATCCCACCTAAAAAACAACCATGGAATGACCAACCACACAACTGATGAAATGCATACAAGAGCGGACACACTATCTGTATATATATACGGCCCGATATACACACAATATCTGCGTATATATATGGCCCGAAATACAGAAACAAGTATTGGGGTACCATTGGAGGACCTCATACATAAACAAGTACGGATTTCCCGAAACAATATGAGTATGGCCTGGGATATACGAAAGGCCGTTCGTATACCTTCCCACATATATCTTAGGGTATACTTACGAAAGGCCGTACCTTGGTCCCAGGCCGTACTGCCTATGCCAACTAAAAGATGGACTCGCAATTGTGGTATTTACGTAAGTCCGTAAATGGTTGCTATCGTTTGTGCATGGGGAAAATGGATACGTATGGGAAATACAAACAACCGTTCGTAATTCTTTACATAGCATATTTACGAACGCCCGCTCGTAATTCACGAGGCCATATTGTGCGTCTGAATAGATGTATGGACATTTATGGATGTGGTTGGATGCCTATGCCATAATCCCAGGATATCTTCACGAACACAATTTAGTATACCCGACCATCCCAAGTGCTTTTGGGGCATATGGATGTGTGTACGACATACAAACGCCCGTTCGTAAATACTTGGAATAGCATATTTACGAACGACCGTTCGTAAACCTACCTTGCCATACAGTGCATTCATAGATGTATATGAATAGACGTGGCTGGATGCATAGACCACTCAGGTGGGATTTACGAACGCACGTTCGTAAACTCGACAAACATAAGTGTATTCGAGGAAAATGCATGCCTGTGACATACGGAAATCCGTTCCAAAATGGCGGGAATATCATTTTTACGAACGCCCGTTCGTATATATCGATGCCATAATGTGTGCATAGATGTGTATCTGTATGGATGTTGCTGGATGCATACACCATACTCTGTGGTATTTACGAACGCACGTTCGTAAACCACCATCATGTGTATATGGGGAAAATGGATGCGTGCGCTATTTACGAACGTCCGTTCGTCAATATTTGTAATAGCATATTTACGAACGACCGTTCGTAAACCCACGATGCCATGCTGTGGATGCCTAGATGTATGTATGATGTGGAAGGAAGCATAGACCACCCAGGTGGTATTTACGAACGCACGTTCGTAAAAGTCGACAAACCCGAGAATATTTGGGGAAATGCATGCGTACGCGACACACGACATATTTGGAATATCATATATACGAACGTGCGTTCGTATATATCGATGCCATGGTGTATGTCTGCATACATGTATGTATATGTATGGATGTTGCTGGATGCATAAACCATACTCTCAGGTGGTATTTACGAACGGACGTTCGTAAACTCGACCATCCTGTTCATATGGGGCAAATGGATGCGTGTGCAACGTACGAACGTCCAATCGTGAATATTTGGAATAGCATATTTACGAACGCACGTTCGTATATCTCGATGTCATTCTATTTGTGTGCATGGATGCATGTATATGTCAATGTTGCTAGGAGCATATACCACACTCATGTGGTATTTACGAACGCACGTTCGTAAACTCTCGTCAAATCCTCTGAACAATTACCACAAATGCGTTGACTCCAACTTTGCGAACGAGCGTTCGTAAAGTTCCGGTATTTGCGGCGGTATAATCGGGGTTTGTATACTACTGTACCTGGGAGGTGTACTGTGGACGCACAGGATGATGGCTTCAGCGCGCTCCGCCGGATCTGTGCAGCGCACACTGGGCCTCTGCCGCGAAAAAGAGCTCTCAAGTGGGGGGAGGAACTTTAAGTACTTCTCTAGGGTGGTTCAAAATCCCTTGGATGCTCTTTAAAAAGCGGATTCCCGCCGCTCACTCTGACCTAATATGCCATTCTATCTATGCGCGTCATACATGACGCTATGTATGGAACATGTATGGCATGCACGCAACATATTGAAATATGTACATGGGTCTCACACCTTTGGTTTTACCAAGGTCTAATGAATCAATATATATATGTACTAAAATAGGTAAATAGAATTTAAACGTGCGGTTGTTTAACATAGAATAAATGATTTGCGACCAAGGTGTGAATTCCAAGTTTTTTAGCAATTATTCATACCTAGTATATGTTAGCAAGGTCTAAGTGATATATATATATACATATATATACACACACACATTGAGGTGATCCCCCTCCCCACCTGACTTGAGGTAAGCCTAAAAGTTGGTTTAGGGAAACACAACCTTCACACCATCCACACTAGTATATAGTGCCTAGCCTAGTTGGTGGTATTAGGGTTTATTGCTGTTTTTTAGGGTGTTTTAGAGTTGAATCATTTTGGAGCTTCGAAGCTCCCATTTCATTCCGGAAATGAGTTTGCAACGTGCTAGAAAGCGAAAGGGGGAAGCTCCGCGTCTGAATGATCATCAACGTATGGAAATCATAGCAATGTTTGACAAACCCAAGCCACCCTCGATGCGAAGTATTGCTCCAGAATATGGAGTCGATGAGAAAGGCATTTGGGGATGGAACAAAAACTATCCAACATTCATTGTTGGGTAGATAAAACAACGCCCATGTGTGAAAGCTACTTAACTAAAACCTAAACCCTAAACCACTATCACCGAGGGAGCTTTACCCGGGTTTTGGGAAACTTAAGACTTCGGTCATTTGGTGAAGTCACAAGGGGGCATAAGAGTGGGTCAAAATCGGTTGTGGAAGCCCCTAACATTATAGGTATCATGTGATTCACATAAAAACATGCCCGTAATATGCTCCCCCCAATCTCAAATTGGGTCCTTTATGAAGCTAATAATTATTTGAGGAACCATTGAACAACTTGAAAGATATTTCTTTTCTGAAAACACTATATTCCAAAACACTATATGAACATCCTTTATGAGTTCACTATGAGGTACTAGGGGGATGCGGGAAAACAAATTCATGTATTTATACTAAGCTCTTCAAATTAATGAATTATAACCATCCCAGGTATAATCACACTAATTGCGTGTTTTGCATCCTACGAGAAGTCAATTCATAGCTAAAATTGTTCGTTTAAACTTAAGACATGCATGTTCTAATAAGATGAAGTATGGATTGTGTGATCAAAATGCACTCAACACTATTAAGGTGAACGAGGGAGAATTTCTAACTTCACTATAATTGACCACAAACAAAGTTGTATCATGAAATCCAATTTTGAATCTTGAAATGACAAACGGCACGATTCTCAATAGTTGCTATTAACCGAATGAAGCAATAATTCCAAATCCTAGCAACATCAGTACACCAGTTGGACATGCCCGCGGACGATCACATGTCCACATATCTTAAAGGTTGGTGAAATTTAAAGATTTAGCCTTTAGGGATGTAGGGTTTAGGGTTTGGGGTTAGGGTTTAGGGTTCCTGAACGGCTTAGCGTGAAAGGTAGTTATTACAATAGATTACACAAACAATATTCACTAAATTAATCATATCGCACGTACTTATTTTATGTGTAATGCACATTTCATGTTGGCAAAACATCTGACTTCATGGCTCAAATGCACTGGTTCAAGTTCAATTTAAAGTTCATTACATTATACAAATGTTAGTGGAAGTTGACACCCAATTGAATGAATTGAGGACCTCTTGGAATTTGAATTTTTCTTCCACCACTTGTAATAAAATGGACACCCATCTCAAATTGGGTCCTTTATGAAGTAAATAATAATTTGTGGAACCATTGCACAACTTGAAAGATATTTCAAGTTTGGAAACACTATATTTCAAAAGACCATATTATGCACATCCTTACTGATGGATTCATCATCGATTCCACCCTAAATGACATGGATTGTTCGCTACGAATTTATACTCCCTATGGGTATGGTTTAGGTTTAATGAGCCAACCCCGCCACTTATTTGGGCCACTTACTAGGGCCACTTACTAGGACTTAATTCATTTTTTCAGGCAATATATTATCTTAAAAAATTAAATATCATACATATGTAGCATGTTATCATGGACAACACATCCATGCCCTCATATGCAACAAAACAAACAACTTCTTTTTAGGCACCATTTTCAAAAGAATTCATTTAAAGGTTGAAAAGTGCGTTTGAAACACAAAATTTTGGTTGCAGTTTCACAAAACATGGCATAACTTGTGAGGTGTTTGAAGTCAT
The DNA here is from genome assembly GCA_964035585.1 of Polytrichum formosum. Taxonomy (NCBI): domain Eukaryota; kingdom Viridiplantae; phylum Streptophyta; class Polytrichopsida; order Polytrichales; family Polytrichaceae; genus Polytrichum; species Polytrichum formosum. The sequence continues at coordinate 23,824,390 of OZ037938.1, forward strand.
GTTGCCCTTGACCAAGTTGTTAATACAACATTATCAAAATTTCAATACAAATTATGAAGATTTAGATTGCCTTAAGCACGTTTGAAATTTTTAAGCAGCAGCTGTCAACAGCTAATTAAGATTGTTGTAAGCACCAAAATAAATTAGTTATAGAATACTCACATGAAAGAAAACTAATTAGATATTGAATATATGATATAGACAAACTTTTGGCGAAGAAAAAATGTGAATTGCTAATCATTTCATTTTGTAATGTAATTTCAAAGTCAAGGTGGTACAATTTTTAAGGACTGTCAACACGTCCTTTGGCTCATTAAACCGGAACTGCACCCCTATATACTTGAAGTTTACAAAGGAACCAAATGTATAGGTGCTTAAATGGAATGCGGCAAAAGAAATTGTTGTATTTATATTAAGCTCTTCAAACTAATGTGAAACGCCTCCACTACATATACATATTACAAAGCATGAATTAAACATGCCTATATTACTTATACATCCAACTTTCATTTTCATGCGAGAGAGTCATTGAACGTTTTTCCATCCTAACAATAATGGACATGGTAGTCATGTATGACTACCTCCATAATATGGCAACAATTCATGTCACAAAGTTGGATGAAACCAACACATTTGAGTGTTAAAACACAACACATCCCCCTACCCCCATCCCATCCCATCCCCCCACCCCCTTCGCATCCCCCACCCCATCCCCCCATCCCCCCATCCCCATCCCCATCCCATCCCATCCCATCCCATCCCCCCAGCCCATCCCGTCCCATCCCCCCACACCCATCCCATTCAATCCCCCCAGCCCATCCCACCCCATCCCCCATACCCCATCCAAGCCCTGCCCAGTGGGAGGCGGCCATGTGGCTGCGGCGGGGAAACCCTAGCGGCGCCGGCTACCTCCCTGCGCCCCTTCCTCTAACCTCCTCATTGTCAGTTGCAGCAGAGAGAGGAGCGGAGCGAAGCTCTTGCCATTTTTAGTTATACATCTTTGATAATAGTTTTGTCGGCGCTAGTGTGTTGAATTGCAAGTTTCCCTTGAGAGTTGGGATATTGGCAGTAGCTAGCTTGGGAGTTGCAAGCTTCGGAGTTGCTAGCATTAGGGTAGCAAGGTTGAGAGCTACAAGCTTGACAATTGCACGCTTAGGAGTTGCACGCACATCAGAGTAGTTGCTAGGGTTTGTACATAACGTGCGAGGGCTTCAGTGTGTGGGAGGATTGAGTGGTGCGAGGATTGAGTGGATGACCTGAGTTTTCATTTGTGAGCTTTTCTGGTTTTTTGAGTAAGGGAAGAAGAGCAGATTTTGTGAGTACAGTAAGGGAGGAAGAACATTGTGAGCAGAGTAAACCTTCTGAACTCATTTGCCTCACATTCTGATATTTGTTCATTGTTGAATTCCATGTGTTGCCAGAGCTTAATGTGTTTTGTATGCATGTGTTCTTCATTTTGGTTTCTCCCTGACATTCTGAAACTCACTTATGTGCTGATTCAATTTTTTTCTTCAATTTCTATCATTCTGGCCAAGCATTGCAAAAAGCATTGCAAGGATTCCTGAAACACAGATCCATGTCTGTGTGAAACATATACGTATATGTATTCATACGTATACGTACGGATCCAACATAATATTATACATAAAATACAGGCACCCAGTTACGAACGCACGTTCGTAAAGTCCAAACCATCGCATGACATATTAATAATTTAAAAAAGGAAATGGACACCCAGTTACGAACGGGCGTTCGTAAACGTCTGCATGACACCAGAAGGCTACATATTTACGAACGTGCGTTCGTAACCAGGGATTACACGTCACGTCGCGTCACGTCCTGTGACAGCGACGTGACGGCAGACCTGAAAACGTCACGTCCGCGGGGGGGTAAATCCGGCAGTTACCCCAGGGGTAAACTGACGCGGTCAACCCACTGGTCAACCCCTTGGTCGACTGCTAAGTCGACTGCAGATAGCAGTCGACCTAGCAGTCGACCTAGCAGTCCACCTAGCAGTCGACCTAGCAGTCCACCTAGCAGTCGACCTAGCAGTCGACTGCAAAAAAAAAATTAAAAAATTCCAAAAAAAATTCTGGACCGTCAGATCTTCTTGGCAAGAAGATCTGACGGTCCAGAATTTTTTTTGGAATTTTTTAATTTTTTCTGGCAGTCGATTGCTAATTCGACTGCTATTTGCAATCGACTTAGCAGTCGACTGCAAAAAAATTTAAAAAATTTTAAAAAAATTCTGGACCGTCAGATCTTCTTGCCAAGAAGATCTGACGGTCCAGAATTTTTTTTGGAATTTTTTAATTTAATGTTTTTTTGTAGTCGACTGCTAGGTCGACTGCTGTTTGCAGTCGTTTGCTAAGTCGACTGCTATTAGCAGTCGACCAAGACCAGTCGACTGCTATTAGCAGTCGACTTCAAGGAAAACCTAAAAATAAATAAAATCAAAAAATTCTAAAAAAAATTGTGGACCGTTAGATCTTCAATCCAAGAAGATCTAACGGTTCAGATTTTTTAATAGATTTTTTTAATTTGTGTTTTTTGAAGTCGACTGCTCGTAGCAGTCGACTAGAGCAGTCGTCCAAAAAAGTAAAAAAAAAAGTTACAAAAAATTGGTACAGTAACTTTTTTTTACCACGTCAGTGCGCGTCACGCCCCGACGTGACGTGACGTGACGGCGTCACGTCATTTGTGACGCGACGTGACGCAAAAAGGCCGCGTCACGTCCATTTGCACATCCCTGTTCGTAACTATATGCAACAGACAAAGGAAGCTGAATGCCAACCAACAATATTTGGAGACTAAACAATATGAACATACACATTATATTGCAGCCTTTACAAAATATTTTAGTTTGTAAGAATGAACAAAAACAATTACGAACGTCTTTACGAACGCTCGTTCGTAAATGTGATCGCATTACACAATACACCTACTTACGAACGGCCGTTCGTAAATAATCTACACCTCAAGAATTTCAATGCGATTACATTCTGATTTCACAGTTCCAACATACAACTGCATACCCTGTCCACGATGTTACGAGTACATAGTTTCGCAACTGTTACGAACGAACGTTCGTAAAAACGATCCTAACCTTGTTTCGTATCATGCAGATGGCGAGAACAAGTAGAAACCCCATCGAAATGTTCGCAGTGCCGGCGGATAGCCTGCCGGCATCCGTGAAGGACATAAACGGCAACGATAGCTATGTCCCCAAGGACAACTTCATGGGAGAATGGACGGCCATACCAACTAAACTCGAAGACAGCCTTTTTGCGCTGCGATTCACTTACGAGCTGCAGACGAGGCCAGACCAGCCAGAACAATGGGTGCAGATGAAGTCGTGGGAGATAGAGTCCATAGAGGCCCAAGGAGATTATGTTATTCTGGATATGAAATACAAAAATGACCACATAAATCTCCTCCTACATTACTTGTTACACTCCTTCTCCTACGTATACGCATGCCTGAATGTTGGACCAGATGCAAAGCATTTCAACCTGGATGGCCTCTTCACAAAGTACGTCCTCAGCCAATTCTGGACTGCTAGGAAATTGACCGCACTGGCGTTGAACATCTCCAAATACAACAGTGCGATGGTTGAGGCAAACAAAAAGAAGAAGAGTCCGAGAAAACCATCTCCCTCAGGGGCAGGAGGTTCAAGAAGCGCACCTAAGCCGGTGCCCTCCGCGAGCAGGCTGACCCAGGGGACCAACAGACAGTCCACGCCATCCAAGAGGTCCAGGGACGACATGGAGAAGTCTGGAGTCACTGAGGCCCTTGAAGTGAGCTCGCCGCCAGTGATGCCTACCCCTTTCAAAAAGGAAGAGACCCCAGATGCTGTGAAGGCTACCAGGATCCTACGCGACTTCAACAACTATTCCAAGGATTGCTGGCCCATGGGACGCCACTTCACATTCAACGTGGACTGCTTCAAGTACGAGAAATCTCCTAACAAGTGGATGGTTAGGTCTCGCGAAAGCGGGGGTGTGAAGTGGCAGATAAATAATCTCATGAACAACGTAAAGTGGGATAGGCAGACTGTCTGCGTCATGCCTAAGGGATTGACTTCTCGTCCCTCGGAGAAGGACTGGCCTCGAATCCAGAATGGAGAGTTCTGGATTATAGACGGTCAGCACAGCTTGGAGGCGTCGCATATCATCCTCAAGGATGATAACTTCCAGCACGAGCTCAAGGCGGAACTTCGGTACTGGAAGGCATTCCTGGTGTGGTCGGACGACTGGGACAAGCTCAAAAAAATATCGACGTTTCTCAATTCGGGAAACAAGATCAAGGCGTTTGAGGCGTCCTGGGCTGCCAATATAGTGGCTGCAAGAGACGTCTGGGTCGCACACGGGTGCCCTCCAAAGGAGAGGGAGAACGCAAAGATCCAGTCGCCACAATGGAAGGTGGGTTTACGAACGAGCGTTCGTATATTTCCTACACTTTCATTCTGTGCTTTAGTATTTCAATTTATGAACGTGCGTTCGTATGTAATGGAAAACACTGACACCCTTGATGTGCATTGCAGGCGTTCTGTGATGCGATGGTGGACAAATTCTCCTCCATCGACATGAAGTCCACAACAACCAAATCAGTCCTGGAGCTCAAGGGCGAGCTCCGACTGATATGCTGCAACAACGACACATGGGAGTTGTGGACCCATTTCTTCAACGCCCACAGCTCGGGTGATTTGGTCAACCCCGACACTGAGGAAAAATACAGCGTCGACAAGAGCGCCGAGGCCCCTCCACTGCTGAGGGAGTTTTTCAGGCCGCTGCAAGGGCTGACAGAGTCAGAGTTGCAGCGATGCGCAGTACACCTTCTTGGGAACACGGTGGGAAGGACCATGTCCTACCCCAAGATATTTTTGAAGAGGCCGAAGCACAAGCCCGGGACATACTCCGTAAAGGAGTGGTGCGACCACAGGAAACTGAAGACGGGCGCGATGCGGGAGTTAAATGGGCTCATGCCAGAGAGGGAGCTCTTCCACGCCGACGGCGAAGTCAACTGGGCCAAGTGGAAAGAGTTCAAGGTGCTGTACAACATCAACGGTGCCTCAATGCGTAGTCTGGTTAGGGAGCATGCCTCCGTTTTGAAGCTCAAGGGGAACAAACGCTCGAAGAAGTCCGAGACTGAACCCCAGGAGCTGCAGAAATACATCTCCTTCTTGGAGAGGAAGAGGAGCGCCAAGTTTGACGGCTTAGCGCGATTTTGCCTGATAACCACAGGGATGGAGAGGACAACATTCTCCAAATGGGATGGCACCATCAGCAGGGCTGAGGTGAGGGAGGACCGGAGGGGTTGTCCCTTCGCAATCATAGATTTTTGGGGGATCCCTGGTGCATCAAGGCAGGGGGCGAAGGGGGTCCCCTTTTACAACCCCTTCATGGCGAAGTTCATGGAGTACAAATCGCCAGCCATGAGGGAACCACACGTATGGTTGTGGGTTGTTGAACAGGACAAGGTCTCCGTGGTGACCGAGCTTTACGAGGAGACAATAAAGTTCGAATACAACATCTTCCACAGCACATATGTGCCTGCAAAGACTGAAGGGATAGTGGCCATCAACGAGGCCAGGGGGAGCAAGCAGGTGGGAGCTGTGAGTCTCATCTTCATGACGTACAAGTCGGTTAGGAATGGGCGTGCACCCATCAAGGCGAACAGCACGTTCAAGAAAATCTACACCGTCGTTCACCCCCCTCCCAAAGATCTCTTCCAAGAAACGTTGTACACTGTCTTCCCGGCCCTTGAACTCAGGATGGAGTTCTACATCTCTGTTTTGCAGAGTTTGGCAATGCATGGCGAGACCGTGTACAACGTTTGTGGAGGCAGCAAATTTATGTACGCTGCCATGATAAGCCATCCCAACTTTTACGAACGCTCGTTCGTAAACATTGTATGTTGCCTTTTTCAAACATCTTCAACATTCAATATCATATTATGTGTTCGTTTATTATTTTACATCAATCTTTACGTTGATATTTACGAACGCGCGTTCGTATATGTCTGACCAATTTCTTTCCGTGTCTCAGATGCTGGGATTGTGCGTCAACTCTTACGTTGACGCCATCGACGAAGAGGAGTACAAGGTCCATCGATCGAAGGCGTCGATGATGGACCTGGGTGATATGGCTGTGCCAAGGCTTGACATCAGCATGTCCGTTGACGAGAGCATGCCCGACTTGGAGTTAGAGGACGAAGACCCTGTCCTCCCCGTCGAAAGGGATACAGATGCACATATCCTCAGCATCCCCCCTCTGAGAATGTTGGCGCCAGCGGAATTCCATCCGAGCCGCAGGGGACTCCGGGTGGCTATACGGGGTCATCGGCGGGCACCACCCAAGACGTCCTCCCCGCGCGAACATCTGGCGCGGAACCGTTCGGCACGCCTGGAGGTTGTTCGACGTCGGTATCCCCCCGACCCAAGCTGGTGGTGCCCAAAATGGAGGATCTCGATGTCCTCGATCAACGCTCCCGCCCGTCCTTGGACCACTTCCGCAACACGCGTCGGAGGATGAAGAAGACCCCGTACGTGGAGTTGCCGGAGGGCGCCATCATCGATGTCTCCGATGAGGACGAGGGGGACATGGACATCATGGTCGAGCTGGGGGTGGAGTTCGACAAGAACAAGCGGGTGAAGGAGGAGGCGCTCTCCGTCGCTGAGCTCAACGCCAAGCTCGAGCAGAAGATGAAGGAGGACATGGCGGCTGCTGCAGCAGAGAATGCGCGGAAGATGTCTGTCATCCAGGAGGAGCTGAGGGCCTCCAACACGAAGACGGATGCCATTCTAGAGATGCTGAGCAGGATGCAGAGCTTTGCGGCGTCTCCACAGCCATCCTACCCCTTCCCTCTGGGATACCCATCCGGCCAATACCCCCCACATCTCCCTTATGCTGGAGGACCGTCCTTCCCGGCTCCACCCCACCCGACACCGGTGGGGACTCCTCCACTCCCGCCGGCCACCACCATCACCCACGATGCCGTCGCGGCGGCCATCCAGGAGGGCGAGGATTTACGAACGCTCGTTCGTGAGTCTTCAGGTCCGGCAGTCCTCACCCCTCCCCCGTCAAGGGTAGGACTGCCTTCAGACACGGACACGGCCCCTTCCACCGTCGTCCCCAGGGTTGTAGATAGACAGGGCAATGAAACTGCGCGACACACTGACATGGTCATTGTGAGGGACACGCAGGGGAGCCCGAATGACACGGCAGGTGCACAAAGAATGGATGTCGAGGACAGCCCGGAACGTCAGCCCTCCGCATACATGGAGGATGTCGACATGGATGCACTAGACCTGGGTGGCGACGACCACGGTGCGGAGACCATCCAGCAGACCCAGGCGTCCCAGGCGGAGCGGGCGGACGATGTCATGGAGACGGAGGCGTCTGCGGCGGTGGTTACGAACGAGCGTTCGTTAATCGCTGAGGAGGGAGCGGCTCCTCGGTCCAGCACCGGTGCCCCTCCCCCCGATGACGAGGTAACTCATCTCTGAGAATACGAACGCTCGTTCGTAACACTCCTAACCGCCTGTGTTGTTTTTTTGGCGCATTCTCTACATCGACACCCCGACCTACGCGAGACTTTTTTGCGTGCTCCTGTAGGCCGATAGATTTTGTAGATCACGGCATCATGTTGCCTTAGGAACCTGTGTGATAAACTATCACCCGAGACAAATTGTACATATTGAGCTAATTAATATATAAGCAAATGAGCTTTCGATCCCAAACTTTGCATCGACTCGTATTTATTGTGGTGTGTATGTTCATGTTCTTTCATTTTGATCCTGGTAGTGCCCATTCGTTCACGAACGGGCGTTCGTAAAAAGGTGCGACCCCGTGTCCACATCCTTCACGAACGACCGCTCGTGAATGTTCATCAAGCCGCGCTCACGAACGAGCGTTCGTAAATGATGCGCCTTGCCACTATCGGCCTTCATTCACGAACGAGCGTTCATGAATGTACCCTTCCACATTTTCCTTGCACTGCTATTATCGCTCTTCATCCTTGAACCCTCCTAATGCATCTTCATGTTTGTCTTCATCATCTTCATAATCACTTCACTGGATCATAGCATTAAACTAGTCGAATTGTTAATCACAGGACCTCCCGGAGATAGGTCGCAACCCCTCGACCAGTGGACTTGAGACCCGACAGAAACCGTTCCTAGTTTTTGACCTCAACGGGGTGTTGTGTCACACCAAACACATCCCCAGGGTCCCCACGCGTCCCTTCCGTCATCCCGACGAGAAAGACTACGACGGCGAGCTCGACACCCTCATAAACCGCAAGGTTGTCCGCGCCCGTCCCGGCGTGCGAGACTTCCTTCGAGAGGTGCTCGGCTTAGCTCACGTCGTCGTGTGGAGCTCTATGGTCTTGGAGAACACGGAGCCCATCGTCGACTTCCTCTTCCGTGACCTCCCCAGCCCTTGCCTCGTCCTCGGCCAAGAGGCATGCGATGAACTTCTCGACGAGAAGGGATTTCCGGTTCCCAAGTTCGGAGGTCGAGGCGGAGGGCAACAATTCCTCAAGGTCCTCGGGTCCAGACTGTGGCGCGGCATCCCCCCGCTCGAGGGGGTACCCCACGGGTGGTGGCCAACTGCGGAGAGCACCCTCCTCATCGACGACAGCCCCACCAAGAGCGTTCTCAACCCCCCGGGCAACGTCATCTTCCCCGACCCTTGGACCGGTGATATGAAGGACACATTTTTGTTAGATAGGCTAGCACCTTACCTTAGAAGGTTTGTGCTCCACACCGGGAGCGTCCCGGATTTTGTTAGGTCCAACCCCATCGGCAACGCGGCATTAAGCCCCCGCGATAATGTATATAGGAGCATCGTTCGGCTCGCAAAATTTAATAAATTGATTTGAGAAACCTCCTTGCATGTGTTTGTGTCCTTGTGTTTCACATATCTAATGCTTTATTCCATGTTTGGATGTCTTTTTTTGTTGCCCATAGTCTGCCCCCCTATGTGACACCCCTGTCCTCGACGGCCCTCCCCGTCCCCCCTCGTCCCCTAGCTCCCCTTCCCGCGGCGTGACGGATTTCCAAATCCCATCCCTCTACCATTTCTCGGCTGTGGACGCAGCCTCGGCCGTGGATTACTCCCCGGACGTCGGCATCGACGACGGCGTTGTGAACAGCCCGCCCCCCAAAGTTGCCGCCCGCGCGTATGCCCCGTCACCCTCTCCCCTCTCCAAGGGGAAGCGAACGCTCGTTCGCTTAGGGCGTGTGTCGCCCTCGAGCAACGACGGCGTCGCTCGTCGTGGCCCGAGCCGACGTCTCCGCATGGAAGCTCCCCGGTGCGACCCCTCCCCCGCCGACTCCGCTCCTCCTCCCGTAAAGTCATCCGCCATCGTCGGCCCTCCATGCCTTCGTTCCCCCCCCGTCATCCAACAATGCCGCATTTCAATCGGCTCCGGACGCTCCCGTCGATGGCCCCCCAGTGCCCATCGTGCCCCGCACCGACGTCCCCAAATCCAAGGTGCCCTTCTTCGTCCCCTCCCCCTTTTTCACCGTTGCTTTCCATATCTTGGATCTGCGTGCCGGGAACTTTACGAACGCCCATCCCAAACCGCCCTCATTATTTTCCCCACTCCATTCTTATTCTTTTTGTCACATGGCGTTGTTTCGCAGGTCACTCCCCGCTCGCTTGGTGGCCGGCCCTCCTCAACTTCTTCATTGGATAGGCACGCCCTCAAGGCCGCATCGTCTGAGTCCGATCGTTGTTCGGCCCTCCGAAGAAGTGCAAGGCTTTCCCTCTCGCAAACGCCCTCGTATTCCACTTACAATACCACTTCGTACAATTTGGGAGCGCGTCCGGATATTTGGAAAAACGACACATATTCCGGGCCAGTCTACAAAAATGGCTACAGCCGCGGGCCGGAGATTTTCAGGGCCATGGAGGCCGCCAAAAACAAGGACTTGGCCACGGAAAAAAAGTAGTGGGACGTACAAGTGTGACTAGAAATGTCTACTTGGTCCCTAAATGCATGTAGGGGTAGAACGTAGTGCTTGGTTATTTATTCTATTTGAAGGTCTTCAAGACGTTGATGGTATTTCTATTATAATATTTGTATTTCAAACCCATTTAATATATTCAATTTCCAATCATTCTCCGCATCTTCCCTTCCATTGGCAACAATTTCTCATATCATACGCAAATGTTTTCATGTATGCTTTACATTTTTGCTCACTTTGATGCATTTATGTCTAATAATTGTTCCCAAATTTATCAATATGGGATTCTGATGTTCTCATTACTGGTCCAAATTTGAAAAGCACGTTCTTGAATAGTCTCAAAATCATCAAAAAGTCTCCGATTAACGAATATAGTGTTTAATGTGACGAACTAATTGATTTATTCCAAAAACAAAAGTGTAAACATGACAAATATTGGAGCCATGACAATGAAAATTTGGAAAATGAAACTTTGACTTAGGAGCAATAAATCAAGACTTGTAATGTCATCCTATCTCCATTTGTTTACATGATCTTCCCTATTTCAATATATTTTTGAATCAATGATGAATTTCTTGTACATTTTCCAAGAAGCCTTGCAAACTGGTATCATCCAAATAAATGAATATTTCATAACTCTAGTGATGAACTAGGCCTCATTCCTAGTATAATCCCTTATCTGGTAAAGTATTATACTATGGTATTCATAGCATTATTAAGTAGCTAGATGGTGGTTTTTTTCCAAAGAGACAAACTAAAAAAAAAACTCTGAATTTATAGTTTCTTGTCGAAAACTCTACAATTTGCAGCCTGAGTGCTTCCCATAAATGGGGGATCCCATAAATAAAGGAGTAATGGCCTCGCCCAATACCTTGTCCAACGGAACGCAACCAAGGAGCTAAGTAATGTCATGTTATAATCCCCTTCCTGATAATGAATGTTAATAGTTGAATAAGGAAGCCATCGAATGGGTTCCCCAAATTAAAATATAGTTGTGGAATTATCAAATTGTGTCCAAAAAAGAAGGGAATACACAATAGTAATCATAGAAGTGCACAAACCAATGCTTTGCGCCCTTAACTGTTGAGAGTGAAATTGATGACTCTTGAAGTCATATTCTCATATTTGCAATCTATCTTGCAATATGTAGTTTTGTAGATCTCTAAGTCAAATAGATTATAATATTAGCATGTGAACCCTTAAATTACAGGGGACTTACATGTAGTGATGGTGATGGGCAGTAGTATTTCCCACCCTTGTTGGGATAGAAGTGGAGAGAAGTGGAGAGGACATGAGCATGAGTACGCCCCTATCACCAACTTTTTGGGACATGCCCATTGTAATTTTTATGATGCATGTTTTGCAACATGATAGGGTGTGACAGATGGAGTTGCATGCCTTGAGGGTGCTCAAAAAGAATGTAGATGAGAGAATTTCAAGACTATTGAAAAATAAATAAAGATAGAAAATGAAATCGGAGTTCGTTGGACCTTCATTGGACATTTTGTGAAACTTAGAAAGTTGAGGTCTTGAGGTTGGCATAGTAATGCACAATACTAAGTCTTGAATAGCAAAGCTCATATACATGTAGATGAGACAATTTCATGAATATTTATTTTTTATTGTTATTATTCAACTTGGAGTTTGATTGTACTTTTTGTGAAACTTTGAAGGTTGAGGGCTTGAGGTTGGCACTAGTATTTCACAATACTAGACTTGAATGGCAAGACTCATATACATGTAGATGAGGGAATTTCATGAACATTGAAAAAAAAAAAATTTGAAACTGGAATTCATTTGTACTTTCTATGAAACTTTGAAGTTTTAGGGCTTGAGGTTGACACTACACCGTTCATGGTATTTAGTGTCACATACTCTATTCGTGAAGGGCCTCAACTAGATGCCTAGAGGTCTCAAAGTGTCATACCCTTTAAATGAAAAAATATCTACATTATGACTAGTAGAGTAGCACATTGGGATACTTTAGATGATAGTCTTGCATTTTAGTACTCCCTCCGTCCCAAAATGATTGTCCTTATTCCTGTATTTTTTTGTCCCAAAATGATGGTCCTACTTCCTGAATCATTTTGTCCCAAAATGATTGTCTAGTTTCTTTGTGATTTATTAAATGACATCAAGAAGACTTTCGACACCGGGCTAGATATTAGGGCCACTTCACACATGAGCCAAGAGCCATGACCTTGTAATGGTGAGGACCCTTGACTCTCATCCAAAGGCCGTACCATGGGTGTTGGGAAAGCCATTTTATGTAGTCACGGGCCCTCAAGCATAGCGTGAAGTGAGAATGGACCATGTTGCGCGACCATTGCATATTTTGTTGGCGGAAAAAGAGGGGAAGATTTGGTTTAATATAATATGTCTCAAACTTTATCAATTTAAGAGAATTACTTGGTGGTGTTTGTTTGTCTTGGAATCTATTCTAGAATCTGCCTTGAAATCTGTCCTACTGGAAAAAATATTTAAAAAGTCATGGTCTCCCGAAATCTGCATCAAGCCCACCTCTTGGAGGTGGGCTTGACGCAAATTCCGGTAGACCATGCACCCTTATCCACAACTTGCCATGTAGGACTCCATGTAGACTTTTCATCCACGAACCTCCTAGTGTGAAGTGAACTTGGACGGTCTCTACCTTTTCGACCAATGAGAGCTCTTACATTGCCATGGTCAGGGGCCTTCAACCTTGTGTGTGAAGTGGCCCTTAGAGGCTCAAAGTCAAATATTTTCAAGAGTTGAAGTCATCATCAAGAAGACTTTCGACACCGCAACTTCCGGGGTGTTTCGGAGTAGTTGCTATTTTCTATTTTGAGCATCATACTTACAACTACTCGGTCAATGGTGAGCGGGCCTTAATCTTGCCAAAATTAGAAAATAGGACAATCTTTTTGGGACGGATGGAGTACTATGCAAGGGGAAGATAATGCTGAGTATATTAATGGCAAGTGTCATGTGTTTACATTTTAGTATGCAAAGGAAGATATTCTTGAGCATATAAGTGGCAAGTGTACACTTTAGTCAATTTGTACACCATTGTGTAATATAGGCATGCACCTCATAACACCATTGAACATACTCATGCCAAAGGTATTAGTAAGCGCACTTGAACGCCAAGTGTCATGAGGTGACACTTATGGTGAAGTTGTTAATCGTCAATGTAACCTAGCATACGCCTCAAAATAGGGTAAGTGACACTATTACGCATGTGACACTAGATACCATAAACGATGTAGTACTGCACAATATTGATATTGAATGGCAAAGGTCATATACGAGGGAAGCTATCTCATGAGCGATAAGCAGTGAGCGGTGAGCGGTGAGAAAAAACCTATGAGCAGTGAGCGGTAACACATAAGAAATGAGTCCAAATTTAGTAAAGATGCACGGAATTAGGGCACACAATTGCAATTTTCCACAAAAAAATTGTATATTTTAAATCGTAAATTGCCAACCTTTAAAATGAAGCAAGAATGAAAGGGGCCTATTACCATGGATCATATAAATATTTTCAGTCCATTGCTGATTTTTATTATAAAAATCCAAACCACCACATGTCATTTATTGACAATCTTATACATATGGTTAAAGACAACACTTGCACCACTACTCACATTCTACGACACCAACAAGTTTAAGTAGGTATATGACCTCATTGTAGGTATATGTAGGTGCATGAATGAACTTATCACTCTCGTAATCTACCTTGCACAAAAACCTAAATACATAATAGAGATGTTTGTAATACATCCATTTCCCTTTCTTTCCCAATGCATGAGAGGACATTTTCGTGAAATTTGGACATGTGCAATGCGGGATGTTGCCAATTGTAACACGGTATGTGACATCTTCATTGGAAACAATGTTGATTATCACTCCAAAGCTTGGATATGGAATGGCAGTGACTGCAACCATAAAGTGACCGTTCATGAGACCGGTGCTCTCTCATTTGTTTTTGTGATTAGCCGTTGGTGCTCATGGATTGCGATGCACGGTCTTCCCAAACCTGAGCGTAGGGTGGGCGTCTGGGTTTAGTGGCATACGAAAATGCGATCGAAAGATGGGGAGGGTCTTAATTGTTGCAACCTACAACGAGAGGACAATGCCTCCCTTTATTGTAGTTGAAAGCCAACGTCCTCAAGCGCCAACACCTCTTCTCTTGATAGATTAGTACCCACCTTCACCGGCCAAGTATTGGGCAGTATTGGCCAATCCAACACGTATTTCTTCTTACTACCACTCACACAACGTTTGATGTCATCAGAGCAAAACCATAACTCATACTCCACAGTATTGGTGGAGCGAAATTCCTTCTTGAGGCCTTTGTATGTTGGAGCGGGTGTGCCATGTCTGTCTGTCCCAACTTTAGCATTGCACATAGGTCTTATAATGGCCTGCAGTGCCCAACATCGTTTGGCTGAGTTGGGTGGCAATCTTGCAATGTGCCAATTGGAAGCAAGACAATCGGTCTTTAACACGGATGTAGTATGAGCCACACCATGCTCTGTAGAACTCAACAATTTCTCTATACGTTGACGAGTTGCCCGGGTGTTGGGGTGAGGAATGAAATAGTTCACTTTATCGGGTCGATGAGAATCGCAATCAACATCTGGGGGCAAGTCGAATTTTCGTTTGGTGGATCCAAATAGCTCAGACCCTTTCAATGCACAATCTCTAGTATTTACACCTTCTGCACCTGGGAACGACTTCATGGCATCAACCAACAATTTTGGATCTCCACATTTTGCAGTTGCTTTGAGTTTTAAGGATGCCGAATCAGGACCCTTACCATCGGACCCCCCTTTCAACCATGTCCGATAATTCACGATTTGCATGAAAACACAAATCATGTCATCCACTATAGCTTCATATAAGCATGTCATTTTGTTGCCGGACTGTTGGAGCCATTTGTTGTGTACAATCTCTACAAGGTTGCATGTAGGCATTTCTACACGTTCTTCTATTGTCATATCCTATGAATAACATACAAGTATAGAGTTAAAAAAACATGACATTGATATATAAGAATATAAATACATTGAAGAAGTTGAATAACATTGAATAATGTAAATATGTATGCACTTACAAATAACATATGCCTGCCCCATTGTATGTAACGGAAGTGCTAAAGTCCCAACCATTCAACAAGGCCAATGATGCCTTTTTCGGTGGCAGCCCCTGACGACAACCACCAAGAACGAATCACATGGTACTTAGTCTCGGTATCATCCATTGTTGTGGCGTCCTTGTAATCCTTACATATTTGCTTGTGTTGAAACTGCAATGATGGTTTGATAAACTTTTGTGTCACCTTATCCAAGATCGTAGACCAATGGAAAAAAATATGTACGTTTACGGTTGACCATGGCAAGACTTGGATCGCTATCCCCGTAAACCATCATCACTACATTCCAATTAGCTTGGACACTATTTGCTGTGAATCCTTTGAAGTTTACATTTGGCACACCATTTTCGGCCATTACAACATTCAAATTTTTCTAAAAGAGAGTTTGTGCTATACCATCTTCAGATTGCATGTCGCAACACGCAATGGTTAATACTTTACAATATCGACTGTCGGACATATGACAAACCATTGTTGTCCAATCCTTCAAACGTTTGACATGGTCAAACATAATCTATGAGTTCTCCATGTCCCCACTGACTTGCATCATTTTTACAAGCTCACCACCACTGCCTGGGAGGTCTACGAACATCTTGAAGACGAACATTTTGTCCTTGGATTGATCTGGGAACCGACTGCTATGAACAAATTTAAAAGCATAATGATGACCAAATTCGTTAAATTCAGATTTTTCATAGTCTCAATTTAATGCTTAATTTTATGTTTTTCATTAATTTTTTGATTGAATCTATATTTGTAAGTGATTTTTTGACTATATATGGGAAGATTATCCTCGAGTCGAGGATAATATATAATTAGAAAGTCCAAAAAATATGAAAATTGTCTCTAAACAATTGTTGAAATTGTAGGCAAAAAGTCTTAAAATTCTGATATTGTCTCAAAATAACGAATTTGGTCATAATGGTCTTTAAGGGCCATAATACTATCCATAGTTTCCATCCTACTACGCATGAAGCGCTTTGATCCGGATACAAAGTCACAACAATTCGGGGATGCAAGGGCACTGAATTTCTCCATAACCACCTCCAAGGATGAATCGACCAAGTGATGGTCTTCGCCAATTGTGAGAGATTTAAGAAGGTAATCGGCCAAAAATTGTTTGCTCGCAGCCATTATTATGGCCGAATTTTTTACAGTGGGAGTTTTCAACACTTCATTCGCAACGCATTGGTATGCTATGTCCAAAGATTTGCGACATGTACCATTGGACACAGGATGATCATGTACACCAAGATGAATACAAGCCCTGGACATCTCAACAGATCTGGAATGGGTATATAAGATGCAAGCGTAACACAGAGCAATGTACACAGGTGGTGAACGATAAACCTTACAAACAAGAATGGATCAAAGAGGGATAATATTATCCACATCAAAAGGGAGAGCAGTTGAACCAGCCCATTCGGTGTTGTTGCGCATACCTCCATTGCGATGCTACTGGGCCATTTTCTCCCACATCATTAGTTCTTCATGTAAAGGGCTAGAATAGGGGTTTCGGTACCGAAACCCCTATTCCAGCCCTTTGTTCCAAAGTTTTTATTTTCGTTCACCACTCATTTCACGATGCGATTGCTACTGGGCCATTTTTTTTCACATCATTAGTTCTTCATATAAAAGGCTGGAATAGGGGTTTCGGTACCGAAACCCCTATTCCAGCCCTTTCTATCGAAAACATTTTTTCCCTTCATCATTCATTTCTCTCGACCTTCGCTACTATTCTCATCTTTCTCTTTGTCTCCAACCTCATTCACGGGTCTGGAATAGGGGTTTCAGTATCGAAACCCTTATTCCAGATATTTTGTTTATTTTTTTATTTTTTTATTTTTTTATTAAATTATTATTATTATTATTATTATTTTCTGAATTAAAAGTTTTTGTCATGAAACCCCTCTTCCAGCCCTTTCCATGAAGATCAACATATGTGGGAATATATATGCAACAGCAACGACATCATCGAATGACTGTTGAGTGGAAACAAAACCTTTGAAAGAAAGGGTTGAAAAAGGGGTTTCAGACTTTCAGTACCGAAACCCTTATACCAGAATTTTATTCAAAGACCGCAAAAGTGTGGAATAGGGGTTCCGATACCGAAACCCTTATTCCATAAATTTGTTTCTCTTCGAACAAAGGTCTGGAATACGGGTTTCGGTACCGAAACCCTTATTCCAGAAATTTGTTTCTCTTCGAACAAAGGTCTGGAATACGGGTTTCGGTACCGAAACCCTTATTCCAAAAAATTGTTTCTCTTTCAACAAAGGTCTGGAATACGGGTTTCGGAACCGAAACCCTTATTCCAAAAAATTGTTTCTCTTTCAACAAAGGTCTGGAATAGGGGTTTCGGTCCCGAAACCCTTATTCCAGAAATTTGTTTTCTTTGAACAAAGGTGTGGAATAGGGGTTTCGGTCCCGAAACCCATATTCCAGAAATTTGTTTCTCTTTGAACAAAGGTCTGGAATACGGGTTTCGGTACCGAAACCCTTATTCCAAAAATTTGTTTCTCTTTGAACAAAGGTGTGGAATAGGGGTTTCGATACCGAAACCCTTATTCCAGAAATTTGTTTATCTTTGAACAAAGGTGTGGAAAAAGGGTTTCGGTACCGAAACCCTTATTCCAGATATTTGTTCAAAGAGAACAAATGTGTGGAATAAATGACCAAATTCGTTATATGGGAACACTACATATGGGACGATTATGCTCAAGTCGAGGATAGTCTATAATTAGAAAGTCAAAAAAATATAAAAGAGAACAAAGGTGTGGAAAAGGGGTTTCAGTACCGAAACCCCTATTCCAGAATTTTGTTCAAAGAGAGCAAAGGTGGCGAATAGGGGTTTCGGTACCGAAACCCCTATTCCGGAAAAAAATTAAAAAAGTTTTTTTTTTAAATTTTTTCTGGAATAGGGGTTTTGGTACCGAAACCCCTATTTCACACCTTTGCGCTCTTTGAACAAAATTCTGGAGTAAGGGTTTCGGTACCGAAACCCCTTTTCCACACCTTTGTTCTCTTTCATATTTTTTTGACTTTCTAATTATAGACTATCCTCGACTCGAGGATAATCTTCCCATATGTAATGTTCCCATGTAACGAATTTGGTCATTTTTTCCACACATTTGTTCTCTTTGAACAAATTTCTGGAATAAGGGTTTCGGTACCGAAACCCCTATTCCACACCTTTGTTCCAAGAGAAACAAATTTATAGAATAAATATTTTGGTACCGAAACCCGTATTCCAGACCTTTGTTCAAAGAGAAACAAATTTATGGAATAAGGGTTTCGGTACCGAAACCCCTATTCCAGACCTTTGTTCAAAGAGAAACAAATGTCTAGAATAAGGGTTTCGGCACCGAAACCCGTATTTCAGATCTTTGTTCGAAGAGAAACAAATTCCTGGAATAAGGGTTTCGGTACCGAAACCCCTATTCCACATCTTTGTTCAAAGAGAAACAAATTTCTGGAAGAAGGGTTTCGGTACCGAAACCCCTATTCCACACCTTTGTTCAAAGAGAAACAAATTTATGGAATAAGGGTTTCGGTACCGAAACTCTTTTTCCACACCTTTGCTCATTTTGAAGCAAAGGTCTGGAATAAGGGTTTCGGTACCGAAACACCTATTCCAGACCTTTGTTCAAAGAGAAACAAATTTTTGGAATAAGAGTTTCGGTAGCGAAATCCCTATTCCAGACCTTTGCTCTCTTTGAAACAAATTTCTGTAATAAGGGTTTCGGTACCAAAACCCCTCTTCCACCTTTTGCTCTCTTTGTAAAAAAGTTATGAAATAGAGGTTTCGGTACTGAAACTCTTATTCCACATCTTTATTTTCTTTGAAAGAAAGTTTTGGAATAGGAGTTTCGGTACCGAAAGCCCTGTTCCACATTTTTTTTTAAATTATGGAATAAGGGTTTTGGTATCAAAATTGTTATGCCTAACCTTTCATTGAAAAAAAATATTAGTTGTACTAAATTCATGTGAATACCATAGTATCGCTTTTTATGTTTTCTAATGTCTTTATGTATGTTTTGTGTACTATCAAAATATTGATTGTTATGTCTATTAAGTGGTCTTCATTAATTTTTGTATTGAACTATGAATGCCAAGTAAATTTCATTTTGTAAACTAATTTTTGTTTTCATGTGAAATTCATTATGAATATGGAGTTAACATTTTGTTGTACAATGGATAGTTATTTTGTGGCATAATTTTTTTTCATTTATCATAGACTTTGATTTGGTTGTCAACATGTAGGATGACGTTTTGGCGGACGCTGACATTGAAGAAGTCTCAAAGAAGAAGTTGGAGAAAACATATTTTAATTCCATCATCAATAACTTCCGAATTCGGCCCTCTCAAAATCTCGTTTATCTAGTCTTATATGCCGTTTGGAGCCACTACCTTTGGTGAGGCCAATTCTAGAATTTGATGTTCAATTGTTGGAGAATGAGTTTTTCAATGGATATAGAGAGGGTAATTGTGTCTTGCATGTTTCCATTATCAACGATCGTGGGGAGAGTTTATTTGTAACAGATGACAAGTCAAGTTCTTGGGATCCACAATGACAACAAACGAATGATATTTTTGAGTAATTCATTTCTCAAGATGATGATCTTAAGATTTTTAAAGGTAAAATGTTTTAGGTATCAGAGGGTAACCACCGAGTTACAGCATGGAGGCATCACATAGACAATGTTCATGCTAATGAGGAGAATTGGCATTATAGTGTGGATTGTATATGTCTTGATGCAAAGGATGCGACTAGCGCTCTTTTGGATGTCATGAATGACGTCAATAGGTGAGGTCTCAAATCCATTGATTCATTGAATTTTTTTTTGAATCCATTCATTTTTGTATTTATAGTTTTTGTGTATTCTAAATTCATTGGAAAAATTACAAAACATTGTAACAATTTTGGTATATGACCATTAATTTTCTTAACCCAACCGTGAGCGGTTTGGTTAATTCACGCGGATAAATCATGAATTATTTCAAAAAATAATATAATTGAGAAGGTTCTATGCACACGCGCGTAGTAACATCTTCTCTATATCCGCCTATACATTATTCATGCTTTAACACTAGCTCAACTTGGGATAACTCCAGTCAATGTAACCAACCGGATTCGAACCTGGGTTGGTCCAGACCTAATGTCAGTCTCTTAGACAACTCGCATCCACATGCGGATGTTTCAAAATGTAGTAACAACTTATATATTGACTATTCCTATTAACTAACTTGTTTGTTTTTGTAGGCAGTGAGCCTTAATTCAAACATGACCAAATTCGTTATTTTGAGACAATATCAGAAGTTTGAGACTTTCTGCCTACAATTTCAACAATTGTTTAGAGACAATTTTCATATTTTTTGGATTTTTTAATTATATACTATCCTCGACTCGAGGAGAACCTTCTCATATATAGTCAAAAAATCACTTACAAATATAGATTCAATCAAGAAATTAATGAAAAATATAAAATTAAGCATTAAATTGAGACTATGAAAAGTCTCAATTTAACGAATTTGGTCATAAACCGTGAGCGGTTTGAGTGGCTCACATGCAATAAACAAATTGCCATTGTGTTTGGCAATGGATATAAAACTTACGGTACATTCTTATCTTTAATTTTGAAGTATTTTTTTCAAATTTATGTGCATTTTATTTATTATTTGATGGCATGATAAATAACTATATCTTAACGAGGACACAACATTGTATGTAAATTCGACGGTTTCGATTCATGATGTTATTTCATTTGGAGCCCCGTCCACAATTTATTTCCAAAAGAACAGGTGGTTTATTTCTAGTGGAAGTGGAAGCCCTAGATGTCTTTTTCAATCGTACAACGTCCAAGTCACAATTGATGCACAGAGACATCCCATGGAGAAGAACACGTGAGAAAGACTATGAGTCTTTATAATTTCTTATTGAAATGCTGACTAAACCAAAAGATGTTATCCTGGATGTTTATGCATCTTCAAGTAAGAAATAATTTTTGGTTTTCTAAGTTTTGGGATTGAATATTTTGTGCATGACAAATATGTTATGATATGCATGGTTGTATTTGTTATAGGTGCATCTATTCATGCTTATCATCGTAGTGATCGACACCTTGTTGCATTCGAGAAAGACTCTGCAATTTCCAATGCAATATTGGCTCCTTTATGTGATTCATTGTCATCTCCTAATGTTGAAGGCTTGCAATTACTTAACATGCTATTATATGATGTCTATGCTGAGAACATGACTTCCTTTCTTGCTGCTCAAGCTTCCCCTTCCATACATAGAAACACTAAACATTATGATCGACGGGTTTTGGATTTCATAGATTTAGAGGCTGATTCATGTTCAGGATCCATCACAACAAGTTCTAATGATGGTTAGTTCTTTTGTAGACTTATTCAAGTACCATAACTAAGGTTTTTTTGTCATTTTTTTAAAATATATTTTCATTTATATATCGGAGTTACACATGTTTTCTATCCACTTTTATCTTACTTGCATTTTCTATGTTTGTATTGTATTAATGACTTATTGCAAAATTAAGTATTTCTTGTAATATGTCGTGTTTCATTTTTTAAGTTGGTCTTATTATAAATGTCAATGATATTGATTATTATCATGTCATAAGGGATGCAATACAACTATTAAAATTTCTATATGATACATATATATGCCCATTGTCGTTTTCACTTCTCAATGTTCATTTCTCATTACTCATAATCTAGAATTTTTTTGTTTATTTTCCCCACCTTTCTTATTTTTAACCCTACAAATGTGCCAAAATACCACGGTTATAGGATACCAGTGGGCCTATTACCAAAGATTTTTCCTTCCTCACCGCTCATGTGTTACCACTCACCGCTCACCGCTCATTGCTCACCGCTCACCGCTCATTGCTCACCGCTCACAAGATAGCACTCCCCGGTCATATACATGTAGATGAGAGAATTTCATGATATTCAAAAAATAAGATAGAAATTGGAATTCATTTGGATGTTGTATGAAACTTAAAAGGTTGAACTATGGAACTATCACTTGTAAATAATAAGGTTGTTATTGGACATGGCTTTGCTAGATCACCTCATAATATGTTACTCAATAAACAAATTTCAACCGATCATCATAAGTGCATAATTTGGTATTGCGAGGAAGCAAGTTCCCAAGAATATGAACTTTGCATGCAACTAATTGGAAATGGTAGTAGCCAAACTTTAAGAACAAATTTGGTCAGTTGGTTGCTAATATCCTTTTATAACAACTTGTTGTAAAAATAAAAAATAAAAAACCAAATGAAGGTACATTTTTAAAAATCATATTCGCGATTTCATGATTGCTTGATTGCATGATACTCTAGTTGGACATCTTGGCACAATTGTTTTTTAGGGCAACCTTGTTGGATACACTTGCACCGCCTATATCCGTATGGCAAAGACCTATGAAATCTATGTCCATGCACTGTGACATGAGCATGCTCATGTTAGAATACTCATGAAATAGAAACCCCTGATAGAAGTGGTTGGAGGATGTCATATTTGTTCAATTTATAGGTGGTGGTTGCCATGGGGAATCTATTGTTACAAGAGGTGAATTTGAGTATTTGTACTTTCAACTTTGGGTTGGGTGTGAAGGGTAGTTTGGTTGTGGGTGGAGCTCCTATAATGCATAATATATCTAGTCTTAGGCGGGCAGGGCATTTTGCATTTGGGTAGATAGCACATGCAAGGGAGGAGCCATGAGGGTATGATGTTTTCAAGTGTTTTGTCTTTAGTTTCGCTTGCATTCATTAGGGTTAAAATTGTGTTGAAGGGTGGGCTAACAGTGTGGTTGCTAGTGTGTGTACTGCTTTGTTATGTCGATTAGTTCGTAGATTTTTGATGTGTTTGTTTTTGCAACTTGATAATAGGTGGGGGCATGTGTTGTTTTGGCCAGATGTGCATAGGTTGCATAGCGGGGACATGTCTTGTTTAAGGATACGCTTCTTGCGGTAGTTTCCTAGTGTGTGTACTGATTTGTTATGTCAGTCAAGTCATAAAAATAAATTATGTGATTTTTTTACAGCATGATAATAGGTGGAGGCATGTGTCGTTTTGGCGGGATGTGCATAGGTTGCATAGTGGGGATATGTCTTTTTGTAAGGATATGCTTCTTGCGGTAGTTTCCTAGTGTGTCAACTGCTTTGTTAAGTTGGTTAGTTCGTAGGTTTTTTTAAATAATGTGTTTGTTTTTTACAACATGATAATAGGTGGAGGCATGTGTCGTTGTGGCGGGACGGGCATATATAGGTTGCATAGTGGGGATATGTCTTTTTTTAAGGATATGCTTCTTGTGGTAGTTTCCTAGTGTGTCAACTGCTTTGTTAAGTTGGTTAGTTCGTAGGTTTTTTTAAATAATGTGTTTGTTTTTTGCAACATGATAATAGGTGGAGGCATGTGTCGTTGTGGCGGGACGGGCATATATAGGTTGCATAGTGGGGATATGTCTTTTTTTAAGGATATGCTTCTTGCGGTAGTTTCCTAGTGTGTATACTGCTTTGTTAAGTTGGTTAGTTCGTAGGTTTTTTCTAATAATGTGTTTGTTTTTTACAACATGATAATAGGTGGAGACATGTGTCGTTTTGGTGGGATGTGCATGGTGAGGACATGTCTTATTTAAAGACATGCTTCTTGCGGTAGTTTTGTAAGCATATGCCATATTTGGAATTTAAGGATTTGCGTGATTTGTGCATCCTTAAACCAAGGAGCTTAACTTGCCACCAAGGGCCACTTTCAATAAATGTCATTGTCGGAGGGTCATTTGTCTAGTACGGATGGCATCTTACTTTTTGGCAGTGCGATGAGGATAATTTCATAATCTTTTTCAATGTCTCTTTTTAGGTTACAAACCGAACCATCCGTATGTGGAGATGCATCTGTATGTGGTGAAACTTACTGCTTGTCTGGGTCCAGTAACCTCAAACATCTGGTACACCAATTTTGTGAATGAGGTGGAAATACTCACACATGACTACATATTTATCAGCAAAGGAGGAGTTTAGCTTATTGTAAATTGTACAAATGGATATGGCGGAAATGCCATGGCCTCCTATATGGGGTTTTCTTGTTCAACTGCGCTTTTGTCGAATTTGTGCATTTCACTCAGGATTAGTAACCTCAGACATCTGCTAGAACAATGTGAATGAGGTAGAAACAGTTGCTCATAAATGGCTCGATTTATCAACTAAGGAGTACTGAACTAGGTTCAGGCTACTGTAAGTTTTACAAAACAAAATGAATGGCAACACCCATGATCTGCAACCTGGGGTTTTTCTGTGGGTTGAACAATACACCCTAAACTCTGTAATATCAACCTCCATAATGTCACACACTCTCTAATATCCCAAAACCCTAGGGAACGGATGTGCGTAGTTCAAATCTCACTCCTTAGTGTCACCTTTCTCTCCCTTATATCACGGATTTTTGTCATTAATGCAAACGACCAAAGAAGTCAACCCACACCCTTGCATTGCGCCGTGTGTCAATATGTGGAGTGTCACCTTCTTGTTCTTATTCTTGATCTTCTTCTTATGCCGCTTGTTGAATGTTGGTGCATGCATCCGCCACATCGCCCGGGAAGGCGAAGTGGAGTGGACCACACCACACCATTTAATATGTTGCATTTTTGTGTTATTCCATAGTGTCACATGCTACACTAATTCACTAGTATCACGCATTCATGTTAACACTACAAAACTCGTAATATCCCGTGCACTTTGGTTGCCACAGGTGTGATGCTACAGAGTTTAGAGTGCATTTCTGTGTAATAGAGTTAGTTGTAAAGTGAAGCAGTTGAAACCATGGGTTCAGTCCCAACTCTGAGTTTATAAGAATAAAGAAAGAGTCACCCAAGATTCCTTAATGCTTAAACTATCATACACAAAGGGTGGTGTTGGGCTATTAAAAATTGGTTTTCTAGCTTGTCACCCTAGGATGGGTGGGCCAAGCTAGCCTTGGATAGGCCAATCCAAGATTTAGGACAATGGGTCCCATGCGCATACCTTATTTTAGATCCTAAGATTTTCTCAAAGTTTGAGAGGTTCCAAAGTTTTCACCCAACTTTCAAAATAGGTTCCGATACATGATGGCGATCTAATGAGCTCTTAATATAAAGTTTTCTCTTAGAAGGATCAAACCCACGGTTCCATCCTTTCTGTGAGGACTTTATGGATAACTCTAATGCATCTCTTCCCTGGGTACTTCACTAAGTCATAGGTTTTGTATATACGTGCATCGAAGATTTTTTTTTAATAATTTTTTTTTGGGGGGGGGGCTATTTATCTAATATTTTTTTTTATTACCCTATATTTTTTTCCTACGTCTACTTTGTCCCGTTTTCTTGCACCCTTTGGTACTGAGAACTTCAATTTTAGCCAATGCATTTAAACATTACTCTATCTTAATTCAAAAACTCCTCTTCTGTGGCCTTTAAAATCATTGATTAGCTCCGGCATACACCGTGTGTGTGTGGGGGGTGTGGGGGGTTTGTATTGTTTTATGCTACTTTGTACTACAAAGCTGGCGGAGTGAAATGTTATGACAATGGATTCAAGAAAACAAACAAAGACAAGGATGCATCACGTCTCCAATACCTTAGAGTTCTAAAACCAAGATAAACAAAAACACCAATGAACAACATGAGAAAATAGGACAAGGGGCAAGCAAATATAAATGCACAAGGGTGCAAGCACGGTAAAGTGGACAGTTCTTGATCCTTGCTTAGGTTTAAGTGAAAGTGATCCAAAACTATATACTAACTTTGAATTTTATGAAATAGAAATTCATAAATATTTAGAAAAAATATGAATCTACAAAGGCAAGCAATTTATGTTCACAATTTTTTTTTCAAACAACGTATATGTTTTTTAGAAGACGGTGCAAGTTGTGAAAAAGTGGGTGACATTGACAAGATAATTGTCAAAAGCTTGTTTAGGATATAATTACATTACATTAAATTGATGAATCTTTGAAAAAGAAATTACGATGACCTCAAAT
This sequence comes from Polytrichum formosum, assembly GCA_964035585.1. Lineage (NCBI taxonomy): Eukaryota > Viridiplantae > Streptophyta > Polytrichopsida > Polytrichales > Polytrichaceae > Polytrichum > Polytrichum formosum. The sequence continues at coordinate 23,850,540 of OZ037938.1, forward strand.
TTATAATGAATTCAAGGAATATGAAAAAAAATTCCAAGTTCAAAATATTTAAGGTCATGAAATTTACGTTCAAAACTATATTTAGTCAGTTGCTTTTACGCATCACTTTTGATGATAGGTTTTGAAGATCTCATATTGATATTCTATATTTGAGTACCTAACTTAACAATAGAGGTCATCATGAAAAATAATCTATTATAAACAACATTTTGCTACTACTTATAAGCATTTGACGAAGAAAATCATGGCTTTCGTATACCGGAGCACATTTTTGGTCCACTTTACTATGCTTGCATCCACAAGGATAGAGGTTGTGGGGATGGAAAAGAAACTAAACACACCAAGGCAATACGTACATTGCATTTACAAATGCATGCTCACAAGGGCAGAAATAAGTGTTGCATTTAGAAGTGCATGCTCATGACTCATGAGGGCAACGATAAGGGTTTAGGGTTTCTAATGTCTGAACCAGTAAAAAACACTGCAGTGGTTTTCTGTGCAGACCTCTACAGCCTATAAAAATAGAACTTTGATTCCTGAACATGGAATTCCCACAACCGAACCATGGACATGCCGACTACCAACAAACATTCTAAGCCCACCTCAGTACACATAGTTGAAATCCCAGCTGTGAAATCTCCTCTCTACTTGACGGAAAACTTGCCAGGTGGTCAACTGCCTCCTGTGCTTTGGCGTTGGCCTGTCGGCCTTCTGTCTCAAAAAGAAGAAGAACACATGGCTGTGTGGGAGCGATAGAATGGAGAAACCCAAGACAATAACCAACGCTCACCAACGATGACGGGCATGGGGCACCCACAAATTTCTGGTTGGCGTCTTGCGCGTGTCACTATTGCTGGGCACATGCACGCGTGTTTATATGTAACACATTACTATTTTAGAGATGAATTAATCATAAAATCATATGATTGTCTCAAATGAATGAATATGGTGTCATGACCATTTAATGAACATGAGGATCTTGACATGATACTATATATATGCGCTCCAAAAATTACAAGGAAAGCGACTATGGCCTCGATTTGGATTTGCTAACCATCTTGTACTAATCATGTGATTCATATCCTAGAAGATGTGGGCTAGCCGGAAAAAAGTAAGTACTTAGAACCCATCTAGCTTAGAAGGGCTATATAAAATCTTTGAAACTTATGCATGAGAGGAATTGTTATGTGATTTAAGTTTGTGATTTCCAATTATCCAACATGCTCCCCCAAGGTAAAGCCCATGCCCAACTTAAGTCCATGTTGCAGTACAACTTCACTCAACCTAAATCCAAGTGGCTTGACCAACCTACTTAGCCTAGCCCATGTGTGGGGCCTCTACACACCTAATAGTCTAGCTAGCCTATGTGGCTAAACATAGCATACTTATGCCCCTTCCCACCTGATTTTAGCTAAGGCTAAAAGTTGGTTCTAACAACCCCGCCTTCACACCATCAACATTATCTAGTGCCGAGCCTAGTTGGCAAATGATGTGGCATGGCTTAAAAGTGGAGGTTTTAAGCCTCAAGCACCGACCCTCCCATCGGTACCTAAACATGAGGCAAGAATATAGGACCTTTAAAAGTGTCGCCTCCCGCCCTTGTGATTGGTTGCTTTTTAGTCTTAGCTTCGAGGGCACGAGGAGCTTCATTAACAAAAACCGATGGTAAGATAGGTGAGTAGTAAGGCATTTGGGGATGGGACAAAAACTACCCAACATTTATTGCTTGGTAGATAAAACAATGAACATGTGTGAAAGCTACTTAAATAAAACCTACTTGAAAATCTCCAGAGCAAGTTCTTGTAGGTGCATTGGGATAGCCGGATGCCTCCGCTATAACCGAGGGAGCTTTACCCGGTTTTTAGGAAATACTTTGGGTCTTAGCTAAAGTCAAGTGGGAAGGGGGCATTAGTGGGCATGACCCAAGCAACTTTGACTATTCCAATTTTAGCATGGTCACTTTACTTTTTGTACTCTGCATCAATGCATGAATCACGACGCCTTCATGACAAGAACCGTCCTTAGCTCCACATATGACCATTGAGGCCCTTGGATTGGACCTTATGGATTGACGGCTCCATCCCGCCACCACACAAGGCCCATTCACAACGCCTCAGTGACGCGCGGTAACGCAGTGACCGCGGGGTGACGCGGGGTAACGCCCTCGACCGGCCTTTGCCGACAACTGCGCACCATGGGCTCCTTGAGCGTATGTCGTTTCTCAAGGATAAGCAAGGGGACTTGTTTCACCTTCTTGTTAGTTGCAGTGGCCCTGTTAAACTCCAACGCTGTGGAGTCATCTCGCGATTTGACCATAACAGCAAAAGGGGAATGGCCGGGTGATCCCAACATTACTGGCGTGTGGAACGATGACTTCAAAGCAGCAAATTCATGTATCATGTTTCATAACCTTAATGTTAGTGTCTACTTTTTTTTATGGCCGGAGCCAGACTTCAAGTTCTGTTGTGGACACGGGCTCCGTAATTATACTTACACGACTTATGGCCCACGATTGCAGACCACAATTTACCATGATGTTGGCCCTGTTGATAGATGCTTGCCATATTGGAAGTGTCGAACGCAATCGAATTGGCGCAGACTCACAGAATATGTGACTTTCCTCATCCCTTGCGAAAAGAGTGACATGCAGAGGTTCTACTCCAAGAGGCTCAGGCGAGTGATTGGGTTGAATGGCCTCGTCCAAACCGCCCTCCCGTGGGTGGTCATCCTGGAATTTGGCGTGTTTCTTGCCATAGTCGCCTTGTCATCTTCTGGTTCGTGGAGAACAGCCTCCGCACAGAGTCGCGGCTGGAGGCAAGTCTTGTCTCTCTTGTGCAGGAGAAATTACGCCAACAACATTGCAAACTTGGTGCATTTGTGTGTACTTGTGGTGATTGGCAACTGCTTCATGGAGGCGACACGCCACTCAAATCCGTACAAGTGGGAATCTGGTATGTTCTTCAGCTGGGCTCAGTTCTATCTCTTCGCTCCGACCATACTCACTGTCGCAATGTTCTTCCACCAGACTGCAGACTGGGGAGCCGCTCGCAACAGCATCAAGGATGTCAATGCGCCACTGAATGAGGATGATGTTGCAGAAATATTTGTGCCCGTTTCGGAAGACTGGACGTGGCAATCGGTTGTCGGGCAAATAATGGTACTGGTTTTGACAGGGTTTTACTGTGTATACAACTCGGACGACCATCGCACCGAGTTTGTCAGCTTCCTTCTTGGAGTGGCTGTGGTGTTTTGCATCTCGTCTGTCATCTTTTCTCTTGCCCTTCTGCTCGGATCAGTGAAATGCTTACATGAGAACCTTAAGACTTTCCAGACCTTCTCCACACCCTGCAGATTCGGCTCGTCAAGTTTCTTCAAGCGATAACTGCGGAGCAACCTCCTGAAAAGCAACTATAGCACCTTGGCATCTATAAGAAGGCCGTGAACCATCAAGATGTTAGAAAATTTCTTCTTCAGAACAATTTGAGAACAAGGCTGGACGGGGGTGTAGGATCTGAAGCACAGGAGGCGTGGCTATCTAGTCCATTCTAAAGTTGTCACATATTAACCTACAATGTATATTTCTTCTGTCTAATTTAACTTGACAAGTTAACCATCTTTAGGAGCCCAAAGTAGTAGACTATGTGCCGGCCGGCGGAATCCTTTTGGAAAACCCATCGGTATAGCATTGCGTAATTCCAAATAGTAAGTGACACAAGATACAACATTTATTGTAGCTGGATGTTGTGGCGGCGACATAATGCACCTTGGGATGTCATATGAGTGCATGTTGTGATATATATATGGTGTGAGGGCCATCTGCACAATACGTAGTAGTGCGCTCATGTACGCAATTTTGTTGTCCTTGCCATCCGTTAATATACGTTTCTTTTGATACCACAGTCCAATCAGTTTCACAAATGTGGTGGATATAGGATGCAGGTTTGTGGTTCATATCACCAACTTTGTAGCACAATCCGCCCCAAAAGCTTTTCCTTGCAATCGAATGTGTGGATCCGGTAAGGAATTCTGGGGGCTCGTATGGGAATTTTCATTACTGGTGTGTGGTTATGAGAAGCTCTACTTTGAGCTGATCTTCGCGTATTTGGTTTACCGACCACTACCGGGAGGGAAGGGTGTATGTTTTGCTCTTGTGGTATTCGTTTATTGGTTCTTCACCAATACGTCGGTCGTGTTGAAAGAGTAGGTCGATTAATAATGACTAATATCGTTTCGTTTGTGGAGTTGAATCCGTTTAGTTTGTGTTATCCTGCTAGTTGTTTTCTTTTCAGATTCACATGACAGTGGCTTGCGGTTCCATAATCAAGACGATATGCCATCTATATATGTTTTCGCAGGGGAGTGCTGATGATAATCATTGAAAGTCTGGAAATCTTGAAACAACTTCTGAAGAAGACTGATCATCGTTGTGGTTTGTGTTGTCTTCGTTTTTTGGTTCCAATTGTGATTAAGCATTGTTGAGCAATATTTGTGGCAGGCGTTCTTGTCAAACTTCACCTCAAGTCAGTGATGTAGAAAGTTTGAGTTTGTGTCGCTGAGGGGTTTATCGTTGCTTATGGATGGATTCAGTACCGTCAATGTGATCCACAATTGAAATTCCATTTTTAAATGCAACCAAGATACTGCAATTGAACTACATCCTCATAGCAAGTTAAGTTATGTGGACCTTAAACGTTAAACCGACACTTTCAGAAAGTGACCCGAATTATAGCGCATTGTGAGGTGACATGAAAACATGCGAGAGAAATCATTCATATCTTTATTTTTGAAGGAAAAAAGTAACATCATATCTAGCCCCTGGATCCAACCACAAATTTGTTCAACAGATGGGGTGTTCACTTTTACTTGCAAACTTGTGAGTTCATGAATAGTCATGCATGCTTTTCCTAGGCATACACTGCAACCTAAATTAATGCTCTTGTTCAGCATGTGCTAAAGAGGAAACATGTCACAAAACCAAGTTCCAGCTTCTCTTTCATGACTAATGAAAGTAGGCTTCTTCTCATTCATGCTCAGCTGGTGGTTGTGCGTCTAACTATCAATAGACATTCAAGTGTTGTTACCGGAACTGAGAGCCAGTCTTACCAATCCCATAGACTTCATTTTATTTTATTCTGAGACAAATGAAACAAGTTTATTTCATTGCCAAAAAACATACAAAGGTCATTTGATTGGGACCCAGGAGACAGTGGAGGAATTCTCTTGGATGCACCCCAAGAACCACACAACCCCGAAGAAAGTGAACCAAAGCATGACTAACGAAACTAACATTAGTCATTCTAGGAGGGGGCATGTAAATGGGTCAACCCTAGGGTAAACTTGACAGTTGACCTCTCGAGTCTCATCCTAACAAGATGATTCAAAGAATCGTAATAGATTGCAAGCACTAACATAACATTACTCAACGAAGTGGGCCCTCAAAATGTAACAGTGAGATGTTGGGAGTTCAATCTGAATTTGAAAATCCCAACGTAGCTTTTCGAGCATCTTATAGGGTCCACGGAACAAGAGTTGAACTCTTAGTAATGTTATGGACCATGTAATCAATTTCATTTTATTTGTAAAAAACTCCTATTTATATGGTCATAGTAGGCTATGAAATAAGTTTGGTCGAATGTAAAATATGTTTTCCTGGATCCAATTAAAAGCCAATATACTGATGACTATTATTCTCCCTCATTAATATGGCACGTTTGGTCATGCAAGAAAGTGTTGTATTATTGGAATGTCATATTCTCGATAATATGACATTTCAAGAAATCGGCCTATTTCAATGTAAAATGTCATTTTGTATGCACAATGAAGATACAATAGTATGAAAGAACACTTTTTGTTGAAGAAATATTCTTGAAACATCACATATTATGGAATTTAAGAAAATATATAGTCCCATGATGATGTCCTCACCATATCACACACTATGAAAGCAAGAATTTGTTGTCTTCTAGTGATATTTGTTGATGTTGGAAATTGACATCTTGTTCAATTTATCCATATAAGATTACATGTTCATCACATCCACAATTGAAAACTCCAAAGAATGTTTTACTACAAAATTTGAATATAATTGGGCATACTGACGGGCTTGAGGAAGCTTGACTATTGGTGTTGGTTGGTCATCCACATTATTCTCCTCCATTGGCTCTTCATTCAAACTAAACCCAAATGGACCTCTCTACCCCATGCCAAATCCACCAACTCAACAGTGTTGTACTTTGCATCAACAATTTCCTCCCTTGCCAACTGCATATATTTTTCAACATGCATTTCTTCACTTCCAATGCTCAAAGATGAAATGAGACTTGCCAGTTCATTTGCTGCTTCTTTCATTCTTGATTTCTCACGTTCACCATCCATGGCAAAATTGACACTCTATTATGCATGTAAAATCTTGGACATCCTCCAACTCGGGGAGATCACTCCATTGTCAAGTTGAACACCACGTGCGAACAAAGTTTGCTACCCCTATATTACATGCCATAAATAATTTTAAATTTTATGATATTTTTTCTACATATACACAACCATTGATGGTATCTTTTGTGTATATTTTTTTGAAATTTTTAATCATCTTCATTTTTTGTAGTAATTTTTTTAGTTCAATTCTGCATCATTCTAGTTAGAAACGGTATGTTTTATTAAAAAAATAAATCATCAAATTTAGTCACCATTTTTTACTATGTAACTGAAACCATTTATTTCTACTCATGAAAAAAAATTGATAAAATTGTGACCCATTTTGGTGATGATTTTTACATTTTTTACATTTTTTACATGTAAAATGATCGCACGTGGTTGTTCAACTTTACAATGGAGTGATCTCCTCGAGTCCTCCAACCATTTTGTATGATTTGGGGATTTGTCTCTCTCCACACTTGAAAGCTCCACATAATAGACTACCTTACATAAGCACTATTTTCCTCAAGTCTTGGCGAGAAGTAGGAGAATCTTATTGAGAGAGAACCCAATCCAAAAACTTCTTATATTGAAGCAATTATTCCTTGATCCAAGGGTTGTACCACACTTGTAACATTAGGTGATAAGAAAACAATAGTAATATTGCTCAATTGTAAGGTTGAAAAACCAAATGATTCACCACTACCAATATGCTTAAGGGAATGAGCAGCAGAATTCCATTATAAAATCATCTTCCACTTTTGAGATTTGGAATGTACATTGAGGCTCATCATCCAACTCTCATAGTTCCCCAATATTAAAACATATCCTTCATGTGGGTCCCACCAACTATGCACATTAATTATCTCTATTATATGGAAATTTAGGCCTCAAAATGTCATATAACGAGTGTTGTAGTCATAAATAAGGACAAATTAACACTAGACGGTTTGGTCGATGGGAAATGCATAGTATAATTGAGGTGTTGTATTATCGAGCTGAGACTGTACATCAAAATTTGAATAGAAAGTAAATCATGTAACGTTATGTAGTTGATCACGAGGTTGCATATTAATAAAGTGCAGTGATTGCATTTTGGACCATGAATTTGATATGACGGCCTCCTACATTGGCGTTTTGTTTTTCAACATCCAAGGCATCTTGAGATAGTTGGCCCTGATCAAACAACGGGGAGAGCCGACTGCTAGTTACAGATGAACTGGTTTGAGTTTTAGAAATGAGCGGTTGAAGTTCAAGACTTCAGGAAAAGTACCTATCATTTGAGAATAGAGTACACTCCAACCTGTCTAATATCACGCCTGTGGCAACCAAAGTTGTTAAAAGGGCTTAGTAGACAGTAACTTTTTAGCAATATCAGGATAAAGAAGTTTTCAAGTTACTTTTGTAGTAGTATCAGAAGTAGCGATTAGGGATAAGAGTGAGCCGTAGTTGCAAATAAGGAATGGATAGTAGTGGATAAGGTAATTCCAGCGAGTGGTTAGTATTGATAGGAAGAGATGAGGAGAAGGTACTTAAGGAAGAGAGTACTCTCTCTCTCTCTCTCATTCTTAGAATGTGTATTAGGATTTTTATCAATAGAGTGTTGAGTTTCTTGAGAAAGATACTGGCTGAATAGGAAGGTGGAACTTGTGGATTATCTTATAATTGTAGTTGCCTTACTTCTTGTAAGTGTTGGTTGTATGAGAATGGAAGTTGGTAGTTGAACTACTTGTGTTAACGAAAGGGTTGTTTACAAAGTAATTAAGGAAATGGTAAGTAGAATCCATCTCAGATGAGTCCTTAGAATGTTGTAGTACTAGAACGTATAACAGTATGAGAGAAATGGTATTATCTTAGTCGAGTCCTTCTACGAAAGGGGTTAAGTACTGGTAGAAAGAGTAGATTGTGTACGAACTCTGAGAGTGATAGTATAAGAGAGCAATAGTTTAGGAGTGTCAATGAAGAGTTCGGTATAGAATTATAGTTAATCCCAATAATAGGTCAAGTAAATGCATTAACAGTAGTACGAGTCTAAAACCGGATGAGGGGTAAGTAAGGGGTAGAGAAAGCCTCATGGCAGGTAGTTAGAACTCGTCTTAATCACATTAGTAAGGTAGTATGGTCAAAACCGGTGCATACGTCTGGAACCAGTAGGTAGAAGATAACCGGTAGAGAACGCGGTAGATCCCCAGGAAACCCGGTAGAGAACCCGGTAGGGGTACCGTTTGACTCGACTGGCATATAAGAAGTCTTACCAGTAAGGTCAGGGTAATAGTAGCACGCCCCCAGAGAGGTAGGGAGAAAACAAGGATGTATGAACTGAGATTTCATACATAACACGGTAGTAGGCGAGACCTTAGGATGCCGGTAAGGAATATTGGACTAAGCCTCCTCGCGTACCGGTAAGGTACTACCGGAGATAGGGTAGTACCGGAAGCAAGTAAAGAAGATTGATCTTTAACATTTGGCGACCATGCAGTGGTTTGACAATGGACCACGGACTGGGTTCTGATAGTATTTCCTTGTCATGACAAAGGCAGTTCTGTTATCATTTACCAAGATACTTCTGGACCGACACCACCCTGCAAGCTCTCAGATCTTTCATCCCCCTTATCGCCCATCGTAGATTAACGGTTGCCGCTGGGTATTGGCAAATACCTCTTCTACCGACTGAGTTCGGTAATCTACGAGTAAACCCTTCATAGAAGGAAAACTTTGCAGTTAACAACTGGCACTTCACGGCTACGATCAACGGTCAAATGGCGGTGATGACTAGGGGGCTAAGACAGCGTCTGGCTACAGTCTTGGAAACTGATCTCATATCTGAAACAGAACCAACTCATCCTCACGCGGGACAACAGGACAAAGAAACATATTGGCGTCACGTTGACGGACCGACTCCATCAACAGACGGCGATCGGAATTCTGCACACCCATGGAAGGAATGGAACTTCAACCCACCCATACCAGAGGCAACAACAAGTGACTCTCCTCTTCTGTACATGCTTGACAAATCAAGCCACATGGAGGACCGACGAATAAAGAAGGAAAAAAACCTAAATGACATTTACAATAAGGACGAGATCGGCAACGACAATTCTCTTGGAGGGAGCATCGGTCGCGGTCGTCCAGTACATTCGGCTAACCCCGACACAGTGATGCATACTACAACACCATTCATCACAATTTCATCAGCATACGACCATACCAGCACACCAGAGGTCAGTATGAGTTTTAGTAGTGACGAGGATGATAACCAGATAGCGTCACAGCATTCCGGTCAACAACCTATACAACCTACACAACATCCTCCACCACCCTGGTTTACTATGGAAGACCTATCTACTCAAGAACCATCTCGTGGCATTTCTTCCCGAATCCAACAACTTAGGCAGCTTCACGAATTCCAAACGATGGCGCTGCCTACGGCAAACATTCCTACCGAGCAACGCCATGTAAGATTTTCTACTCTTCCAAATCTATGGGACGATGAATTCGGTTCTCACCATGCTCCACCATATTACACAAAATGCAATCTTCCGGGTCATAGAGATTCTGAGTGTCATTTTGTCAGATCCCTCCTAGATGATCATCATCTAGGTACCAAGTCGTTTCCTCACAACGACTCTTCACAAATCCCTACTACATTAGTTCCCACTCCCTCCATTATTCCAAACCCACCGATCATTCATTTCTCTAATCCTTATTCTACACCCCCTGTGATTCCATACAGTCACTCCCATTCTCTACCATGAGGTAGATACGGTTTTCAAGGGGGGATGGATAGGTCGTCATACTATCCGAATGAGAGGTATATGGGAACCATAGCTTCTCACCAAAGGGGAGAATACAATGTCCAAGGGGTAAATCCAGAAGTAGCACGAAAAACAGAAAAAAGGGAAGAACACTTATAGTAAGGACACCGTGCCATCACAATCACATGGATATGAATCGATGGGCGTAGAAGGAGTGAGACATTATCCAAACATGGGACGAAACGAGGATCAGCAAAGTTTTCCAGGATTGGAGAGGAACATGGAACAACAATATACAAGAAGCAAAACAGTAGCAGAAACAGGAGGCGGTAGAAGAGGACCACCAGGAAAATGACCACCAGAAGGAGGATCGGATGATGATCAAAGGGATATGGGAAGAAGAGGAGCCCAACGGAAGGAGAAGGGGACCTCGCGAGATCGAGAGGACGAGTTCAAACGAGGTCAAGGAAGACCATTTACTGGACCACCGGGAGGAGAACCACCGGACAGAAGACCGGGAGGTGATGACTGGGAAGAAGATGACGACACCAAGAAGGACATACCACCTTGGATGCGACCCGGTTGCTTTCCACCATGGTACAGGTAACACCTACACCCTTACCATCTCGTAAATCATTGTCATATCCACTGTATCAGTCGGGTGCCGATCCAGACGCTCATATTAGAGTGTTTAAGAAAGCTATCAAAGCAAATCGTGAAACAGAGGATGAAGAGATGATAAATCTGTTTTGTTATACATTGAAGGACAAAGAGTCAGAATGGGGTGAGAATTTTTTAAACAATTACCCAGATAGTAATTTCGAATTATTGACAAAAGCGTTTTGTAAACGCTATAGGAAAGTGCAAACGGATGAACAAGTCTATATGGCTCTCCGAAACATTAAACAAGGGGAGACAGAAACGGTAGAGTCTTATTTTGAAAGGTTAGTCAAATTGGCAAACTGTTTGCAAGACCCGCCACAGAACGCATTCCTAACTACCTTTTTTAGAACAGGGTTGAAATTATACTTACGGTTACTTACAGCTAGAGAAAAGGGCTCATTAGTAACCTTGAAAGAAGCAGCAGTATTATGCGAAGAAAATACTGCAGATTCGGATGGGCATAAAATCATTAGTGCCTTTCAACCAGACGAGAAGAGGAAACAAATCTTAAAACCCAATGAGGAGGTGTGTTCTTGCTGCAAATGGAAGGGACACACCATGGAGAAGTGTTTTTTCAATCCAGAGAATCCTTTAAATAGACTAAAGGAAAAAACCACGGTAGCAGTTAATGAGGTAGCGGCACAGTATAATTGAGGGATACCGGCAAGACCTCCCTTTAGGCAGAACGACAGACCTTTACCTTGCTACATTTATGGTAGAACAGAACATAAGGCGTATTTTTGCCCTTACAAGAACGAGGCTCAGGCCATGTTCCGAAATAGGCAAAACCAACCACCGCAGCAGGAACCTAGGAATCCGCCTAGAGTGGAAGAGGCAAATGTCAACATGGTTCTAGCGGTAACCACTAGAAGCAAAGTGAACGAGGAGGTAGCATTCAAGGAGAAGGAACCCTTGAAGACAAAATCCCCGGAAGATTGGAAAAAGGAAGAGCAATTGAAGAATGATTTCATTCAAACCATTCATCAACTTCAGGACACACCAGTAGTCAGCCAATCCACGGAATGGATAGGGCTTCCTAAGATGGAATCACACAAGGTACTCTTGCAAGCCCCGTCTACTGAACTGAAGGATGTATTGATGGATTTGGGATCTCAGGTCTTGGATAGTAAGTATACGTTGACCTTGAAGCAATTGATGCAATTAGCTCCCGCACTACGTGAATACTTAACAGCCCCAGGTACGTCACGTCAACAAAATACAGAACGACTTCCTGAAGGTGTTGTAGCTGGGGTAACCATTGATCATCAAATGACAGTCATACCAGTTCAAGTCGAGAGAAACACTGTGGAGGATGTTCTTCTCGATGGAGGATCAGGTGTGAACATTATCACGGAAGATCTACGAAAACGGTTGGGATTACCAGCCCCAAAACCTGCACCTTACAATCTAAGAATGGCAGATCAAACTACCACTAAACCGGTAGGGTTGATCCGAGACGTTCGTATAGGTATCCACGGCATACCTTACACTGTGATATTTACCGTCATGAATAGTAGTGTGGTTGATGATTCCTATTCAATGTTGTTAGGAAGGCCATGGCTACGGAATGCTAAGGTTTTCCACGATTGGGGTAACAACATGGTGACCATTGAAGGGAATGGCACTACTCGTGTGATTCCAGTAACCAAGAAATTAGGACTTAATACTAGGAGACCGGAAGTGCTCATTTGCTATGACTTCCAGGAAGGGGTGACGGACGAGGAAGAAGATATCTTGTTTGAAACCGAACCTCAATTGTTCTCGATTGGCACTGTTACTCTACACTGCTTACTGGATCAGAAACCATCGCAGAACTACCCAAGTCATTTTTCACAACCAATCCTAGGGGACATTGATGTGGATGATACACCAGCACACGAAAGGGTTAAAAACCTGAAGATTGCGGGTTGGACGTTACCGGAAACAGAGCAGATTCGGCAAATCAACTTGGGAACCGAAGAAGAGCCCAAGTGTGTCAAGTTGAATGCAGCTCTGGAACCAAGGTACGCAAAAGAAGCTGAGGAATTATTAAGAGAATTCAAGGACGTCTTTGTATGGTCTTATCAGGAGCTCAAGGGCATTCCATCTTACATTACAGAATATAGGATCGAGTTGGATACCTCGATGCCACCAGCTCATCAAGCACGCTACAGAATGAACCCCAATTATGCAGCCATAGTCAAATAAGACATCGACAAACTGTTGGCAGCAGGATTCATAGAGCCAATAAAAGAAGCCACGTGGTTGTCCCCCATTGTGGTAGTTCCGAAGAAGAATGGGAAACTATGGATATGTGTTGATTTTCGGAAATTGAGCGCCGCGATTAAGAAGGATCCTTATCCTCTTCCGTTTACTGACGAAGTTTTAGACCAGGTAGCTGGGCACGATGCAATTTCCATTTGCGATGGATACTCAGGATACTACCAGATCAAAATCAGGAAGCAAGATCGTCGCTATACAACGTTCATAACGGAATGGGGAGCCTTTTCGTTGATCAATATGCCATTTGGCTTAACTAAAGCACCATCAACATACCAACGCGCTGTGGACACCGTCTTCAAAGAATTTCTCAACAAATTCATGAAAATCTTCTTAGACGACTTCAGCATCTATAGCGACATGGATTCCCATTTGGAGAAACTGAGGCAATGTTTCGAAGCATGTCGACAGTCAGGTATCAGCCTCAATCCGGAGAAGAGTTTATTCTTTGTATTCTCTGGTATTGTGTTAGGGTACATCGTCTCAAAGGAAGGAAAAATGCCCGATCCGAAGAAGGTGGAAGCGTTAGTGTCGATGCCAGCACCTAAAAACCCTCATGATATTCAAGTTTTCAACGGAATTGCTCAATTTTACCATTGCTTCATCAAAAACTTTGCGTTCATCATGGCTCCAATTACCAAGCTGATGCGGCAGGCAGAAGAGTTCAAGTGGACCGAAGAATGTCAGAAGATTTTCGATCACATCAAATCCCGGTATGTCAATGCCCCAATACTAATAGTACCGCATTGGGAATTAGAGTTTCACGTTCATACGGATGCTTCTAATTTAGCAGTAGGAGCTATGCTAGCACAAAATGTTAATGAGAAATGTGATCAGCCCATAGCTTATGCCTCTAGACTGTTGAATAAGGCAGAACGAAACTATACTACTACCGAGAGGGAAGCTTTAGCTATGGTTTATGCGTTGCATAAATTTCGCCATTATTTACTGGCCAACAAGTTTGTATTCTATGTAGACCACATGACCTTAGTACACCTTGTCAACAAACCACAGGTTTCAGGACGAATTGCTCGATGGTTACTTCTCTTTCTAGAATATGACTTTACGGTTGTATACAAACCCGGTAGAACCCACACGGTAGCTGACGGTTTAACACGTTTAGCGAAGTCTGAACCTCCAATAGGCGTTCCGGATCAACCAACGGATGCCACACTTTTCTCGATATCCATTCCTTGGGACACAGACCTCAGAACGTACTTAGCTACCAGAGAGTACCCAGTTCATTTATCAGAAGAGCAAAAGCGTCGATTAACACTTCAAAGTTTTCGTTTCTTTCTCAAGGACGGTATTTTGTTTAAACAAGGGCAAGATCTGATACCGAGGCGAGTTCTTGATCCAAGTGAAGCTAGAGCCGTACTGGAAATGCTACATAAGGGGGTAGGTGGCGGACATTTGGCATCCCACATCTCGATACGCAAAATTTTGGATGCCGGCTATTGGTGGCCTACATTGCACAAAGATACGATGGAGTATTGCCGTAGCTGTGATGAATGTCAAAAAATAGAAGGCCTGAATACTCGATCAATGGCCCAGTTGATTACAAACTTGCCAGTTGAACCATTCATGAAATGGGGTTTGGATTTTGTGGGACCAATTAAACCGGTAGGAAGATATACCGGCAACAAGTATATACTGGTAGCAACAGATTTCGCGACCAAGTGGGTTGAGGCCAAGGCATTACGAACGAACACAGCGGTGGTCACCGCCCGCTTCATATACGAAAACATTCTGACCCGTTTTGGTTGTCCTCTTTATCTGGTAAGTGATCAAGGGACTCATTTCATCAACGAGGCAATTCAGTACCTCATGGACCATTACCTGATTAAACACCGTACATCCACAACTTATTATCCACAAGGTAATGGCCAAGCAGAATCCTCCAACAAGTTTATTGGCACATTGCTCACTAAATTTATTAGTGACCTTCGCAGTGACTGGGACGAACACTTGTCCACAGTACTGTTTGCATACCGAACATCTTTCAAGGTAGCTACCGGTTTCTCACCTTTTCAGCTGGTTTATGGGATGACTCCGTTAATGCCTACCGAGTACATTCTGCCTACAGTGGACCGGAGTCGGGAGGAACAACCAACGCGAATAATACAAGCAAGGCACCGACAATTGGAATTGCTGGATGAATCACGAGAACAAGCTCGGCAAACGCAGACTCATCGACAGTGGGAGCGAGCACTTTGGAGTCACGATCACTACCGGCCTAAACAATTTCAACTCGGGGATAGAGTCATGTGGTTTTCCAAAGGCGCGAAAGACCATCCAGGTAAGTTTAAACAACGGTGGCATGGTCCATTTCGTGTGCAGTATGTTTTACCAAATAATACTGTACTACTGGTGAATGAAGAGACTTTTGATCCTAAACCGGTACTGGTAAACATTAACAAACTGAAACCCTATCGGGTCTTGGAGACATCGTCCAACGGAGTGGATGAGCAGCACCCGGTGGACAAAGGGGGTACCGGTAATCTAGGTAAAACCAGTAGCAAAACCAGTAGCAAATAAACTTCGACACGGTTACCCCGGACCTAGAAAGAGGTAGTGGGGGTAGCAATGGTAATAATGACGACACCGTTATCCTAGACCTAGCAAGAGGTAGTGGGGGTAGCAATGATAATAATGGCGACTTGCCATACGACCCCGTTACCCTAGAACTAGATAAAGGTAGTGGGAGTAACAATCATAACAAAGACGGCTCCCCAGACGTGGCCAGTATGGGTGATAGGCAAGAAAAAATAGATAATATACACGTCAGAAGCCTAAAATGCAATAGCCGCCATAATAGCACGGGATATGAAGAGGCAACCCACAACGGCGGCGGAACTAATTTTGTTGAAGCGACGCCAGTTAGTTGTCTCATTATCACAGCAATTATGACGAGATATGAGGGGGAAAGACCCTCAGACGATCTATTTAAACCGTTCATTTTTGCAAGCAAACAACGCAAGAAGTGTAAGGAGAGGGCGAAGCGCTACCAAATTTTCAAGCGCCATTCAAATCTTCAGATTTTAGCAACCGAAGCAGCAAGAAAAATGGCAAGAGAGGATGAGAGAATTGTAGTCAGCAAAAGTGAGCAGAGCGAAGAAGAAGTGGTGTTGGATAGACGGTCAAGAAGGACGCAGAGGCAAACAAACCCGCAGCAACAACAACCACCGATCATGAGGCCAGCAACGCCGAGGAACTACGTCATACCGGAGGAGTTCGAGATGAGGACGATGCGGAAGTTTCATCAGTGGGCAGCGATGGCAGAGGAAGATGAGTGGGCCAAGAAGGTGGGATTAGATGGGTTTAAACATATCAGGTGGGGAACACTGAGGAGGGATTTGGTGGTAGATTTTATTAGAGGATTAGACTTATCCTTCAATACTAGATCCATTAAGTCAGTAGTGAAGGGGAAAATAATCACGATCAACCAGGAGTTGATTGTAGAATTTTTGGGATTACCGCATAATTTTAGCAGTACACAGATCCCAGGGTTTGCGGCAGATGAATGGGGCGAACAGGTATCGCACATTTCGGGAGCAAACTCACTGACCAGGGAGGGATGGTCAGTCATCAAGTTCGCGGGACCTTACATTCCGAGGATCTACGCTATTTTGCAGGCGATAGTATTCAAAAAGAAGCTCACGTATGTCGCGCATACTTTAGTGAAGTGCGTGTGTTTAGCAGAAGGGATGGGTAGGGAGTTCAATTGGGCGGCGATTCTCTACCGAAATTTAGCAAAAGAATTAGAAAGGTTGTGCACACCTGTGAGAGCTAGGCCAGGAGCGGAAATAGGACAACCAATTTTGGTGGCCGCCCAGGTGATTGATGTTCTTCTGCGGAAATGGTTTCCAGTTACCATTTCGCAACCACCTTTGTCAATCAGTGGGCCAGGGCAGAGTTCGAGGGCAACCACGGCCACGGTAGAACCAGTGGACGAGGATGAAGAAACGGAGGAGGAATCGGAAGGCGAGAAGCAAAGAAGGAGAGAAGCTGCCCGGGAAGCATTACGGGGGAAGAGGAAGACGAACGAGGGCGAGGGTTCGAGAGGACAGAGGAAGAAGAAGAAAACGAGTCCTGCCACAATCACGCAGGAGGCACCCCCAACCACTCCGGTGGAAGAAGACCCGGGGAAGGGGAAGCAGGTGGTGATTCAGAAGACACCACCTTCGGGGACGAAGAAACCGCTGTTCGAATCACCGGGATCGAACAGAGCAGCCTTCCACTTAGAGCCGCCAAGCGAGTTGATACCGGAAGCAGCCCTAGAACAATTGGACAAGGTCTTAGGGTCGTTAAACATGTATCAGAAGGTGGTCCAAAATGTGAGCACGGCCACAAGGGAACTCAGGGAAAAGATAGAATTGGAGACAGCCTTGAGAATGTCGGCCGAAGAAGCTCGGGATCGCTTCCGCAACAACCAGAGGGAAGCAATCGACAATGCCTGCAAAGATATCAAGAAGAAGGCCAATTGGGATATGGCAGGGATGAACAAGGAGATCGGGAAGCTGCAGCAACAATTGGCCCATCGAGATAGGTTGTTGGGACAAATTCGGGGATCCGAAGAGCAGCTAAAAAGAGATCTCCATACGGGAGAAGCGGAGAGGAGGACGCTGGTAGGACAAGTGGCTGCATTACACCGGGAGGCAGACCTTGCAGGAGCGGCAAGGTTGGCGATGGAAAGGGAGGAGTATTGGCAGTCACAAGCGGCTAGTTTCCAAACAGCATTGCAGGCGGCAAATCAGCAAGCCGCAACCCGGGAGGCTCAAGTGGGGAACCTCGAAACCGCCAATCAGAACCAGCAGCGGACAATTCAATTGCTGGACACTCGATTGACGGAGAGGGAAGCTGCATTGGCCCAAGCGATGGGCCATACCGAAGGTTTTCGAGCACGTATCGCGGAGTTGGAGGAAGAATTACGGAAAAGCGCGAGACGACGTTCGAAATCGCCAACGGACGGGCAGACCCATTTCGAGATGCAAAGGGAGATCGACTGTCTGCGGGCTAGGATTAGGCAGTTAGAAGAAATTGAAAGCGTGAGGGTATTGAGTAAAAACCGCTTAGATGAATTCCACGAAGTAGTTCAGAATTATACTACTTTGTTGGCAAGGCAATTAGCGGTAGAAATGAGTGGAGAAAGGAAGAAGAAAGCTCGTGAGATTGAGGATAGTTATACCGAAATCTATCGAGAGCTTTTTGACTCCTTTAGAAGGGATGAAGATGAGTATGTTCGTCAGCTGAGGGAGTACCGCTTAGCATTTCCGGAGTTCGAAATGCCCGAAGCACCTCTTTCAGACCAGGAAGAGTCAGATGACGAAATAGCACGTGACGGAGCTGGCCCCTCAAATTCCGCACCGCCCGCCCCAACTGATCCTACACCTTCCTCACCACCGGTTCGGCCTCGAAGCAGAAGTCGAAGTCAACCTAGGAGCTCTCCTCGACCTTCTACAGCAAATCGCCGTAGTCGGAGCAAGACAAGATCTCCTCCTCCTCGACCCACAGAGGAGCCACGAAGCCCCAGCCAGCCCAGAAGCCCGAGACCGCCCTCTCAAGGAAGGAGCCAAGAGCGATAACGGAGTCCGGTAGCAGCGACGGAAGGAGATAATTCACTCGATCCGGAAGAAGACCCGGCACTTCGACCTCCGGTAGGAGACAGGACGTCACGATCACGATCGGGGACGCCGGGGCCTCGACAAGGGTCACCGTCACATTATGGTAGGGGACCTGCCGTGTTTCCCACCGTGAATCAGGCTACGTCGCCAATCCCAGAAGCTGAGCGGATTGCTGAGTCCTCAGGAGCGCCTCCAAGCCGGTCTCATCAGCATAGGCATTAGGTAACAGGTAGCAAAGACTTAGAAATCCCGAGGGCGGAATTTAGATTAGAAGGGGGGCAATGTTAAAAGGGCTTAGTAGACAGTAACTTTTTAGCAATATCAGGATAAAGAGGTTTCCAAGTTACTTTTGTAGTAGTATCAGAAGTAGCGATTAGGGATAAGAGTGAGCCGTAGTTGCAGATAAGGAATGGATAGTAGTGGATAAGGTAATTCCAGTGAGTGGTTAGTATTGATAGGAAGAGATGAGGAGAAGGTACTTAAGGAAGAGAGTACTCTCTCTCTCTCTCATTCTTAGAATGTGTATTAGGATTTTTATCAATAGAGTGTTGAGTTTCTTGAGAAAGATATTGGCTGAATAGGAAGGTGGAACTTGTGGATTATCTTATAATTGTAGTTGCCTTACTTCTTGTAAGTGTTGGTTGTATGAGAATGGAAGTTGGTAGTTGAACTACTTGTGTTAACGAAAGGGTTGTTTACAAAGTAATTAAGGAAATGGTAAGCAGGGATTACACGTCACGTCGCGTCACGTCGCGTCACGTCCTGTGACAGCGACGTGACGGCAGACCTGAAAACGTCATGTCCGCGGGGGGGTAAATCCGGCAGTTACCCCAGGGGTAAACTGACGCGGTCAACCCCCTGGTCAACCCCTTGGTCGACTACTAAGTCGACTGCAGATAGCAGTCGACCTAGCAGTCGACTGCAAAAAAAAAATTAAAAAATTCCAAAAAAAATTTTGGACCGTCAGATCTTCTTGGCAAGAAGATCTGACGGTCCAGAATTTTTTTGGAATTTTTTAATTTTTTCTGGAAGTCGATTGCTAATTCGACTGCTATTTGCAATCGACTTAGCAGTCGACTGCAAAAAAATTAAAAAAATTAAAAAAAAATTAAAAAAATTCTGGACCGTCAGATCTTCTTGCCAAGAAGATCTGACGGTCCAGAATTTTTTTTGGAATTTTTTAATTTAATGTTTTTTTGCAGTCGACTGCTAGGTCGACTGCTGTTTGCAGTCGTTTGCTAAGTCGACTGCTAATAGCAGTCGACTTCGCAGTCGACTGCAAAAAATTACTTTTGCAGTCGACCAAGACCAGTCGACTGCTATTAGCAATCGACTAGCTGGTCGACTGCTAAAAGCAGTTGACTTCAAGGAAAACCTAAAAAAAAAAAATCAAAAAATTCTAAAAAAAATCATGGACTGTTAGATCTTCAGTCCAAGAAGATCTAACGGTTCAGATTTTTAATAGATTTTTTAATTTTTGTTTTCTGAAGTCGACTGCTCGTAGCAGTCGACTAGAGCAGTCGTCCAAAAAAGTAAAAAAAAAGTTACAAAAAATTGGTACAGTAACTTTTTTTTACCACGTCAGTGCGCGTCACGCCCCGACGTGACGTGACGTGACGGCGTCACGTCATTTGTGACGCGACGTGACGCAAAAAGGCCGCGTCACGTCCATTTGCACATCCCTGATGGTAAGTAGAATCCATCTCAGATGAGTCCTTAGAATGTTGTAGTACTAGAACGTATAACAGTATGAGAGAAATGGTATTATCTTAGTCGAGTCCTTCTACGAAAGGGGTTAAGTACTGGTAGAAAGAGTAGATTGTGTACTAACTCTGAGAGTGATAGTATAAGAGAGCAATAGTTTAGGAGTGTCAATGAAGAGTTCGGTATAGAATTATAGTTAATCCCAATAATAGGTCAAGTAAATGCATTAACAGTAGTACGAGTCTAAAACCGGATGAGGGGTAAGTAAGGGGTAGAGAAAGCCTCATGGCAGGTAGTTAGAACTCGTCTTAATCACATTAGTAAGGTAGTATGGTCAAAACCGGTGCATACGTCTGGAACCAGTAGGTAGAAGATAACCGGTAGAGAACGCGGTAGATCCCCAGGAAACCCGGTAGAGAACCCGGTAGGGGTACCGTTTGACTCGACTGGCATATAAGAAGTCTTACCAGTAAGGTCAGGGTAATAGTAGCACGCCCCCAGAGAGGTAGGGAGAAAACAAGGATGTATGAACTGAGATTTCATACATAACACGGTAGTAGGCGAGACCTTAGGATGCCGGTAAGGAATATTGGACTAAGCCTCCTCGCGTACCGGTAAGGTACTACCGGAGATAGGGTAGTACCGGAAGCAAGTAAAGAAGATTGATCTTTAACAAAAGTGCATGTGATATTCAGGAGGTATGTGGTGTTAACAAGCATATGTGATAATAGAGATTTAGTTTAGCATGTGACAATATGGAATACATTATTTTAATGTCAAAACGTGTGATATATGAGAGGCAAATGTGACAACAAGGAGGGAGATTAAATTGAGAACATCCGTTGCCTAGGGCTTTGGGATATGAGGGAGTGACATTAAGGAGGGTGATATTACGGAGGTTAGGGTGTATACATCAAACTAATAAAGAGAAACTGAAAGATGTCAACATGTAAGTAGTTGGACTTGGAAACATTGGGTTCTCGACTGATTATGCCCTCAAATCTCCTCGGATATTAATCTTGATCCATAGTGGATGTCAACAAAATTCTAAATTTGGACTAGAATTAGAGTAGATGGGCCCATAACCGATCACTTGAGAGATTTTGCGCTAAATCTAGAGAAGTATAAGGTGATGCAAACTTTTCATGTGTAGGAATATAGAAATTAGGAGGACTACAAATTTGTCAGTAATTTTATTCCTTAAATCACAAAAATTGTGAATTTTTGAAGCCAAAAGTTGGCCTGATCATATTACCAATGTCTAGAGACTACCATAACCACTCATTCCTCCACACTTTAGCACTCAAACCAGGGACACATGTCATGGCATTACTGGTTCCAACCTAATCAATATTTGGATCCAACCTAATTGAAATTATGGCACCCTATAGGTTCCCAATGGGGCCCTAATCGGGAATGGCCACCTCTACTCTACACATGAATTGCCCGATATGTATGAAGCTTGAAGTGGGCGCACAACTCTAGAGCAAAGGCGCCATAACCGATCACTTAAGAGATTATGCGCCATATTTGGAAATGTATAAGGCAATGCACATTTTTCCTGTTTAGGAGGAAATCAAGAGGATTGCAATTTTTCATTAATTTTATTCCTTAAAGTGAAATTACTATGAATTTTTGAAGCCAAAAGTTGGCCCGAACATGTTACCAATGTCTAGAGTCTGCCATAACCGTCTCACTCCTCACTCTAGCACTCAAATCAAGACATGTGTCATGGCACTATTGGTTCTAGCTTGATCGAAATTCAATGTCCAACCTTATTGAAATTTAATCCCAACCTAATTGAAATTATGGCACCCTATAGGGTCCTGATGAGGTCCTCATCTGCAATAGGTGCCTCTAATCTATTTATGGGCCTAGGGATACACATGGATGGAAGAATTGCCACGGCCAAATGTAGCACCATGACAACACAAAATTAATAAAACTCATAAATTATAGGGTTGAGGCATCTATAAGCAATAAAGTAAGAGATTTTTCATCTGTTTAGGAGGAGTAATAGTGGGGAATTATTTTCTTGCGAAGAGAAAAAAATTCTAAAGAGCATGCAAAAATTTTAATTTTTTTCTTCTCATGAATACAAAAATTGCTACAAATTCAAAGCGGTAAAGTTAAAGTGACACATAGTCGATCTATAGGTTAACCCATAACCATTCATCTAAATCCTAATGTTTGGCAACAATAGTTGTCTAAACTCTTATGAGGGTAATCAATCACAAGCTGCCACCCCATAAACCTTACTTTGTTCGCCAAAAATATATAGATCTCATCCATGTTGGCATTACATGACCCTAGTGAGCAGTTGAATGAACATGGTCGACTATGGATGTCTCGACCTTATAGGGATGAAATAAGTTCGACGAATGTTTTTATGTTGCGCTATCCACATGGGTTCGTGAGATCATGGAAGTGGGCGGTGCATGACATTACTTAGCGTGCAACTCTCGTTTTGTGGGCCCTTAGAATATAATAGTCATATGCTCGAAAAGCTACGCATGGAGACTCAAATTCACACTGAACTCCTGAGTCCTAACATCCGATTGTTATATTCTGAGAGCCCACTTCATTGAGTAATGTTATGTGACCCACTTATGGGCTACAAACAATTTTAAACCAATCAAATGCATGCAATTGCGCTTGATGACCATGACTTTGCTTGTAAATAATTGTGCTTTGTGCACCATGAATATTACCATAAGTTAGAGTAGAGGCGCCCAATCCCAATCAAGACCCCATTGGCAATCTATTAACGTGCCATAATTTTGATCATGCTAGGATTAACTTTGGTAATTTCTTTTTGTGGGTGGTTTAAATAAGTTTCCACATTTCAGTGTTTCTGAGGGTTAGTTCCCATGAGGTTGATCGCCTACCATATTCTAGTGGAAATGTAGATGCCACCAAGCAGAATATGCATTTCTACTAGAATCTAGTGGGGAAAGCGGCGTACATGGAAACTAACCCTAAGTCTCGAACTTTGGTTATAGTATCACCATGGAATCGACAGTGCCATGACACATGTCCCCGAGTTTGAGTGCTAAAGTGAGGAGGAATTGGTCTCAAAATGAGCGGTTATGGCAAACTCTAGACATTGGCAATGTATTTGGACCAACTTTTGGCTTCAAAAATTCACAGTAATTTCATTTTAAAGAATAAAATTACTGAAAAAAATGCAATCCTCTTGATTTCTATCTTCTACATGGAAAAAATTTGCACCGCCTTATACTTCTCCAAATTTTGTGCAAAATCTCTTAAGTGATCGGTTATGGGTGCCTCTACTCTACATTGGAGACAAATTAGGCCTATGTTTGAAATTTTATGGTACACCCTAAGACCTCAAAATTGGAGGCATATGTAGCAGGCAAAATTGACATAGACTATCCATCATGTTACGTACTCCTTGCATCCCAAAATGATTGTCCTACCTCCCAGATTTTTTCGTCCCAAAATGGTTTTCCGGTTTATCTGCCTAGCTATAAATTTGAGGCTCATAGTCAAATACTTTCATGCCAAACATTCATCTTCAAGAAGTCTTTCAACACCGCAACTTTAGGGGCATTTCAAAGTAGTTGTTATTTTTAATTTTAAGAGTCATACTTACAACTCCTTGGTCAATGCTCAACGAGCATTAATCTCACCAAAGTTCGGAACACGGACAATCATTTTGGAACGGAGGGAGTAGCATAATGTGATAGGCAAAATGGTGTAATAACCAATATCTAAATGCCCTGCCATTCAGAGCCAATGTAGTATTTGTGGTCTACCATTAATGGAAGTGGACCTAAACAAACACTTTTAGGTTTGCACCCACTTCTCTTAAGATGTTCCTATGATGTTAAACACACAATGAGTGTGAAATAAATTCATATTAAAGTCATATCCATTTTTCTCATAATTTTTGAAGTTCATACAAATATCTTACTTTTCTTATTAAAGTGAAGAATTTTTCTCTTTCTTATTATATGATCATATATGTCTTTTGATGCTAATTATTTAGCCTAGGATGGTTTATAAATTTTGAGCATGTAGTTTAGTTCCTTTTAAACATATGTTTGAGTTGGTGTTTGTTCCATGTTTGCTTTTAGATCTAACACCTCACCACACACCAATCAAATATAAATGTCCACTCAAGAAAAATAACCAGATTACTAAGTGACAATCATCAATTTCAGCAAAAATAAACAATGATTTTCTTCGTTGAGGGTGCCACATGTCATTCAACAACTTGTTGGAACATGTGAGAAAGTTGATGTAGCATGGGATTAAATTCAATTTTAGTATGCAAATATTCTAAACTAAAAAGGTAATTTACTATGGTAGGCATGCTTACCTTACGGCAATGGATGGACAATTTTTGAACTTTTGTTTACGCTAATTATGCCATTTAGTATGTGTGGTACTAATTCCCAAAACATGTACTATTTTGTCAAATCTCAAAATTAGTGAGGGTTAAAAATTTTACTGATTGATACTATATTCATGAATACATGCTCATTCATCATCCATCTCAAGATAATAAGTGCATGCTCTAAGGTGTTTGTAGAGTGCATAATTTTATTTTGATGAGCTTGAAGATGTTGCTTCTTTTTCTTCTTCTTAGTCGGCACTATTCAACCCTGAGGCATTATCTAACACTAAGAAAATGAAGAGAGCTTGCATTGAGAGTTTTCCACCACTTTGACTTTCTGCCAGGCTCCCGATACCCTAGATCTTTTGGTGGCACTAATTTCATAGCATAGGGAAATTTAGCATCACCTTCACTAATGTCCCACACACAGTATTAGCCCACCCTCACTAAATTGGATAATCAGTGTAGATTAAGAGACAGGACCAACCCTTTTTTTTGGATGTTTTGATATTGATTGAATGGATGGTTGTAGGCAGTGGGAAGTTGTTGCTGAGAGGGCTTTACATACCAATTCCTTGTAGCCATAATTTACGAACCTATCCTTCTAGGGTTATTGAAATATGACAATATGAGTTATTGAAATCAACTATTTCATATGCTAACTAACCGTTTGCATGGTCGCACATCCCGGTTACCACTAACCAAACGTAGATCAATTTAAGAGAGGAGTTAAGGTTGACCGACCAAAGTTTTGCTCAACTTGCCCAAGTTTTGAACATGACACTAAATATGATATATTATCATTTTGTGATCCATATCATTTGTATTTCACCATTATTAATATAATATAATAATATTAGGTGTCTAAATTTGGACATTGAAATAAAAATATATCATTAACATGATATTTTATCACTTAAATATATATGCTAATTTAGGATGATGTAAGTGTGGTCCACCTCATATAGGAACGGAGAAGAGATGGGAAAATGAAAGGCGGGCATTCAAAAAACAAACTCGGCCTACTCATTTGAAAAAGTTGGTTAGCATTAGGGGTATGATAGAGTTAAGATTTCTTCACAAAAGCAAAGTCCCAAAAGTTATCTAACTTCTACTTTCATAGCCTTTATTTGAACATTAATATTAACTAGGTGGTGTGGCCATAAGATAGTTTAGCTCTCACATAGGTTAGCTACCTTATATGTTAGCTAATTCTCTTAACCGGGTAGTGTGGACACAATATAACTAGTTTGAGTGGTTACTTACTCTAATTGGAGCCTTAACCAGGATGTGCGGCCGGACCCTTAGTGCAAGTTACAATTTGGAGTTTCATAGTGCAATAACATCTTACTCAAGAATTCAATTTTTACTAACGAAAGTTCAATAGGTTGTTCAGACATTACAGAACATAACTGACTTTGCTTTACAAAATATTACATTCTCAATAAATAGTTATAAGCAATGCATAACTCCAAATAGTAACACTAATTGGGATAATCAATATAGATTTTTCCCCACAATTTACAACATATAAGCAAACCCAAAACTTGGCAATCTAGCAACTACACTAAATAGTCCTACTAGTGTGAGTAGAAAATAAGCATGGAAATAATTAGTGTGGGCAACACTAATTTCCTAGTCCAGGTGGAATTAACGTGGCTTTAGAATTCCAGGTCTTCCCTTGATAGCATGCCCACACCTACTAGTGGAGGGCTCACTGGACGCTTCCCATTGCTAGGGGCACAAGGGGCACACTTCTAATATTTTTCAAAAAGGGTTGGAATATAACATAGGGTGGCATTTATTTTTCAAAAGTAACAATTATAATAAGATTACAATTAACAAAGGATGGTATCTATACCTAATACTCACTTAAAAAATAACCCATCCTACTACACTGTTTTTTGCATTTAGTGTTAGTTACTATTCGGAGTTACTCACTCCTATATCTTTTTACTATTAATGCAATTTTTTACCAACGAAGGTCGAATTGGGTTGTTGGACATTATGGAACATTAACAACTTTATGTGATAAAAAATTACACTAATAGTAAAAAGATATAGGAGTGAGTAACTCCAAATAGTAACTAACACTAAATGCAAAAAACAGTGTAGTTATTATGACTATTTAAGAAAATATTACAAGTAACATACGTGTACAAATATCTAAGAGAAAAATCAAAAGTTGGGTTGAGATAATATTTTGCAAGATGACCAACAAAGGCCAATTTAATATGTAGACCTTAGAGAGAACTTCTAATCTTTGCCTTATGAGAATAATCTCTATCCCATCGTTCCAACAAGTGAGACAGATGTCATTCATGAAAATTCATATTTCATATGTTCAAGGCAACCCTTAAAAAGCACAAAAGACATTCCCTAGCCTGTACAGTCTAACCTCGTTAGTACGACACTCCTTTATACGACACCCTCGATATTACGACACATTTTTGCGCGACCAAACTTTTTAGTTCAAAACTCCCTCTTTTATACGACTACGACACTCAATAATACGACATTTAGAAACTCCATTTTGTCATATTAAAGAGGGAATAAATGCTAAAATTCCTTTCATCCATGTTATGTACATCTAAAATACATCCATTTTCACTTGGGAACTACTTGAGAACTTCACTTATGATTGGGAACTTAATGATAATTAGGGTTACTAGTGTAGAATGGAGTCAATGGACATGGTTAGGGTTAGAGTGGCCTCCTGCCTAGTGTGTTGCCTTGTACATGGGTGAGATAGTATCTTTGTGCACTCTCTTGCATTCTTGCAGTCTCCAATTCAATCTTCTACAATCTCCAATACAATCCTACAATCTCCAGACTAGTCTCGCTCCAATCTCACTTCTTGATCCATGTGGTGAATGTTCCATCTCCTAAGCATAGCCTGAAGTTTTTTTGTTTTTTGTTTGGTGGAATTGTATTCATTTCAAGTAATTTTGATCTTTTTAATTTTGTAAAAGGTGAGAAGTAAAGATGGGACAGTGGTGATGAGATGCTCATGCGAAAGGCCGCAATTCTTCGGGAATCTTTTGTGGCAAAACTTGCAAATGATACAATCAAGGTTGAAGAGTACAAAATCTTCAAGATTTCAAATGGTTGGTTGGAAAATTTCAAGAAAAAGAACATTATTGCAAGGTAAACATTGAATATGTTTCATTTTTATTATTTGATCATGCAAGTCCTCATTTTATCTCTAGAAGGCCACACTAAATATTGATCATGTCTTGATTACATTGTATTGAATTATCCTCACACTATTGTACAAAGTGTATCTACATGGTGAAAGTGGTGATGGTGATGCTGATGGAGTTGCCAAGCAATAAGCCAACTTCCTATTCTTTTGTCAGATTATGAGCCCGAAGATGTTTACAACATGGATGAGACTGGATTGTATTTTAGAGCACATCCTAATAAAACATTAGCACAAGGGAAGGTGAAGGGTCGGAAGTTACAGAAGGAGCATGTAACACTTGCTCTTGTTGTTAATTCAACTGGGACTGATAAGTTGTAGTTGCTTGTGATTTATAGGTCTAAGCAACCACGACGTTTTGGAAGGTGGCAGCCTCATGAGTATGTTCGGTGGCACTCAAATAAAACAACTTGGATGAAGGGGGATATATTTGAAGCTTGGATTTTGCAGCTCAACAATCAGTTCAAAGGCCAAAATCGAAAGGTGATTATGATTTTGGATAATGCATCTTCACATGTTGTTAGCTCTGCCAAAGTTGGTAAGTCTCGTGGTTTTTCAACCTTGGAATTGAGCAACATGACTTTGGTATTCCTTCCTCCCAATGTTACAAGCGTAGTTCAATCTTTAGATCAAGGTATAATAGCATCTTTCAAAATTCAATACAAGAAGAAACTTTTGCAGTGGGTTTTGTCACAGTATGATGATGCTATATTGAAGGACTTGAGGAAGGTGGTGCCCAACATCAGACAAGCTATCATGTGGAGTTATGAAGTATGGAGTGAGTTGGATGCATAAATAGTCAGGAATTGTTGGAGGATGGCGCGTATATTACCTACAACATGGAATGTTGATTTTGCCCTAGTTGATGAAAGGGAGAAGAATAGAATGCGAGAAGAATTAGATAAACTTGGTGATTTAATTTCAAAGTTGCGATTGGATGATGATGAGATGTCAAGCGAGTCTTACATTCAAATGGTAGGGGAAGAGATTACTGAGCTAGAATTGAGTACTGATGAATTGATGGATGTTGCTTTGGGTGCAAAAGGCTTTGATCTTAACATTTAGTAGATGTGGATGATGTTCAGGGTTGTCTATCCCGCCGTTGTGACGGTGTCGTGCCGTCACGACGTGTCGTGTCGTGACGGACCCCTCCGTCACGACACAATAGGGTCCACGTAGGGTCAACATAGGGGGAGCCGACTAGGGTGGGTAAAATACTTACCTTCTTGCCAAGGTGGCGTCCTATGTGGCAGAAAACGTCGACGTGGATGTGCATATTTCCCCTGCCACGTAGACCATTTTGCCATTGTGTTTATCATTGTGTTAAAATCAAAGTAATAAAATATTACTAAGGAGGGTGTGGGGCGGACGGGGGCGGACGGGGAAGGGGGGTGGTGCGGACGGGGAAGGGGGGTGGAGCGGACGGACGGGGGGGTGGTGCGGACGGTGGATGGGGGTGGAGCGGACGGACGGGGGTGTGGAGCGGACGGGGGAGGGGGTGTGAGGCCAAACCCCCCACCCTTAAGCGTCCGTAGTCCGAGTAGTGGGTTTGGGCTCACATTCCTCCACGGTATTGGATTTGGACTTGGATGAGTCCATAGTGCAAGGTTCACCCTTCAAGTGGTCTTGGATTTAACTAGCTCCTTCATAAACCCAACTCCTTCATGAACCCAACTCCTTAGCTTCTAACTAAATAAACCCAGCTCCTTTATAAACCCAGCTCCTTCATAAACCCAGCTCCTTCATGAACCCAGCTCCTTAGCTTCTAACTAAACAAACCCAGGTCCTTCATAAACCCAGCTCTTTACTTTCTAACTAAACAAACCCAGCTCCTTCATAAACCCAGCTCCTTCATGAACCCACAACTTTGTAGTTGTAATCCCCAACTACCTCACTAATTATTCAAGCCCTTAACTAATCTTCCTACCTAATTTTCCTAATTCTACTAACAACCCCTTTCTAATCACACAATTCTTCTCTAATCCTAAAATCCTAAAATCCTAGAGAGGAGAGGGGGAGAGAGAATTTCCTAACTTCACTAAGACTAACTAATCCACACAAGTATATTTTTGCACTCATCACAACCTCAAGTGCTCAACTCTTAAACATGGAACTTGCAACCACGTGTATTCAAAACATGAACTTTAAGTACCACAAATTGGAATCATGAATTAACTTTAAAATCCTTCACGTCAACACTAATTCTACCAAGAGGTTAAGCCCTCTTCAAGGCTAACAAGCCTTGGCTCTCAAACTAAAAACTAAGCACACACATGTGCTCCAATATGGCTTCCCACACCCACACTTATAACTCGTGGGGTGCCTTGGAGCACAAAGGAAAGAGAGGATGAGTGAGGGAAGAATGAGGGATTATATAGTAAGCTTGAGGGGGTGAGCACCCTCAAGGCTCACGATAAGCCCTTGAGATTTCCTCCTACTTAGTAGGCGCCAATCCTATCTTCTAAGCCTTCCTCCCTCAAATGATCAACAAGGATCCTAATTCGAACATTTAACTAGCCTTGGCTTTCTACCTACCACACTTTACCAAACTTGGGATGCTTCAACCCAAACTTAGCCTCCTTCGCTTTCCGCCGCCATAACTTTCTCCCCTTACTTTCCCAAATCGTTGCTCACCACTTAATTCAAACCACGATGCTTAACTCGTGATTTGATTGGTGCTTTGAGAATTTGCTTATCCTCCACCTTGCATTCTTCCTTGGACCTTCCCCATTAAGTGGCCATGATGAGGTGGTCCACTTGTGCGCTCCATGTGATCCTCCATTCATCCCAATTCGAATGCACTTGCCTCTTGAGTCACTTTGGTTGTCTCCATCCATTTGTACTAGCCTACTCACTAACTACTCAATCCAAGTTCTCCTTACCTATCCTCATTCACTCAAATCCTTCCGAAGGTAAAAACACAATAACAACTCACATCCTAGCCTCTTACAACATGGTACTTCTAAGACTAACATTTCACTCTTTTTATATTTTTGTGAAGTAACATGCTACTTCAAAGTGCATCAACTAACGTTTCAAGGGTCTAAGACTAAATGTGGGCACCCTTTTGGGCTCACAGGGGGGGGGTGGGGCGGACGGACGGGGGTGGAGCGGACGGGAGAGGGGGGGGGGTGGGGCGGACGGAGGAGGGGAAGGGCGGACGGAGGAGGGGGATGGAGCGGACGGGGGAGGGGGGTGGAGCGGACGGGAGAGGGGGGGGGGATGGGGCGGACGGACGGGGGGGTGGAGCGGACGGGGGAGGGGGGGTGGGGCGGACGGACGGGGGTGGAGCGGACGGGAGAGGGGGGGGGTGGGGCGTCCCACCCGTCCCACCCGTCCGCCCCGCGTTCCCTCCCGTCCGCTACCCTCCGTCCGACACACGTTCCCCACCGTCCGCTCCTCGTTCCCTCCCGTCCGCCCCACGTTCCTCTCCCGTCCGCACGCATTCCCTCACGTCCGCTCCACGTTCCCTCCGTCCGCCACACGTTCCCCGTCGTCCGTACCCCGTTCCCATCCTGTCCGCACCCGTTCCCTCCCGTCCGCCCCGCGTTCCCCCCGTCCGCCCCGCGTTCCCCCCGTCCGCCCCGCGTTCCCCCCGTCCGCCCCGCGTTCCCCCCGTCCGCCCCGCGTTCCCCCCGTCCGCCCCGCGTTCCCCCCGTCCGCTCGGAGTTCCCCTACGTCCGCTCCGCGTTCCCTCCCGTCCGCTTTCCGATCCCTTCCGTCCGCCCGCGTTCCCTATCGAGTTCCCTTCACGTCCGCTCCACGTTCCCTCCGTCCGCCACGTTCCCTCCGTCCGCCCGTTCCCCTCCCGTCCGCGCCTCGTTCCCTCTCGTCCGCCCGAGTTCCCTATCGCGTTCCCCACCCGTCTGCTCCTCGTTCCCTCCGTCCGCCCCCACGTTCCCTCCGTCCGCCCCTAGTTCCCACGTTCCCCATACGTCGTTTTCGTACCCTAAACCCTAATTCCGACCGGGATCCCATAATGATTGGGCTCCTCGTTGCCTATATAAAGCCGTGAGGCTTTAGTTCCTACCACTTTCCTCTCCTCCCACCACATAGGGACCCGAGACCTTGTTGCGTCCCAAAGGACAGCATCACCGCGCGGGTCTCAAGGGGTTTGGGAGGGCAGGGCAAATTGTGGGGGAACCCTCGCAATTTTTTTTTCAGATTCACTCGCTCCCGTGATTTTTATCACGAGAGATTTTCACACTCACTTATTCACGTTATTTTTATCACGACTCATTTTCAGATTCACTCACTCACGTGATTTTTATCACGATGGAGGGGGAGGGCATTGCTCCTTACGAGAACGAGGATTTGAGGGTGCACCGTGCTTGGCTCGTAGGCAATGCATCGGCGAATACTGCCGAGGGTACGGGAAGCGATCCTGGAAGTGGAAGTACTGCAGCACGTCCACCACGTCCAGATCCCTTTCAGTTTGACGAAGAGTTCTTGGCTGTTGGTCATTCGGGAGGCAACCAAACACGGGGAAGCCGTGGAACACGTGGGAGTCGGGGAAACAGTGGACATAGAGGGAGAACTGGAAGGGGACCAAGCTCAGGCAGTTCCACAGAAATACATGCACCGGCTCGTTCGGAGAACGTGCCACCACAATCTCCGACACGGCGGACATCAAGACCGGAGAGCCCTGCACGTGATGTACCTCAGGGTTCGGAGCAGACTGAAAGACGGGGATTAAAACGCCCAGCAGTTTCGGAAGGGACGGAGGACGGGTCCGCGGCGTCGGGTTCGCAATCAAAGAAAAGGAAACATAGAGGCAAACGCGACCCGCGGACCGATGAGGCTCGAAATCATTGCAGGATCGTGTTGTTGGATTGGTTTAGAAGTAACAGCATGGTTTATTTGGAGAAAAAATACCTCAATGATGGTACAAAGGGTTTAGAGTTAGCGAGGAACGAGTTGATGCTTATTCTCACGGAAGCCACGTCTGGACCGGAGTTTGAGGAAGCTAGGGGCATGAGCGATTGGAACACATGGATTGAAAAACAAGCTGTGGAAGCAATCTACAATCCAACGATGTCATATGAGGCTATGCATCCTGGAGAGGGAAGTAGTGGTGGGAGGAGGTCCGAGCTGTACATTAAGCTAGAGAATTGGAAAAGAGGCGTAATAGCAGCAAAAGGCACATCCGCCCGCAACCTTCCCGTTTTTATTGACATGCAGCTGGCAGACAACATTGCCACTCAGGGCCGGCAGGGTGTCATATGGTTGCCTAGGAATGTGGAGATCAAACCCTTGGATAGGGAAATCTTCCAAAGGACCTTCGGAGTGGTGCGGAGAGTCACAATTCATGGAGCATCATTCATCCCTAACTGGATAGAGTGGGCTGGGAAGACCATGAAGGCCACGAATAGTCTGGAGAACCGAAAGGAGCGTTCGGTTGAAGCATTGGCATGCCCAGTAGATCATCCTGGGATAATCAAGCTACAATACCTCCACCCGAAAACATACGAATCCTATTCGATGTGGTGGAATGGAGGCTCCTTGAAGAACATGAGGGTCTATGACCACCAAGTTCCGGAAACCCACGAGCGCACAATCCTTCAAATGCCTGGGGCAGACTTTGAAGCACGGAAACGGTTGGTTGTATATCGAAGGCATCGAGCTTATTTGGCATGGGCTTTAATGTGCATTGTGGATGTAGTGCACAAGCATGACGTGTTGCACAATGACCTTAATCCCAACAATGTCATGCTGCATTTCCCACAAGACCGTGAGAACACGGTTTTCATTGGTGTGTGTGATTGGGGGATGGCATCATGGGGAGATGAAGACGCACCCTCCAACTATGGAAAAGAATCAGTGGATGAGATGAACAAGCACCGCATAAAATACAACTGTGTTGGTCCAGAATTATTCCATGTACGAGGGCAGCGTGGAACATCTACCTCTCCGGTGAGGATGGCTCGGAAACATAGGCACACGTTTCTCTCGGAGTCCTTCTCAGTGGGTGCTTTGGCAAAGAAGATTTATGCCAGGGATTCGACTTCCTCGTTGTTTCAGCTAAACAGTGATCCAAATGGCTTGAAGATGCGGTTTGAGATAGCATTGGATGCATTGACGAAGCCCAATCCAGCGGAAAGGTCAACCATCACACACGTAGTGAACATGTTGAAGTCGCCTCCATACAACATGGTTAACCCGACAATGTGCTTCCGTGACACTGCAAAATAGTTTTTTTTTGTTTTCTTTGCAGCAATTTTGGATCATACCAATTTTGTAACCGTTGGAGATGTAAATAAAGCCATCATTTTTTCATACACAACTTGTATATTGTATGAGATTTATGGATCTTAGTGCAATGTTCATACTCCATGAGGATTTTTGCTTCATAATCGAGATGAAGTCTATGGGAGACTAACCAAGGTTCTCGCCTCTCGTGAGGCCACATCATTCTTTCACATCGTTGTTATCACATCCATGTGCTAAGTTCAAGTTAACTATAGTTGTTCGTGATATGTCTTGCCAAAATGCAATTACCTATATTTATTCTAATTTTGGTATGCCACAAAATGTAGTCAACTATAGTTATATCTAGTTAACTAAAGTTGAGCACAATGTTGCAATAGTTATATCGGTTGTACACGTGATCCTAAACATCTCTAAATGTTCTTTCTTGTACTCCACACATATTGCACACATACTTCACAATTGCTTATATTTATATTTATATAATTCACAATCACTTTTTTTTGGAAGTTTGGACATAGTCTCGGTTTTTTGGCTCTCAAAAATTCATATGAAGTCCAAAAAATGAGTTCTTGGTATCCATGGATAGGTAATGAAGTCCTCTACAAGAATATGCAATAAAAATCCTCTACATAATAGTCCCCCCATCCACATAATAAAGTACACTAAAATAGCAATAATCAACTAAGGGTGAACGTAAAGTGGTTAAAAAAATTTCTCTTGGAACTGAGAAGTGGATGCATAGTTTCATATTGCTTTGTGCTTGTTTATCTCAACAGAAACTGTTCGGTTGGTGAATTAAAAATAAATAAATAAATCATAGAAGTGGTACAACATATTATACAAGTCATAACTTTATTATTGCGACAACGTTATAAATGCCCTTTATTAATCATATACATGAACAAACGATGCAAACTATAATATTCCACTTCATTCCGTCATCCCAACCTCGTAGATGCTCCTGGCTTCCGGCGAGGCTCCATTTTTGGAAGAGGATTCGGCTGAAGTAAATCAAAATAGCTAATCGTTCGGTCTTTCATCCGTTCCTTCAATGGTAGCCGATGAGGCGACAATCCTCTCCTCTTCTTACGAATAGACATAGTCTTTGAAGATTCCTCCGCTACCTTGACTATTTCAATGTCGATTGAAGTCTCCTCCACATCCACATCCACATCCACATCCCCGGGCTTCTCCAAAATATCCGCATACAAATCAATTAGATCATTTAGATCTCCACCCACGCATTGTGTGTGGTCCTTCTCCACCGCATCGATCTCAAAGTTGTCTGCATATCGTCGTTGTTCCTCCGCCGCCCTCATCCTCCAAGCTTGTGTAGATTGTGAGAAGGGAGTCATGACATACTCATCACGAAATCGATCCCTAGCACTTCTCTCATCTCTCTCACGCTCGGGTGTTGCATTGAATGGAATATGGGGATCGTCTAAATTGTGTATCTCCTCATCGCATTCTACACCCTCAAACATGACTCTCCCCTTTCCCATCCTATCCATGATACTCTACCTTCGTTATATGTATGAGTCTCAATGATCTACTTATATATTGACCTCTAAGGACTTGATGACCATGACCAATAATTGATGTAATCCAATATGTAGAGGATCCAATTCTCGTTAGTAAGATAAAGTCAACGCAATCGGAATAAAAATAAAGTTGGTTAGGTTAAAAATGTACACTTTTGAAAAAATCTTCCGACATCCGTATCGGAAACCTCTTTGATACCTCTTTGAACTTTCCATATTTGATTAGTTATCCACTCATTCAACAAATCATTAATTTGTGCTTCAACCTTAGTGGTTCATATGGTTTCATAACCGATGTCACCCATCCGAATGCACTTTCCTTCAACAAAT
This sequence comes from Polytrichum formosum, assembly GCA_964035585.1. NCBI lineage: Eukaryota > Viridiplantae > Streptophyta > Polytrichopsida > Polytrichales > Polytrichaceae > Polytrichum > Polytrichum formosum. The sequence continues at coordinate 23,886,605 of OZ037938.1, forward strand.
CATTAATTTGTGCTTCAACCTTAGTGGTTCATATGGTTTCATAACCGATGTCACCCATCCGAATGCACTTTCCTTCAACAAATCATTAATTTGTGCTTCAACCTTAGTGGTTCATATGGTTTCATAACCGATGTCACCCATCCGAATGCACTTTCCTTCAACAAATCATTAATTTGTGCTTCAACCTTAGTGGTTCATATGGTTTCATAACCGATGTCACCCATCCGAATGCACTTTCCTTCAACAAATCATTAATTTGTGCTTCAACCTTAGTGGTTCATATGGTTTCATAACCGATGTCACCCATCCGAATGCACTTTCCTTCAACAAATCATTAATTTGTGCTTCAACCTTAGTGGTTCATATGGTTTCATAACCGATGTCACCCATCCGAATGCACTTTCCTTCAACAAATCATTAATTTGTGCTTCAACCTTAGTGGTTCATATGGTTTCATAACCGATGTCACCCATCCGAATGCACTTTCCTTCAACAAATCATTAATTTGTGCTTCAACCTTAGTGGTTCATATGGTTTCATAACCGATGTCACCCATCCGAATGCACTTTCCTTCAACAAATCATTAATTTGTGCTTCAACCTTAGTGGTTCATATGGTTTCATAACCGATGTCACCCATCCGAATGCACTTTCCTTCAACAAATCATTAATTTGTGCTTCAACCTTAGTGGTTCATATGGTTTCATAACCGATGTCACCCATCCGAATGCACTTTCCTTCAACAAATCATTAATTTGTGCTTCAACCTTAGTGGTTCATATGGTTTCATAACCGATGTCACCCATCCGAATGCACTTTCCTTCAACAAATCATTAATTTGTGCTTCAACCTTAGTGGTTCATATGGTTTCATAACCGATGTCACCCATCCGAATGCACTTTCCTTCAACAAATCATTAATTTGTGCTTCAACCTTAGTGGTTCATATGGTTTCATAACCGATGTCACCCATCCGAATGCACTTTCCTTCAATAAATCATTAATTTGTGCTTCAACCTTAGTGGTTCATAAACCCTAAACCCTAAACCCCTAAACCCTAAACCCTACGTCATTCCAAATTACTACCACATATGTGCCATTGATTTGTTCTCACACTCATGTAGAAGTGTTTCCATACATGGTTTGAGGGTTTAGGTTCCTAGCTTTCCAACGAACCCACCTGCTTTTTTTTCGATGCCTACATTTTTTTCATTATAATAATCAATCATTGACAAGATCTTGGCCGTTAGATTGGAGGGGTTATTTTGAGCAAGTAATAAAGTGGCATGCTCCTTTGAGTTTGGACTTTTGGGCTTGGCCTTTGGAGGCTTCACACTATGCCCAACTAAGGCTACCCTTACTATATTTTATTGGCTATTTAGGGTTCATTTCTTTGGACTCTCAACAAAGTTGGGCCGCTCAATCGCACTTTGATCCACTCCCAAGGGTTAACATTTATAGATGGTGACTATAGTGTCCGTTTTTTGGCTCTAAAAAATTCATATGAAGTCCAATTCATATGTGGTCGCAATTCTACGCTGTTCCCCTGCCGCCCCGTTCCCTCCCATCCGCTCCGCGCTCCCCACCCGTCCGCTAATCGTTCCATCTTTCATCCGTTCCCCCCCGTCCGGTCCACGTTCCCCACCCGTCCGCCCCGTTCCCATCCCTTCCGCGCCACGTTCCCTCCGTCCGCGCCTCGTTCCCCACCGTCCGCTCCTCGTTCCCATCCGTCCGCTCAGCGTTCCCCACCCGTCCGCCCCGAGTTCCCTCCGTCCGCTCCTCGTTCCCCACCGTCCGCTCCTCGTTCCCACCCGTCCGCTCAGCGTTCCCCACCCGTCCGCTCAGCGTTCCCCACCCGTCCGCCCCGAGTTCCCACCGTCCGCTCCTCGTTCCCACCCGTCCGCTCAGCGTTCCCCACCCGTCCGCCCCGCGTTCCCTCCCGTCCGCGAACATGGAGCGGACGGGAGGGGAACAGGGGGCGGACGGGGGGAACTGACGGCAGGGGAACGGTGGCGCGGACGGGAGGGAACGCGGGGCGGACGGGTGGGGAACAAGGAGCGGATGGGTGGGAACGAGGAGCGGACGGGATGGGAACGAGGAGCGGACGTGTGGGAACGAGGAGCGGACGTGTGGGAACGAGGAGCGGACGTGTGGGAACGAGGAGCGGACGGGTGGGAACGAGGAGCGGACGGGATGGGAACGAGGAGCGGACGGGATGGGAACGCTGGAGCGTATGGAGAGGAGCGTACGGAGGGGAGCGTGGGAGCGGACGGGGGGGAACGCTGGGGGCGGACGGGAGGGAACGGGTGCGGACGGGGGGGAACGCTGGGGGCGGACGGGAGGGAACGGGTGCGGACGGGGGGGGACTCTGGGGCGGACGGGCGGGAACGGGTGCGGACGGATGCGAACGGGTGCGAACGGGTGGGGACGCGGGAGCGGATGGAGGGGCGGACGGGGGTATATAAGTGGAGGGGACCACTTACATACCTTACTCCACTCCTTCTGGGCGCCCAGACAACCCTCCTCTAACACAGAGTGCGGGGTAGCGGGGCTCTCGGAGGAGTTAAGGATCCCTTTTTTGGGATCCTTTTACACTACTTTTGGCAGGTTGTGGCAGGTTTTGGCAGATCCACGTGGCCGTTATTTGGCATATTCCTTGTGACGCGCCCAGTCAACTGGCCTCTGCGTGAGCGCCGGTAGCGGGGTGCTCGAAGGGTGTGCCGAATAGTTGAACTTTAATTTTTAGGGACATTTTTGAACTAATTCCACAGCAACACTATTTTGAAGTGTATGCTTGGATATTTTGTAGCACTATTATGAAGTGCAATTAGTATTTTAAAAAGTAGAGTTCTAGATTAGAATTAGAAACTCCAATTTGGGTGGAATTAGAATTAGAAACTCCAATTTTCAGACATGGCAAGTGGAGGAACTGGAGACATGGCAAGTGCAAGTGGAGGATCTAGTTCTGGGTGTTCCAGAGGACATGGACGCAAGGCCGCTGATTTGGAGTGGAATGTTTACGATGATCCCTCCCAAAAAGCCAGGGTAGGTTGGGAGAATGTACCACAACCGTGGTCAGCGAAGACTGCAATGCAGTACGTGGGCTTCCCTCACTTTGATCGGTTGTGGCCAAGACATTGTCACGAGCGACATTGCAAGGCCGTCAATGCGAGCTATACGCAGCTTGAAGACGTGGAGGCAAAATGGAGATTCCTAACGATACTTAGAAGTATCTCCAATTTGGATAGATGGCCCAAGAGTGCAATTCCAAAGTCGGTGGCGTGTATGATGTATGCGGAGCACGTGTTGCGATTTAGGGTGGATTGGTCAAGTTTGGGTGCTCTGCATGATCAAAAATTTGGGGGTATTGGAATTGCATTCACTAAATGCACAGTTCCGGATATTCCATACACTCCCGTTCCGGAGTGGTTCAGGAAGAATCCTAAACTAGTGGATGAGCCTGGGGCACCAATTCCAGAAGGTCGGGAACCAAAAAAACCACGTACTCGCAAACGACCAGCCAATGACGTGGAGATGGCCATCGAGGAGGCGTTTGAGCATATGGATGAGGAGGGCATGGAGGTAAATGTCGATGTGGTTAACGAGCTGGTTAACCAGGTGGTTAACGAGGCCCTAAACGAGGTAAACCCTGGTCAACTTGGTGCGGACATGATGGAGAGCAGAATGGAGGCATTGCGCCAGCAACATGCCGAGGAAATTCGTGAGTATAAAGCAAGGATTCTCGAGCTGGAAAATCGACTTGCAACACTTACGATGGGGGAGGCTGGCAGTTCAAGTAGTACACCAATTAACATCCAGTCTTTGGAAGCAGAGAGGGATACAGCTTTACAGGAGGCCATGATTGCAAAGTCACAAGCAGCGGACGTATGTACGAGGAATGAAGTAATGCAAGGAAAGATGGAGGCTTTGCAAAAGGAGGTGGTGGACATGCAACAACAACTTCAAGTGGTCAATGAAGTGGTTGTCGATCACGAATCCAAGATTGGCACACTGGAGGAGCAGAATGCAAGGTTGAGGAAATTTCTATCAGATGCGATCGTGGAGCGAACCAATATGAGGACAGGGACATTGCTTTCTATGGCCAAGGCTCGTCAATATGAAGCTGAATTTGAGAGCATCCAGCGAGAATGGAACCGCAATCATAGATTGCGGAACTTGATGCTCACGTCATAGCCAGATCAAGAATATATGTACCCTAGTAGGTGGGATGATGAGGATGACTTGAAATTGCCTAACGGGAGCTTGGATTGGCGGCAACTGATCGACTCCGATCACCATTGGGATGTGACCCAAGTGCATGAATATCCATACAGCATGAGGGTGAGTTGTTATGGCCGGGTCCACATCCAATGGTCTTCGACGGATCCGTGTGTGGGATTTGCGGCAGTCCATTTGGCCCAGAGGGATGCTTTCAAGTTGGATCGTGTGGGGGCCAATTCCATCCACAATGTCTGATAGTGACAATGATCAGGAGACGGCAATGTCCCCATTGCAGATCACCCTTCCACCCTCGTTTGTACCTCCAATTTGGCCTTCGGGATTACATGCCTAAGGACTGGGTGGTAAGGCCAACGGACTATCCCTTCAACCTTTGCGAGTTTGATGGGACTTCTGTTGAGTGGAATTGGTTATTCAATCGTGCAACGGTTGAACTTTGGAACGATAACAAAGATGGCGAATGGACACAAAATCCACGTCAAATTTTGTATGTTGCAGACGAGTTGTTTCCCAACAAGCCCCCAAACCATGGCATGAAAAGATTTTTGTACCAAACTTTTGGTTGGCATTGGGATGCGACAACCATGCAATTACGGAGAGGCATTCAACCTCCTTTTTACAATGCAAGTGGTGAACTATCAATATCGGAGCATGAGTTGGAAGAAGATGCACATGAGATGCCCATGGAACGGGATTCCCATTTTGAAGCGCACTTAGAGCAGTCGTACCACAAACACAGAACGCAGTTGGAGGCAGTTGAAGCACTCTTGAATAGAGTTACGGATGATGCGGTATTGAGATGGCTAAATGGGGGGCCTAGACCACGTAATGCCACTCCACTGTCTCCTGGAAGTCGTCCATATCTCACCCGTGAAACCACGCGAATGATGGAAGCCGGGGAATCATCACGAGCACGACGAGGATCTACTTCAGCTGCAATAGACCTCGATTCAGATTCGGATTAGGCATTTTTGTAGCATGTTTAGAAAGTTGTATAGGAACGGAGGAAGACTTTGTACACATTGAACATATTTCATGTTCAAAGAATATGTAATATAAAGAGGAGTTACCGACAAGTTGTCATTTCTAAGATCGTGTAAAAGATAGCATATGGATGTCACATGTTTTAATGTTATTCGAAACTTTTAAAAACTCACTTGAATATTTGTAATTCATATGATAATCTAACCAAAAGTACTATTGACTACATAGTCAATATTGAATACCACATAAAGATATAATTATATAAATATGCAATAAATAATTTTAAAAAACATGCAATAAATAATTTTATTACTATAATAAAATGATACAACTTCGAACGTAACGTTCGCTTTGTGGTCTAAATGTCTTACCGAAGGCCCTAAGGTTGTAACTTGTATCAATTTTGACGGAAGTAATAAATTATGGGAGTACGTGGGAGCACCGAAAGAACACATTTGTGCAAAACCATTACGTTCGAATCCGTACTGTAGGATCATTTGCTTCGACACATCTTGGGTCCTCTTCAGACTCGTCTGTGCTGAAATCATCATCCGTTTGGGGAGTCGCGCTTCGAAGATGCAACTCTCGGTCACGTTGTGAGAAAATTATCCTCTTGGTCGGCCGGGAGCCATCTGCATCCTGTATGCCATTTTCATCTAGATGTGATCTACCCTCATCTTCATTGTAGTCTTCAGCAGTAAACGGAAGCGATCGTCCCTGATACCTCTTCCTAGTACGTTTGACACCTCTCGTAGTTCTCTGGCGCCCTCCACCCGTACCACGACTTGAGTGCACTTCATCTCTACTTCCATCTATAAAAGCATCCCCCGTTGTACTTCCGCCTCCAACTCCAAGACCACCTCTTCCATTGGATTGACTGTGTGGAAGTGAAACAGACGCGGGTGGAATTGCAATTGGTATGTTCTCAACAACATGTCGTCGTACAGAAGGACGACGTGGCGCCTCTATAGTAACATTTCTTGAAACATTGTGCATAGCAACCAAAGTAGCACCCACCGCAGTTGCACGTGAAACACCCAATCTAGAAGTATTGGCAATACTTCGAGTGAGAGGACGATGTTGACCTTGTGCATGCAATTGCACCGTAGAGGTGGATGCAATCCTTTGAAGAGCACGGAATCGAGTTGTAGGCATTTCAGGAACATTGGGCGTTGGATCTTCTATACGATGGTTGGATATGAGGGAGGCATCCATGGATTCAGAATGTACTCGGGTTGGAAGTGGATCATGTTGAACGTGCATTGGCTCATTTACGGGTAGTACATTGTCGCCTTCACCAAATGAAAGAGAATCGCTCCGATGTTGCAAGGAATCTACTTCAATTCCCACATTCTCACTTGCCCCCATAGCAACATTATGGTCAGATGGAAACCCTTCTCCAGTGTGGAGAGTTTCAACATGCGGTCTTCCAATAGACCCCTCATGATCGTCATGCATTCCGTCGTTATGTTGGGGGACATCCGGTTCATCAAACTCAAACACCCCAAGGTTTCCATCACTACCATTGCCATCCTCATCTTCTGAACCATGATTCTCGGAATCGAGGTCATCCAAATCAAAGTCGATGTCATCAACATTGTTGTCTTCATCATTTCCAGCCCTATCAGTTGGATCCACGTCATCTTCGTTGTCATCTTCTTCGTCAAGGTCATCGTCAGAATGGACCTCATTCAATTCGTACCATTGAGCAGGTCTTGGGCCCCTCCGATGTCGAATGAGCCTACTATTGGTATATATGTAGACGAGGTCCTCAGCACGACTATGCTTCAAGCGATTGCGACTCTTGTTGTGAACGTATGAGTACATGCTCCAATTGCGTTCACATGCGGATGCGGAACATACTTGTGCAAGGATACGTCTTGCTATTGTTTGGAGGGCTTTAGCTCCACCTCCCATTGCATCCCACCATTCATGGAGAGGTGCGGCATGCACGCTCGGGTCAGTAGAATCAGCAAAAGGCCCTCGATTTTCAAGAAAATCTTGGTACTGGTGGAGGATTTGGACATAAGTGTCCTCATCTTGAGCAAGCCTGCGAAGAACTCGATTTAGGATTGTCCTCGAATTGTCATCCTCATGGAGTGGGGCCCAACCACGTAGAAGCGGATTTAACATCGCTCCAGCCCAGTGTAGATCATTCAACATCAACCTCCATCTATTTTGAAACGTTACCATAGCATTTGCAGCAAGCTCAGGGCTTAAGCGAAATGGAGGTTTACTGAATCCACGAATATGGGTTTGTAAATCATGCATGACCCTCCAAGCCATTCCCATTGCAGGCGCCTTGCCGTCAAATACACGAAGAGCTTTAACAACCGGGATCACCATATACAAGAAATTTTCGCACGTGTTCCAGAATCCATCAGAACGTATAAAGCTTCGCACAACAGAGCCCTTCATGTAAGAGGTGCCAGATCTCCTCCTCATATCACGCATTAGAGTGATCCAATCCTCATCAACCACCATTCTTTCCAAAGCATTGCGTACTTGGAGAAGACGTTCAATCATGATGAAGTTCGTAGCAAAACGGGTCTCTACAGGTAGGCGGAGTGAGAGATTTGGTGACAACCTCCGGAATATAGCTTGAGAAGCATGATGGTTTTTAACAAATACACAAATATGGCGGGATTTTTTTACCAATTTTTTCACCCATTCCTCCTTCCCCCAATCTTCTAAGAGGAGATCTAGGCAATGTGCAGCACATCCTTGAAAATATAGATCGGGATTTGCTCGAATCAAGTCGCGAGCAGCGGAGGCCATAACTGGGGCATTGTCGGTGCAAACTTGGACCACATTATGTCGACCAACCTTTTCCACAAATGGTTGAATTTGAGCAGCAACGTAGACATGATCCTTGTGATTTCCCGTGGTGTCAATGGTACCCAAGAAAACGTCTCCCTTTGTGCCACATTGAAGAACGTTTAGGAGAGGTCGGTTTTGCACGTTGTCCCATCCATCACAACATATTGTAACACCGTATTTTTCAACGGAATTCCCCAGCTTCTCCTTCACTTGCCTATCTAGGTCAACCTTTATATCAGTTAACAACTTCGTACGGATGGCATTGTACGATGGTGGTGTGTAGGCTGGCATTCGATGACGGGCAGTTTCACGCACAGCATGAACAAATGCAGGATGTCTCACAATGTTGAAAGGAATGTTAGCTTCATAAAAAGCCGTTGCCCATGCTCTATCGAGGAGTTGTTTTGTTGACACATTGAACCCCTCCGTTATGTTGAGTTGACGTAGTTCACGAGGAGGAGTGCCATATATCACAACATCAGAATGTTGAGTGGTTTGGGACATAAGCAAAGGCTCTGTTTCACTAATTACGGAGCCCGCTATAATAGGCTCCAAAGGTACAATATCTGCCACCAGAGAGTCCTCATTTACAATGCCTACATGTAAGGGCACAATGCCTCCGCAATGTTCAAACAAGGCCCTAATATGCGGGGGTACCATCCTACATGTGGAAACATCAGAAGCACCCCCTACATGAGGTCTATAACCAAGGTGGGCCAACATTCTATCTCCTCGGTAAGATATGATGAACGGGCAAAACCTACATTTAACCTGCCTTTGTGATTTACCGGGAACCCTCCCCTTATCCTCGTACCAATGATCCCATGCATCGTTTCGGCGTGGCATGACTTCAACAAAACCTGCAAATACAAACAAGTTAGAGCAAGTCACTTTGATCGCATACTAGGTCCTGTTCAAGAGTGCCACGAGGGCAACCCTAATTCACAGACACTAGATTGGACAAAGTATACTCTGCATTCGGGTCTCACGCATTCAATCCTCACTCCTCAAAGGAGAATCAAAAGACTTGAGACACACTATGTCAGTGGAGGCAAAAATGGCACCTTGCACCCTCAATTTATAGTGTTCGAATCGGACGGGGGAGCGGACGGAAGGGGTGGGAGCGGACGGGGGTGCGGACGGGGGAGCGGACGGAGGGGGGGGGGAGCGGACGGAGGGGGGGGGAGCGGACGGGGGGGCGGACGGGGGGGGGGGGGGCGGACGGGGGAGCGGATGGAGGGGGGGGCGGACGGGGGAGCGGACGGAGGGGGGGGAGCGGACGGGGGAGCGGACGGGGGGGGGGGGGGGGCGGACGGTGGAGCGGACGGGTGAGCGGACGGAGGTGGGGGGAGCGGACGGGGGGGGCGGACGGGGGGGCGGACGGGGGAGCGGACGGAGGGGGGGGGAGCGGACGGGGGGGGGGGGGCGGACGGGGGAGCGGACGGGTTGGGAGCGGGGCGGGGGACGTGGGCAGACGGAGGTTGGGAACGGGAGCGGACGGGGTGGAACGGGGATTGGGAACGAGGGCGGACGGGTGGGAACGGGGATTGGGAACGGGGGCGGACGGGGGGGCGGACGGGCGCTAGTAGAATTTTCCCCACTTTCCCTTTACTTTGCTGACATGTCGTCACACGTGGACAATGTAAATCCTACGTGTCCGAAATTGGGTAATGTAATTACACAAAAAAATCGGTAAAATTCAAGTCCGGCAGGATAAAGACAGCATCCGGCATAATCCGGCATAATGTCGTGACGGATACGTGTCGTGACGGCACGACATTATGCCGGGATAAGCCTCCGTCACGACACAATAGACAACCCTGATGATGTTGCTCCACCTACAGTAAAGCTTAGTGATGCTAAACGTCATGCATCATTGTTGTCTAATTTCTTATTAGACAACTCTTTACATTTTGGTGTTAATGAAATTATTAATTTTCAAAAGCTAGTAGGGAATTTAGATAAGATGACAGTTGCTAACTTAGGTAGGCAACACCAGAGATCTTTGAACTTTTATTTCAAGAGTTCTTGAGAGTATTTGTATTTGTTTGGAGTTATAAGTTATTATTTCATACAATCTATATTGCTTAAACTCGTTGTATATGTTTTTAAGCTCATATTGCTTATGTTTTTGTATTCCCTCGATAATACGACAATTTTACGCCATTTGTCATATTAACGAGAAGACGACACCTCGATAATACGACATTTTTTGCGTTTCCCAAATGTGTCATACTAAAGAGGGAGAACAGTAATTGGTGGGGGGGCTCATTTCGACCTCCTCTCTCTTTTATGTTGTTTAACAGATGCATGATGAACGGTCCCTCTAATCCCTGCGGTGATAATCATGGGTGGGAGGGCTTGCCATCCAAGTAACTGAAGTCCATGTAATTTAAGCTCCCCTTGATAATCATCATCTTGCTTCTACAAACTGACGAATATTCCACACATTGATTACAGATTCCAGATTTTTGACACCAATCTTCAAAGAGCCTGTAACATCGTTAGGCTGAACTGAAATAGCCAGAACTTGGAAGCCATGAAATGGAATCAGCATTGACCTCTTTACAGATGGAGCTTACAAGAATATAAGTCCACAAAACATGCGATATAGTGTTGCCTACAGCATTCATCATCGACCCACACTACTTGTCTCGCAATCCCTTGGTGTTGCACGACTAATGTGATGTTGCAGTTTGCCTTATCTTAGTGTTTGTTCACCTCATTATATGTAACACATTAGTATTTTAGAGATGAATTAATCTCAAAATCATATGATTGTCTCAAATGAATGAATATGGTATCATGATCATTTAATGAACATGAGGATCTTCACATGATACTATATATATGCGCTCTAGAAATTACAAGGAAAGCGACTATGGCCTCGATTTGGATTTGCTAACCATCTTGTACTAATTACGTGATTCATATCTTAGGTGATGTGGGCTAGTAAGAAATAGTAAGTACTTAAGACCCATCTATCTATATAAAATCTTTGAAACTTATGCATGAGAGGGATTAGTATGTGATTTTAGTTTGTGATTTCCAATTATCCAACATGCTCCGCCGAGGTACAGCCCATGCCCAACTTAAGTCCATGCTGTAGTGTGGCTTCACTCAACCTAAATCCAAGTGCCTTGATCAACCTACTTAACCTAGCCCACGTGAGGGGCCTCTACACACCTAATAGTCTAGCTAGCCTACACAACAAAATGTAGCATACTTAGTGTGCCTAACCCACGTGACTTTCGCGATACCAACTTTAGCTTGGTCGTTGTACTTTTGGTAGTATGCATCAGTGCATGTCCCACCACGCCTTCGTGATAAGCACCGTCCTTAACCCCCACGCCACATATGACCATTGAGGCCCTTGGATGGACCTTGGTAGATTGACGACCCCCATGCACCATACCTGCAACCACACAAGGTTCATTCACAACATCTCACTAACACAAGGTAAACACCCTCGACCCGCCACAAAGATGTGTCTGCATACTTGCCAATAATATAGGGATTTGTGAGGTTGATTAACTCTTGGATGGCTGGGGCGAAACAACCCGTACACTGGTTCCTTGGAGGCAAGGGTTTAGGCATCCAACAAGGAACGAGTGTATGGGTTGGTTCACCCAAATCCCTATAGGATGTTCTTGAGTTGCTTGTCTTTGTCCCATTGTCAGTTTTGCATAAGCAAGCATGATTTGCACAGTGATGAAAAGTAAAGTGATCCTGTGGGCATCTGCAGAATAACTCTAAGGTAGAAATATCATAACCCGTTAACCACCCACTAGCGGTGCACTAGACCGCCTCATAATGGTAAAGTGCCATGTCTTAAATGGAGCATGGCTCGGCGGCAACTTCAATGCAGTGTAGCCAATGGGAGGCAAGATCTAACGTACTCATGATTAACGGTTTTAGGTGATGTTCTGTATCGAACTGCGGAGAGCCTAGTGAACCGGAAGTGGGTTGGACAAACTTTCCACTTTGAAAAATTGTGGAACTTTTTGTACAAGGCAGAAAAATACGAAACAACTTGCATTCTTCATGAATCCTTCTCGTCTATCTTGGAAAATTATCTCATGATTGTCAGACCAGATCTTCAATGCGAATCACCTTATTTTAACGGGTTATGGTATTTCTACCTTAGTGTGTGATCATTTTTTATGAGAGTAGCGAGGAGATCTTAAGACTTGAGTTTGTAGTTTCCTTTCAGGTGCTCATTCGGGATGGCTTCCTCATGGTGAGCAAATTCCGTGTCGGTGTCAATCTGGGGTGACATGTGAGTGATTAAGGGAGCTTCGTTGGAAAGTCTGTTGACTCTATTTCCATCATCGTTGAGAGCAATGAGCATCCTGTAGTTCCAAAACAAGCTTTACTTTGCCGACAACTGCGCACCATGGCCTTCTTGAGCGTATGTAGTTTCTCAAGGATAAGCAAGGGGACTTGTTTCACCTTCTTGTTGTTAGTTGCAGTGGCCCTGTTAATCTCCACCGGTGTGGAGTCACCTCGCAACATGACCGCAACAGCAAAAGGGAGCTTTCCTGGTCTCACCCATTCTTGGTGTGTGGAATGACAGCTCCGTAGCAGGAGATAATCTTTTGAATGACACTTCTTATGAACAAGTGAACAAACATTGTCACGTATGATGGGTGAGTTCATCCATTGGCCAAAACCCCACCTGCTCTTGTCAGCAGATTGTGATGAAATATTGTCATGGATGATTGAAATGTGGATGAAAAAATCACTTGGTAAGTGACAGTAATTGCAACACTGTAAATCTATAATCCCCCCAACCCAATTTTTTTTTTTTAAAATAAAAAATTACAAGGAATGACAAATAATGTTGGGTTAACATTTAGTACTGGTGACACTATACCACAGTTTACAACTAGTATGGAGCAAAATGATTAGAATTGGTGACACTAAATATGATATTTTGTGTACTTTGTGAAGCTTCCAGAAAGTCGTTGACTATACCTATATTCTGCATTCTAACAATGTGTCTTACCTAAATATTTACTAATTGTAACAATTCATCACAACGTACTATTAAGAGAGTCCATGTAGCTTGAGTTACCAATTAAGGTTGAGGCATCTGTAACCAATAAAATAAAAGAGTTTGCATATGTTGCGGGGAATGATTTTTCTTGCAAACAGAAACGAACTCTAAGGAGAATGCAAATTTTATTAGAAAAAATAATGAATATGGAAATTGTTACAAATTTTGAGACTTAAATTTTAGGGTTACACATAGTCGGTCTATAGGTTAACCTATAACCGCTCATCTCAATGCTACTCCTTGGCTACGGCATTTGTTATGAGGGTAATCAATCACAAGCTCCCACCACATAAACATTAAGTTTGTTTGTCTAAAAAGTATAGGTCTCACCTATGTCAGCATTACAGACCCTAGTGAGTGGTTAAATGGACATGGTTGATTATGGATGCCTCGACCTAATACATTTTGGAAGCACCTCCTGTGTTCCAACATAAAAAAGGATTAAGGTGTTCATGAGGGTGTTTGGGCCGATTGCAAGTACAGACTTAGGACCACTTTACACACGGCTTGGGGCCGGCCTAAACACCGGCCCAATTCATGTCCTATAAGGCCACAATCCGGCCCCACTTTATGAACTTTTTTCGGGCCCAACCTTGTCACATGTAAAGTGATGAGGCCCGATTATGAGGAGGGCGAACCGACCCATACATTGGTACCTTACCGGATGTCTAGTGATGTCACATTTGAATGAATCGGCCCTCAACCTCATGGGGGTCTTTTTGTATTGGAGCCACTTCATCCACGATATGTAGGATGGATGATTTTAAGTGAGTGCCACGAATCCCTAGCCGTTCGCCCTCCCCGGTAAGGTACGAATATAGGGGTTGGTTCGCCCCAGCCGCCCGATTATGGGCCTCATGATCTTGAGGGTTAAGTTTCATGAAGCTTACCATGGTCAATGCCCGGTGTTCCCGACAATTAAGTTTCATAACACTTACCATGGGGGTTGACCTCTATAGGGTTATGGTTAGTGAATCGAAATTGGGTCCCACTAGACTAAATCGGGGCCTTTGAATCTAATTCCGGTGTCAAAATGCTCCTATAAATTTATCTACCATGTTCAATGAATAAACCGATGGATGCGGTTTAGGAGATTAAAATTAAGTATGTACTACTTTATGTATTCATTATAAGATAGTCTATGTTTGTAAATATTCATTGGTTTTGTCCCGTTGGGGGCTGAGACTACATTGAACGGATCTATTAGTGTGGGTTATTGATTGTAGTTACGCATTGCGCTAGCATGCTAATGGACATATGAATTTTTATTCAAGCTACATAAATAGTTAGACTTATACACATCAACGAACATGATATTTGTGTCTTGGTAAAAAATGATAATGTCAGTAGAAAGTTATAGCAACACAAAACTCTAATTGGTAACCCACACTAATTGGTACATTAAATGTAGTAATCACTTTTGGCCCCAGAAAATGGTGTGTAAGGATGAATGTAGTGGGTGGATGAGAACAATTCCATTATTTGCTTTTTTTTAGAACAAGTGGCCTCTGACTCAAGTTGCGATGCAGTAGCTACAAACCTACCCTAAGGTCCTAGAATGAAGACACTCACCAAAACAAACTTCAATAGGTACATAACTTATTCAAGTGACCATGTAAGTAGTCTCAGAGATTTACTCGAAGAACCACTACAATTGCATAGTAGTAGACCTCTACATTGCACATAGCCTTTAAGGACACAAGTTGGCCCTGACTTGATCAGCTTGCACGAAAATGCATATAAATGCCTCAAGATCATCTTGTATGCAACATGGTCACAGTGCAAATAATTACAATCTCAGTCACATTACATTAACTTAGAATACAAGTTAATATTTCAGATTGCGTAATCTAGTGCAACTTAGTCAGACTATATACTAAGTACTTTGTAAGACCCGTTTGTATGCATCAGTTTGAGCTTGAATGTATACAAGATGCATGTTGACAACCAAATGCAACTAAAAGTGTGTTCCAGGGTGCAAGTTCTCTCCTCCCTCACGTAATGACACTTAAAATCTCACAAGTATGTGAAAGCATTGCCAAAACCATCACACAAAGCTGCAATTAGAGGAATATGGTATTCTCAATGGGCTAAAAGTGAAGTTTCTGAGTCACCTCCAAGGACAAGCACTGCAGCGACTCTCGTGATAAGCAAAACTCTTCACCAAGACTCAACGGAGAGGAAGCTGGAGGGGAGAGGAGTGGAGAGGAGAGGAGAAGAATTTACCTTCTAAAGATTGACGGTAGAGATGAGCCCAATCCAACGGGTGAGCCCAATCTGACCCATGCTGAGAGTTTGGGCTGAGGAAAAGCTCATCCCGATTCTTCAAGCTGGCCCGATGGTTTGGCACCAAAATTGTGCCACCTAGGACGTCACATGGGATGAGTGAGTGTTCGGGCCGGCCCCTAGTATAAAGCCCTTGGGCCGGATTTGATGAAACTAAGCAATCCTATTGGCCCAAATTATGAGAGTTCGGGCCGGCCCTCAATCCGCCCCCAAGTATAAAGTGGCCCTTACATATAAATTATTTCCCTGAACTTGAACTATGACAACGTTAGGACGAAGTTAGCTCTAGAATATTGGTAACACCCCGAACCCACAACAAAGATGAATATACTTGCCATCTATTATACATGGAGGGATAGTGCTTTCTGTGTGCAACCGGAAGACGGTTTCAGCCGCGAAAAAAAAAGCCTAGCCCCCTCCCACACAGTACTCTAGTGAATTGTCATTCACCCACATATAAGTTGAGTTACAGCAATGAAGCACTTGAGAAGCTAACTTAGGTAAGAAGTGAAAAAGGAGCTTTGAGAAGTTTACAGCAAGATCCCAATCTATAATTAAATCCATTGTCGAATTCATAACAGAGATTCTCTTACTTTCAGCTTAGTCATAAGCAAGAGTAAAAAGGTGAAAAAGGATCCGGTCTTCCGGATGAATGCGTAGTGCCCTGCAGTTAGATAAATGAAGAAGACGGTCTACTAGACAAACGCACGTCATCCAGAGCTAACTAGCAGAGATGGATGAATTCGTATCATCCACCTTACATCACAAAGAGACTCAACAGATGAGGGGAAGAAATGGATGAGAGTTTGTAATCACTGAGATCGGCAAAAGGGAAGAGGCCCAAGTCGGCAGATGCCGTACGCTTGAGTGGCAAAGTAGATGAGCATCATTCATCTCGCTTTGAATCGCAATATTTAGTGTCATGCGGTATTTTATGTCATTGGGTAACTTTCTGATGCCACTACTTATGAATAAGTTCACAAATATTGTCATTCCAACTTACTTCTAGTTCATCCACTTTTGGGGTTCTTTTGCATCCGAACGTTCTGTAATGAAATATTGTCATGGATGATTCAATTTTGGTAGAAACACCCAGGGTTGTCTATCCCGACGTCATGACGGTGTCGTGCCGTCATGACGTGTCGTGTCGTGACGGACCCCTCCGTCACGACACAATAGGGTCCACGTAGGGTCAACCTAGGGGGAAGCTAGTAGGGTGGGTAAAATACTTATCTTCTTGCCAAGGTGGTGTCCTATGTGGCAGAAAAGGCCGACGTGGACGTGGATATGCCTAGCGCCAGGTAAACCATTTTATCATTCTGTTTATCATTTTGTTAAAATCAAAGTAGTAAAATCTGAGTAAGGAGGGTGTGGGGCGGACGGGGGACGAGGGTGGGGCGGACGAGGGTGGCTGGGGCGGACGGGGAAGGGCCGGGGCGGACTAGTGGGGTGGGGCGGACGAGGCAGGGGGGTGGGGCGGACGGGGGGAAACGGGGGCAGACGGGGGGTCGAACGGGGGCGGATTGGGGGGGAACGGGGGCGGATAAGCGGGGAACGTGGGCGGACGGTAGAGAACCGGGGCAGCACAACGGGGAACGGGGGCCGGACGCTGGGAACAAAGGGGCGGACGGGGTGGGCGGACAAGGGTTAGTAATTTTTTCCCCACTTCACCTCTACTTTGCTGACATGTCATCACACGTGGACATCTTACATCCTACGTGTCCGAAATGGGGTAATGTAATTACACACAGAATTCGGTAAAATTCAAGTCCGTCAGGATAAAGACAGCATCCGGCATAATGTCGTGACGGATACGTGTCGTGACGGCACGACATTATGCCGAGATTAGCCTCCGTCACAACACAATAGACAACCCTGGAAACACCACTTAGTGAGTGATAGTAATTGCATATCTAAAATGTCAAAATTTTATCACAAGGAATGAGAAAGAAAGAAAGAAGACTCCGATGTTGCCACCGGCGTGAATTACGGTGTTGCTTTATTTTCGAGTTGGTCTAAATCTATATGAATCCCGAAACATGTAATCCAAGAATTAGAGAGCCCCCGACAACTACTATGTTCTATCAAAGGTCAACACTTTGAATGGCACGTGGACAAGCCGTCCACCAACTATTTGTCCTCCAAGGGCAAGCCCCCAGTTTCCCACATGGTTGTTTGAAAATATACCCCCACTATGATTGGGTGGATCGTAGGTGGTAGGGTGCACTAGGAATCAAGTGCTAGGAAGGTCACCCATCCGATTACTACTATTCCAACCTTAGGCAGCTTGACCACAAAGTTCCCATAGGATCCGGGTTAAGGCCTTGGATTTAAGCCGCCCCTGTACGAGAAATGACACACAATGTTAGGTCTACATATAGTACTAGTGACTCTACACGTACGGTTTTAAATTAATATTGAGCAAGACAAATAGAATTGGTGACACTTAATACAATACTTTAGTGTAGTGTCGGAATGTACATTACATAGTCCTACTACTATGTGCCACAATAATTTTCTAGAGGCCACACTAATACACATTGACTGATATAGTCACCACGCCAGCGTCGGCCGCAGACAATCACTAGTTAGTATATATGGATATGTGAGGTTGATTAACTCTGGGACGCTCTTTGAGTGTTTTTAGTTGCTTGCCTTTGCCCCATCGTCAGTTTTGCATAAGCGCCCATGATTTGTGCAGTGATGAAAGTCAAGTGACCTTGTGAGTGTCAAGACGAAGACTCTCGCGTGTGATCAATTTTTATGAGAGTAGTGAGGAGATCTTAAGATTTGAGTTTGTAGTTTCCTTTCAGGTGCTCACTCAGGTGAGCAAATTACTTGTCCGTGTCAATCTGGGGGCACTTTTATCTGGGTTCGGTTGTAAAGTCTGTTGCATTATCGTTGAGAGCATCCCGTAGTTCCAAAACAAGCTTTACTTTGCCGACAACTGCGCACCATGGCCTTCTTGAGTGTATGTCGTTTCTCAAGGATAAGCAAGGGCACTTGTTTCACCTTGTTGTTAGTTGCAGTGGTCCTGTTAAACTCCAACGCTGTGGAGTCATCTCGCAATTTGACCACAACAGCAAAAGGGGCATGGCCCCTGGATCCCAGCATTACTGGTGTGTGGAAGGATGACTTCAAAGCAGCAAATTCATGTATCATGTTTCATGACCTTGTAAACTTTAGTGTCTACTTTTTTTTATGGCCGGAGCCCGACTTCAACTTCTGTTGTGGATTCGGGCTCAATAATTATACTTACACGACTTATGGGCCACCATTGGGGACCACAACCTACCACGATATTGGCCCTGTTGATAGATGCTTGCCATATTGGAAGTGCCGAACGCTATCGAATTGGCGCAGACTCACAGAATATGTGACTTTCCACATCCCTTGCGAAATGGGCGACATGCAGAGGTTCTACTCAAAGAGGCTCATGCGAGTGATTGGGTTGAATGGCCTCGTCCAAACCGCCCTCCCGTGGGTGGTCATCCTGGAATTTGGCGTGTTTCTTGCCATAGTCGTCTTGTCATCTTCTGGTTCATGGAGAACAGCCTCCGCACAGAGTTGCGGTTGGAGGCAAGTCTTGTCTGTCTTCTGCAGGAGAAATTACGCCAACAACATTGCAAACTTGGTGCATTTGTGTGTGCTTGTGGTGATTGGCAACTGCTTCATGGAGGCCACAGGCCACTCAAATCCGTACCGGTGGGAATCTGGTATGTTCCTCAAGTGGGCTCAGTTCTATCTCCTTGCTCCGAGCATACTCACTGTCGCAATGTTCTTCCACCAGACTGCAGACTGGGGAGCCGCTCGCAACAGCATCAAGGATGTCAATGCGCCACTGAATGAGGAGGATGCGACGAACGATGATGCCAAATCTACAGAACTTAGAAGGATGAGCCCTCACATTAGGGCGCCTCATGAGCCCAGGCGCAGCGGCGATCTGGGCCATGGAAGCGACGGTGGCAACAACCACAAACCAATGTTATCTTATGGTGGAAATGCGAAGGATGGTGTCACGGTGCCAAATGAGGATGATGTTGCAAAAAGATTTGTGCCCGTTTCGGATGACTGGAAGTGGCAATCGGTTGTCGGGCAAATAATGGTACTGGTTTTGACGGGGTTCTACTGTGTATACAACTCGGACGACCATCGCACCGAGTTTGTCAGCTTCCTTCTTGGAGTGGCTGTGGTGTGTGGCATCTGGTCTTGCATCTTTTCTTGCGCCCTTCTGCTCCAATCAGTGAAATGCTTATATAAGAACCTGAGACTTTCCAGACCTTCTCCACAACCTGCAGATTCGGCTCGCAAGTGTCTTCAAGCCAC
This sequence comes from Polytrichum formosum, assembly GCA_964035585.1. NCBI lineage: Eukaryota > Viridiplantae > Streptophyta > Polytrichopsida > Polytrichales > Polytrichaceae > Polytrichum > Polytrichum formosum. Next base: position 23,906,317 of record OZ037938.1, read on the forward strand.
AACTTCGGCTCGTCGAGTTTCTCCATCACATTTGATTATTGATTTGTGATTTTGATCGATAATAATGGCTCAAACGTGAGTCCTTATGAAATGTGAGGACTTTGTTCTATGTAGTCCTTAGTGGTGCACCTTATCATAGTTGGACCCCCCTATGAATTTACAAATGGAATTCAAAAGATTGAGCATTTCTTCAACACGTAGGGTGTTCACTTTTACATGCAAACTTGTGAGTTCATGAATAGTCATGCATGCTTCTCCTAAGCATACACTGTAACCAAAATTATTGCTCTTGTTCAGCTTGTGGTAGAGAGGAAGCACGTCACAAAACCAAGCTCCAACTACTCTTTCATGGCTAATGAACATAGGCCTCTTCTCATTCATGCTTAGCTTGTGGTTGTGCGTCCGACTGCCAGTAGATATTCAAGTGTTGTTACTAGAACTGAGAGCTAGTCTAACCAATCCCATAGACTTTATTTTATTTTATTCTAAGACAAATGAAATGAGTTTATTCCATTGCCAAAAACATACAAAGGGCATTTGATTGGGATGCATGAGAAAGACAGTGGAGGAATTCTCTTGTATGCACCCGAAGAATCACGCAACCCCGAAGATGGTGAACAACATAAGCATGATTAACTAAACTAACATTAGTCATTTTAGGAGGGAGGGGGGGATGTAAATGGGTCAACCCTAGGGTAAACTTGACACTCGACCTCTCGAGTCTAGTCCTAACATGAGGATTTAAGGATTGTAATAGATTGCAAGCAGTGACATAACATTACTCAGCAAAGTAGGCCCTCAAAATATAACAGTGAGATGTTGGGAGTTCAATCTGAATCTGAGTCTCCCAACGCAGTTTTTCAAGCATCTCATTATTATTTTCTAAAGGCCCACAAAACGAGAATTGAACGCTGAGTAATGTTTTGGACCATGCAATCAAATTTATTTTATTTGGAAGAAAATCCTATTTATTGGTTCTTAATCTAGGCTATGAAATAAATTTGGTCGACTATAAAATATGATATGTTAGATCCAATTAAAAATAAATATAATGACAACTATTGTTCTCCCTCTTTAATATGACACATTTGGTCACACAAGAAAGTGTTGTATTATCGGAATGTCATATTCTCGATAATATGACATTTCAAGAAAGCGGCCTATTTCAATGTAAAATGTCATTTGGTATGCACAATGAAGATATGTTAGTATGAAAGAATATTTTTTCTAAAGAAACATGCTTGCAACATCACATAATATGGAGTTTAAGAAAACATACCGTAACACCATAGCAGGTTCGCCACCTGGCGAACGAATATTTAATTTTTTTGAAAAAATAAGGTTCGCCTCTCAAAAACTGAATTTCTCAATTTTCTTTTTTTAGCAAAAAAATAAAATGACCCTAAATAGCTTAGAAATAGCAAAATATTTCAAAAACTAATTTATTCTATTTTCGTTTTTTTGTCTTCAGAATTTTCTAATTTTTACGTTTTTTATTTTTAGAATTATTTTAGGACGAACCTGCTATGGTACTACGGTATAGTCCCATGATGATGTCCTCACCATATCACACACTACGAAAGCAAGAATATGTTGTCTTCTAGTGATATTTGTTGATGTTGGAAATTGACATCTTGTTCAATCTATCCATAAAAGATTACATGTTCATCACATCCACAATTGAAAACTCCAAAGAATGCTCCACTACAAACTTGGAATATAATCAGGCATACTCACGGGCTTGAGGAAGCTTGACTATTGGTGTTGGTTGGTCATCCACATTATTCTCCTCCATTGGCTCTTCATTCAAATCTAAACCCAAATGGACTTCTCTACCCCATACAAAATCCACCAACTCAATCATGTTGTATTTTGCATCAACAATTTCCTCCCTTGCCGTCTGCATATAGTTTTCAATATCCATTTTGCCACTTCTAAGATTCAAAGATGAAATGAGACTTGTCAGTTCATTTGTTGCTTCTTTCATTCTTGATTTCTCATGTTCATCATCTATGGCAAAATTGACACTCTAGTCTGCATGTAAAATCTTGGACATCCTCCAACCATTTTGTATGATTTAGGGATTCGTCTTTTTCCACACTTGAGAGCTCCACATAATTGCGTGCCTTACATAGGCACTATTTTCCTCAAGTCTTGGTGAGACGTAGGAGAATGAAGTTGAGAGAGAACCCATTCCAAAAGCTTTTTTTATATTGAACTTTGAATAAGCAATTATGCCCTGATTCAAAGGTTGTACCACACTTGTAACATTAGGTGATAAGAAAACAATAGTAATATTGCTCAACCGTAAAGTTGCAAAACCAAATGATTCACCCACTACCAACATGCTTAAGGGAATGAATAGCAGAATTGTCCATAATAAAAGCACCTTCCGCTTTTGAGATTCGGAATGTACATTGAGGCTCATCATCCAACTCTCAATTACATTTGATGTCATCCAAGCCATTTTGTTTGCACGCCACCACACATAATTTGTTGGCAACCACCTTCCAAAGCATCTTGGGTGTAGAGAATTATAAATAATCACAGGTTTCAACTTGTCAATGCATGTCGTGTTTCTAGCAAAGCAAGAGTGATACGGTCAAACCTCTACCCTAACCCAAACCACAAATTTAAGAGTGCAATGTTTGTTTGGAACTTGAATTCAGTTAAATTAAGTCAACCCACTCATGAATTCATCCTGTACTTGGAATAACTCCCCAATCTTTAAGACACATCCATTAGTGTGGGTCCCACCAACTATGCACATTGATTACCTCTATTATATGCAAAATTAGGCCTCAAAATGTCATATTATGAGTGTTGTAGTCACAAATAGGGACAAATTAACACTAGACAATTTGGTCCATGGGAAATACATGGTAAATTTGAGGTGTTCTATTATTGAGGTGTTCTATTATCGAGGTGAGACTGTACAGAAAAATTTGAATCCAAAATAAACCATGTAATTTTATGTAGTTGATCATGAGATTGCATATTTATCATTATCAAGAAAATGGCTCTCCTAAAAAACGTAGTAAAGTGCAGTGACTGCATTTTGGACTATGAATTTGATATGACGGGCCTCCTACATTGGCGTTTTGTTTTTCAACATCCAAGGCTTCTTGAGATAGTTGGCCCTGATCAAACAACGGGAAGAGCCGACTGCTAGTTACAGATGAACTGGTTGAGTTTTAGAAATGAGCGGTTGAAGTTCAAGACTTCAGGAAAAGTACCTATCAGTTGAGAGGAATTTATAGAGTACATACTCTAACCTCCTTAATATCACGCCTGTGGCAATCAAAGTGCATGTGATATTCAGGAGGTGTGTAGTGTTAACAAGGACACGTGATAATCGAGAATTAGTCTAGCATGTGACAATATGGAATAGAACAAAGTCCACATTGCAATAATGACAACGTGATGCGTGCAAGGGTGTGGTTTGAATTCTTTGGTGGATAATTTTAATTTCAAAACGTGTGATATATGGGAGGGACATGTGACAACAAGGAGATAGATTAAATTGAGAACATCCGTTCTGTAGGGTTTTGGGATAGAAAAGAGGGGGTGACATTAAGGAGGGTGGTATTACGGAGGTTAGGGTGTATACATCAAACTACTAAAGAGAAACTAAAAGATGTCCACGTGTCACTAGTTGGACTTGGAAACATTGGGATCTCGATTGATTATGCCCTCAAATCTCCTCGGATATCGATCTTGATCCATAGCGGATGTCAACAAAATCCTACATTTTGGACTATAATTGGAGTAGAGGGGTCCATAACCAATCACTTAAGGGATTTTGCGCCAAATCTAGAGAAGTATAAGGTGGTGCAAACTTTTCATGTGTAGGAATATAGAAATCAGGAGGACTACAAATTTGTCAGCAATTTTATTCCTTAAATCAAAAAATTGTGAATTTTTGAAGCCAAAAGTTGGCCTGAACATATTACTAATGTCTAGAGACTACCATAACAGCTCATTCCTCCACACTTTAGCACTCAAACCAGGGACACATGTCATGGCATTATTGGTTCCAACCTAATCAAAATTTGGTTCAAACCTAATTGAAATTATGGCACCCTATAGGTTACCAATGGGGCCCTAATCGGGAATGGCCACCTCTACTCTACACACTGTTGACTACACATGAATTGCCCGATAGGTATGAAACTTGAAGTGGGTGCACAACTCTAGAGCAAAGGCGCCATAACCGATCACTTAAGAGACTATGCGCCATATTAGGCAGTGCACATTTTTCCCGTGTAGGAGGATAGAAATCAAGAGGACTACATTTTTTTATTAATTTTATTCCTTAAATTGAAATTGCTATGAACTTTTGAAGCCAAAAGTTGGCCCAAACATATTACCGATGTCTAGAGTTTGCCATAACCGCTCATTTGTTCTCACTTTAGCACTCAAATCAGGACAAGTGTCATGGCACTTTTGGTTCCGGCCTGATCAAAATTCAATGCCCAACCTAATTGAAATTCAATCCTATCCTAGTCAAAATTTTGGCACCCTATAGGTTCATGATGGAGTCTTGATCGGGAATAGGCGCCTCTATTCCATTTATGGGCCTAGGGACACGCATGGATGGAAGAATTGCCACAGCCAAATGTAGCACCATGACAACACAAAATTAATAAAACTCCTAGTTATAAGGTTGAGGCATCTATAACCCATAAAGTAAGAGAGTTTTCATCTATTTAGGAGGACTAATAGAGGGAAATTATTTTCTTTCGAAGAGAAACAAATTCTAAGGAGCATGCGATTTATTTTATTTTATTTTCATGAATATAGAAATTGCTACAAATTTCAAAGCGGTAAAGTTAGGATAACACATAGTCAATCTATAGGTCAACCAATAACCATTCATCTAAATCCTAATGTTTGGCTACGACAGTTGTCAAAATTCTTATAAAGGTAATCAATCACAAGTTGCCACCCCATAAACCTTAACTCCGTTCGCCAAAAATATATAGATCTCATCCATCATCCATGTTGGCATTACATGACCCCAGTGAGTGTCGTCAACCTGACAAGGTTATTAGCATGCCCAACCCGGTGGTCAACCCACAACAACAAGCTAGAGACAACATGAGAGGGGCTAGGCCATAGGGTGGGCCTCCTAATGAGCTTAGGCCACCAAATTTGTACGATGATCATGGGAATGCGAGGCAGACACACTACTTGGAAAAACAGAGTCCAAATTAACAAAATATTAACAATTTTTTGTTAATTTGGACACTGTAACGTCCATTTTTACCAATTTTTGTTAATTGTACCCAAATTAACAAAAATTTGTCATTCTTTTTTGTTGATTTGAATAGTACAATTACCATATCGGGAATCTTTTTGAATCTTTTGATAAAATTTTGAATTATTAAAAATATTGATAAACCTTTAAAAATCTTCAATATACAATGTAGATTTAAGAATAAGTACACAATTCGGTGCTTATTAAAGTCAGCAGACTTCAGAGGCGATTCAGACTTAGTAAATTTTTTTTTGGAAAAACTTCTAACTAGAAAAAGTTGACAAATTTGATTTGTCAACTTTTTCTAGTTAAAAGTTTTCCCAAAATTTTTTTTTACTAGGTCTGAATCGCCTCTGAAGTCTGCTGACTTCTAAAAAAGTCAGCAGACTTCAGAGGCGATTCAGACCTAGTAAACTTTTTTTTTTGGAAAAACTTCTAACTAGAAAAAGTTGACAAATCAAATTTTTCAACTTTTTCTAGTTAGAAGTTTTTCCAAAAAAAAATTTTTACTAGGTCTGAATCGCCTCTGAAGTCTGCTGATTTTTTTTTAAAAAGGAAGAAACCCGAAAAGCTAGTTAAGTAGATTCTAAATTCCATATATATCACTTGTGAGTGGTTGGTGCGTTGGCAAGAGCGTTGGCCTCTAATCACGAGGTCTCTGGTTCGAACCCGGAAGGCCTCACTTTCCGTATGGCCATTGTGACGTGGCAAACGGGTGTCCCCCCACGTGGCAGTTGGATTGTTGGACACGTGGCACTGCCCTAGATGATGAAATCAACATTTTTTTGTTAAAAAATGAAACATTGTTTTGTTAAACTTTGACATTTTTTTGTTAAAAAATTAACAGTTTTGTGTTAAAAAATACCCAAATTAACACGTCCTAATTAACAAAAAAAATCAACACTTTTGTGTTGAGTTTTGTTAAATTGGTCACTGTTTTTTTCTACTAGTGACATTCCACCCTCCAACGGGATTACAGACGGCGAATGGTTACATTCTTATTCAGAATAGACCAGGGGGTCCACAACATTTTGACAATAGGAGGCAAGCTCCTCCTACCGATCTGGGTCCGTCTAATTCTCAGGATGTCAGGTTCATGGATGGTGTTACGGAGCCGCATCATGATGAGTCTATACCTTACCAATTGGGTGTTGGAGAAGAGCAAGGTCAATGACCTCCACACACCAATGTCATCAACTATGAGTTGAGGAGTTTGGATGATGAGGTCATTCACGAGGCCCCGGCATTGGCGGTCACCACTAGGGTCATGCGGGGAAACGTTCAAGAAGAGAAGGATGTAGAGGGTCAAAATGAGTACTCCTCGGATGAGGGTCCTAACCTTTCGGACTTGGATAGAGTAGCTAGAGTAGCTAGGAGAGCCACTAGGGAAGTAGAGAAGGAAAATGAGGTTGTTCAAGATAGGGAGAGGCCAAATGTCATTCATGATTTATATGGTAGTGAGATGGGAGAATGGGAAGGACCTAGCATTCCTTTGGGTGAATTTGATAGAGTAGGAAAAACAAGGATTGATAAGACGGAAGGATATGATTTGTGGGCCGATCTGAGCTCACTCAAGGCCGACATAACCTTTGGTCAATTGTTGGAGATATCACCCATGGCTCGTAAGACTCTAAAGGAAGGGATGCCGGTGACTAGGAGGACTAGGAAGGTGAAGACTAGAGTGGCCGCTAGAGTTCAATTACAAGGAAGAGGGCGCGATGTCAAGGCAATAGAGATAGAAATTATGGTGGTGGACAAGGTGGTTCCAAATGTGCTAGTTGATGGAGGTAGTGGGTTGAACATCTTGCCGGAGCATACCATGAAGAGATTGGGTCTTAGTCTCACGGGTCCATCACCTTTCATCATCAACATGGCGAATCAAATTCCGGCGGTACCTTTGGGAATGATTAAAGACTGTAGGATTAGCACCGGAGGAGAGGAATATGTGGTCACTTTTCATGTCATCAAAATGCATTCTAACAAGGATACATTTCTCATCTTGTTGGGTAGGCCTTGGCTGAGGATGTCGGATGCGGTAGTAGATTGGGGAGGAGCCAAGCCGTCCATTACTTATGGTCTTAAGGACAATAGAGTCAAAGTCTCCATAGGATCATTAGGAGGTTGGGTGAGAGAGCAAATCTCTTCATCGTCAGATGATGAGGTGGAAGGCAAGGAGGAAGGTGAAGAGGGTGACAAGAAGAATGAGACACTAATGGGAGTTGTCCATTCAAGCGGACATGGGATTATTATAGATTCAGGATCAGGTAGTTTGGGCCCTAGTTTCTATTATTTGGGTGTTAATGGGGAGTATGTCCAGTGGTTGAGGGACTATCCCGAGTCAGAGTATGATATTATGATGACGTCCCATCATGCATGTTTTAATGATGAGAGGCTTAGTTCAAGGGATGCTGAATATTCCTTGTTAGAGCCATGTGAGGTGCTTACCGAGGAGGAATGGATTAGAGGAGGATTGACGCCTTGGGTAGAGAGCGTGGAGGAGAGCGACTTGAATTTGGTACATGTGGATGGGACTCAGGATGAGGAGGCCGTCATTGAGGCTACAAGGTTGGAGGAATCTTTGCACTTCAAAACCACGTCAACATGCATAGTGGCGGGTCAAAATGTCAAAGATTATCCTAAGGTGCCTCCGGATTGGTATAGAAACAAGGATGAGCAAACACACGTGTCGGAGGCGGATTGGAAGTATGTGGATGTGAGAATGAAGAATGGGAAGGTTAGACAAATGAAAATGGGGTCTAAGTTGGGAGATAAAGAGATTAAGGAGTATGGTGATTTGGTGGATGAGTTTAGTGACACCTTTGCTTGGTCGTATGATGAGCTTAGGGGGATTTCTAGAGAGATGGTGGAGCATCGCATTCCTTTGATTCCGGGCGCTAGGCCAATTAGACAAAAGGAGAGAAGAATGAACCCACAATTACAATTGTTGGTTAAGGCGGAGTTGGAGAGATTGTTGAAGGCCGGGTTTATTAAGCCGGTGGAAATTACGGATTGGGTCTCTCCAATGGTTTTGGTGAAGAAAAAGAATGGGAAGTTGAGGGTGTGCGTGGATTATAGGAAGTTAAATGCGTACACACAAAAAGATCACTTTCCATTACCACTCATCACACTATTGTTAGAGGAGGTAGGTGGTCATGCGAGGTGCACATTCATGGATGGATACGCGGGTTACAACCAAATTTCTATTGCCCTTCAAGACATCCACAAGACGGCTTTCACTACTCCTTGGGGGATTTTTGTTTGGGTAGTTATGCCATTTGGATTATGTAATGCTCCGGCCACATTTCAAAGATTGGTCATGTACATCTTTACCGACTTATTGTTCAAGTCCATGACCGTCTTTGTGGATGATTTTAGCACTCAGAGTAATGTTAGTGACCATTTACAGTGTGTTAGGGAAGCTTTGATTAGATGTAGGAAGATGCAGCTAGCTTTGAACCCGGATAAGACTTTCTTGGATGTGAGTCGGGGAGTGTTACTTGGGTATGTGATCACTGGTTAGTGAGAAAGGAAGGAAACCGGATCCGGAGAAGATTGAGGTCATAAGTGGGTTGGCAATTCCAACCAATGCCAAGGGGATTGCTAAGTTGCTAGGCCATGTGAGGTGGTACCGGGACTTGATCCCGGATTACGCTAAGATTGCGGTTCCTATCACTAAGTTGCTTAGGAAAGATTGTAGGTTTAAGTGGACTGAGGCATGCCAAAGGGCATTTGAGGAGTTGAAGGATAAGTTGAGCACTTATCCGGTGTTGAGGCCACCCGATTGGGATAAGCCTTTCCATGTGTTTTGTGATGCTAGCAATGTAGCAGTTGGTAGTGCATTGTGTCAGTCAACAGGGGAGAAGGGCAAGGACCAGCCCATTGCTTATATTAGTAAGCAATTGACACCGGCCGAGAGGAATTATTCTACTACAGAGAGGGAGTGTCTAGCTATGGTATTCTCGGTCAAAAAGTTTAAGCATTATCTCATGTGCAACCCGGTTGTGTTTTTTGTGGATCACATGGCCATCAAATACTTGGTCAACAAAACGGAGCTACGTGGAAGACTAGCTAGGTGGGTTTTGTTGTTAGAGGAATTTGACTACACGGTTGAATACAAACCCGGTCGTATGCATTTACAAGCTGACCACTTGTCTAGGTTGTCAGAGGACGTAAGCATTAGTCCAGTTGATGATAGGTTAGTTGATGACAATTTTTTTGTTGTTACCGCACAGCCCGAGTGGTATGCCGGTATAATAGAGTTTTTGACAACTCAGCAGTTGCCAGTGGAGTGGACCAAAGAGGATAGAAGAAAAGTTAGAGTTAATAGTAGGCACTTTGCAGTGATAGGGCATAGGTTGTTTAGGAGGGGAGCTGATGGATTATTGAGGAAATGTGTGTCAGAGGCAGAGGTGTCCTCCATCTTAGCCGCATGTCACGATAGTGCGTGTGGGGGGCATTTTTCTGGACAACTTACAGGTCAAAAGATTCTTAGAGCAAGTTACTTTTGGCCGACCTTGTTTAAGGATGCACATGATTATGTTAAGCGTTGTGACGCTTGCCAGAGGTATGCGAGGAATGACCTCCGCATAGAGATGCCACTTCATGTATCAATACCCTTAGTCCCCTTTGAGAAATGGGGAATTGATTATGTCGGCGAGGTTCATCCCCATTCCTCAAAGGGCATGGCTTACATTGTGGTCGTCATCGAGTACTTGACCAAATGGGCGGAGGCCAAAGCTGTCAAGACAGACACAGCTGCACATGCAGCTACATTTATGTATGAGAACATCATCTCAAGGTTTGGGTGCCCGAAGATTCTAGTGAGCGACACGGGAACTCACTTCTTGAATTCTTTAATTCAAGAAATGACCGACAAATTCCAAATTGACCATAGAAAAATCACTCCTTACCATTCGCAGACTAATGATCAGACGGAGCGCGTCAACGGAATATTGGTGAGTATCCTTCGCAAGACGATTCTTGACTCTAAGAGGGATTGGGATGTCAAGCTGACCGCGGCCTTATGGGCGTATCGAACGACCTTCAAGGTAACAACTCAAGCAACCCCATTTTCATTGGTGTATGGATTGGAGGCCACCCTTCCCATCGAGTTCGAGGTTGCGTCATTGCGGATGGCAGTTAATTCTCGACTCATAGATAGCCAGTCCTTAAGAAATAGATTGACAACTCTTGAGGAACTTGATGAGAGGAGACGTGTAGGGGCTCAGCACATTGAAGCCATTCAAAGGCGAAGGAAGATCACCTTCGACAAACATCACAAGAAGAGAGTCCTACGGCCAGGTATGATGGTATTGATTCAAGATGCCAGGAAGCTCGAATTCCCTGGTAAGTTTGATGCAGTTTGGTTGGGCCCATACCTTGTCTGTGAGACATTCCCAAACAACTCCTTGCAATTGGAGACATTGAACGGCGAGAGCTTCCCAACTCGCACATCCGGCAGTAGGTGCAAGGAGTACAAAGCTTGAAGTGACAACTTGCCGCGAAGCAAGAGATTCTGGATCCATCCCCCGATGGTCGCCAGTTATGTGAGCACAATATGGTGCTCACATGTGTGTTTAATCACAAAAAATTCATTAGGTGTTTACTCTTGCATCTCTTCAATTGCTCAAAAACTATAAGAAGAATGAAGCCCTTGTGTTTTAGTAAAATTAAGTTTGAAGGGTTTAGTGGGTGCCGCGTTGGAATTGGGGTTGTTTGTGAACGGTTAAGTTAGTATGTGAGTAATTAGGTTAGATTGTGAGTAGGATTATGTGGAAGTGTGGTTTTTCCTGGTTAAGTGTTCGTTTTAGGGTGGGTTAAGTGTGGTTTAAGGGAAGGCTGGCCATTTTTTGGGAAGGAGGAGCCCAGTGATTTTCGGATCAACGGATCAGGCTGGGAGTGCCGAAGGGGGCGGTTCGCTGGTTGTTGGTTGTGGGTTGTTCAAAATGTGAGGGCGAGCCAGGGGCTACTCGCCGAATGTGGCTGAATTTCTGAGTGCAGACAGAATGTGAGGGCGGAGCCAAGGGCTACTTGCCGAAGGGTTCAGAGTTTGGAGCTCAGATGCAGAAGCCAAGGGCTAGCTCGGGAGAAGGAGGCACGGCCAAGTGGACACTGGTAGCTAATTTTGAGTGTGACTCAAGGAGGCTTAGAGCTAGAGCTCTCAGAGTGTAGCAAAGCAGAAGGAAGGACTGTAAGGGTTGTAGTTGGATGAGATTTAAGGGACCCTTAATGTGTTGGGGGGTTGTCTTGAGACTCTAAGAGTAGATTAATTAGTTGGATTGCATATGCATTAAGTAGGAAATTGAAGGTGGAAGACTGTGTTAGGGTGATTGTGTGTAATGACATCACAGGTGCACAAATATTTGTCAATGCTAATGCCCTGCGTGTTTAAATAAAAAGAGTGTACTTTGTAATTGAATTTGTTGGAACACGAGTATGGGATTTCCAAAGCTGAACGTCAACAGAGACATGTGAGCCATGGATCTCCACTTGGACTACCGACGCTCAAGGGTGGGGGTTTATGGCTCACACAACTTCAGAAGATTCAAAATTGTAGAACAAGATGGAGCTCCTGTAGCCAAACATGACCACTTACAAGGGTCATACATTGCAAAACCAATTGCAAAGGCCAACAAGTCTAGGCGCCAAGTGAGGCAAAGGCACAGAGGCCGACAATAAACTTGCGAAATAAAGGCCTCAAATCATATGCAAAGGAATTATCTTGAACGAGAAGGAATTTGGGATGTTGCCCTGATGCACTAGAGATGGTGCGTTCATATACGATATACTCTAGTATGATATTTGATGATAACCCATTTTGGTTTCTGTGATACTTAATGAACATTGACCAAATGAAATCAAGGAGATATACCAGGGGTGGGGCGATCCTTTGATGGACAAAAGTTGTTGGACGAACAATTTGACACCTGACGAGAAGAAGACATAAACATTAGGGAGCTTAAATTGGACACATTTAGCTCTATGCTCACGTCTCTGAGGATATGAAGCACGTGATTAGTGCAAGATGATTCCCACATCCAAAATGAGGTTGCAGCCATTCCCTGCATAGTTTTGGGAGCTCATGTGAATGTTTTATGTCATTATCAAGCTGACAAACGATTGTCTTCTTAACTGCTCATGTAGATTCTTTCAAACATGTCAGATTAATTAGCCTAGACTGCATCATAAACTCTGAGCATGAAATCCAATCTCTTTTTAAATACATCTCTTTTTTATGTCCGTACTTGGATCTTAAACATGATTTGTATGTAGTAGAGAAAAATTTGTTAAATCTCACGTTGTCATAATTTCTCTTGCTCCAGTTATGAAAGATGATTCCAACAGACGTAGCTTGCTTGAACAACTTGCATCATAAATCACTTTGTAAACTCCAACATACTTGAGATGCTCGAAGTTCCAGAAGTAAGAAGTCAAGAAATGTTACAAAGTAGCAACATCTGAGAAACCTTAAACCAAAACCACAAACAGAAATCTCCATAGAGAACTTGTGCAACCCCAGAAAACTACAAACAAAGATGGAAGACTAACACAATAATACATCCGTTTGGAGAAGGAGTTGCAATGACTGAGAAGTATTCATGGAGGCAGCGAACAAAGCCGAGGATCGGGCGCCTCAAGTTGAGGAGAGGGTTGAGGAAGCTAATAGAAGAGTCGAAGAGTTGTTGCTAGAGCTTGAGAATCTCAGACGGTGCAGCCCACAAAAGTATCTTGCAACTCCAGAGGTGACTTGCGAAATGTTTAGAGCAAGAGAAAGGAAAGCAAAGCAAAGAAGGGAATGCGAGGAGTGGAGGCGCAAAGGCTAAACCCTAAACCTGAAACCTGGATCAATACGCTAAGTCTTCATCCATAGTTTGACCCCCCAATTGTTCAATTTTTCATCCATTTTACATGTGTTATATGTGAATATACTCATTTTATTTTTATTTTTTTAATCCTCTCTATTTTTTGTCACCCTAATTTCTTTCTACCTCAAACCTAAAGTGGGGGTTTTCCTCTTATACTAAATTATATGTAATCACATGTTTCGCAATTTAAGTAGGCTATGGTAGATCCAAAGTTTATAGAAATTTTCCTTCCAATGAATAAAAAACACCTTATAGTTGTTCTCACGTGGTTTCTACTTTTTGGCCGGTGACCCCCCCAAGCTAAAATCTTGCACAATGTGTACAAAATGATAATGAAAAGGTCCACCACCTTAATATCAAATTCCTTAATACTATATATAACCACTTAAAAGAGCCCACCTACTGCAAGGTAGGCAGTATACCTATTGTGTACCAAGGGAACTTTTGAACATGATAGGACCAATGAGCTCATATTCTCGTCGGTACACACCAATATTAAAATTTTCTTTCCTTTTCTTAGATTCTTGTGTTGGTTTTGGATCATCTACCAAATAATACTTTGAACCTTTCTAACTTTTGCATATGGAATTCAAGTAAGATGCACTTTAATGCATTGAAATAACCTAACTATGCCCAAAAAACATTACTTCCTAAAAAACACTAGCCTTATTATCTATGCTTAGAGCAAGCCCACTCGTCCCGCATCTACATCGGCATTTACACTAATTCATCTGCAATGCAAATGCAAATGCGGGATAGTGAGATTAACCATGCCTGCAAACGCTAGCTAGGATGAATTTTTTTGCAGATGAAGCATAACTCCTTGCATACGTGAGAGATATGCAGGGGGGGTTACATATAATAAGACAAGATGCTTTTTAACCTCTTCCCTACTTTTTTCTAGTTACAATGACATAGTTACAGATGAAGCGGTTCAGTATGAGAAATAACCAATCGAGGTTTGAGACTTCAGGAAAATTACCCATTGCAGATGAAGCGGTTCAGTATGAGAAATAACCAGTTGAGGTTTGAGATTTCAAGAAAATTACCCATTGCAGATGAAGCAGTTGAGTTTGAGAAATACCTGGTTGAGGTTAAGGGGTTCAGGAAAATTACAAATCACAGATGAACTGGTTGAGTTTGAGAAATAATTGGTTAAGATGTAGGGGTTCAAGAAAATCACCCTTTACAGATGAACCAGTTGAGTTTGAGAAATAGCCGGTTGAAGATCAAGACTTCCGGAAAATTATCAGGGAGATTTTTGAACATTATCGTTAAAATCTCTATTGTTTCCAAGTCCAATAGTTACATGTTGTGATCTTTCGGTTTTTCTTCATTAAATTAAGGTATATTCCATGGATTCCTCTACAATAATGTGTAATTTTCCTGAACCCCTAAACCTCAACTGGTTATTTCTCGTTCCTAAATGCAGATGCATGTCCAGGAATGACTGGGCTTGCTCTTACCACATAAGGTGACAGTTTTAGCACCATCTACCTTAACTTGCACTTTTAGCAATGTTGGCATAATTGCTTCGCGAGGTGCTTTCAAGGTCACCCAGCCAACAGAGACCCAAAATAATACAGCAACAATGATGCCGTTTCGCCACGTGTCATCTACGTGTCGGAATCTCACTTGGCTTGCGCCAGATTCGCCGGAAGAATGCCATGTGGCAAATGCACAGACTTATGAGGCTATGTCAGCTTACCCATTACATATATGCGTAGCCTTTCCCTTCAAGCATTCAATCCTCCGATGAGATCAGAAATTTAGACACACATACCTGCAGCTCAGATCACTCTTTCGTGACCAAACTTTACAATTTCTGCAACTTTTTGCCGGATCTAAGCTAGACTTCGACGTTTGTTCCAGTTTCCGTAACTTTGTGCATTCATGGCGGACTCAGTTTCCACCGAAGAGCGAGGATTCAAGGAAGGCGACGATTATCCTGGAACCGGCTATGGTGGTGTGAGCGAGAGTGAGCCCCCGCACCACAAAATTCACAGCTCGGACGAGCCTCTGCCGAAGCCAAGTGCAGGTTATGGCGAAGAGGAGGGAGCCTACGAAGAGAGTACCCCGGCAGATCAGTCAGCGGGCACCGGTGTAGGAGGTGAGTTGCAGAAATTGATTTGACTTGGAAATCTTCGTGTCGATTAAATCAATCAGTAGCATAAGACCTGATTGCAATTCATGAGCATGAATCCTGCTGTTTGTTTGTTTGTTTGTTTTTTTGGTGCCCTTAACTTGATTAATTGGCACTGGTATTCCTCTCCCTTGTCAAAAACATTTCGCAAAAGAGGGATCTACGTCACGATAGAAGTATTCCCGGTCACATGGCTCCAATGCAAACGTGTGATATCACCAGTGCAAAGGAGAAGTCCCCTTGAAGAAATCAAGGGTTAACGAGGTGAGGTACATGCAGGAATCATCTTGAAAATGTTGGTTTAGATCTGTACCATGGGGAGGAAAGGTCACTTATTGGTGGATCTAGACCAACATGTGGGTAGTTTCCCATAACGAGTATGGAAAATAATTCTCAAGTGGGGTTGGTGATCCCAACACCTAATGAAATCACAGGTTTAATTTGCACGTGATCTAGGAAGGCATTACTTTTGTCACGAAGCGGATCTCTTGCTTTTGTTTCCTTTTGCTAATCCTTTGTGGGATGGGAGAGAGGCACTACAGTAGTACTAATGAATCAAGTTTCGAAGTAATTTAGGGGAGCCATTAGGGGTCTACACTCATTTTATGCAGTGCTGAAAATGAACATGAATCCTGTGTTTTTTTATTCTTCTTTTATTAATTCTTTTTACAAGCTTGCAGTAATAGTGAATGGGGAGAATTTTGAGCCAACTGTGCCACTATCCTTACTTCTTTATTATCAACCGGTTATTCCTTGTATTTTTACATCAAATAGAAAATTTCAAGATATATCAAGATATGAAATACCAAGAAAATATCAAGATATGGGTCAGTTCATTTACTAGAGTTTTGATTTTGAGCCTGTTATTTGGGAACACCTGGTGAAATCAAGTTTGCACATGAGCCATGGGGCCGAGGAAGGCATTACTATGTCACAACGTGGATCTCTTGCTCCGTATTTCTTTTCGCTAATTCTTTTTGGCATGAGAGAGAGGTACTACAGGATTTTGTTTTTCGGGTCTGGTGAAAGAGAGACCTATGGCCTTTCCTTTCCATCCATTCTGTCCTTTTGGAAAGCTGTAGTGGTGATGAATCAAGTTTCGATAGTAGGACTCGTTGGGGTCTATTTTTATTCTTTCTTCAAAGTTGCAGTAATTGATGGTTTTGTTGATGGCATTGAATTTGGCAGGTGCGAAGTCAGACTACGGCAATACCGCCGAAGGCACAGAGTCGTTCGACCACCCCACGAGTGATCAAACCCAGTTCGGGTTGGAGGGCAAGACTGCGTCCTATGGGAAGGAGGCCTCCGACCCTCGGGAGTCGTATGAATCGGGAACCGGGACGGGAGATGCGACTGGCTACGGGGCCACCCCAACTGGCTCGGCTTTGGATGAGACGCCCTTGTCCAGCGGCGAGACCCAGCCCGCGGGAGATGGCTTCGGCCCAGAAGATACATGTACGCCTCACACTGTATCCTCTCACCTTTGTCCCCAAAATCTAGAATGAATGGTAGATGTGCCAATTTACGCCGGTGGTGCCATCGAAGGCAAGATGGGTCTTGAATGGTTGCTTTGTCCAAATCATGCCTGCTTCTCCGAGGATATGACACACATATCAGTGTGAGATGGTTAGAAAGTCCATATCAAGGTCGTAGCCACATTCCTCATTATTTTTGGAGCTCGTATGAAAATCTTATTCATTATCGAAGTGAATTTCTTCGTGCTCATTACGTGATCATTTAGGCCCCCAAATCATTTTGACCTAGATATCTGACGAGCCTAGACTACTCATCATATTTAGAGCACGTAGTCCGACCTCTTGTTATATCTGTTCTTTGAGCCACACCCTACCACATACTACTCAAATATAGGTCTCATTAATACATGTAAACTGCATTGGGCACAGCTACCTTATGCCCATCTATGCCTTGAGGTTCATGTCATCTCTGTCCCAATATCTAGGACCTTGGTAAATTGTGCCACTTTCACAACAAATTCGTAGTCCACAACTCCTCCATAATATTATGGGCACCCCTGAATATTGGAAGCTGGCACAGTATTTGCACCATTCAGGATTTGGTTTGATGACTTGAGAGGTTTGAACAAAACCTATCTTGTTGATAATTCTGATTTTGAGGGTGATCCTTGTTCCTTTCCAGCCGCCAAACACGGAGCCAAGAAGGAAGGGTTCATGACCAAGTTGAAGGAGAAGCTGCCTGGCCACAAGAAGTCCACAGATGCCACAGAATTTGGAGGGGAGACCGACACTACCAGCCCCACCACCCCTCCGAAGAAGGGTTTTGTGACCAAGCTCAAGGAGAAGCTTCCCGGCCACCATGACAGCAGCACTGATGTGTAAAGAGAATTTGATTCAGTGAAACCAGTTTTTCATGGTCATTTTGGCTTTCAGATGAATTTGTGGGATGATTTGGGTTGATGAAAGGTGGATGTTCCAGCACCAGCACTGTTTGTGAATGCATAGCTTTCAGAGGGCGTGAATATGAATCATTGAATTTGTACAAGGTATATACATATGAAGGTTATTCATTTGATGTAATTTACATTCAATTGATGCGTTTTATACAAATATGAGCATTCTTTTTGTGGGTATGTTTGGATCCACTTCACTTACGGACGCTCTCACCACTGAATTCACAAAAGTTTCCATTTTGCTTCTCGTTTTGGGATTGTGTTTATTTGAGAGTTTCATACACTAAGATACTGGAAGATCTGCTACTTCGTTGTTCAATAGGTGATGAAGCCTAATCACATTGATAGTTTTTGTATATATTCCCTTGGGCTTGGTGGGAGATTGAATTTTGTCCAGACACACAGTTTTGCGCGACTTCCTTCGCATCTTAAAAAATAAATTATAATCTGTGTCAATCGGTGGCTATATATATGTATGTATGTATGTATATGATCAATCCTTGCCGGCTGGGGATTCGTGGCACTCACTAAGGAACATCCATCCAAGATATCGTGGATGAAGTGGCTCCAATAAAAAAAGCCCCCCTATGGGGTTGAGGGCCGATTCATTCGAATGTGACATCACTAGACTAATTCGGGGCCTTTGACTCTATTTCCGGGTTCAAATTGCCTAGAAATAGTCATTTAGATGATTCCTGCGTTTTTTCATCCGCATGGATGATTTTACTTGAGTGCCATGAATCCCCGGCCATCATTGCCACACTGATGAAAACATCCATGCGAGGGGAAAATCTACTGTATGTTGTCCACACACAACTTTAAGGTTCAGTAGGCAAATGCATCGGATGATAGCATAGATTCCACAACTTTATATTGAAAATTCCATCCATTGGATTTTAGGCCGTATAACCAAAGGGAAAATTAAGTGTATAGGAAATCAACCGGTTTTATAAAGTTGATGATGGTTTTTCATCCGTTCCCATTCAAGAGTGGGCGGATATTAGCTGCCCCACACCATCTCCCACCGGTTCTTAGTTGGGTTGCATGAGGGTATCTCCGGTTATAACCGGTTCTCCCACACCTTACCCTGAATCCTCCATCTGCCTCTTTATGTCGTTTAGGGTTTACGTACGAGGTGCCACGGCGGGACTGCACAAAAGCTATCATCCCCATCCCTTTGTTAAGTGTTGTTTTAATGTTTTGCAGTGTTTATTTGATGTTTAAGGGTGTTGATTTCATATTTTTGAGTGCCTATTTGATGTTTTTGGTTGTTGTTTTCATGTATCATTGAGGGTGTTTCATGTTTTCATACTTGAATATTTTTTATTTCTTTCAAAATATGATTTGAAATAATCTTTTATCATATGTAGTAATCAAAGTTGAATTAGTGTGCAAATTGCCTTAAATTTAGTATGTGAACCGAGTTCTTATTTTATTTGTCAATTTTGCAACCGATTGCTTATAGAAACTTAGGAAAAATGACCGGGAAGCCAAAAAATGTTAGGTTTTTCACCGAATTGAGTTACTAAGCTTAGGCATCAACCGGATGAGCATAGACAACCATCGAATGACATGTGGAAAGAGGGGTAAAAATCCGAGTCAACCCATAAACTCCCCGTTCATTGTGCGGTAACAATGCCCATGGAGATTAGCTTGGCACCCGATATTGTTAAAAAGCGCCGACAACCAGGAGGAGGCAATTATCACTTACAATCGTACCACTTATCCATCTGACATATAAACATGCTCCCTATAGATTTGTGGCCATTTTGGGGTTTTAGACTGATTCCAGTGTGAACTGAACTAAGATAATAACATTCAAACTACATATCTGGAAGAAAAACACACAGATTTAAACTACATACTATTTCAGGGCTTTGATATCGGATGAATATGAAGTACGCTAGTATGCGATAATCCCCTTTCTCCCCAATAACCTAGACTGGAAGAGATGACAAATAAATCCCGTAGATTTGACTCAACATTATTCAGATCCATAACAGTGTTCTGTGGGACTGACAATATTCTGTAGAATATTCCACCATTCAGGCTGAATGTGAGGAATATTCCGCCGAATACTGTCGGTCCCACATAACGCTGTTATGGATCTGAATAATGTTATGGATGGCCAAAGAGTCATGGCAATTACTATGTTTCAATTTTCTTTCTTTATTTTCTTCTTAATTACACAAAACTTAAAAGCGTAGAGACCAGTACCAAATATGAATTAAGAACCACAATAACAATTGGCCCACGTGAAGGGGAGGCGGAACCCCTCGAGCTTGCCACTCTGTCAAGTAACTTAAAGAGAGAGAAAAAGGTCAAGCCAAAGAACAAAAGAGCAAGAAGCAACCCAACGACAATAATGCTTCCAGTATTCTCCTCTTTTAGCCTTCACAATCCTTGTCAGCGTGGCTCAAGATGCACTGATGATGTGGAAACTGTTGAGTAATATCTCTTCCATTGCGTGTCAATGTGGACAAATCTTTGGGTTCACTGAAGATATTTAGACGAAAACACGACCACTTGCAGTGTAGATGTGGAAGTTGTCTCAAACCCTATCATGGAACAAAAAGCACACAACTGCTGCCACTAAATGTGATATTTAGTATCAAATAGTATTTAATGTCACTATGGTAGCTTTTTGGATGACACTTCGTATGAATAAGTGAACAAGTATTGTCATGGACGATGGACGAGTTCATCCGTTGGCCAGAACCCTACCTTCTCTTGTCAGCAACTTGTGATGAAATATTGTCATGGATGATTGGAATTTGGATGAAAAAAGAACTTGGTAAATGATAGTAATTGCAACACTGTAAATCTATAATCCCCTAAAAAGTTCACAAGGAATGACACATAATGTTGGGTTAACATTTACTGTTGGTGGCACTATGATACTGCGGTCTACAATTAGTCTTGAGCAAGATGATTAGAATTGGTGGCACTAAATATCATATTTAGTGTAGTAGTTGCTACACTTGAAATTTACTAAAATAATAATAAAGTAAGAAAATAACAGCTATTTTGTGCTTGGCCACAATCATAAGCTTAGACGATAAGGTAGAAATACCATAAACCGTGAAAATAAGGTGATTCGCATTGAAGATATGGTCTTACAATCATGAGATAATTTTCCAAGATAGAAGAGAAGGATTCATGAAGAATGCAAGTTGTTTCATATTTTTATTCCCTGTAAAAAAAATTCTACAATTTTTCAAAGTGGAAAGTTTGTCAAACCCCCTACTCATTCACTAGATTCTCCTTAAACCAAACACGGTAATGCTCATTTCCACATAGATGGTAGTCAAACATGACTAAATTTGGCTAAACTGACTGTACACGCATATCAAGCTGTCAACCTCGCAATTATCGGTTTTAGAATTGGCACTTCACTATTTTGACAGAAGTCTATTGCATGGGTAGAGGGTAGTTCACGGTTTATGGTATTTCTACCTTACTTTCTGAAGATGTCACAATGTGGGGACATTTATGCATGAAGATTTTAGCGGCACTTACACATTTGAGAAGTTTCCTTGAAGCCACAAATTTCAGTCTCTATCACCACCAATGTGTAAGGTAGGCATACCGAGAATCAATGTGAGTTATGACTGTGTTAGGGCATGACCAATGTGTTTTTTTAACAAAGTTTTTGCAAGTTTTTGACATTTGACATGCAAAAATTTGCACAAAAAAAGAATGCACGTCAATTTACATGCACAATTTAGAATTTGACATGTAGTGTGACTTGTAAAGAAAAACCCACACGTCAATTGACACGTTAGAAATTGAAATGACACATACTACTAGGCATGTGACATTGGGGTGACATTTTAGAAGAAAATGTAGTGGACAATTGACATTCCTTTTTGTTTTTGAGAATGTCATGTGACACTTTGGATTTGAAGTTGAACATCAAATGAAATTTGTCAAACATATACACTAGGTGTGAGCACACGTATTGTATACCAAGCACTAACATAAAAGGTGGTTAAATTGGGTAACTTTAGTCCAAATAGTAAGTGACATTGAACATCATATTTAGTGTAGTTAGTATCCACACCGAAGAATATGATATAACCTAGTTGGTAAAAAACGATTCTCTCAAAAAGAAGGTATTGCAACACATAACTCCCAATGGTATCCCACACTAATTAGACCTTATTGTGTATGCAGAATACATATATTATCCCGCAACCTAGCATTCAAATTTCGGACCCCATCTTATAGTGGCCGGGCTCATCATTTGGTCCACGACCACTATCCGAACTTTTTTGAAACCCGAGGTGAAAGAGAAATTATGGAAGAATGTCTTCATGGATATTGTTGTGACCCTCCAATAATTGTGGGTAGGGCCAAATTGTCGGTAGGTGGCTTTACTTCCAATTGAACACTCTCATACTCTACATGGTTTGGGCAAAGCAACCGATTTCCGGGGAGATTTTGGGACATAATCAACCGATATCCTAGTGTTTCCAAGCCCAAAAAGAAAGAAAAAGAAAAGTTGGTGTTAATGTCACCGGCGTGAATGTGAGGCCGCTCGTCCTATATTGATTATGGCCGACCATGATACAATATAGGATTTAGTGCCTTCCTCTCGGAAGGTGGGTTCTATAGTTTGTTTGGGTTCAGGGCATAGCCCTTCATTTTGATGTCAAATTATCTAGAAATTATATTTTCATTGTCTATTCTAAGATCAAACTTAATGAAGATTAGTCCTTGTGTATGGTGATTAATGAAAGTAAAAAATGACACGAAATATTTGATTTAGTGGCATGAAAAATTGTGTGCCATGTTGATTTTTTTATTTTGTTGAGACAGAAGGCCGACAAGGCAGCGCCAAAGCACAGGAGGCAGTTGACCACCTGGCAAGTTTTTTGTCAAGTAGAGAGGAGATTTCACAGCCAGGAATCGAACTGCTAACCTCTTCCTTGAGATTTGGGTATCTCTGCACCATCATCCAGTAGTTTAGGGTCATCTCGGACCACGTGCCATGTTGATTAGAGTGGTCTTCGTGACTTCAAACCGTGTAGGAGGTCCAAGTGTCATATGACACTCTCTCTAGTTAATGCGGGTCGAGGATGAATAGTGTGGACCACACCAATTCAAATGTTTAGTGTAGATATCTTGTTCTTCGAGAACGAGAGGGCATTATCACATACAACTGTACTTTTCATTTATCCAACAAAAATACATGACCCTTTATAGCTTTGTGGCCGATTCATCTCAAATGACTTGGACTAGACTAAGCTAATTCAGGATCTTTGAAATTAATTCTAGAGTCAAGTCAACTTGTAAAAAACAACCTCCCATATGCATACTATTCTAGAAATGATTTCTTGGATGAGTGAAGGTACGCTTGTATGCGATAATCCCCTCTCGCCCTCTTAAAGCTACACCATTTACCCCATTTCGTGCCAGGTCTTATGCGGAGTTACACAATGCTATAATTATCTAATGAGCATGTAATATTCTACCAAGCAAAGTCATTTGCGTTTTATAATGTCCGAACAACCTACTGAACTTTCGTTAGTAAAAATTGAACTCGTGAGTAAGACGTTATTGCATTGAGTAATTCCAAATAGTCACATGCACTAAATGCAATAATCAGTATAGACCCCACCAGCTGTACCAAAGTAACTAGCTCATCTAACAAACACCTTCCCCCATAGTTTGTGATTGATTCACTCTAATCAGGTCCAACTACACTTGATGCTACGGTAACACCGGAATCGAATCAGTTTTCCTAATATATATATATATATATAAACATAAACTTCCACAGTATAACATAGTTGACCTGGTTTTCACCTGAGCTAACTTACATAGATTGGCAAGGGGCCACCTCAAAGCTTAGCAAGTTAAATCCACAAAATATTGTCTTCAGTGTCACCAATTCTATTTGTCTTGCTCAATACCAATTGTACTGTATCACTACCATGAAATGTAAACCTAACATTATTTGTCAGTCCTTGTTTACAAAACTTGGGCATTGTAGATTTACAACGTTGTAAATATGTCACTTGCTAAAGTGACTTTCCATCCAAATTTCAATCACCCATGACAATATTTGACTACAGAGTTGTTGGGATGCAGAATATACCCAACTTTGTTTCAATGATTGGGAATTGCTAGGTGAACTAAAAACAAGTTGGAATGACCATACTTGTAAACTCATTCACAAGAATTGCCACTAGAAAAGTCATTTGACCACAAGTAACATAAACTACCATACGACACTCGACACAATATTTAGCATAGCACTGGCAGTGCTTCGGGAAGTGGTCAATTGAAGAAAGTTCAGTTATGCCCTAAAAACAAAACAAAACAAAACAAGACAAAACAAAAACAACACACAACCAAAAACAAAACAAAACAAAACAAAACACAAAAACTCCCCACCCCACCTCACCATTAACTTGTCGCCACTTGTCACCCTCTCCTGAGCTCACACCAACACACGCTGGCAAAAACGCCACGTGGAAGGTCCAGGGGTGACTATAAGACCATGTGAGTCAGCCACCGCATTCAATTATCCACCAGCTTCCAAGCTTCGTATTCAAATATTTCATCGATCAGATCCCAAGATCTAGACACTCGTAGACTAGAGTCTGCTGATCAGAACACCGAGTTGTCTTTTAGAAGTTTTCTGTTGCTGATCTTCAGCTAGTTGTTGTGCAGGTTGTTTTGTGCACAATATTGTTGTTCGTCGTCGTCGTTGTTGAGGTTTAGCGGCTATGGCGGATGTCAGCCAAGAGAGAGGATACGGAGAAGAGCAGAAACCAGAGTTAGCCCACCAGGATGAGTTTGGGCACAAGACGGATGACGATTCCCCTGCCATTGATGAATCTGGTTATGGAGGTGTGAGTGAGAGCGAGCCTCCTCACCACAAGATCCACAGCACAGATGAGCCTCTACCCAAACCCAGTGCAGGCTACGGCGATGAAGGTCTGCAAGAACATGGAGAGGAAGCCTACGCCCCTGCAGAAGAAAGCACGCCCCAAAATTCTCAGTTTGGATTAGAGGGAAAGACGGCTTCGAATGGGTCCTCTGCTGCCACCGTGCCTGATCGTGAAGAAGTGTCACATGAAGCTGCTGGCCATGGCGCTCCGGCCACCGGATCGACGATCGCCGAGGATACATGTACGTGTCCACTGATTTCATGTTGTCGGCTTCTTGACACGAACTAAATTGGTTTTCCTCCCCCGTGTGTTTTCATGTGATCAGTTGGAACTATTTGGAAGATGATGTGGAAATTGGACTTGCACAATAATGAAGCCTCTGATCTTCTTTACCTTGCTCGACAGAAATTTTTCTTCGACATTTGGCACTTCAATATCTTGCTTTCTGTTTGATTTCTAGACTCGATGCAAAGTTCTAGGATGGATTAGTGCCAGGGTGGGTGAAACATTGCCAACTCGAAATATTTTCTACAAATCTTGCTTTGTTGACGATTCTGCTTCTGATTTTGAGGGTGGTCCTTGTTTCTTTCCAGCTCCCAAACACGGAGCCAAGAAGGAAGGCTTCATGAGCAAGTTGATGGAGAAGTTGCCTGGCCATCATCCCAAGTCCGCAGATGCCACAGCATTTGATGCACCCACAGACACCGCAAGCCCAACCACTCCTCCGAAGAAGGGTTTGGTGTCCAAGCTCATGGAGAAGCTTCCCGGCCACCATGACAAAAGCACTGATCTGTAAAGAGAATTTAGTGGAACCGGTTTTCATCATGAGTTCGGCTTACACAAGAATTTCTCTCTAAGCTTGCTTTCAGATGAATTTGTGGCACTTGGGTTGCTGAGCGGTTGATGTTCCTGCATCATTGTTTGTGAAGGCATAGATCAATATGTGAAGCATTGTAATTGTACAAGGTGTATATATATAAAGGTCATCCGTTTGGTGGAATTTGCATTTGATCAATGAGTTTCATACAAATGTGAGGGATTTTTGTGGGTACTTTTCGACGCGATGGGCTTGCATAAGTTGTTATCCAGATCAGTACCAATCTCACAGAAGTTTCAATTTGCTTCTCACTTGGGATTGTTGGTTTGGAGTTTCTTTGATGTGGACTAAAATACGCGAGGCATTATTGTCTCCAGCAATAAATGTAAAGATGATTATTTCGTATACATTTGGATGAGTACGTATCTTTTCTTTCACAATCTCTGAAAGATGTACTTGGCTTCCGAATCACTCCAAAACTGCTTTGCAAGGTCATCGTAGGAAAATTCTATTTGCTTTTCTGGGAATTGAATTGCAGTGAAGGTGAAAAAGTTCCAGCTGCAGAATTTTGAAAGGGATGAGCCTCGTAGTATGAGGTTGAGTGTGAATATGAAGCGTTGTATTTTACAAGCATGTAGCCCTCTTGTGGGCATCTCCCAACTCGCATGCAATTTTGGCCGTTGGATCAGATTGGGAATCGTCTCATCCATTTAGCAATTGCAAAACACAGATTTTCATGTGAAGTTTCAGAATCACATTTGAGATGCAAAAGCTATAAGAAGTCAAACTGAAGATTATTTTCTTTCAAACCATCACATAGACCTTTCCAATAATAATAATAATAGTAATTATTGAACCACGGTGCTGTATTTTGAGCATATAGTCCAATCTCATCATAACATGTGTCTTTTCGATTTCCATTCTCAACAACAAGTCCTGCCATATACCACTCAAATATAGTTTACGACATAAATAAAGCCCATATACTTTCATGACTCACTTGAAGGATATCTCATCCAGTGTGCAAAGTAATGCTCTTCATCTCAATCTGCAGGAATTTCTTTCGGAACACTTGCTGAATCAGCCATGGAAGAGAAGATCCTTCACAAACTCATCCTATCAATGAACGGGGAGAACCGACACCTAGTTCACATGAACCGGTTGGAGATCAAGAGTTCAAGAAAATTACGGATTATTTTAGAGGAATCTATAGAATATACATCGATTTAATAAAGAAAAACCGAAAGATCTCAACATGTAACCGGTTGGATTTGGAAACACCAGGATATTGACCGATTATGCCCGAAAATCTCCCTGGACACTGCATCCTGTGTACTGGGTAAACTTGTTTGATCTCTGTCGTCTCATGCCGGGAAGTGCGCACTGCGCACTCTATGAGGGTTGTAAGAGATTTGTATGGCGGGCATTGTTGAGCAATATCTGCTCTCTTGCATGACATTCTAACAATAGTGGGTGTCCAGGTAGAGTGTATTAAAACTGTAGCGGCGGAGTATTAACCCCCACACTTGGTGGATGGAATCTCCGAAATAAGCTCAATTGATTTTTCTTCTCATGAACAATTTCACAAGTGCTTGAATAATAAGATGGTCATGATTAAAATAACTTCTCCCTACCATAGCTGTTCTTGACAATAGAGTTCACCATAAAAGGTCAGTACCGGGATCAATTACGTTGGCTTTTGGCCTGTGTGTATAGAATATGAGTTCTACTTCGGGGGACAATCCAAGTACTGTGTCAAGCAGCCCAAATGTGGTTTTGGTAAGGTACTGAGGTCTTAAAGTGACACTTTAAGAATCTTTTGCTATTTCAAGAAGGTTAATTAGCTTGGAAAACTTTCAAAAAATTCCATAGATTAGCGAAGCTATACATAGTCTACAAAAAATAGTTCAAAAAAAATTCATATGTAACCTACAAAATACACACTGGTAACCTTTTCTTGATATGTATTACAAAATACAGAAGGTGTATTACTAATGTAATAATTTACCAAAGGGAAGGTGTTACTTTAAGGTCTCAGTACCTTTGTAAACTCCGAGATGGTAGATTTCCCTGCCAATGACGAGTTTGCCCAACCCATCTCCCCCCCCCCAAATGGCAGTTGGGCTAGACTAGGTTCACCACGTCGACACCCAAAGTTCATGGTTAGGGGGTGGGCCCAGGAAAAGTTGACATCTCCATAACATGCGCCCAAAGTGGATATTAGCCAAACCCTGGCCTTTTACAATTGGCTCGTTAAATACATGATTCATACATCTTGAGCCTGAATTACATATAGGAAATTCACACATAACTCCCATGCAAAAGAAGTTTCAAATCCATAATAGTGTTTTGTGGGACTGACAACATTCCACGAAATATCCCCACATTCAGTCTGAATGTGGGGAAGATTCCATGAAATACTGTCAGTCCCACAAAGCATTGTTATGAATCTGAATAATGTTATGGATGGGTTTGTGATGCACTATACAAATTTACTATGACATGTTTCTATTTATTTATTTATTTATTTATTTATGAATGAATGAATGAATGAATGAATGAATGAATGATTTCCATTGTGAAAGAATACAGAGCATGACCATGGAACCCGAATGGGTCCCAGCACGAGTCATGCTTGGAAGGGACTGGACCAATGACCAGACAAGGACTGACTCGAAAAGACAAAATAACGACAAGGAACCAGATAACCGAAACAAAAGCAACGTGGAAACGAGCTATCGATTAAGAATCTTCCACCAAGTTCGAACTTAAAAAAGTTCCTGGGTGTATTTCGGGATATTGAACCCGACGTGAATCGAACACGCAACCTTCTGATCTGGAGTCAGACGCGCTACCATTGCGCCACGGATCCCAGGTTGAGATGTGCTTGCTGCGTCCATACTCCCAACAACTATTTTTGCTACCATAGCCACAATATGTCAGGTTTGGCATGACGAGCTACTGCAACCAATATACTGAAACAAAACCAAGGCGGAATGAGCCATCAAGAAAGGTGTGCCACTCGCACTCTTCTACCAAGATCGAGCTTTAAAAAGTTTCTGGGTTGATTTCGGGGTATTGAACCCGACGTGAATCGAACACGCAACCTTCTGATCTGGAGTCAGACGCGCTACCATTGCGCCACGGATCCCAGATCGTAATGTGTTGCCCACATTGAAATTCCCGACTCCTATGGTTTGATGCTGTAACCACAATCACTTCAGAAATCACGTTTTGCACGATGAGATACTGTTATTAGAATATACATCAATCACGACTTCAATATCTAAATAATTTCTCAATACAACCGTGAGACATGGCAGGGTTTCCAACTCTCTAAGGTAAGCAGGTCTTAAATGGACACTTTTCTAACACGGTGACCCCTACTTCCTGACACAGTGACCCCTAGTACTTCTACCCCAAAGAAATGTCGAGGTTGTCAAAAAAATTCCTCAATTTAGCTGAAGGTTGCTTCTTCGACAAACTTCAACGCTTGAGCCCAGGCAATCCTAGTGCAGTCGTGTAAACCTTAAGGTTGCCAACTAATTTGTTGCATCATCCGTTTCATGTCCCATATGCTGCCATTTTTTAAGGACAAATCAATATTTATTTCCACCCAATAAAACCAAACTAGGGTGACTCCTCGTAACATTATTTAGCCCCTTACAGTAGGGATCCCTACCAAAGGAATCTTTGGCCACAAACGCAAACAACAAAATAATGGGCCCTGCCTGCTATTCTTCAGGTTGAAGCTGACATGTCATGGGAGGCACAACTTTACTATCCACACATGCGGGCCTGGTTTCCTCCACATCCGCAAGCTTGCATAATGATTCCACTTCTGACAAAGGGCCAACGTTACACTCTCTGAACAATCACAGGATGCTAGCCGGAGCAAATCCTTCAGAAAATTCACGGGAATTTACGGCAAATTCAGGGGCTGTCTTTGTGGATTCCGTGGCCGTCCAACGTGGGTGGTTCCATGGGGCTATCCAAGTAGCCAGCCGCGTGTGTGTTCAAGAGGTCGATACTCTCGATGTCGGCATCCGCTTGCGAGCTCGCCCACTCGTTGTATCGGGGCACTTTCGCAACCACGATTAATCGTGTAGGGTCCACATTATTATTATTACTAACATGTCCGGTGCCAGTCCCGGGATTAGTCATTAACGACCCGGTGGTGCCGCTCGTACTATTGCGGTGTGGGTTCGTACCAAGCTCTGTCGAAACCGACATGGGCGTCGTCTGTGCCGAGGCTAAACCCGCCAAGTACTCGCTCAAGGAGACGGATGCGTCATCATCTAACAATTTTTCGGCCGGGCTCATCATATAATCCGAGGTCTTGTAGTGGGCGCAATCATAATCCCGAAGTGGCAAGTCCTGTATAAGAACCAGGGGTCACCATGTTAGGAAGTCATTTTACAGTTGAGATCCGAAATATTAGAACATAAAGTTTGCAGGTCAAGCTTCTATGAGCCCCAGAGTAAGTACATAATGACACCCGTAGCAATCCGAGAATAACCTCTTGGAGTGCCAGATTTAGCACTGAATGTGGTGACTCCAAGGCGTTTGTCAAGCCACATGTCAGACATTTGGCAAGAAGGTGAGTAGCGTTATGAGGATGGTACTGTAGCAATTTTCCTTGTAAAATAGGAATTTTTCGAAGAGCCAAGGTGTCTGGGTGGTGATCACCCATGTATAAGAAAATATGCGTATTAGAAGTTCTCAGAACATATTTTGGAGGTCCAAACCTTTCTGATTTAGACACTTATGGTGTCATTTGGATTCCTCTCAAGGTCCTCTTTCCACACATGTTGCTTGAAGTCTTTACATATTAACAAAATCGTAAACTCTTAGAAGGGAATATTATAAAAGAGCTGTTTTTGAGTTGCCACCCCGGGGTCGTATTCGTCGTCGGGTGGTGCAGACGCGGGGTCCTCGAGCATGAGGAGAGGTAGGCTCTTCGTCTTCTTCGCCTCCCGCATTGTCGTCGATTCGGGGCGCGACACCGGGTCGTCGGTATCAGCATCGTCTGTGCCTCCGTCCGACCAGAAATCAGCATGCGCGGGTTGCTGCTTCCCAAACGACTTGGGTTCGGACATCTCCGTGGCCAGTGCATCATCTCCATCTGGTTCTTCCTGTTGTGGGGGAAAACAGAGCATGCAATAATAGAGTTATTTGTTTAGTCTTGGCATCAAACTCCCGTTGAGTTGGAGTTGGCTAAAACGTTAGTTTCAGAGCTTATGCATAAAAACATCCAAGTTTTCTTAATGTTTAAATCATCATTCTTAATGCTTAAATTATCATACACAAAGAGTGCTGTGGGGCTAATAAAAACCCGACTTTCTAGCTTGTCCTACTAGGATGGGTGGCCCAAGCTAAGGCTTGGGCATGCTAATCCGGGACTTAGGACGGCGGGTCCCATGGTCATACCCTATTCTAGATCCTAGAGTTCTCTCTCAGTTTTTGGGATGGCAAGAGGAGGTTCCAAAAATTTCACCCAAAAATTTAATCTCCTAGTCCCTTTTCTCCTCTGCAAAAATTTCTATCAAATGCCAGTTTAAATTTTCCCATGTTCACCTCGCAAATCAGCAGTTTCATTATACCAGAGCTCGTGCATGAATGAATCGTGCAGGTAAATTTATAAGCTCTACGTTGACACCTGAGAGGAGAAAAGGCGAGGAAAAGAGGAGGTTGATTTGCACTCTCTGGCACTTCAGATTCTTAAAAAGTTTCTTGAATTTTAAAGGACATGTGGAAACACAAAAATTTCTCCTCGTCAATGAATCATATCCAAGCTGCCTTACAGCAAATACAGTGTACTCTACTATAATCTATTGTACAATTTTTGGAACCTTGGGACGGCAAGGGCACAATGTGCACGGACTCGAACAGCATTCCAAAGTTCCAAAACAGCTGGCCATCGACGGCGGCATGTGGATCAGACGGTGCAGGATGTCTGGAGACGGTATGGACTCAAACTTAGTGTTATTACAATTGCAACCACCAGATGACACCACAAACATAAATCTGAGAGATTGAGAGCACCTACATCCAGGTCAATAATATCTGCCTTCCTCACGGGTGAAATTGCACTGCACAGATCAGGTGCTGCGGTTGTAATTACACCCCCTGCCTGCACACCAGATTGTCGTTGAAGATTGTGTTAGTTGAACTGCAATCATCCTGGTGAAGAGGGTGGTCTCAATCACCTCTGAAGAGCCTGGACCTTTTTCCAACAGAAGAATGTATGATTTCTGTTGAGAGCTTCATCATGATAAATGCAGGTAAACTTCAGCTGTCGTTGGAATTATTGAATGGCCATGGACTTCAGGAAATTCATGAACATTGAAATAATGTATTGAAAATCCAAAGGAAGGACCAGTTGGTGGGCATGAACTCCCACAACTCTCGCTACAAACTTGTAGATGCTTGAGAAATGGACGTCAGTTGTGTGCACACATACAACAGAGTAACCTTCTTTAAAGAGGATCGAATTTCCTTTGCATTATTGCAGCAATCAGAAGCTCATACATGTGATTGTTTTTTGACTTCAACATGCAAATGACATTATTAGGTAAGGAGAGCTTGTTCCCTTTCCTTCATGAATATTTTTAATCAAAGGCTTAGTCAATTGCACTTTAATTGTAGGAAAAAGGGCAGGATGCAGAATATTGCTTCTATTCCTGCCTGAATCCGAAATGAATGGAAGAGAGGAAGTAGACTTCAATAGGTTTAGAAAGAAAATATTAAGCTTCGTAGGTTATAGTGAGTAGTGATGATATGTGGTGATTTAGAAGGATGGAGAGCATCGCTTTGTAAGAGATGGCGGTGGGGTTAGGTGGATACCATAGCTGGGAAGTCGACGAAACCGTTTGCATTATTGGCTATGGCGTTGCTGGCCATGGCCTGGTAGTTGGCTATGGTGTGGCTGGTGCTACTCACAAGAGCGTCGATGAGAGCCGCCTGCCCCACAGCATTTGTAAATGTGCCAACAGCATACGGCAATTGCAAGCCCTTCATATCGTTACCAATCAAGTTCATATTCTCCAAATCGGTTCCAGAGACAACATACTCCTCCTCATCCTCATCCTGCTCCTCCTGCTCCACCTCCTCATCCTCCGGAGTGTTGGTACCGGTGCTCAGAATTGCCAAAGCAGTGGCGCCATGCACCCCATACTCAACCTCCTCCACTCTGATCTTTCGTGAAGATGACCTCCTAATCATCGGTACTGCAAGCTCTGGGGATGGCATGTCTTTGCCATCCTTCCTTGGCATCCAATTGGATTCTGCAATGATAACCGAAGGAGGAGTGGGAGGCTTATGTGGATATGATTTGGTGCATGTGGAGCCAGGCAATTCCACGTCGCCACCACATTTCAATTTCGAAGGTTGTCCTGCTGCTCCACATGGCTCTGTACTGTTGTTCTTATTGTTGTTGATGCCGTTGCTGATGTTGTTGATATTGTTGTTGCTGTTGTTGTTGTTGTTGTAGTTGTTTTTGCCATTGCCCCGAGATTGCACAAGGCTCATGGGGCGGGGCTCCGCTATGTCATCTTTCGATACCCCACACCCCATGACGTTCAGAAATTGCAGTAGTTGCTCAATCTTTCCACGTTAGTTTCTGGTGACTGATGCTGATGATGCTGATGATGCCCCTGGTGGCAATCTTGTCCCAACTGTCCGCCATAGCCATGGTTTCCATGTGCAACTTTGATGTGGAAAGCATCATGAAGAAAACGGTGCAGGGATGCAGGCTAGTGAGAGGCCATGTGTAGAAATTGCTGTAGTTTCTCAGATTTTCGTTGCTAATTTCCTGGTTTCGTCCCAGCCGTCCGCCATAGCCATGATGAACTCAATGTGCAATTCATCCCCACGCAACTTTGAAGTCGAAAGCATCGTCAAGAAAAGGTTCAGGGTTATGAAAGGGGGAGGAAAATTAGGTCAACACATGTCAACACATGGTTGATCATCTTGCAAGGATATTGACCATGAAGAACTTCATAGATCAGCATGCGCTCGTAGATCGACTCAGAGTCCGAGGCGTTCCTTGGTGAAGGTAAAATGCACAGTTTCTACATGCACTTCTTTCATCCGGAGACAGACAGTGAATCTTTCAAGTTATTCTTCAGTTTTTCCTCGAAATTGCTCAACGGTCCAGTGCAATAGAATGTTAGCATGACTCCCCAGTTCAAGATCAACAACAACTTGTTCAATTTCTGAAGCCACACTGGGATTTGAAGCATGTCAACCGTGACTTGGAACATGAATGACATGAGAAGAAATCCTGATAACAAACCCGGAGGCAGTTCCTGCACGAAAGGTAGTGATCCATATCCCTTGCCAGAATCATGGCCCCCCATGACGCACCAAAAATCTTGCAGAATTCTTGAAATTTTGCATCCAATCAAAGATGCTCAACACAGAGGCGCAAACCGAGAAGACAAGGAATGTTGCGGTCAATAGTTATAAAGTTGAAACAGAAACACTTAGGATAGTAGTATCGTCGCCTCAAAACCAAATATCATGAATTAAACAGAATTTTCAACCTTGCAATTCCAAAGAAGTTACAGTGCATGCGAGATGCCTCAAATTAGCCCATGGGCAATTTTGCACTATTGGTCTGCGAGGAGGGGAATTTTGAGGGGCGCCAGGATGTTGAAACCGCTGTAGCAGCTTCTTTGATGAATTACAGAGAAGACCCTAACAGTTCGGTGGGAGGGTTACGGGAACTGGGTTAGCTGAAAAGAAAAGTTTATGTACTTGAAACCACATGCTTTTACATGTAAAACTTCAAACGGTGACTGTAGTTAGGATTAGTTGCTGAGCCTAAAGCTCATCAACTTCAAGGTCACATTTGGAAGTAGACTCATTCGGTCTAGGGTTGGAAGCACTTTGTGATTGAAGAACACAGGATTGACTGCAAGGAAGGATCCACAAGAGTTGCACAGATATGGTAAGCTTTCCCTTAACCCTCTCTTCACTTCTTTCATGTACTGAAGCAACTCTTCCATCTCCAGGAGTCCATGGACGACACATTGCTAATTCACACAATGACCATCTGCAGCTCCAATTCCTAGTGTTCGTGCATAAAATGTGTTTCTCATCTGATGACTCAAGTGACATGTTTCGTTAGCAATGTTTCATTAGATTGTCATTTCACATTCCACATTTTGCATGTCCTCCCTCCATATGCAGAAATCCGGAAACTGGGCTGCAACACAAGAATGCAGATTGGTAGGAATTACATGGAAGTGGAAAGTCATTCAGAGTTTGCCACTGCACAGAATCTTCTTCCTTTCTGGAGATCTATACATAGAGTCTCCGAATCCTCATGGAAATCATTTTCAATTTTTCTGATCACAGTCCAGTTCTGAGAAAGACGAAACAGGAAATGACAAGCTGACAGGAACAAAGTGCGCACACCAAGATTATAAAAGGGGAGAGCATGAAGGGGGTTGACAGATGTTGCCCCCGAGGTGATGCTCTCAAGTTTTATTGCAGTTTTGAGGTTTTTGCATTGAAAACTCAAATGAATGTCCCAGACACGGGTGATCTTTATTGTTTAAATTCCTGAATGTGTTCTGGCCCAGCAAATGGAGCAAAAACTGAGCAGAGTACAAGACCCAATGCAGGCTGTGAAATCCTGGTCAGGTTTTGCTCCAACTGCTTCTGCAGGCACTTCTGTCTATGCTGTGAAAAACAACGGAAAGCAAATTCCTGTGGAAAGTAAAGTTTGTTCAGTGGACTATTGTCGAATCCCGCTCGTAACAGACTGCCAGATTAAAACCTCGTGGCACATAGCTTATCTGCAGCGACCATTGTAGAAAGTTGCCGCTGCAAACGATTGAATTGAGTAATGCTCACAACCTCCAGCAAGAAGAAAGAATTTGCTCGCTGCGTGTCAAAGTGAGCCCCCTTTGTAAATTTTCTCATACATCCTTGCCGGACTGCCATTTGGCAGCGTAAAGTGGGCTTGATGACGTTTGCTGATTTGAAACCTCAAGTAATCTTCAAGTGAAAATGTGGAGGCAAAGAGAAAGGTGGTATCCACGGAGCTTCACAGAATGGTATATGGGTTCGTGGAACCCTGGTGCCAGCTCTAAAAGAATTAAGAGTGGTACCCTAAAAAACCTGGATTGCACAGGCTAAGTTAACCAGCCAATGTGACAATTAGGGCCAGGGTTAACACAAACAGAAGCAACTTGAAACCGAATGAGAAGATGAGAAGCAGTGTGATGGTGCCTGTGCAGTAGCGCAAAGCTTTGACACCCGCAGGAGTTTGAGAGAGCTTCAGCAGGTGGTAAATGGACAAAGGGTAGGAGATAGACCAGAAAGGACGGCAAACGTTGAACCAAGAAAGTCTTCCTTGTCTCTCACTTGTTGCCTCCACCTTGCATTCCTGAAGAAGCAGAAGGGAGTATATAAGTGAGAGAGGATGGAAAAACATTCAAAACACTACTAAAACACTACCAAAAGCTAGCCACTTCAAAGAGTACAAAACTAGAGTAAAACTGACATTTACAAGTCATGACATCTATCATCTGGACATCTTTAAAATTCACCATAGCTAATAACAGTCTTGCAAACAGACAGGGAAGGATCTCAACTCACAAACAAGGACAACATAGAATTGACAAATTGCATAAGCGCCTAGATGGTGGTTAACCCAAAAACTTGAAACTCAAGTCACATGGCTCAACAGCTTCCAGTGCACAACAAATGCAGCGAGAGTGTCGTCACTAAGATTCAAAGCAGCCTTTTCTAACCATGACAACTTCCCAGATGCACAATTCAATGCAGGGAAGTTTTGAGCACTCCAAAGCATGGAAGACGACAAGGTACCAGTGACAAGAAAACGACGAATTTGAAGACATTGAAAAGTAAGGCATGATTTTCTCAGTCTAAAAGATTTGATAATGTACAAAGGTGGTTTTTATAAGCTGGTCACCCAGTCATGGGTGCAAACCAGCAGAGTCTCAACTGTAATCCCTACATGTCATCGTCATTTTGGACGCACAGCCGTTTCCACCAACTCAGGTCACTACCCATCTGCGATTTGCGTCACCACTACCCAGCTTTAAGCTTTTTTGTTGACACTTTACAATGGCACCGGCCCCCTAACCCTCTAGTGTGTTTTGACAGACTAGACCCTCTTGCACAAACACCCCCTCCTTGCTCCAAGACACTGTACATGTGCACAACAGAGACCACTAATGATATTCACCATGGGCTAAGTAAATGAACCTGGATTTGACCCCTCACCTGACACAACCAACCAGGCATGGCAGAGTGGAAGTGGGGTATCATCATCATCAGAAGAAGAAGATAAATATTTTTCCCTTTTTTAGATGACCACCCTAAGAAACTACCAAGCCTCTACCCTTTGATTGTGCTGGTCGATGGTGTTTACCAATCTTCCATTTTTGGCCTTAACTTTGGTGCTGCGTTTTGTGGGGATAACAATGCGATGTGAATACTGATCGTAGTCCACTTTCATGTCCTCCTGCATCCCCGAACTGTGACGCTCGTGTCCATTGAGAAGCACATTGTTACAATCACTGTCCGGTTCATCCCCTTCCGAAGTCTCTGGCCCCGTTGCACCTTGTTGTTGCTCTAATACTGCTTCTTGTCTGTCCTTCAGAGTCCGTAAGATGAGCGTCTTCAGTAAATTCATAACTTGAACCGCATGCATCAATGCAGTCAAGGGATCGGCCATCTGTGCAAAAAAAAAGCTCACACAGCGTTAGTGAATGTCTCCATTCATTGTAGCAACAATTTGCTCTCTGTAAGACACTTTTACAGGAAATTGCAGTGCATCTTGAGTTATGCAAACTGGCAGTTACCTGGGTCATGTTGGGAGCAAACACCATAGCAATGTTGCGGGCATTCATCTTATTAACAGCTTCTTCTTGCACCACGTCGGCCATCAAGTTAATGGCCCAATCAAGTAGCGCCGCTTGGGTGGGAGGTAGAAGCTTCACTAATGCAACGGTTTCATCTTCCGTGTGGCATTCCAGCACTTGCTCAGGAGTCAAAACGTCAAGAACTCCTTGTGGCAACTCCCTGAACCAGGCCTGCAATAAAAATTTCCGGACCTTGGCAGTAAGTTCCCAGAACTTGAGGAAACCTTCAAAGAACTGAAGGGAGAAAGTTTTAAAAATGAATCCAACTTTCAAAATATAATTTTATTTCACATGGTAATTATTTACCTTGATTAGTCCAGCCAGGCAGTGCAGATCAATGTCCATGGGCACCACGCCCTTGTTGAGTTGATCCCTCACATGTTCATGGTGGCTGTTCTCAGCATTGATCCTGAAAATGCCCTCAGCCTGCCATATCCATTCCATAATTTAGTTTTCACTCAGAAACATTTACTTGTGCATGGATGATCTCAAGCAGTAATCCTACAAGCTTTTAAGAACATCATCATCAACAAGTACAGACAGAAGTCCTTGTCCGAATGTTTTGAAGAAAATTTTGTTATGATGGTGAAGGGACCCATAACCAAGGGCGAATCCCATGTTTTCTCAGAAACACTTACTTGTGAATGCATGCATGATCTTAAGCCCATCACTGCATGCACAGTAGGTACCAAGAAAGCAGCAATTCTACAAGCTTTAAGTTGAACATCATCATCAACAACAACAGACAGACAGAAGTCCTTGACATCCATCCCAGTGGTTTTTTGTGAAGAAAGTTTTGTGAGGATGGTGAAAAACCACCAACCTTGAGGCCTCCTTGATGATACAATCTCTCCTGCATGAGCAAAAGAATGGTGGGCACGCTGTTCCCCTTTCGGTCGTACGAACACTGCATCGACTCGGCTGAGACACCAAACACACTTTGGCTGCAAATGCCATGACCAAAAACCACCCAGCTCTTATTGTCAGACTTCTTCTTCTCATCTTGCACTACTACAAGACTTGCAACCTTCTTGTTGATCTCGTGCATTCGAGGAACACAGGAGAAAGCAAACCTCACTAAGCTAGGCATGGTTTTCAAATATCCTTCAATACCCAGGAGGGAGAAGAAGAAACTAACTAAATCGGAGCTGTCAGACAGACAAGACAGACCCAAGTTTGACACTTCTCAACTTAGAAATGCTCTTGGGAGGCAAAATGAGGCAAGGTTAACCATGTTGCAGGAGTTGAAACAGTTGAGCCAAAGCTAACCAAATTATTGGGCATCCAAGGTTTTAAATAGTCAACCCAAGTCTCCCCGGAGTCCGGACCCTGCTCACTAGTATAGGTCAACGAATATCCCTTACCCCAAAAATGGAACTAATCAGGTAGATATTTTTGGAAATGTTACTGTACAAACCCCGAGAATTCATAAACCTGCTACCTATCGGTAATGTTGGGAAATTTAGCAACCTTGACCTGGTCCTCGAAGCAAGAGATCTAATTTCGAAAACGTGCTTCTCTCGCGTGCACCACAGCAAGGGGACCGTGTCACACTCGTGACCGACCTCAAGGTTCAAAAAAGCTGTAATGACCTCGAACCTCGCACAAGCTTGCCAAAACAGTCGGATGGTGGGGTCCAAACATTTTTGAACATGCATGCTCATAGCTAAATCTCTAAGAGTACCTATTCCTGAGCAAAAAAATCGGCAGAACCACTACCTAACCACTCCCTTACATCAGCAACTTACACTAGAATTCACTAAAATCGGAGACCTTTTGCAAAGCTTCCTGGAGGGTGTTGAGATGTAAGTTAGATGTAAAAAAAGGAAATCGCTACTTGGCACAAAGCTTTCCAAAGCTACTTGACACTTCAGCAACTTATTACACTAGAATTTACTCACTTCGGAGAGCTCTCTTTGGTGAGCTCTTGGAAAGCTGCCTGGATGGTTTTGACATATAGATATGACAAAAGGAAACGGCTACAAAGCACAAAGCTTTCCAAAGCTACATACGTGACACTTCAGCAACTTATTACACTACTCAGTTAGCCATCGTCCCACGAACCAGGATACTATTTCCCAGACTGACAACTAGTTGGTTTCCGAAGTCTCTCTCTCTCTTCCCCGGAGAGCTGAGGCTTACTGGAAGGTTTCGGAATGTACTTGTGACAAAAGGAAATGGCTACTTGGCACAAAGCTTTCCAAAGCTACTTATTTGACATTCAGAAACTTATGACACTAGAATTTCACTCAGTTAGCCACCATTCTAAGCATCAGGATATCATTTCCCAGCCTGAAAACTAGTTGGTTTCTGATATCTCTCCGTCTCCGGAGAGCTGTGAGGCTGACTGGAGAGTTTGGACATGTCGATGTCACAAAGGGAATGGCTACTTGGCAAAGATTGTTGTGAGGAAATATACCAGTTTGAAGTTGCCCTCAAACAGCAAGCACCCAAAATGCAAGCTTTCCAAGTGTCCTTGACTGAAGATGTGCAATGCTTCATCGTGGACCTCATTTCAGGAACCAGGCTTACAGATTTGCACAAAATGTGAGGAGCAA
The DNA here is from genome assembly GCA_964035585.1 of Polytrichum formosum. Classification (NCBI taxonomy): domain Eukaryota; kingdom Viridiplantae; phylum Streptophyta; class Polytrichopsida; order Polytrichales; family Polytrichaceae; genus Polytrichum; species Polytrichum formosum. The sequence goes on from OZ037938.1 coordinate 23,946,193, forward strand.
TCTGGGAGAAGATTCACGCGAAGCTGGTTCCATCCTGTATATCCCGGGTGTCCCAGGATTGTGCCAATTCGAACTCAGCGGAGGAAGAAAACTAACTAGTGTTTCTAAGCGTCAGCGGCCCAAAATGCCCGATGCTTCATCACAGCTTTCTTCTAAGCTTGGCCACTACCTACTTCGTGTATCGTTAGATAAGGAAGACGTTCTCATCAGCTACTTAAGCAGGATTTCAGAAATGTCAGAAACGAAACCCACCGAACAGTTCAGAAAAAACAGTTTTGAAGTTGCCTTCAAACTTCAGCAACCACTTTTTAATAGGCAAAAGCCAAAGTTTTCCAAGTGTCCATGATGGAAGATATTCAGGGCTTCATCGCGAAGCTTTTCGAGAAACAGGCTTATAAATTTGCTCCAAATGTAAGTAAGGACCAGCTTGCGAAAAGATGCTAGAAAAGTTCACACGAAGCTGGTCCCATGCCCACTAAACTAGGATTGTGCCAGTTCAAACTCATCGGAGGTAGAAAAAGAGTTTTCTCTAAATATCCACTGCTTCATCGAAGCTCTTTTCTAAAATGGCCACAACTTCGAGAAAGGTTAGGACGACGTTCAGATTTCAGATATAAGAGGTCAAGCCAACTAACCTGGCACTGGGGACACGGCCAGGAACTTCGACTTCAAATTCTTGTGGTAACCCCAAAAAGCCATTATACCGGTCGAAGGTGACATGGGCCACATGCTGCACATCGGTGGGCCATCCAATCTCCAGACTAGTGTCCTCAGCATCCTCCACAGCTTGACACAGTGTCAACACCGATTTCCTCACGGTGGCAAGCAACAAAGCCACCAGGGATAACTGAGCCCTCTCCCTATCTTGCACCACATTGGTGGGAGCTCTCATCACAGGAAGGCTAACACCATTTCGGTGGTTTCCTGGCTCTCCCCATCTCCCCCTGGGAATGTTACCATTAGATAGGTGGTGGGTTCCCGCAGTGGTGGTGGTGGCACCAGATGATTGGTCCTCATCAAACAAGCCTCGGATGGAAATGGATGTGTCTATCGCTTGTTGTTGGTGGTGGTGGTGGCCCAGGATGAGTGGAGATGCAGGGTTGCCACTGTATCCCTCGGTGTCTGTGTCTGAAACATAGTGCAAAGTGCTGATGTAGTCTTCGGATTCACTTTGGTCTGGGGTATAGCCTCCTGTTCGGTGAGGACTCCGTGTTGATGACAGTACCGCAGTCATTTCTTCAAGTTGCTTGAAAAGCTATCTTTAATATCTTACAAGATGGTGTAAGTGTTGCTGTGACACCGAACAGTGGAACTTTTGGGTGGAGAAATGCCGTTGTTGAACGCTGGTTATCCTTGAATCCAATCTGTACCCACCAGACGAAAAAGAAAAAAGAAACATGTCGCCTCTATTAGACTCACAAAAAGCTTTGAACGCTACTGCCGCAGCACACATACCTACACTTCGGGACAATGAAATCCTTTCAGGCTGGGTTGGAACCGGGAGACCCAAGTTGCAGCTTTTTGGGTTTCGGCGACTAAAACTCCTTGTTTTTAGTGTCTGTCTATTGAGCGTGGTGTCTGACTGAATGTTTCGGACGCCTCGTGCTAAAGTTTCCAATCTGCACCCACCAGATATGACAGTCGCCTCTATCAAATTAAACCCACAAAAAAAAAAAATTGAACACTACTGCGGTAGTGCAGATACACACACTTCGGGACGATGGAATCCTTTCAAGTTGAGTCGGAACCGTGGGATTAAGTGCTGCAGTTTGGTTTGACAGAACAAAAACTCCTTAAAGTCTGTCTATGAGGGTGGTGTCTGACTGAATGTTTCGGACAACCCTTGCTGAAGTTTCCGAGACATTCAGTGGGGTTGTAATATAATATCATTCGCGAACCCAGCACTTCCATCCAACTTCATTTGACACTGTTTGGAAGTGTTTTCCATGCCTGGAGGTCATGAACTAATCCCACACACACATCGTCACGGAAACAGCTCCACATGCCTCGCAACTTCGAGACTCCGTAGCTTCCGAGGCCAATATGGTAAAAAACCTTTCCTAAAATTTCTCACTCACTCTCTCCTGGATGATGATTCCCACACTACAAGAGCGTCTCCACGGAAACAGCTCCGCATGCCTCACAACTTCGAGACTCTGGAGCTTCCGAGGTCAATGTGGTCAAAAACCTTTGCGAAAAATCTCTCTATCTCTCTCTCTCTCACACACACACACACACAGACACACTCTGTCTCTCTCCTGAACGATGGTTCGCACACTAGAAGAGCATATGTCATCATCAGCACTGAAAGTTTGCCACCCATTTCTCCGCTTGCTGGAACTCGCCCCAACATTTGACCTTACCGAAACCTCTCTTAACCCTCTCTCTCGGTGAAGTCATAACATCACATAACCCGGTTGTGAAGCCTTTCTCCGAAAATCCTTAGTTCGATGACTGTAATGAGGGGCAGGATAGGATGAAGTTATGTACCTGATGTAGGCATGGAATTCCGAGCTATGTGTGTATGTCGTTCCCTTGATTTCTATCAAGTCTTCTATTACTACTACCCAGGCCAGAGACCCAGATATGGGCCAACACACACTTGCACTCCGGTGCACTGGTGCATTAAATCTCTCCGTTGAGGAAACCAGAAATAAATAAAACAAAAAATGCACAACACCTGTCAATCTATCACACTTGACCTCTCTTCTCTAAAAACTTCCCGAATGCTCAAAAACCAAGAAAAACCTCTTGGCAAGGCAAAACTGCAAAAACTACATGGCACTCCCAGAAATACTACATTCAAGCGAACTAGGCAAGGAGATGGATGAAGAAGAAGTTCGGAACGCCTTCAAGTGAAGTTGGGAGGGAGGGGGAGAGGATAAGTTGAAGTTCGAATGCCCGAGGTAGACTAATAAATTAATGATGCTTGAACGAGAGAAGGCTGATGAGGGAGCAGAGAAGGCTACGTTACTAAGAAGTTGCGAAGAGAAGCAATTTTTTTTGTGTTGAAAACTTAAGTTCCAGGTTGTAAGTTGGCATTGAAGGTTGTGGGCGGGAAATCCTTGCAGCGATGGCGACGAACAACAACACGAACCTGGCAAAGTCGGAACAAACGGTGAAAAGTGTGCGGGGAGGAGGGGCTACAGCGACCCTGGAAAAGGGAGAGAAAGGAGCGGAACCCAACTAACCCCAGGAGAACGTGAATACGCGTGTGTGGCTATGGCGGACAGCCCTGCAAAACCACTGCGCAAAGCCACTACCTCCCCCCCCCCACGGAGCTCTAATCTCCCTTTACTCTTCGACTAATCTACTAATCTACTACTCTTACTAATCTCTTGCTAATGTCTCGCTAATCTCTCACTAATCGGATTCTGAGGGTCCCACTCTGCCTAAGCTCTCCCCAGTCACTAATCTACGACTACCGAAATCACTACACTAAATTTTGTAATTAGTGTCATATGGTATTTTATGCCATTGTGGTGACTTTCCTAATGACACTTGTTAAGAACAAGTTTACAAGTATTGTCGTCCCAACTTATCCAGTTTTAGCTTGGTAGAATTCTGTATCCTAACAATTTTGTAGTGAAATATTGTCATGGATGATTGAAATTTGGATTAAAAATCACTCGGTAAGTGACAGTAGTTGCAACATTGTAAATCTATAATGCCCAAATCTTTCACAAGGAATGATAACTAATGTTAGGTTTACAGTTAGTGTCGGTGGAACTACACGGGCAGTTTATAATTAGTATCGAGCAAGGCAAATAGAATTGGTGACACTAAATAGAATATTTAGTGTAATCTCTCTCGCTAAGCTGAGTGTCGCTGGAGCACTAAACTTCACTAATCTCTCACTTAGCCCTTACTCGGAGTCCTCCCATCACCCAAAGCTCTCCCAAGTCACTAATATTGTATTTAGTGTCACCAGGTTTATTTGTCTTGCTCAATGGTAATTGTAAAACCACCCGTGTAGTGTCACCAACACTAAATGTGAACTTAACATTACTTGTCATTCCTTGTCCAAACAATTTGGGCATTATAGATTTACAACGTTGCAATTACCGTCACTTACTAAGTGATTTTTTCATGTACATTTCAATCATCCATGTCAATATTTCATTACAAAATGTTAGAATGATGAATGTACTAAACTTCTGTTTCAAATAATTGGCATGGTTTCATCCAAATTTCAATCATCCATGACACTACACGTGAACTTATTCATAAGAAGTGTCATTCGAAAAGCTACCACGGTGACATAAAATATCATATGACACTAAACATAATATTTAGTGTAGTCTACAACTACCGGAGTCACTAATCTCTCACTAGGCTGAGTGTGCTGGAGGGCTAAGCTTCACTAATCTCTCACTAATCTCTCACTACTGTAGCTTAGGAGTCATGCTCTCTCTCTCTGTCTCTCTCTCTCCCACCAGGAGCTCTGATCTCACTAATCCAGTCAACCGCCGTCCCAGACTCACTAATTAGAAACTACAGTAGATTTGACTACAGCACAATCCCAGAGGAAGGCAATGCAATAATCTCACTAATTTCTTAACTAAACACAGTCAGCCCCACTACACTAAACAGTCCTATTACTGTGGGCCACAGTAATCTTCTAGAGCCCACGCTAATTCTCATGATGATAATTAATGTGAGCCACATTATTATTTAGTTTATGCTAAATTTTTAGTAGAAAATTAGCATGGGCCACACTATTTTATGATTAATGTGGGTAATTATTATTTATGTGCTACTTTTGTTCTATAATTGATATCCAATGCTTTGGTCGGAAGTCATCATGTAGGCTTAGGGGAAGACCATGGGTCTTGGAACCACGTTATTTCCACCTTGCCTAGAAATTCAGTGTGGCCTACATTAATGATTTCCACGCTAATTTTCCACCTACGCTAATAGGATTGTTTAGTGTAGTTAATGGTCCCATGCTCACTACACTGATTACCCCAATAAATGTGTGTTACTATTTAGAGTTATGCATTGCAAAATTATTTTTGTTTAGAATGTAACATTTTATCAAGCAAAGTCATTTATGTTCTATAGTGTCCGAACACCCTATTCAACTTTCGTTAGTAAAAATGGAACTCCTTAGTAAGACACTAATGCACCGTAACTCTGAATAATAACATGCACTAATTGGGATAAATCTGTGTAATTACAAATCTGCCTGGTCCAAAATCTAAACCCACTAGTGACCAAACCCTCACAACCACTAAGACTAACCTTATCCCACCTGAGCAGTGTCCAGGACTTTCTCACTAAACTTAACTTACTAAACCCTCCCTAATTTCAATCTCCAAACTAAACATTGTATTTAGTGTCACCGATTCTATTTGTCATGGTCAATGCTAATTGTAAACCCCCATGTGTAGTGGCACTAACATTAAACATAAACCTAACATTATTTCTCATTTCTTATTATTCGGAATTACCTCTCGCTATGTCACTACGGTAACTTTCCTAATGACACGTCTCATGAATAAGTTCACAAATTCTGCACCCTAACGTTTACGTAATGAAATAGTATCATGGATGGTTGAGATTGGATGAAAATTTACTTAGTAAGTGATAGAAAATTGCAACATTATAAATCTATAACGCGCAAAATCTCTTACAAAGAATGACAAAAGAATGTTAAGTTTACATTTAGTGTTGGTGACACTATACGGGCGGTTTACAATTAGTGTTAAGCAAGACAAAACAAACTTGGTGACACTAAGTACAATATTTTTTTAGTGTAATGCCCTCACTAAAGACGGTCGGACCCAGCTTGGCAAAATCCTCCTTAAACTCACTAATTTGGTCTAGTTACAGTGTAACTTAACCCATGGTCAGGGGCATCATGAGAGAGAGAGAGAGAGAGAGAGAGGTCCACTAACCGCAGTACAATGTGAGTTAGTGTAAGAGTGGGGGAGTAAAAAAATTAGGGTGACCTTTATGGTAACTAATTACCCTACTCTGGGAGTTACTGCTATTTAGTGTAACTTACACCAGGCGTGGTAAATTTATTTACTGCCTCCTCTTAACTCTCTTCAACCCCCCCCAAAAAAAAACCCACTGCAGTGGATTATTACTACTTCCCTTCACTTCTTTATTGTAACTTCTGGAAGTTATGCTTCACTATGTTATGTTGTTACGGTCGACGCGGGTCTTTAAATGGTTACTTTTTTCAACGACACCGATTATCCCAATTAGTGTGTGTTACTATTCCGAGTTACGTAGTGCAATAACGTGTCACTCAAGAGTTCAGTTTTTACTAACGAAAGTTTGATAGATTGTTCGGGTATTATAGAATATAAATGACTTTTTTTGGTGAAATATTACATTCTTGTTAAATAGTTATAGCATTGCCGTAACTCCGAAATAGTACCACGCACTAATTGGGATAATCAGCGTAGCCCACTTCTCCTAGAGTATGGGAACATGCGGTTTGTATGAGATGGTTAGCAAATCCAAAGCAAGGTCGTAGCCACTTTCCTCGTCATTTTTGGAGCTCATATGAATGTCTAAATCACTGTCAAAGTGAAGATTTCCAAGCTTATTAAATGGTCATATAGGTCCCACCCACCCCTGCCCACCTACTTATGTTGAATATTGAACCTATCATGATTATATTATTTATATCATCTATTTCAACCGCTTTCAAACATATGTATTCTTGGGTGTCCGTTCTTATATCCACTTTTTTTTAAATGTGCCTAATTTGGTTACTTATCTTAATTGAACATCTACATTTGAGTGGTGTGTGATTAGGTATAGATCTAAGAACGGATATTAACAAGACATGTGTTTAAAAAAAGATTGGACTATGTGCTCAAAATTTGTTCACCATTCTATGCTCAATACTCAACATCAAGGCGGAGGGGGGGGGAGTTATTCGGTTGTTTTATGACTCCTAGTAATCATTTTACTTTGAAAATTTACAATGGAAACATGGAAGCCTAGAGAAATTCACATATTGTTGCTAAAATCTCATTTCAAATTATGATATTTAAGAAAACTCTAAATCCCAAGTTTATAAGCATGGTGAACAACAAAAATTAACCAAAATGGCTCCTAAACTTGCCTCCTAAATTTGGCTCCTACATTTGTGCAACTCGTGAGACTGCCTCCCAAAACAAGCAATTCCAAACTAACAAAAAATCCATACAAGCTTGCATAACATTATTTAGGAGTGTGTGTTTGTTCATGTGGGCCCTACAAAATATAACCATGGGATGCCCCAACCTAGTGCAAATTTAGACTTAATATGAGTCTCTTTGGACTAAGTCGGGACATCCCATGGTTATATTTTGTAGAACCCACATGATAGAAATGCACACTGCTTAATAATGTTATGCAAGGTATGAGGTTTTAATAATGTTATGCAAGGTATGAGGTTTTAATAATGTTATTTTGGCCCACATGGTAGTGGGCACCACCCTGCATCATTAGATACCTTCCATCCACATAGATTGCCACCTAGTGGGTCACAAACCCCATCAAAATATTAGGTGACGACTCATTTTGGGTTGCATGAGCATTTAAGGGTTATAACACATTTGCCTTACAGTGAAGACAAAGAAACTCAAGAAGGTGTCGTGCTTGGAGGAGATCAAACCAATGACTATACCAATACACAAAAGAGAAAACAAATATGGGAACATTTTAAACTCTATTTTTTGGTGCAAATGGACGTTCATTGGCGATAGTAACATATATCAATAGGACTTTTTTTCCCAACCGCCAAGGGATGTATCCAAGGAGCGAAGAGCCACATACTCAAAAGATGACATCCAAGGGAGGGGGTAGCAACATAACTCATTTTTTGTGTCAAATAGAGACGGGGCTACACCGTTTATGGTATTTAGTGTCACGTACACTATTTGGAAAGGGCCTAAACTAGATGCCTAGAGGTCTCAAACTATCACATCCGTTGATTGCCAATATGACACTATTTGTCAACATAAGTCGATTTTTTGAGTGAAACGTTATTTACATAATGACATTTAGCGTAGCACATTGGAACACTTGATATGATAGTTTTGTGTTTTAATATGCAAGGGCAAGATAATATTGAGCATGCTAATGGCAAGTGTTATTTGTGTACACTTTAGTCAACTTGTAAACCACTGTGTAATATAGGCATACATCTCATAGCATTATTGAACATACTCGTGACAAGATATTCACTCGCACACTTTGATTGCCAAGTGTCATGAGGTGACACTAATGATGGAGCTGTTGATCAGTAGTGTAACATAACATATGCCCTAGAATAGGGTGATACCATTATGCATGTGACACTAAATAGCATATTAAACGACGTAATGTCTTGCATCTTGAGTTAAAGACATCACTATTACCAAGGTGAAAGGGGTCTACTAACACATGCCTCTCATAGGTTCGTGGCTAATTCGCATGGCATGTGCATCCCAACAACCGATTCGGGACATGTAATGCTAATTCTAACGGAGAGCCACAAGTTCAACAACCTAACTTAGTGACCTTTGTAGAAGTTTTTTTTAACCCAATCCTTAGACCAATGGCTATGGTGGTGCTCAAGATTTTATGTTGATAACGGAGGGTCCTTGAAAGCTTGCATGCAACTACACCAAGTTATGGTTGTTGGTGAGAGCGGCACTAAATGTGAAGCTCAATCAATTGTGGCTCGTTCATAGGCAAGTCAAGAAGTTGACCAACATGTTTACATTTCCTAAGAGTAGGAATGTCCATCTCGGCGCTAATGTAGCCAAGATGGAGCCCTAATGCAAGGGAGTAGATCCTTGGCATGCACCACTAGAGGATAGGAAGCACGATTTTAGTAGGCAATATCCCCATGAAATCATCTTTACATGCTAATGCAAGTGTTCAATATATGACTAATAGAGGTGTTTGTTTTTAATGTATATAGTGGTCTTTTAGCCTTTGAAGAGCCACACATAGAGTGAACTAGAAATTACAATAGTTTTCATGTGTTCAATTGGGGACATTAAAACGGGTGTTAGTTAGTTTAGGATTTGTCCTCAAATCACTCTCATGTGGAGTGAATATGGTAGTATTGAACCACTCTCTCGTGTTGCATCGATGCCAACTTGGGTATAGCTCCACCACCTAGACTCCCAAAAATCCCTTCACCAACCATTTTACAAGGGCACGTGGGATTGGCACTAGTAGGAAAAATTGGGTTTGCAGACCATCCAAAAATGACAACACCTTGTAGCCAGTTGTTTGGAATGATTGCAAAACCTAGATGTAGTCATGCAAACGGCTGTATGAAACATGTTGCCAATGGTTATGCAAATAAGTTGGTAGATGCTACTTCTGACACAATTTTTGGTATTCCAGTCCAAGTGGGTCTCGCAATTTGCCAATAAGGAACATTTTAAAGAAGTCATCATTGAAGGTATGGGTTTGCCTTATTGTTTTGTGTAATTGCACTGGGCAAAAAATGCATTGTATAAGACCGTATAATATCGTATAATACCATTTAGTATTATATACACACATGCAATTGGGCGTAACCTTCGATTCATGACATGCCAAACACTTACAATACGTAGATTTGCTGCCCTCCATGATTCCATGATTCCATGATTCACATTTGTTTTTTCCCATCGTTGATACACACGGGACGACCTCGCCACTCACTACAAACAAAATGATAAAGAAAATGCGGAGTATGTATTACAAATATACCAATTGTACAAATATAGATGGATCTAAGGGTGGTATAAAACCACGGGTATTATACCGCAATTAACTCTACACACCAATAGTGTGGATGCATGTTAGAGTCATGAAAGGAAGGAGGGGGGACACAAATGCTCTAAGTCAACAAATTTATCGCCCACTACTTACTCGCCACATTAGTGTACGGCGGTGAATGCAATTCAACTCCCCGTCCATTTTATGATGGTATGTGTCCCCCAATAGTGTATTTTCACTCCAAATTCAATGAAGAGTGGAGCCAAAGAGTCCGATGAAAATGCGTTTTTTACCCCATGATGCCTTTACCTCGGTGGACGGGGTGTCATGAAGAAATCAATGAGTCATGAGTGCGGGTGGTGAATGAGTAGTAGTGTCAACTAGAAGGGGCTTTTATGCCGGCACCTTACAACTAACTTACAAGAGACAAAGGTGAACCCCGTTCATGATTCAATGGCACCCAACGACCCCGTTCACACCATGCCTTGTGGGTTTTTCCCACCCCTTTTGTCGTGTAGGAGGACTCAACGAGTTCCACATTAACCACCATTTTTAATAATTTCTTCATAGAAGTTACTATGTGCTATAATGGTTTCCCGGACGCATCAATAGGTGTCATTACTAGATGCCAAACTTTTACACCTTTCACACCTATGATTGTCGTTTACCATTTGGAGTTACGTGTTGCTATAGTTTTTTACCACGAGCGTGGTTTTTTTACCGAGTGTTTTTTCATTTACGTTCTTCAATGTGCATACTATGTCTCCAAGATGGTGAGCCTTGGCAATAGATGTGAAAGGTATACATCATCTATGGCATTGAGTGGCACTTCCTATTTGAAACTATGCAATGCTTTAACTTGTTGTTCTAAGTTCTATTTTTTACGAGCAAAAGTTGATTAGGTTGATTGGGTATTATAAAACACAAATGACTTTAATTGACAAATATTACGTTCTCATTAAACAGGTAAATCCGAATGCTAAGTGTCAATAAAATACCGTAAACGGGTTAGTTGAGAATACTACACCGTTTAGAGTTCTAAGTGTTACTAACTCTATTTGTCTTGCTCAACACTAATTGTAAACCACCCGTGTGGTGTCACTAACACTAAATGTAAAACCTAACATTATTTATCACTCCTTGTAAGGAAAAATTGGGCATTATAGATTTCACAATGTTGCAAATACTCTCTCACTTACTAAGCGACTTTCATCAATGACAATATTTCATCACAAAGATGTTTAAGATACCAAAAATTGGATGAAAAATGGGATGACAAATACTTGTGCACTTACTCATAAGAAATGTCATTCGAAAAGTTTACCACAATGACATAGAATTACCATATGACACTAAATGCAACACCTAGCGTAACTTTCTCAAATTAGAATATTTTAACTTGGAGTAACTTTCCGTTTTTTTTTTATCCTTCTTCAAAGTCGGTCTAAGTTAATCTACGTCACTGATACACTGGCAGGTAGAGTTAGGGCTGGAATCGGGTCAGGTTATGATGGGTATTTGAAATTTCAAGTACCCATAATTTGGAAACTCCTTGAAGTAGTTGGGCCGGGATGTCAGATTAAATCCCTCCAAATCGACTTATTAGTGGAAATTAGCCCACTGTAAGTTTACGGTAAGTAATTAATCGTAAGTTACAAGGACCCGTAATGAGTAGTAGGAGGCCTGACTCGGAATGATGGCTGTGGAAAAAACACACATGATTTTACTTAAAATGGCGGCGGCCTGACCGCATGGGCCAAGCTTAATAACTTTAATGTCACCGTCACTCAAAAAATTTATAAAAAATTTAAAAAAATTATCACCGTATTCAAGGGCATAATCACCTACGTCTCAATTTCCCATTAAAAAAACAACAACAACAACTAAGGTAGAAGTGTATTGTTTGGATACTTCTTGTCAGATATGGAACACACAATTAGGGCCACTTCACACACGAGACTGAGAGCCCGTGACCATTACACTTCAAGCACTCTCGTTGGTGGAAAAGGTGGAGCCGGTCCAAGTTTGCTTCACACTACGCTTGAGGGACCAACGGAGTATGTGAATGCAAGATGGATGGTAAAGTCTACGTGGATTCCTACATGGCATCGAATGGATCATGTTTCACGGTCACTTGGACTATTTTCAAAAACCACCTCTTGGAGGTAGGCCTAACACAAAACCATTGGGAGACCATGGCACTCCGAATGCTCACAACCGTTGGTTTATACTATTTTTATCATGGTTGAGGACCCCGCACAATTAGAGATTCATTGAAATGACATTTGGTTGAGGGCCCGGTCACATATGGCTTCACACTACACTGGAGGACTTGTGACCACACTACATGATTTTGGAGGTGCCTTGGGACGGTGTTTGGACACTTTCTTTTGGGCTCTCACAATTTCATGGTCACAGCTCTTGGCTCGTGTGTGAAGTGGTCCTAAAATTTTTAGTAGCAAGTAAATGTGGGCCATATTAATTTGTTTTTTTCTAGAAAATTAATGTGGGTGAGGATTTCAATTTGTGCTTCTTATGTCCTACAACTAATATTCAATGTGTTGGTCAGAAGCCTCCATGAAGGCTCAGGGAAAGACCTATTAGTCCTATTAGGCCTTTTCCTCGCTATTGTGATGTACTACGTTGTTTATGGTATTTAGTGTCACATGCGTAATGGTGCCACTTACCCTATTTTGTGACCTATACAAGGTTACACTAATGATCAACAACTTCAGCATCAGTATCATCCAATGACACTTGGTGTTCGAGTGCGCTTATAGGTATCTTGGCATGAGTATATTCAATAGTGATATGAGGTGTACGTCTATGTTGCAAAATGGTCTACAAGTTGACTACAAGTGTGCACAAACAACACTTGGCATTGGTATGCTCAAGTAATAACTTATTTTTGCATAAGAAAATGTAAACGCATGACACTTGTCATTACAATGCTCAACAATATCTTCCCCTTGCATACTAAAATGCAAAACTATCATCTCAAGCATCCCCATGTGCTACACTAAATGTCATAGTGTAAATAAAATTTCACTCTAAAAAGTTACTTATGTTGATGGAAAACACCATACTAACAATTAGCATATGTGACAGTTTGCAACCTCTAGGCATCTAGTTTAGGCCCTTCGCAGATAGCATATGTAACACTAAGGACCACTTCACACATGAGCCAAGAGTTGTGACCATGAATTTGTGAGAGCCCAAAAGAAAGTGTCCAAAGGCCGTCCCAACACACCTCCAAAATCATGTAGTGTGGTCACAGACCCTCAAGTGTAGTGTGAAGTCATATGTAACCGGGCCCTCAACCAAATGCTATTTCAATGAATGTCTATTCATGCGGGTGCTCGCACATGATAAAATAGAATAAACCAACAGTTGTGTGCGTTCGGAGTGCCATGGTCTCCCAGTGGTTTTGTGTTAGGCCTACCTCCAAGAGGTGGTTTTTGAAAACAGTCCAAGTGACCATGAAACATGATCCATTCGATGCCATGTAGGAATCCATGTGGACTTTACATCCATCTCACATTCACATACTCACTCCGTTGGTCCCTCGAGCGTAGTATGAAGCGAACTTGGACCGGCTCCGCCTTTTCCACCAATGAGAGTGCTCGAAATGACATAGGTCACGGGCTCTCAGTCTCGTGTGTGTAAAGTGGCCCTAAACACCATCAACGGTGCACTTCTCGTCCCATAAGCCTTTCGAGTTCCCGAACTTAAATACCAATTTCCTTTCATCCGGTGCATTTATAATCTATTCTTGAAAACATGTGAAAAATCTTCGGAGGGAGGGGATGGATGATGGATGATGATATGATGTGGCGGTCTAGAACACGTTCCCGCCAAGAGATGGGCCCCCAAAACGGGTTAACCCCCGATTTGATGCCAAAATCTATCCAAATGAACATAATTTGAGGGATAAGATGATCCTCCTCGTGTTTCATTGGCATGAGTCACCACCCCCATGTTTTTTCCAAGTGGCTTCATGTGCCAAATCACAAAGCTAGTTTACCATGTGCCATCTTTATTTAGGGCCCCCTTGGCCGGCATGCACAAAGTGTCGATGAGTCATCCTTCGTGTGATGAGTCACCACACCAACTTCGAATTTCTACACTAAATATCGCATTTAGTGTCACTTACTATTTGTAGTCACACAATGCTTTGTTTTATTATTATTAGCATAGTTTTTTATCCAAGTAAAGATGTGAGTGTTTTGTAATGTCCAAATAACCGAGTTGACCTTTGGTTGGCGGAAAATGAGATATACATTAAATAGATATATAATAAAGTAAGTGACACTCAATATAATAGTTAGTGTGCCTAGTACAATGTTATGGAAATAAGTTGTCACGTCCACTAAATATAAGGGTCCCTTATTCCTTGTACTTACTACACGTATGATGTTCAATTGGGCCACCAAGTTGATGGAGAGGGGGAATTATCGTACACGAGCCTCTCATCCATCCAACATGGAAACTTGACCCCTTATAGGTTTGTTGCCTATTCATCTCAATTGTCCTCGTGTATACTAAAGGCCGCTTTACACTTCGAGGCCGGGCCAATTCCCCTTGACGCCGATTGCATGAAATTTCAACCCTTTTTGGGTTGGAGGCCGGTCTTAACTACACATTACAATAAGATTATAATGGGGGTCAATTTTCCCATATGTAAAGGCCTTATGGCCAATAAGCTGGGCCAATTCAATAAATCTAGCATAATCCAACGGATCTAGCATAATCTAGCATAGAGCCGTTCAGATTTCCACATAATCCAACGGATCTGGTTTGTTGAAAAAATCATATTTTATTTTTAAAAAGTTTTTTTATTGAAATTTGACATTGGCCCTCCATTTTGGGTGCCCCCAATTCAACGAGCTTAGGCCATGTCAGACCATGCATTTTTTGATTAAAAGAAATTCATACCATCAAATCGCCCCCGCCTCTAGGTGTAAAAGGGTTGGGGCTGATTTTAACCTTTTGGCCAATCACAAGTGAGGATTTCAAGCCTCTTACACAACGAATTGACCCGGCCTCTAGGTGTAAAACGGCCCTAATTGTACCTATAATTTGAGCTACATATAACGAAGATTGCATGACCCTTGTTAGGTTAGACCATTGACATTGATGTTGTATTTGCAAATGAATAGAACCATTTGAAGATTGCTTCACTAGGTAAACATGTTATTTAGTGTGGTGTTAATTTGGACTTGCCTTGTTAATTCATGTGGATGGTGCTTAAATCGACCCTTTGGTTGATTTAAGCCGTTTTTTTTGGAGTTCATTTGGATTGATGGTAAGCATGTTTGGTTTTGCACATTGGCTTAGACAAGGTAGAAACAAAAATGACATAAATTGCACATCATATGAATAGGTACACTACAAACGTTTGCAATCCTCCTGATTTCTATCTTTTGGGATGGGAACATTTTGCACCGCCTTATACTTCTTCAGACTTGGTGAAATATCTCAAGATGTCGGTTATGGGTGCCTCTACTCTACACAACAAAACTTGTGTTGCATTAGCAAATCATTAATGAAACATATTCAAAACTGGATTGAAAATTATACCTCCCTTGATTTATTTAGGGTTATCATAAATGCATGTTTGTTGAGTTCTTAATTGGATACATAGATACTCCCAACTGCGTTCAATATTGAGTGTAGATCAATCGTTAATAGTTGAAGACGTAGTCCAATCTCGTATAAACATCTATTTTCACAATGTTTGTTGTTTAATCCTCACCAAACCACATACTAATTGAATACAGGGGTTCGATTAAGAAAACGAGCCACTTAAGACCAATCTACCTTACCTCATGATGGTTTCCAAATTTTCATAACTTGTCATGTAGCACCAAGTTTCATACGACACCCTCTCTAACTTAATGACCACACAAGACCATTCGCAAGATAATTAATGTGGGTCAATGATGATTAGTGAGGGTCGCACTAACTAACACGCTTTGTTTAGCCTAAACAAGTTAGGTTAGCTAATTGTTTGTGAGAAGTGGAACTCGCCTCATGTACCTAGTACGTAGATTCCCATGGTATGTGGGGTGGAATGAGTTCAACATGTTCATGAGCCTGACATTTTGCCAGTTGAATATGTATTGTTTAATACGTGTATCGCTGGCAAAGTTTTAAAAGAACAATATGGAGCTGACAAGAATATGGCCCAGTTCCCCAAGACATCTGCCCCCAAAAATAAGAAGGGTTTTTTAAAAGACCAAGTGATGACCTGGATATAACGGTTGGAAGTCGGCCTTCAATTGCAAGTTATTCATAAAAATTCACAATTATGACTATTTTCAAACCATAAGAATCTACTAAAATAAAATAAAAATCTTCTTGATTTGACAATGGGAGCCAAAGTTGAGTTTGTGTGCAATGTACTCAGGGCCACTTCACACATGAGCCAAGAGCCGTGACCTTGTAATGGTGAGGACCCTTGACTCTCATCCAAAGGCCGTACCATGGGTGTTGGGAAAGCCGTTTTATGTAGTCACGGGCCCTCAAGCATAGTGTGAAGTGAGAATGGACCATGTTGCGGGACCATTGCATATTTTGTTGGCGGAAAAAGAGGGGAGGATTTGGTTTAATATAATATGTCTCAAACTTTATCAATTTAAGAGAATTACTTGGTGGTGTTTGTCTATCTTGGAATCTGCCCTGAAATTTGTCCTGAAATTTGTCATGTTGGAAAAATATATTAAAAAGGTCATGGTCTTCCGGAATTTGCGTCAGGCCCACCTCTTGGAGGTGGGCCTGACGCAAATTCCAGTAGACCATGCACCCTTATCCACAACCTGCCATGTAAGACTCCATGTAGACTTTTCATCCACAAACTTTTCTTTGGGCCTTTAGGTCTTCACCTCCTAGTGTGAAGTGAACTTGGACGGTCTCCGCCTTTTCAACCAATGAGAGCTCTTACATTGCCATGGTCAGGGGCCTTCAGCCTTGTGTGTGACGTGGCCCTCAATTTTGTTCGTAATTGTATGTACATCAATATTTCCATTCATAGAATGTATATTTCTTTTTTTTTTACTAATTGGTGTTGCTTTACACGTGGACCAAAAGCCGAGACCGTGAAAGCCGAAAGGCCGGTTCACATAGGGTCCCGAGGCCCAAATCCCACTCATGTTAGCAAGTCCCAACATGAAGGCAAAGTCCCAACTTTTGAGCCTCAAAAAACCAATAGAATATGGTTGTTGTCATTAAATGTAGGTCTTGGTTATTTTATGCAAAAAATCGTGGGATTTGTGTTGAGAGTCGGGTCTCGCTTTTTGCTCAATCCAACTCTCAACACAAGTCCCAAGCCTCGCCTCCAAAAAGTGTTCACTTGTAGGCATCCATGTCATACTTGGGATTTAGGACTTCGGACCCTATGTGAAGTGCCAAGTCCCAACTTCTATGCTCTCAACGGTTGCGATTGCACGGATTAACCTCGAGTGACTTGAAACCAAGGCTCCTTTTTGCACCCGTCACAAGCAAAAAGAAAGGCATATAGAGTATAAAATCAATCTTGCCCGTTGAAAGAAAAGCAAACAAACAAACAAACAAATCAACCCCTCAAAAGAAAGGTTCCCTCAATCATTACCCGTCAATCATATCCCATAAACATGGGCAAACAATGTTGTATTCCATAATATATAAGCCATGCTTCAATTTCATAGTGGCTTAGGAAGATGCGAATCAATTTCTACACTCGTAAGTGGCAACTAACTAAACCCAATTTGAGTTTGCGTTGAGTTGAATATTGTCCAGGGAGGAAACATCTTGTAATAATATCTAGGGTTGAAGGTCAAGGGTTTTTATTGAAGAGTTTGAGAGTAGACTTGAGCTAATTGAAAATTGAACGATTCCCATAAACTAAGATCCACTCATGTTTCCATAAGCAGTAGCAAGTCTCAATGACATTACAATGTACAACCTACATCATGTAAACAACTGCTAAATAATGTTACAAATCAACAACTTCTGAGGTCAATTATAGTTTGGTGTAAGTTTGAGTGTTTGGAAGCAATTGGCAAGGGGACAACTAAAGAGGTTGGCTAAAAAGGTTAGTGACTTTTGCACCTGCACCCTACAATCGAATTAGACGTGGACTACTACTACTAATTGCTACCAACAAAAACCATCATGATGATAGATATATGTACGTAGAATGATGCTTAAAGGAACAATTGTGTATGACATCCACGTCACAATTATAGTTTAGTGTGAGATGGGTGTTTAGAAGCAACTTGCAGAGGTGAAGCCTAGCGGGGTTGGCTAAAAGGTCAGTAATCATTGCATCCTGCACCCTACAATTAAATTTGATGCATACTACCATTAGGCCACTAAACTATTTTCAGTTAGCTAAAATACGATCTTCTTTACAATTATGCTACGAACTTGACTTGGGATGAACTCTCGTTGAAGAATTTATGCTTGAGATGGTTGCTCCACAACTCTAACCAAGGTGTGTTTGTAAATCATAGCACATGATTTGTGGAATGTTTGTGAGATCCAAGGAGCTCTATTATAATTTAGTGACTAGTTAATTTCTAATGCTTATTTATAAAAGTTATTAAAGTCATAGAAATTGGTGATTCTTATGAAGAGTGGATATTGAGAGGTGCACAAAGGTGGTGAATTATGTGGTGCCTTTTTATCATTTCTTCAAAACGTAGATTATTTGATTGTGGTAGCAAAATGTGATGATGCGAGTGTCATTATGCGGGATAGAGGTGGAGAATATGGATGGGAGGGTAGTATTTGAGTTATGCTGCAACAGGAGGAATCGGAGAGTTCTTAGTTTGGACTAAATATTGCAAGAAGTTCAAACTTCTCTAGATTTATTTTTGAAAGAATATGATTTGATCTTCAATTTTGTGAAAGATTCAAAATTTCTCAACCCATCATTTGAAATGTGGTTTTTGATGTTGTCCGTCACATTGAAAGGCAAAAGAAAGTAACCCGTCGAATGAATTGAAGGTGGATATGTTGAAAAGGAGCGTTGCTTGAGACTCGGGACTGAAGACCCCGTGTGAGTTGGCCCAAAGGGTCGTTGAGAATCATCCAAAGACCGTATCATGGAAAATAGAAAACCATTTTTGCAATTGATGGGCCCTCAAGCTTAGTGTAAAGTGAAAGTGGACCATGTTGAGGGATCTCAACTATTTCATGAAGAATTCAAAATAGGAGGTAGTGTGGGAACCCACCTAGGCAATATGATATTTCTAGAAGGCAATGGCAATTTAGTTGCTTGTCATGGCCCCTAGTTAGACCCACATCTTTTTGATCGGCCTAATGCAATATATGGTAGGCTGTGAAACATTATCCACTTGGTGCCATGTGAACGTCAAGTACAAGTTTCATCCATTCAAAAATCTTTGGTCCCTCCTGCCCTCAAGGTCTAGTATAAAGTGAACATGGATTGTGTATGGCTTCTTGACCAATTACATAATTTGTGTATCATGGGTCAAAGGCCTTCAAGCTCTAGTGTAAAGTGACCCTCAATTCGTGAATGGATCCACTAGAAAGACCGGAACCCATAATATTAATTTTATTTGAATGTTCAGGAAACCAAAAGGCGTATGGTACTAAAAGTACATCAAGATGGTGACAAACAAGCTACACTAAATAGTGCATTTAGTATCCACATTTTTATTTGTCTTGCTCGATACTAATTGTAAACCACCCGTGTAGTGTCATTAACATATAAACCTATCATTATTTGTCATTCCTTGTAAAAAAAACAATAGGACATTAAAGGTGTACATTGTCGCATTTATTGTCACGTACTAATTGATATTTCATCCAAATTTCAATCATCCATGGTAATAGTTCATTACAAAATGTTAGGGTGCAACATATACCAAATCATGTTTCAATGAATGGCATGGATCTCATTCCATTCTTAATCATCCATGACAATATATACTTGTAAACTCATTCATAAGAAGTTATCATTAAATTTTTTTTATCACAATGACCTTAAATATCATACGACACTAAATATAATGTTTAGTGTACTTTGCCGGAATAACGAAGTGCAAGTGGGCTCCATGATATGAAGGCTAACATCAACTTGATGGTCCAATTGGAAGAAAGATTCGAGACTGCCTAGTACTACATTTGAAATAGGGGAGGAATCTATCTCCAACTATCCCACGCCGGTCTCCAACGAGAGTACATGAAGGATGAAAATAGCCTTCAAACGGGTGTGTATATTGGCGACCTTTTAATGTACTTCCCAATGTCCATGCATTTTTATTTGTCTCAACAATAACAACTAAAACTGCATATACAAACTTAGTAAGTGAGTAACATGGATACATATGCACCAAAATGACCCGACGATAAAATTTGTATAATAGAGTTGACCATAAAGTACATGGATGAATCGGGGTAGAAATCTCTTAATGGTCCCTTCTCTAAGTGTAATTAGAAAGTTTTGGATCACGTTCCTTTGAGTTTTAGGTGTTGACATGTATTATATTTATATTAGTAAGAATCTTCTTGTTTTCTTTGCCACTTATGTGCACATGCATCTCTTTACTCCTTGGCCTAATTGTGTATTCCCCCAAATAGAATCAAACTCAAGATAAAACTTCAAAAGGTCCTTGTTCCGGAAGAAAAATAAACAAATTCCTTGTTTTTGTATTGTAGTTAACAAAAGTGTTGGAAGTGACAAATTGGAAAGATTCCTTCCAAAAAACTTGAGGTGGTCCCCATTTTTATGAGTTATGGTTAACCCTTAGAGCATCCGCACCCTTGCTCGCTACACCCGGCCGTGAGGTCCTTTTGCGGGCCAGTGCATGAACGAGTCCCGCACCGCAACTCGCCAAACGACTTTTTCAAGCGCGGGCTCGCCAGAATCCTCTCCGGCCTCGCCACCTTTCAGAGTCTCCTTGTTGCTTGAGTGCGCCCAAAACAAGCGTTTTTTTTAGAGCTTGCTATTTCCTTCTAGATTGCGATGGCAGGTCGTGGGCGTGTAGGGTCGGTGCAGCTCCGGGAGAGGCTAGCCTGCTCAGATTAGCGGCACCTCCATGTTGATTCCCAAGCAAGGGTGAGGGTCTCAAATTTTGGCGAGTCCCTAAACCCTTCCAGGGCCCTCCACTCCCCCTTTCCCGTGTGTGTGATTCCGCGCAAGGGTGCGGATGCTCTTAAAGGACAATGCAAGCCCCACGGGCTTGGTATTATTTTGGGAGAATCTTGTTCATAACTTCTACTCCATTGCACCAAATGGGGTTTTTAGAATGCCAAATCGAGCACCTTAGCAAGATCTATACTTCTTTAGAATAGAGCCTATGTAAATTAATTGGTTAATCATGCTTAAAATGAATTTTAAAATATATTTTGGGTGTGGTATCGGGAAAGCATATGTCCTTTAAGGGTTAAGGGCCACTTCACACACAAGATTGAGAGCCCGTGACTAGTACACTTCAAGCACTCTCATCGGTGGAAAAGGTGGAGCCGGTCCAAGTTCGCTTCACACTATGCTTGAGGGGCCAACGGAGTATGTGGATGCAAGATGGATGTAAAGTCTACATGAATTCCTACATGGCATCAAACAAATCATGTTTCATGGTCACTTGGACTGTTTTCAAAAATCACCTCTTGGAGGTAGGCCTAACACAAAACCGGGAGACCATGGCACTCCGAACGCTCACAACCATTGATTTATTTTATTTCATCATGTGTGAGGACCCACATGAATAGAAATTCATTGAAATAGCATTTGGTTGAGGAACCGGTCACATATGACTTCACACTACACTTGAGGATCCGTGACCACACTACGTGATTTTGGAGGTGTGTTGGGATGGCCTTTGGACACTTTCTTTTGGGCTCTCACAATTTCACGGTCACGGCTCTTGGCTCGTGTGTGAAGTGGCCCTAAGTCTATCATCGTTACGAAAACCATGAGAGATGTTCGATTGGCCCTACTTTAATATAGCATTGTTCCCCCAATGAAACGGTGGCTCCCTTTTTCTTAACCTATAACCTAAACCTAACTAATTATGGGACCAGTTGGGCCTCCATGCCCCATATCCAATTTAATGATTAACACATGCGAGTGTCGTGCAACTCCTTGTAAGCGTGGGCACTTACTTATAAATAAACTTGAAGCCTAAGTTGTAAATAGAACACGTAGCTCAACTTAATAACATTATGATTGACGGTAGCGGTCAATCATCAATGCTAAGAGTCCATTCAAAACAAATGTGGGTTTATGAAAGTAAGAGAAGTTGCCCAAACAATGTAAATTATGATGTATGATTCCCCATCTTGGTCCAAGCATTCCAAATTCCCCATCAAATAAGTTGGAGGTTTCAATTTGTGAGCGTTTAATTGAAAGGTGGTTAATCACAACAAAATTCCGATGAGCATCACAATGTTTATAGTGTTTAATGCCACTTACTATATGGAATTGCACTATGTTATAACTATGTATTATAGATCTAATTTGTTTATCGACAAGGGGCCATATTAGTTGTTTGGATCCTATGAAATGTTAACATCTTTACTTGATAAAAAAGCCACATTAACCTTAAACGTTGAAGCACTACTAACTCCAAATAGTAAGTGGCACTAAATACCATAAACGGTGTATTGTTGTTGAGTATTTTAATTGCATCTGGGAGAAGAACCTCTCACAACACATGTTTTGCAATTATAAAGGGATTATAATCCATTACCTTGATTTGATGCCCTTTGGGGGTTGGAACTATCCTTACTTACCTTCGTTGTGAAATATTCTCTGTCTAACTTACTTCACGGAAAAACTAACAAGGTGGCCATCCGCCTCCTTTGTTCCAAACCAAAATAAAATAAACATAAACATAAACATAAGGAACGTGGCTTTGTCACAAGAGGCATTGTCCTAAAATAACATTTTAAAAGTGATTACTTTAATCAATAGTTCATTTCAAGTCAGATTGGAGATTTCTTGAGCTTTCAATGAGCTTGACCAAACCTTATCCATGAAGTTCTGACATGCATTACTTGGGCCCTATTACCACTCAAAAGCAGTCTCCACAATGGCTCTATCCCATGATATGGGACAAAGCCAACAAACTATCTTTACTACCTACCAAGCGACAATTTCCTTATCCCTACTTGCCAACTTCACCATAAAGGCCGGATTTTAAAGTTGCCCTTTATCTTTATGTTTGTCGCAAATGCATAACTTCATTGCATAAAGAAGGAGTTTCTCTTTTCAAAATAATTTTTTTCCACTTCCCATCTTGAAATCTACTAGTTTTTTTAAAGGGGGAACAAGGGATAGTGAAACTTCGTGGAGTTTATCTACTACACCGTTTATGGTATTTAGTGTCACATGTGTGATAGTGTTACTTACCCTACTTTGAGGCACATACCAATGAACAATAAACAATATTGTTCATTAATGATCAACAACTTCATCAATATTTTCACCTTATGACACTCAACATTCAAGTGCACTTACTAATATCTCGGCATGAGCATGTTCAACATTGTTATGAGGTGTATGCCTATGCTGCACAATGGTCTACAAGTTGACTAAATTGTGCACAAATGACACTTGACACTAATATGCCTAATAATATCTTTCACTTGCATATTAAAACGCAAAACTACTGTCTCGAGTAGCTCGATGTGATATGCTAAATGTCATGATGTAAGTATTTATTCCTTCAAAATTATACTTCTATTGACGAATAGTATCATACCTACAATTATCGGACTTGACACTTTGAGACCTAAAGGCATGTAGTTTAGGCCCTTTGCAAGTAGTGTACGTGACACTAAATACCATAAACGGTGTAGTCCTGGTGCCGGGTTGGGGTTAAGGTTTACTCTTGCAATGAAATATTTTCTTTGTTTTACCAATGTCATCTTAAAGAAGCTTGATACTAGTTCAGGAGCTAGGCAAATTAATTGCACTAGAGTTTATTCGTAAGCCACTTTGGGTCCAAGAGAATTATGCATTAGGGTTTTTTACTAAGTGGCTTGTCCTTCTTGGCCTATTGGCTTTAATTACCTCACAATGCAGTGAAATTGACATGAAATCGAGGAAGCCAAAAAGCTTATTGGACTAGAAATACATCAAGATGATGTCAAAAAGACCGATTATATAAAGTAACAAAGTGCAACAGTCTCAACAAGACAGAGGCCGATATCAACTAGATGGTCCAATTGAAAGAAAGACTTGAGGCTGTCCTTGAGACTACAATGAACCCACTCATCTAAAAATCTTTCATTTGTTGCCCCCCCTCCCCAATTAATAATCACAATAACCACGATCGATTTCCGGAGTTGCTATGTTTAGGTCATAAACGGTCGTTGACGGTGGCACGAATGTTGTGGCCCTTGAGGCTTGGAGGAGCATTAAGGTAGAAATACCATAACCCGTGAAAATAAGGTGATTCGCATTGAAGATCTGGTCTGACAACCATGAGATAATTGTCCAAGATAGACGAGAAGGATTCATGAAGAATGCAAGTTGTTTCGTATTTTTCTGCCTTGTACAAAAAATCCCACAATTTTTCAAAGTGGAAAGTTTGTCCAACCCCCTTCCCGTTCACTAAGTACTCTGCATTTCCATACAGAACATCGCCTAAACATGTTAATCATGAGTACATTAGACCTTGCCTCACATTGGCTACACTGCATTGAAGTTGTTGTCGAGCCATGATCCATTTAAGACATGGCACTTCACCATTATGAGGCGGTCTAGTGGACGGCTAGTGGGTGGTTAACGGGTTATGGTATTTCTACCTTAAATCATTATGCCAAAATGGCTGACACATCAATTGCCTTCTAGTAAGGCCATGTCCACGTGGATGGATCGGAGCATGTAGCTACTAGGCAAGGGATTCCCGATCACATGTCAAGAATTTAATCCCGATTTTATGTACTTTGCGGTCCTTGAAGTACTTTCACTACAAAAAAACTAAAAAAATCACTTTAACTTGTAAAAGTTCAAGATGCCCATTCTAAGGTATGTGGATGGATGTTATATGGTATGTTTTCCATGTTCTCCGACTTCTACCACTTCGATTTACACAATGTGATTGTGTCGCCTTGGCAAATCTACGACGAAGCATTAGCAAGAATGAGACCGAAAATCGGACCTCCCTTGATTTAGTGATGGTCATCGGAAGTGCATGTTTGTCGATTCCTTCAATGCATACGTGGGTTATCCCAATGGTGTTCGTTATTGAGCATGGGTGGTTATTGATACTTTGAAGACGGAGTCTAATATCTTCAAAACATGTGTCTTTATGATATTTTCTCTGTGATTCTCACCTAATTACACACCGATCAGATGTAGGGGTTTGATGAAATAACACCCATGTGCCTTATGTCTCAAGGTGTTGACATAACAACAACCATCGTTTATGGTTAGTTGTTGTTATATTTATCTAAAATGTTGGTTATGAAAAAACCAAAATTTTGGCTTTTTATTCTCTGCTTGCTCTTTCGCAAGCTGATTATTCTGTCCCTAAAGAAAATATAGTGCATGGTTCCCATTTGAAACTGAAGCACTTGCAAGCAACTATGCATGTCACTTATTTAACTATTTTTCGAAGCATTTACTTGAGCACGTCATGGAGTCATTATCTTTAGCACGTCACATGGGACATTATATTATAAGATTAAGGGGGTCATCTTAAGCATGTCTTCAACAAGTCGTTTAAGCAATAACCTAAGCATTTCACATAATATTGTCACGTAAACATGTCACTTAATATCATCACTTAATACTACAAGAGTTGAAGGCTACAAAGGTTTCCAAGGTCTATCTCTCCATCCAAGCATTGAATCTTGTATTTTGATATTGACCTTTGTGCTAAGAGGTCTAAATTCCATTATGTCACCTTCCTTACTAAATGAGGACAATAACAAGATTATTGATGATAAAAACTTATGGTTGTAGTTCACGAATCACCCATTACAATCATCTATTGTACGATGACCCCAAATCGTGCATTTGGAAACGAATAATTTGCACCCACCTTTGTTTTGAGGTGTAGCCAATGACCTTTACAAGCTAAATGGATCCAATTAGGTTGACTAAAACGTTGTCTTATACTTTGGGCAATGCTTATTTTAACTCAAACAAGTACTTCCGGGTCCTCATTCTTATTAAAACAGGCCCTTTGTCGAGGGGGCGAGTACGGAATACTTTTAACTCATTGCATGGAGGAGGTTTATAAAATCACCTATCACAATGATCTCTTGTACGATGACTCCTCCTAATTAGGCCTTCCGATAGTACTTTGATCACCGTCTTCGACGCGTCAAAGTGTAGCCTTTAGGGGCTAAGCGGGATCCGATTAGGTAGACCAAAACACTTGTCTTATGCTTAATTTGGTAGTGCTTGTCCTAACTCAAACCAAGTACCTACGGGCCCCGGCCTTATTATTTCAAGCCCTTCGAGGGAGAGAGTACGGGGGGAGTACGGGATTTACACTCATCATATGGATGTAGTGTATAATTCACCCATTGCAATCATATCTTGCATGATAACTCCAAACTACGTCCTTAGATAATTATAATACTTTTTAAACCCATATTTGATTTGCCAAGGTGTAGCCTTTAGGAGTCGATAAGTGGATCCGATAGGTAAGCTACTTAAACATCGTTGTAGGCTTTGATTTGGCTCTCCTTGTACTAGCCTCAACCAAGTACCTAGTTACTACAAGTTCTTGTTCTTATTGTTACTTTATGATTGATCCTTGATTTGAGGTGCCACGAGTGGCCCTCGAGGGTTTAAGAGGATCCCATTTGGTAAAATTTGAACGGCCTAGAGATAATCATGTCTCTTTGAGGGCTTTCCTAATTTAGCATCTTTCTTAATTATCCTACCCCTAGAGAGAACAAGTATTGTCGCTTTTTTCTCTTGCAAATGAGACAAGTTTTGTTTTATAGAGTGTTCATGCAGTGTTCCTTCTACAACTCTATTAGAGATATGTTTTATGTTCTTATTTTCAAAATGTAATATCAGGTGTTCTTGAGTCTTTCTGTTAATTGGACCATCAAGGTGATACTGACCTCTATCTCATGAAGACAATTGCACTCCATACTCTAGGGAGAGAGGGAATCATCGTATACGAATGTACTGCTCATCCATCCAACTTGGAAACTCGACTCCCTATATGTTTGTTGTCAATTCATCTCAAATGAACTCAAATACACTAATTCAAGGTCTTTGCAACTAAATCCAGTGTCAAACCAACTAGGAAAAAATACCATCCGGGCTGCATATTATTTCAAGGCTTTTATGTTGGATGAATGAGAGGTACGCTCGTATACTAGCAGGCTCCTATTGCGTAGCGAGATGAAAGCAAAACTGGGATGGAGAGAACATGGATTTTTAAAAAAAATTGATATTTTTTTGCATTCTCTCATGTAATCAACTTGTTTGTCATGCGGGCTTCAATTAAGAAAGCGTCAAGCATTTTATTATCTTTGGTCTTGCTTTCCCTTTGCAATGGCAAATAGGGTGCAAAGATACCGTTCATTATTTATTCCCTCCCTCTCTCTCCGTACTCTAAGGAAATTAGCCTCTTTGTCACCATCTTGATGTATTTTTCAGTCCCATGAGTCTTTTGGCTTCCATAACATTATTCAGACCCACGACAGTGTCCTCTGGGACTGACAGTATTCCAGGGAATATTCATGGAATTTTTCACATTCAGTCTGAATGTGAAAAATTCCATGAATATTCCCTGGAATACTGTCAGTCCCAGAGGACACTGTCGTGGGTCTGAATAATGTTATGTCCTAGACTTGGAAACCAAATTTTGTTTCGTTTCCTAAACCCATCAAGATTACATTGTCATACGTAATTAGTGTGCTTAATTTGGCGTTACTTGCACTAAACGCCAACAAGTACGAATTACTATTACGGGGCGTTCGAGGGGGCGGATGCGATAAAGTACGGGAGATTCAGTCAGCTGGCATGTAAGTGAGGGAAAGAGTTTTTTAAGTGCCACGAGCATAGATACGGGGGCAGAAGGGTCAGGTTCAAAATAAAGGCCATGCTTGCCCGACTACGTTGGGGCAGGGCACGGCCTCATAATACGTGTGTACTGCGGCTGCCCAGGTTCCCCCCCTTCATTATTTCGCAGGGCCATGGGTGAGCCGCCACCAAAGGTTGGGCAGCTGCCCCTGCGGAAAAAAGGTGTCATTGGAATTTTTGGGATTGGGTTGCTCAACTATTTACTAACACCGGTAGATGATGCTCAAACCGTCTCTTTGACCCCTAAAGGCCGAAGCAAAATCTCGCCTCAATATTGGTTCAGTCCAATATTGAAGAAGCTCATAAGAAGAAGAAGAAGAAGATGGGCACTCGTATGCTAAATGTGACCGTACAATATGGAAGTTTTGTAGATTTAGAATCGTTCATCAAGAAGTTACAGCCGTCCGTGTGTACGAAACCAAAAGATGATAACATCAATGGTTATGTTTGTATTGTTGGGCAACGGTGCCTGCCTGGGGAAAAAAATGTTTGCCTCAGTCTTTACAGGTTAAGTGTTGAATGTAGAACCTATATTAGTTCGGCAATTAAGGATGTGGCTCTTTAGCAATTGAGAGGGGGCTCCATTGCACCAACTTATGTTTTGTTTGAGTTCCGTATGCAGAAGCTATAAGGGTTCATAGTTTTCTATGGTAGATGACGCAAAACCAACACACATGAGTATGATGATGTTGAGATGATGTACATTCTCATGTTGAATATGTAATTATTATGCAAGAAATCATGGTGTTAGTTTTTAGCACCATGTATTGTATAATCTAGAGAGCCACACACAGACCATTGCCTAAGATCAGTGTGAACAAAAATTGTGCGAAACACATTATGAATTGGGTGTCTTGAATTGGGCTAGTGGGATCCCATTAGAATGAATTGACCACACATTTATGAAGGTTTTTTAAGAACAAAATTGAACTTTGAGTTCATCAAGCCAAACTTTCCTATGTTGTGTATGTTCACTTCACATGTCGACTCTTGTTTTAGCATCATTTATAACATGGACTTCATGCCCTAATGTCTATTACCTAACCTGGAAATTTCACAAAAATCTATTTACATGGTCAATTACTTTGTGAGCAGAACAACATTGAGTGTCACAAGAATCAAAGTATATTCGATTTATGTACAAAAGTGCTCAAAATCACAATCCTCATTTGAGCCGTGTTATTTTGGAAAAGGGTGCAAGAGAGAATGTGGTTTTGTAGTTGGAAGCATATGTAGTCAAGTGCAACGATGCGGATGCATACCCTTCATAATTGTCATGTGTACCCAAATTGTGCACAAAGTGGATTTTGTTACCACAATCACTTGTATTTAATGTTGTCACTCCCATCTTCCAATCTCGTAGTCCTAATGGAATTGAGTTTACTTTTGCATGCAATTGCTTGAGATCTATGATATTGTATGGAATATTTTTTGTATATTTCTTATGTTCGTTATGCGATTATCAGCACAGATTGGGTTTCAAGAAGAATGTAATCGAATTGAAACTGTCTAATCCAACCACCAACTTTGAACTAGCCCACTTGACATAATAGATTTCAAGCCCATCATTAATTGGGATCACAACCACGTATATAAAGCAACATGCAACCACATTGTGAAACTAATTGAACTCCATACCAACTCGCCAATCTCTATGGCTAGTAATGAAGTCCCTCTACACACATCAAGAATACAAGCAAGACTAAAATAATTTCATTCGGTGCTATCCGATTAAGGGACCCCTCGTATGAGACTAAAGTAGATGCCACAATTGGGTCACTGATGGAAATAATGCTTCTACTTATGTTTTCCCCAACTCTTGTTATCTGTTACACCATAGCATTATTCATATCCATAACAATGTTTTGTGGGATTGACAATATTCCACAAAATGGAATATTATGTGGAATACTGTCAGTCCCACATAACATTGTTATGACAATGTTATTGATTTCATTTTTTCTTTGGAATGAGCGAGAAACATGTGACAAGCCCATGCATCCACACTAGATATGCAGAAAAAACAAGTTCATAGTTAAGTACAAGTCGTGTGAGCTAAAGCATACAGACTGGTCTGGCCAAGAAGCTGCAAAAGTTGTCCACAGGGTTTTGCTTGAATATGCCGAGAAAGGTCCCATAAGTCAAGTTTAAGCACCGTAGTTTTGTTCGCAATTTGTCACGTCATTCTAAGGCCGTTTGACCTAAAAATAGGATCGGTGGAAAGCTCTCAGTGAGACGTTTCCAATGCAAGGAGCATCCTGCTAACATATCACTTAAAATTGTCTGAAATTTTAAAAAAATTCCAAACGTTTTTTTGCCATATCTTGGCGAGTTTTAAAGATTTTCAACTCGATGTTTCTTTGATGCTTCATGAAATAACATGCTTAATCGATTGCACATCATGGTATGATAGCAAGTTTAATTCCTGCGCGACTATTTCGAGCGAACTGAAATTCACGGACTTTCGCCAGCTCAGCTCATACATTTTTCTTAGTCGGATACCAATATACGACACTCCTAGATTTGCATTCTATAATGTAAGGATGTCCTAAACTCTAGAAGATTCTAACCACTTTACAATCAGTAGCCCATTATATGTCTTTAGTCGCAACCCATCCATCAACACTTCAAATGTACCATAAAATGCACTCCATATAAAATAAAATAAAACCCAGCCATGGCATTGTTTGTTGCATGATGCCTAGTGTAAGGGTTGCTCTTACACACAAACCAAGAGCGCCATGACCATGGAAATCTAAGGGCCCTTCAAACCATCCAAAGGTTGTACCGGTACCACAGAAAATAGACATTCAATTTTGCAATTGATGGGCCCTCAAGCTTCGTGTAAAGTAAAAGTGGACCATGTTGAGGGACCACAACATATTTTTGGGTTTGGGTCCCCACCAACATCAATATAATATTTTTAGGAGCCAATGACAATTTAATTCATTACCATGGTCTCTAGTTTTACGATAGAGTCACTTCTTTTCAATGGACCTAATGTAATATCCAGTAGACCATGAAACATCATCCACTTGTTGCAATGTAGAACACAATGTGGAATTTTCATCCATTTGAACTTCTTTGATCCCTCAAGCCTTCAAGGTCTAGTGTAAAGTGAACTTGGACCGTCTCCGGTTTCTCAGCCAATCACATAATTTGTATACCATGGGCCAAGGGCCCTCAATCTCTAGTGGTAAAATGGCCTGAAGTACCAGTTAGAGCACCCAAATTTAAGTTAGGGCCATTTCACACACGAGACTGAGAGCCCGTGACTATTGCACTTCAAGCACTCTCATTGATGGAAAAGGCGGAGCCGGTCCAAGTTCACTTCACACTACACTCGAGGGACCAACGGAGTATAAGAATGCAAGATGGATGTAAAGTCTACATGGATTCCTACATGGCACCAAATGGATCATGT
This sequence comes from Polytrichum formosum, assembly GCA_964035585.1. Taxonomy (NCBI): domain Eukaryota; kingdom Viridiplantae; phylum Streptophyta; class Polytrichopsida; order Polytrichales; family Polytrichaceae; genus Polytrichum; species Polytrichum formosum. The sequence continues at coordinate 23,977,335 of OZ037938.1, forward strand.
TTCATGGTCACTTGGACTATTTTCAAAAACCACCTCTTGGAGGCAAGCCTAACACAAAACCGGAAGACCATGGCACTCTGAACGCTCACAACCGTTGATTTATTCTATTTTATCATACGTGAGGACCCATATGAATAAAAATCCATTGAAATAGTAATTGGTTGATGTCCCGGTCACATATGACTTCACACTACACTTGAGGGTCCGTGACCACACTACATGATTTTGGAGGTGTGTTGGGACGGCCTTTGGACACTTTCTTTTGGGCTCTCACAATTTCATGGTCACGGCTCTTGGCTCGTGTGTGAAGTGGCCCTTAGTGACCACCTTGATCCCACTAAGACTAGCTTAGATATGATACCATATGTCTTCTCAAAGGCCAGATAATGTCCTCTGCAAAGAATTCCCGGGTACAATATATACCTTACCTGATTAGAAAAGGAATTTTCGGGCAGCTCAGACCGAGCATGCCAAGCTTTAGCATCACTTTCTTAGACCCAAGCTTTCCACGATCTTCTAAACTGCTATGTACAATTAGGTTGCCCCACACTAATATATTGACATTCCACACTATTTATTACAACATCAAGAAAGCACAAGAATTGGATTTTATATGAATAAGATATTGATACGAGTTCTAAAAAGTATGACAAAAGTGACTACGTTATGATTTGGATTTGCAAACCATCTTGTACTAATCGCATATTTCATATCATATCCTAGGAGAAGTGGGCTAGTTGAAGAAAGAAAAAGTAAGATCCATCTTCCTTAGAAAACGAATGCAAACGAATTTTATGTCCCATTGCATGCATTGGGTGGTGGCACAGAAACTCGAAATGTAATAACTGTTCTAGGCTCAATATTCAACATAATGGGGAGGGACCCACATGACCATTTAATGAACTCCAAAAATCACGAGGAAAGTGACTATGACCACAATGTGGATTTGCTAACCATCTTATAACACACCAGTCACATGTTCCATATCATATTCTAAGAGAAATGGGATAATCAAAAGAAACAAGTAACCATTTAAGTCCCACCAACCTTAGCAAACGAGTTTCCGTCTGGGTGCATGCATCAGGCAACTGCACAAAAACTCAAAATGTAACAACTATTCTAGGCTCAACAATCAACATAACGGGGAGGGACGCCACATGACCATTTAATGAACACAAGAATCTTCACTTTGATAATGAATAATATTCATATGAACTCCAAAAATCACGAGGAAAGCGACTACAAGCACGGTGTGGATTTGCTAACCATCTTATAACACACCAATCATATGTTTCATATCATATTCTAAGAGAAATGGGATAATCAAAAGAAACAAGCAACCATTTAAAACCCATCAACCTTAGCAAACGAGTTTCCGTCCCATTGCATGCATTGGGCAACTGCACAAAAACTCAAAATATAACAACTATTCTAGGTTCAACTATCAACATAACGGGGGGGACCCACATGACCATTTAATGAACACAAGAATCTTCACTTTGACAATGAATAAAAGACTCATGTGAACTCAACATTAATGAGGAAAGTGACTATGACTATGACTTGGATTTGGCAACCATCTTATAACTTACCAATCACATGTTTCATATCTTATTCTAAGAGAAATGGGCTAATCAGAAGAAACAAATAACCATTTAAGACCCATCAACCTTAGCAAAGGAGTTTCCGTCCCGTTGCATGCATCGGGTGGCTGCACAAAACTCAAAATATAACAACTATTCTAGGCTCAACAATCAACATAATGGGGAGGGACCCACGTGACCATTTAATGAACACAAGAATCTACACTTCGACAATGAATACAATACTCATGTGAACTCCAAAAACCATGAGGAAAGCAACTATGACCATGGAGTGGATTTGCTAGTCATCTTATAACACACTAATCACATGTTTCATATCATATTCCAAAAGAAGTGGGCTAATCGGAGGAGACAAGTAACCATTTAAGACTCATCGACCTTGGCGAACGAGATTCCGTCCCGTTGCATGCATCGAATGGTTGCACAAAAACTCAAAATATAACAACTATTCTAGGCTCAACAATCAACATAACAGGGAGGGACCCACGTGACCATTTAATGAACACAAGAATCTTCACTTCGACAATGAACAAAATACTCATGTGAACTCCAAAAACCATGAGAAAAGCGACTATGACCACGGTGTGGATTTATTAGCCATCTTATAATAACACACAAATCACATGTTACATATCATATTCTAAAAGAAGTGGCTAATTGGAGGAGAAAAGTAACCATTTAAGACCCATCGACCTTAGAAAACGTGTTTCCGTCCCGTTGCGTGCATTGCATTGGGCGGCTGCACGAAAAAATGTGGGTGTCTCGGGTACCCGCGCTTGCAGTCAGTCCGTAGTATTGGGAAATCCCATAACATTGTCGTACTCTTCACCCACTCAAGTACTTATGCTACCCGGGCATTAATAACTTAAGGCCCGGGATTACAAGTACCGGGGGTGTCAGACCCCCCTTACAACGACCAGTACATGGGAACCCAGGTTTTGAAATCTTCAACTTAATTTGAAAGCGGGACGGATGGACGGACTGAGCATGTAAGCGGGCGGGCTTTTTATCCTCTTTGGCGTGTATGGTACTCTACAACGTGGCTGGCACACTATTTAAGGGGCCTCTTTACACTAGTGGCCGGTGACCATGACCGTGACCATCGCTTTCTAAATCCTTCGTCATTGGTTGGGGAAGTGAGAGGCGGTTGTGAAAATGAGGGCCACTTCACACACGAGCCAAGAGCCGTGACCATGAAATTTGTGAGAGGCCAAAAGAAAGTGTCTAAAGGCCGTCCCAAGACACCTCCAACATCATGCAGTGTGGTCATGGATCCTCAAGTGTAGTGTGAAGCCATATGTGACCGGGCCCTCAACCAAATGCTATTTCAATGAATTTATGTTCATGTAGGTCCTTGCACATGATAAAATAGAATAAATCAATGGTTTTGAGTGTTTGGAGGGCCATGGTCTCCTGGTTTTGTGTTGGGCCTACCTCGAAGAGGTGGTTTTTGAAAATAGTCCAAGTGACCACTAAACATGATCCGTTCAATGCCGTGTAGGAATCCATGTAGACTTTACATCCATCTTGCACCCACATGGTCGAGCGTAGTGTGAAGCGAACTTGGACCGGCTCCGCCTTTTCCACGAATGAGAGTGCTTGAAGTGTAATGGTCACGGGCACTCAGTCTCGTGTGTGAAGTGGCCCTAAGAGTGGTTGTGTCGGAAAATGAATGAGAAGGTGATGTAGAATCCTACATGTTCATAATTGGATCATGGTAGGTGGTCGACCCAGGTTTTATGGTGAGGGAACTTGAATAGGTTGTCTCAATAGATGACGAAGGCGACCATGTAAGAGAAAGAGCATTTGACAACTTAATTTTAGAGTTTTATAGAGAGGGATAGAGAGAGAATCTTTAATGTAATTTGTTTTTCTTCTGATTTTCATAATAATGAAACACTATGTTGTAGTTTAAGTCAACTAACTCTAAAGCATTATTCTCTTTCATTCCTTGGTCATGTGTGTGAAACGGCCCTAGGTCGCTAAATTCAAGGTAATCTATCTAGATAGATAACTACATAGATATATTTTTGTGTTGCATTATAAGCTAGTTGTGCACTGAAGTGGAGTCGAGTCACTCGTTGCTAGGGATTCATGGCATCTACTTAAATGTGGTCAAAATACAAAGGTGAATGCGCAACAAACTATGTTATAGCTCGGAGATATTTGCTTGAAGATGTTTGGCTATGGAGATGACATCAAAGACCCTAAATTAGAGTAACAAAGTTCAATTGGAATGGATTGGGCATCAACCTAGAGGGGATTTGTTGTTGCCAAAGCCCCTTCAAAACTTAAAGGTTGAGTGCCCAACGAAAATCCCCTATAGGTTGAATTGTCCGCAAACTCAACCTTTAAGTTTCCATAGATGCTACAAAACTTAAGCCATAAACCGTCAACAAAACTTAAAGGTCGAGTTTGTGTGCAATTCGATCATGTGCGAAAGTACCTTGTTGGAAATAGATGGTTACACCCAAAAGTATACGGATATGTGCTACGAAATATGTTTACATAAACTTTGGTACATCATAACATTAGTAAGTGGGAAGAGCCCGTTCTCTTCCTTTGGGAATAATAGTATAGAAGACAAATGTACTTGTGCTTCAACTTCAACTAAACTCGAAGTAGTTGAGAGGGTGGGAGTACATTCTACTAGGATTGGAAAGAGGAGCATCATTTGTAAGTTGAGTAGTGTTATGATTGTGCCAAGAAGATTCTTTGGGGTTTCGGGTGTTATGTCAATATGGGAATTGCGGTTCCTTACCACTGGTTCTCTTCCACTAGGCGGGCTTGAAATTTACGAATTGAAATGACAGTACAATAGGAGTGCATCTTAAAGCCATTCGGTACTAAGGAACTACAATTCATGTAGTGTGCACTCTACCTTGCTAGCAATTATATCCAATTTTAAGGTGATTTGCATGAATAAATAACACCCAATATTAAATATTATTATTTAGCACATGCATATATATTTATAGTTAGCATGTTCTTTAGTTGAGCTTGTAACAACCCACCTCATAGAATTAGTGGGGCCCCTTGAAACTCATCCAAAGGTTGTATCGTGGAGAATTCAATTGAGAATGAAATGTATGTGGTCATGTGCCTTCAAGTGTAGTGTAAAGACATACACGACCAATCTGAACCAAATGTTGTTCATTACCATCCTATTCATGTGGGCCCTTGTCGTGAGTGTTTGAAGTGTTACGGTTTCCTAGTTTGTATTAGACCCACCTATTTGACACAAAATTTAGTAGACTATGAAATGTTATCCATTTAACACCACATAGGATTCCATGCATGATTTTCATCCCTTAGGCCCTCAAGCAAGCTAGTGTAAACTGATGTAAAACAAATTATGACATTGAGAGGATTTGTCAAGAGCCCTCAAGTCTTAGTGTCAAGTGCCCCTTAATATCTACATTGATATATGCAATTAGGTTGCCTCTTTCCCAATGCAAATTGCTTGGGTTCAAAACTAGGCCACAAAAACTCATAAATTCAAATAAAACACCCATATAACAACCACCAATCACACAATGATGACCATATTATGTCACTATGATGTTAAATACTCAAAATAGTGTGGAATATCAATGAATCAATGTGGGGAAATCAAACTGCATAATATCCCAGTGTACACACAATCATATGTACATAAATAACACTCCGAGATTGGGAGAAGACTCCACACCTTTCACTAACATAACCCACCCCTTCTCATGCCCTCAATCTAGGCCGTCGATCTCCATGAGGAAAGAGCACCAAAATGGCCATGCCCAATAACTCCCTCCGGACCCCTCCGGCGCCTAGAAAAGGTGCCCGGTCCGTGGAAATTTATTAATAACATAGTATCCTCGTTGAGCAATTAGTGTGAAGTATCTCATAAACCCGCAATGAAGGGTTTTGGGCTTGTGGCCTCTTTTTGTTCTTTCGGGGCGGTAAGTACTGTCCTTTGTTTACCTTGCTGGCTGCAGTTAATTAACCCTCACAATACAAGCTCATTAAATTTTCCCTTTTAGAAATTTACCATAAATTTTATATACTACATACAATGCTAGTTTTGGAGGCAACGGAGTAGTGGACTCTCTCATAATATTGCCATGAAGGAGTGCAGTAAGTTAGCGGGAGTTTTCTTTTTTATCCTTTAAGGGATGTGCATTAAGTGCTTGGTACTACTGGATAGTTAAATTGGTATTGAAGGGGATTTATATCGATAGTAAATAACTAAATTGTTCTAAGAGCTTTACAAACTACACTAAATAGTACTAGTACTGTGTGCCACACTAATTGTTTTAGAGCTTGGGTTGATTCCTCATGAATGAGAATTGATGTGGGCTATGTTGAGTATTCTTCTAGAGAATTAATGTGGGTGCTTATTTTATTTCGTGTTACTTTTGTCATATAGCTCATATTTAATGTGTTGGTTGGAAGTTTACATGAAGGTTTACAGGAAGACCCGGGTCTTGGACCCATGTTAGTTGCGCATTCACTAGAAAATTAGTGTGGTCCATGTTGATTTTCTACCCACACTAATAGGAATATTTAGTGTACTACGTTGAATGCCGGTTTGCACCAGTGACCAATGATCATGACCGCCGCTTTCTAAAGTCTACCATTGGTTGATAAATACACTGTGGGTCTCACTTCATTGCACACAAGGTCAACAAAAATAGAAATGACCATAGGTGAATTAGAATGTGCCATGGAATCCTACATGTCTCGGAACAAACAAATGTTAGGTGATCACCCAAATTTTGGAACGAGAGAACCTGAATACGTTGTCTCAACATAAAATAAGGCAACCATGTCATAAGAAGAAATGTATTTTAATATACATGCATATAGTTATTTAAAAGTGTATTGTCTAGTCAAATGTGTTTTCGACAAAAAATTATTTTCTTGTCTCATTTGTTTCTCATGAAAAACACTATATTCCAATCTAAGTCCGCTTCGCACTATGCCCGTGACCAAGGCTTTTAGAAAGTGATGTGGATTTCTTTTAGTATGGAGGGCTTGATGGCATTTGTATTTATTATGCGTGGTCACAAGAGGACATAACGTTACTCAGTTGATGAGTTGTGTTCAGCTGCCCTGACTTCAAATTTGATCTAAAGCACTAGAGTTTTGTCATCCGGAGTCTTTATTCTCGAACCTATTGTTGGGTCATGAACGCAACCCATCAATTGAGTATTGTTCTGGAAATGGGCCAGACAATAGTGGTGACTTTCTATGAGCTCTTTACATAGCATCATTATCATCATGACAATTGAATTGAAATGATGTTACCACGCCCCCATTTAGACGGAAGAGTTAACTATATATTTGGAAGTTTTTTTTACTATATATATGGTGTTTATTTTGTTTATTGACATAACATATTTCATTAATGTTTATTCTTATCATGTTTTAGAAATACAACAAATGTCGTGGTGCAAATAAATGTTGCTCGAGCCCTCCAAATAACACAAGAGAAATGAGAATACTGAAACACCAACAAGGTCAAAAGGGTATGAAAACTTAACAAACAATGCTACAACAAACACAAACATACCATTAACCTTATGCCGATAATCTACAGCATTTTGAAGAGGACACAAAGGTTCATGCAACCAATGTTCCCTCTCCTCCACTAAATTCAAGGGGACACAATCTAAATCTTGGCCACTTCAAATCTCAATCCAATAAAAGCGGTAACGGAGTTTGATTTGCCTAAACCCTAAAACTCTACCTAAAACCCTTGACAACCCAACACACAAGTAACAAGATAAGCCATGGGAAACCCTAGCTTCAATCCTATCCCTATCCCAAACCCGGCGATACCCTCTAGGCTATAGGTCAACACCCTCCATCCCCCTTCTCCCTTCCTTGTATCTTCTTATTATGGATATCGGTTCATAATACCTCCAAAGGGAGAGACGGAATTATTGGATACGAGCATCCCTATCATCCATCCAACAATTTTAAAAAAAAACTAGTCCCCCCTATAGGTTTGTTGCCAATTCATCTCAAATTACCCGGAGTGGAGTAATGCAGGGTCTTTAAAACTACATAATGGTTTCAAATCAATCAATAAAAGCAACCTCCAAGTTGTATGCTATTTCAGGGTTTTTATGTTGGATGAATGAGAGGTTTGCCTCATGTGCGATAATTCCCTCTGCTCCAAAGGGAGATGCGGGATAGAAGGTTGCTCCTCCCATGCGAGAGGAATTACTGCATACAAGCGAACCTCTCCTTCATCCAACATAAAAGCCCTAAAATAATATGCAACTCGGATGTTACTTTTTGAAGTTGATATAACATTACCATTAGCTTAACAACCCCCAAATTAGTCTTGTCCAACTTATTTGAGATGAATCAACCACAAAGTTATGGAGGGTCAGGTTTTTATGTTGGATGGATGAGAGGTATGCTTGTATGCAATATGGTAGATATATTTGATTTGGATTTGGATTTTAAACAGACACCTGAAGTTGAGTGATGTATAGTTGGGTGTGAATCCAAGAACTGTGACACCAAAAAGACATTTGTTCAAAACAAACTAGACTACACTAGAAGAGAACTTGTCCATTACAACCATCCATTGTGACTTGGCCACTGGGACTCGTGGCGGGAAAATGAATAAATAAATAAATTTGGTTGTCAACCGAAGGTTTCCAGTTGCAATTTTGGGACAGTTGCCAACTACAACACTCCAGTTGACAACCAAAATGATGCAATTATTCATTTCTTGCCACAAGTCCCAATGGCCAAGTCAGAACGGCTGATTGTAATGGACAAGTTTCTTCTAGTGCTACATGCTCAAATCCTTCTAACCATTCTAGATGTAATAATCTTGGGGGAGGGGGGTGTCCTATATGATCATTTATGGACTCCAAGAATCTTCACTTTCACAATGAATAGGATATTCATATAAGCTTTGAAAATTATGAGGAAAGTGGCTATGGACACGATTTTGATTTTCTAATTATGTCGTACTAATTGCGTGTTTCGAATCCTACAAGAAGTGGGTGCATAGAGAGATAAATAAATAAATAATGCAAAAATGAAAAATGGAAAAAAATTGTTTGAAACCCATGTATCTTGATACCCTCTTGCTCACCTCGCAACATTGTCGTTGATTCATTCCAACAATGCTCGGGGAGAACCGGCGGTTAGTTGCAGATGAACCAGTTGAGTTTGAGAAATAACCGGTTGAAGTTCAAGACTTCAAGAGAATTACCCAACGTTTTAGAGGAATCTATAGAAGAATATACCTCAAATGAATAGAGCAAAACTGGAAGATGTGAACATGGAACTGGTTGGATTTAGAATCACTAGGATCTTGACCGACTATGCCCAAAAACTTCCCGGGCATTGCATTCCAATTAAGGTAGAAATACCCAAACTGGTTAAGCACCCTCTACCCATGCAGTAGACCGCCGTCAGAATAGTGAAGTGCCATTTTTGCAACCGATCATGGCAAGGCTGGCAACTTCAATGCGTGTACACTTAATTTATCCAAATTTAGTCATGTGTCAATGTACTCATGAGTTAACCGGTTTAGGTGATGTTCTGTATGGAAATGCAGATTACCGTGTTCGGTGTAGGGAGAATCTAGTGAACGAGTAAGAGGTTTGACAACTTTCCACTTTGAAAAATTGTAGAATTTTTTGTACATGACAAAAAAATATGAAACAACTTGCATTCTTCATGAATCCTTCTCGTCTATCTTGGAAAATTATCTCATGATTGTAAGACCGTATCTTCAATGCGAATCACCTTATTTTCATGGGTTATGGTATTTCTACCCTAGGTCCCCTACACACTACATTGGGTCTTTTTGACCCTTCTTTGTCCTTTAAGGGTTAAGTCTGCAAAAACCGACCATTCCGGATAGGAATAAAGATTGTGGTAGAATTGGGTGTCAGTTTTCCTTCCTTTTGCCTTGGCGGGTGAATTAGGAACGGCATTGAAGGCGGTGGAGTTTAATGCATGGAGGTGTCAGAAGGGAAATCGAGTACTAACTAAAAGTGACGTCTCCACAATGACGTTGAAGAAACTTCAATCGATGCAATCAACCATAAGGTAATTCCCACTAACTTACATGGGCAGGTGTCCGGGGAGATTTTAGGGCATAATCGGTCAATATCCTAGTGTTTCCAAGTCCAACCAATTACATGTTGTCAACTTTCGGGGCTTCTTTATTACTTTAATGTATATTCCATAGATTCCTTTAGAAGATGGGTAATTTTCATGAAGTCTTGATGAACTTCAACCGGTTATTTCTCAAACTCAACCGGTGCATTTGTAACTAGAAGGGAAATCGAGTACTAACTAAAAGTGATGTCTCCACAATGACGTCGAAGAAGACTTCAATCGATACAATCAACCATAAGGTAATTCCCACTACATGGGCCGGTGTCCGGGGAGATTTTGGGGCATGATCGGTCAAAATCCTAGTGTTTCCAAGTCCAACCAATTACATGTTGTCAACTTTTGGGGCTTCTTTATTACTTTAAAGCATATTCCCTTAGATTCCTCTAGAAGATGGGTAATTTTCATGAAGTCTTATGAACTTCACCCGGTTATTTCTCAAACTCGACCGGTTCATTTGTAACTAGAGGTTGATTCTCCCCGTTTATTGGCGTGGGTCTTATGTGATCATTCTTCTTCACAACTGAACATGTTTACCGAGGGGCCATTTACTCACATGATCAAAGGATGTGAGAAAAGGCGATTTAGGGTATGTCGTGGTCATGGTCAGTGGTCCGAATCCATGACCATGACTGGTTTTGAATCATTTTCTAAAAGTCTTGGACACATGACATGGTGTAAAGCGGAAAACGTGTTACTGATTATAGTTGTGTTAAAGTATGTTTACTAGTGATAGGAAATACTAAAAATGTATTTCATGAACTACTGACACAACCTATTTGGGTTTCTTACCACAAAATTTGGGTGATCATCAAACATTATCCAGTTTAGGGATGTGTAGGGTTTCATGTTGCTTTCTCGTCCATTTTTGTTGATAGAGTCGTTGTTGTTTTTGGTGACCTTGTGTACAACAAAGTGGGACCACCACTCATTCCTCAACCAATAAGAGAATTTATAAAGCAGCGGTCATGGCCCGTGGTTAGTAGTGTGACCATGCTTTTAGGTGGTTTTATATGAGTAGCAAGGTGGGTGGGTGTGGCCCATTGTGAGCATTTCCAATAAAAAAAACACTTATGGCCATGAGATTGGCTTCAGAATCGTTTGACAAAGAGTTCAATTTTATGTTAGTGCTCCTTGGCCAAAATCAAACACTGCCGCTTCAATCCACCAAAATTAGGGGTTCTGGCACTACGTGAACGCTTTTCATACATTAGTAAATGTCAGAATTGGGAGAAAATCCCTACCATAACGAGTTTTGTTGATAGATAATTCTCAATCCAATTGAATGCACCATATTGTATGTGGAGTTGGAAGTGCCCACAATGGCCCCATAATAGCTTGTTGTGTGCCACACGTATAAGAGAGAAACCTTCTTTCAAGAGGACTTATCCTCTGCACTACAATGCAATCACAAGTTTGCAATTGAGCCATGTGACCTTACGACACTTCATTTCGGTCAATGATGCAGACCTCTTGTTTGTTCTCATTTTGCTAAATGTGTTTGGCATAAGAGAGGGGTACTTAGTGCTAATGATTTTGTTCTACTCAAGGGATCCAAAAAAACAAAAACAAAAGAATAATAAACATTAATGCAATTTACACCGACGTGAATGTGGGCACGTTAGTCGTATAACCTCCATGTAGTGTATTTGGGTGAATTGGGTAACACTATAGGGTTTAGTGCCTCCCTTTTGAGAGGTGGGCTCAAAGTGAGATTTCTACACTAAACATTGTATTTAGTGTCACATGGTATTCTATGTCATTGTGGTAACTCTTCCAATGACATTTCTTAGGAATATGTTGACAAGTATTGTCATCACAACTTACTTTTAGTTCATCCAAATCTCAATCATGAAACAAAGTTTGGTACAATATCCATCCTAACATTTATATAATGAATTATTGTCATGAACGATTGAAATTTGGGTGAAAAATCGCTTAGTAAGTGACAATAACTGCAACATTGTATATCTAAAATGCCCAAATTTTCTTGCAAGGAATGACAAATAATGTTACGTTTACATTTAGTGTCGTTGGCACTACACGAATGGTTTACAATTAGTATTGAGCAAGACAAATAGAAATGGTGATACTAAACACACTATTTAGGATTAAGTGCGTGAGGTATTTTGTGAATGTTTTGTGCATAATGTTTGATTGGTTTGTTGATTTGTGGTGGTCTTTGAGTTTTTGCATGGGTATATTGCATATGATTCCTCTAAGTCCCATAGTGATTACTAGGAGGGAATTGGTATCCCCCCCCCAATCTTTAAGTGTTTGTGATCAAAGGTTGTAATTTGTGTGTTTCTTTTGAATTGCTTCGTTGATGTATCTATTGTGGTAGAAGCTAGAAGCCCTAAGTTAGATTATGAGATTTGTATTGGGGGAAGGGGAATTACGCTTATCTATGGGACTCATAATGTACATGTGATATTACACCTGAGTTTGGCTAGACATGTGCATCTTTGAGTGTTACATGTGCAGTTTAGTAACAAATAATGAGCATGTGTTATTTAGTCTTTTTAGGCGTTGGTTATTACACATTCATAGGAGACGTGTCTCTTTATTGATTGAAGTAAAATGGGCAATTAGGATTTGTGAAGGTTCTTGGCCAACGTAATATTTCCTTGGGATTTGTCATACTTTGCACAAATTTTAATTTTGAGAACTTGTGTGATTTGTTCATCTGTCAATCATTTCAACTGTGATTATGGACAAACCACACTAACTACTCCTACTACTATGGGCCATGGTAATTTTCTAGAGTCCATGCTAATTCTCATTATGAGAATTAATGTGAACCACAATAATTTTCAACCCTCGCTAAATTTGTAGTGGAAAATAGCATGGGCCACATTAAATGTTTCTAGAAATTTAATGTGGTTGATTATTTTATTTTGTGTAATTTTTTGGTCTTATGACTAATATTCAATGCGTTGGTCGAAAGTCTTCATGAAGACTTAAGGGAGACCTGGGGTCTTGGACCCTCATTAATTTTACCTTGACTCAAAAAATTAGTGTGGCCCACGCTAAATTTCCACCTACACTAAATGGGACTATTTAGTGTGCTTTATTTTTGGCCCTTCTACGATTTCGCCATCCGCAAGTCTTGTGAGGGAGCCTTTATACTACAACATACCTTCAATGGTGACATACAAGCGTACCCGATAAGGTGTCATATTCCATTTCTCAAAAGAATCAATTGATTCAATAGCAAAAGCCAAACCGAATCATTAGGGAGACCTAACAAAGCAACAAAGAGACAAATATAGTTGGACAATGGACTTTGCCGATCCACTTGGTGAACCCCTAAGCATTTAAGAGACCTTAGCTAAGCATGTTCTTGTACAAAGATGCAAATTTGAGCTACATACTTTCATTTTAGTCAATTATGTTTTAAAATATCTTATCTAAAATTAACTCAATCTTGTATCGCATTTTTCAAAATTGTTGAAATCTTGGTTGTTATTGTAACTTTGGTTTAAAATTTCATAGTTTGGATGCCCTTGAATGCAATTTGCAAATACATACTTAATATTTTGAGCATTTATGAGTGTCGTTTTATAAAATAAAGCACAAAACCCAGGAGCATAAATGATAAGGTTTATTAGACTTAGTGAGGCTCATAAAAATTGTGTATTTGGCTGTGCATTTAGTTTCTCGATTGAAATTTCATGTATTGGTTATTTTAGTAATAGAAATTTGACCTTTTGACATAATCTCCTAAATTTTTGTTGGCTAAGCATTATCATGTTTGGTAGGACATTCAATATGTACGAGAATGTGAGTGTCTTTTTAAAAACCCACAATAAATGCAATTAATCATCATTCAAAAAAACATTTTCTCAATACTTACATTCTTGGTGGCAATTTTTTTTTGTAACTAGAGCGTGGACTTGCTATATGATGTTTCTAAGATATGTCTTGGTCCATATTAACACCATGTTCCAATATCTTTGATTGAAATTTCAATTTGTGAACATTTCTTAATCCTTTATGTCCCATATGAGTGTTTGTCCAATTGAGTTTTGGAAGAGTGGATGGAGCTGCAAATGAAATAGAGTTTTCTTAAATTATTATGTGGCAATGGAGTTAATTGGAATGAATAGAAGGAAAACTAGGAGAAATTTGAGGTGGATTCATCCATTTTTAGTGTATACAAAAAGTCTTAGAAGGCTTCTTTTGAGTTTTAGATGATGACATGTTCCATATTCACATAGTGAATTTTTTGGGTCATTTTCTTTGCCATTGAAGCACGCAAATCTTATCTAGGCATTTCCTTCTTATCTCACCACATGTATACTCCTCAAATAAAAGCAAATGCAATAAATGAACTCAAAAGTTTCTTGAGCTTCGTAGCCTCCAAATAAAAGCGTAAGAATTTTCAACCCTAATTTCAGATCCATAACAATATTCCGTGGGACTGATAGTATTCCACATAATATTCTGAGATATTTCCCACATTCAGTATGAATATGGAGAATATTATGTGAAATACTATGAGTCCCACAAGGCACTATTATGAATCTGAATAATGTTATGGAAGTGGTAGATATGATGGATACCTTTAAAAATGGGGATTGAGTCCCCCGCTCTATACAACTTCATGGATCATTACGATAGATAGCATGAGTATCTACTTGTGAGAAACAATGGATTTTGTTTTTGATAGGGAGCTATCTTCTACATTACAATGGCGTTCAAAATTTGTGTGGCATGAGTGGACATTTCCCACCAGTTGAATGCAAAGGGAACAAATTTTTTCTGATCCCATGTTCAAATGTAAAATTTTAACTAAAGCCAAACTACAAATGAATGTCTATAGAAGACATCCATGCTACTTATGCATGGCTCGGACCCTCAAATGTTCCAAGTTTGTTTTTGTTCAACATAAACGTACATAATCAATGCAACCCGCACATAAATTCACAATTGAACGAAGGTTAATGAGACTGTAGATTCTAAAAAACTCACTCAAAATTTTTTTAATCAATATCACAATAATTTTAGCTAACAATTACTTTTGTGTCATTTGGAAATGGTTGTATTCAACCCTCAATTGTTTGACACATCATAAACCTATGCGTGCTCGAATACATTGAGAGTTTCAACCCAAAGCTATGTTTTTCTTGATTTACGAGAAAATTATTCAACTTTATACTAGAAAAACGCTTACACTGAGTTCACCAAGTTGTTTGAAGCCAGGAACTCTGTGGATGTGATTGGTGAATTGATACCATCAAGTATGTTGCACAAAGTTTTTACTTTCTAGCCTTGTACCCTTCATTTCCTAGTAAACATACAACATGTGTTTATTATGTGGAAAGAGTATATTTGAGGCTTTAGGGATTGAAGTGACTTCACAAGGTGAACATATACTGTTCTCCCTCTTTAGTATGACACATTTGGGAAACATAAAAGGTCGTATTATCGAGGTGTCGTCTTCTCGTTAATATGACAAATGGAGTAAAATTGTCGTACTATCAAGGGAATACAAAAACATAAGCAATGTGAGCTTTAAAATATATACAACGAGTTTAAGCAATATAGATTGTATGAAATAATAATTTATAACTCCAAATAAATACAAATATTCTCAAGAACTCTTGAAATAGGAGTTCAAAGATCTTTGGTATTGCCTACCCAAGTTAGCAATTGTCATCTTATCTAAATTCCCTACTAGCTTTTGAAAACTAATAATTTCATTAACACCAAAATGTAAAGAGTTGTCTAATAAGAAATTAGACAACAATGATGCATGACATTTAGCATCACTAAGCTTGACTGTAGGTGGAGCAACATCATCCACATCTACTAAATGTAGATCAACATTAAGATCAAAGCCTTGTGCATAATTGATTCCCAAAGTAGCATCCACCAACTCATCAATACTCAATTCTAGCTTAGTAATCTCTTCCCCTTCCATCTAAATGTAAGTCTCGATTAACATCTCTTCATCACCCAATCGCAACTTTGAAATCAGAGCACCAAGTTCATCTTATTCTTCTTGCATTCTATTCTTCTCCCTTTCATCAACTAGGGCAAAATAAACATTCTATGTTGCAGGTAATATACGCGCCATCCTCCAACAATTCATGACTAGTGCATCCAACTCACTCCATACTTCATAACTCCACATGATAGCCTGTTTGATGTTGGGCACCACCTTCCTTAAGTCCTTCAATGTAGCATCATCATACTGTGATAAAACCCATTGCAAAAGTTTCTTCTTGTATTGAATTTTGAAAGATGCTATCATACCTTGATCCAAAGGTTGAACTACGCTTGTAACATTGGGAGGAAGGAATACCAAATTCATTTTGCTCAATTCCAAGGTTGAAAAACCACCAAACCTACCAACTTTGGCAGAGCTAACAACATGTGAAGATGCATTATCCAAAATCATAATCACCTTTCAATTTTGGTCTTTGAACTGATTGTTGAGCTGCAAAATCCAAGCTTCAAATATATCCCCCTTCATCCAAGTTGTTTTATTTGAGTGCCACCAGACATACTCATGAGGTTGCCACCTTCCAAACATCATGGTTGCTTAGACGTATAAATCACAAGCAACTTCAACTTATCGATCCTTGTTGAATTAACAACAAGAGCAACGCTCCTTCTGTAACTTCTGACCCTTCACCTTCCCTTGTGCTAATGTTTTATTAGGATGTGCTCTAAAATACAATCCAGTCTCATCCATGTTGTAAACATCTTCAGGCTCATAATCTAACAAAAGAATAGGAAGGAGGCCACTCTAACCCCGACCAAGTCCACTCTACACTAGTAACCCTAATTATCATTAAGTTCCCAATGATAAGTGAAGTTCCCAAGTAGTTCCCAAGTGAAAATGGATGTATTTTAGATGTACATAATATAGATGAAAGGAATTTTAGCATTAATTACCTCTTAAATATGACAGAACGGAGATTCTAAATGTCGTATTATCGAGTGTCGTAGTCGTATAAAAGAGGGAGTTTTGAACTAACAAGTTTGGTCGCGCAAAAATGTGTTGTAATATCGAGGGTATCGTATAAATGAGTGTCGTATTAACGAGGTTAGACTGTATGCACCTCATGTATGTGCATGTTTTGTAGTTAAGAATAAACACCCCAAAATTTATGTTCATAACATTATTTAGATCCATAACAATGTTCTATGGGACTGACAATATTCCATGGAATATTACTAGATATTCCCCACATTCAGTTTGAATGTGGGGAATATTCCATGGAATACTGAATTTGAATAATGTTATGTTATGATAATGTTGGACCACGTGCTCAAAATGTTAGAGATTTATATACAATGAAAGTCGTGGTGGTGGTCTTGGTTGTGATGAGGCCGTCGCCCCACCGTTCCCTACCGTTTCAAATAGACAAGGTGACCACTGTAAAGTGATATGTTGTTATGTTGTTCCCCACTCTTCCGCACCATTTCAAAAAGGTGGGGGGAGTTATGTGTCATATGTACATGTGCGAAGGGTTGGGACAACATGGGCCCATACTAGTCATTCTACATGCACTTGATAACCCAATTGAAAGGGTATATGTGGTCATTATATGATAATCATCAATTTGACTACCCAGATACCTCACATATCATCTTTGGGGCCATTTCACACACACGATTGAGGATTGTGAGAAAAAATGACTCTCATGGTCATGATCTTCAAGAAATCTATTAGCCTTGGTCACGAGACATAATGTAAAATGAACTTAAAACATGACATAATTTGGTTTTATGGAAATAATAGAAGTGAAACTTAAAATATTTTTTTCCTTTTTTGGGTCTAGAATAAATTCTACTAAACATGTATATTGCTTATCACCTAGGGTTTCTTTACGCTTTTGGATTGGCCCAACAATACATCAAGTGCATCTACCCCCGTGGTCATCTTGAACGTTGAATAATCTATATTTTGTGCCTCCACAATGACTTCGATGGGGTTCTTTTTGCTTTGTCTCGTGGCCCGCTTCACTCTCTTCAATTCCATCCTTGGCTCTTGATCGGTGCGAGGAACTCGCCAACATTGAAAGTCTTGCGTAGCACCATTGAAGGCGGATAGTGATTGTGGGTTTGAAGGCCTAGTAGCGGAAGGTTTTCTTTTCCTTACAACTCCCACAATGTCTTGTGGGAGCAAGAGAAGTGCACGCTCCTTCCATTCCTTAGCGCATTGAGGAACTTTGCAAGGGATTTCTACTATGGTTACACCATCATTCATGTCCGTTGGATTAACATTTTGTTCTATACGATTCTTTTCATTTTGGACCACCGTTGGTGCATTCAGACGTGCATGGCCACATGCAACATATCGGTAAGGGGGTCTGATAGTCAATGGTCTCATGTCAACGTAATTCGTGGTGCCTGCCATACTGTGCAACTTATTTGTTATACTATGTATCAGGTTAGTGGACCGTACCAAGTGTCCTTTCACATGAAAAATGTTGTGAGGGGGTTCTTACATGTGGATTGTAGTAGGGTTAGTGCTTTACACCACATATTGAGCTAGTATCAATGTATTTGGGTACAATGCATTGGCACACCTCAATGAAACCCCATGTATGCACTATGTGTTCCATTCACATATATTTATGTTCCACATGTAATCATTTTTTATTATAAAAGGAAAAGATTCTACTTTTGCATTTGCTTTTACTTTTACTTTTACTTCTCATATTAATATATCATTATTACTCATGGTTATACTTACTACTATCACTCATTTAATTCATGCTAATTAAGTAGTAGTTTAAACCTTAATAGGTAAGATTTGAAAGATGACATAATTGTGATGAACATAATCAACCCAAGTTTGAAATCCATCCATGTCACATGCCCTTCTACATATTAGGCATTTCACAATACATGATAAATTTCCACGTCAACCCCAGATCGATACATTAAGTTGGGGGGGTGCATCATATGAGTGGTGAGCAATGAGCAATGACTCGTGAGCTGTGAGGGGGGATAAATATCTAGAAATATGTTCACTAGTATCCTATACCCACGGTGTTTTAGCATAAAGAACAACATCTCTGCTTATAATAGTATGAATGAGGGCTTCAAACAAAGTGCATTAAACATAATGAGATGCTCACTCTACTCTAAAACTCATCAATTCAACATCTAATTTTAAATAACAATGCAAGCATATTACAAATATCGAGCATGCTTTGAACTCCTGGGGGGTGGACTCTTCATACCACGTACAAACTAACGTGTAAGAAGGGATATTATTTGAGGCATTAGCATACATAGTGTATGTAAGGGAGAGGTCTTGTTCTTTTTCTTTTTTCTAGTGTGTACGTTTAAAAACGGTATTAAGAATTTTGAAGTAAAAGTAGGTGTACGAAAGGGGGGGGGCCTAAGGTTAGAGGAAAATTTGACAAGAGATGTGTTTGATTCATCCAATACATGATTTTCATCCATTATTGTCATATGGTAATAGTCCTCAATGACTACCTTGTCCAATTTTGTTAGGGTTTGCATTTGGATTCTAGGTTTTCACAAATTGGAGGCTCTTGGACAACATAGGCTCCCTTGAGTTTTGCTCTCCGGATTGTGGCTAAGTTATTGTGTTCTAGTCTTTGTTTGTTTGGTGCAATTGTTGAGATACATGCTATTGATGAAAATTTGTTCAATGACTTTCTCATTGGAAAATAAAAGTGGATTTTATATGTAATAAGGGCCTAGTTAAGTCATGATTTGAATATTGTATATGTAGTGGAGGCATTTATCACATTCAATTCAAAAGCTTAGTATAAATACATGAATCCATTTTCTAGCCTGCCGTTATTTTGTATAGATTTGTTTTTCTCTGTAAAGTTCATGGATATAGGGGGTTTTATTTCATAGTGACCCACACATGTCATTTAGCTATCCAATGAAGAGTCCATCCCCCGGGTCTGAACTAAATCTCTAGAGTTCACATAGGTTTGAGAAATGAATTGATGTAGAAATTGCGCAAGGAAAAAACTTAAGTTTTTGGTCATAGATGAGATTATAAGATGAATTTGCTCATAAAAGCCAATGCCCATAGATTGTGGTTATTAGAAAAAGAGTTGCATATCCAAACATTGTCACGCAAATCCAAAAAAAAGCACACTCAATGTAGTCTATGTAGGACCATGCATAGAAGATCCGTAACTACAACTATTGTTTACCATTCTCCCCTCCTCACTATCACTAACACGTTCATTACACTACGACGCCTTGACAATCACGAATGGCAAAATGATCATAGCCCAATGACCTATTGCGATGTGGCAACATTGAGGTTGTAGGCTTATTTGCAACGACCTCTTCATATGACCTTGGAATCATGCGGGTGGGAGGGACTTCACATGTTTCATTTTCCTAGAAACAAAACAAATGGTTAATACTCCATATTGGAGAATAACATGTTGAATGACTTTAGAATTGACAAAGCATGGAGAAAATGGCCTAAACTTACATTCACAACCAAAAATATCCGGATTTTTTTTAATATGTTCCTCCTCCCCTCCTCATCATTATCAAGGGAGATCATCTTTGCCACTGAGTTGCCATGCCCTAACTTATGTACTCAAGCAAGAATCCTTGGGAAGTTATTGAATATGTTCCTCATGATCATCGAGGTAGATCATATGCACCATTACACTGACACCATGAGGTGAAGTGTAGTATCACGGAAAGGTGCCAAGATGGCTTAAATACGCCGACAAGCATGAATTGATGAACATGCGATCCCACATAGACATAACGAACATTTCTTTAGTGTTTGAAGCACACAATAATAGCCATAGATTGTTCCATTGAACTACTAATGATCTACATGGATAATTACTTTCACATGCCAATGCATAGGTATAAAGGATAATAGTTCCCGTTTTAGTCAACCTCAAAAACTAGCAATGGAAAGCCCCAAGACCTGACAATATTTCAAAAAGAAATCGTTAAAGCCCTCCCAACTAACTTCCACAACATGCTCTACTTATTCTTCAAACAATGCTAGAAACAAATAAATACCCACAAAATGGAAACACGGTAAAATCATATTACTACACAAAATAAATGGCCCCTACTACTCACCGATTATAGACCCACAACATTAGCTAACTCCATCTATAAATTCTATACCAACACCCTAACATCCCTCCTAACAAGCTATGAAAAACGATATAGAATATTACACTTTAGTCAGGAAGGCTTCTGCCCACAATGTAATACAACCATACAAATACAGATGATAATTATGGCTCTTGAAGACGCGTGCCCCACAAGTAACGACATTTACCTATTCTACATTGACTTTAGAAATGCCTTTGGCTTGGTAGACCATGCTAGACTCCTGGCCATATTGGAAGACCTAGGTTGCCAAGAGGACGCAATTGAGCTTATAGCCTATAGGCAATATCTACACAAACTCCACCACCTCGTTTGTTGGAATCCATTTTGGAACCACACACCTGTGCATATAAGCACATGCACAATCTAAGGTGACACCCTAAGTCCATACATGTTCATAATCTTCCTAGAACCACTACTGTAATGTAACTAGAAATATTGATGGATGATTGAATATTCTAACCACATGTGGTAAAAATATTCAATCATCCATCAATATTTCTAGTTACATTACAATCAAATTGTAACAAACCTCCCACAAGTTTTCCACCAACTTTCACAATAGCAATTATCAATAAAAATGACGAGTTGAAGAACTCATTTTATTTTCTTTATAACATCTAATTACAATCATAAACCAAGTAGGTCTTGGTCTAAGCTCAGCCACCCAACAATAGGAAAGAGACAAAAAGATCCTCTCTCTCCTCCCCCGAGCTTCCTCTTATGTCAAAGGCACTACTTTTACTTTTTATTTCCAAATATAATAAACTTATTCTATTCATAGCTCTATCTTTAGTTCTACTATGAATCTTCTATCTTTGGTTCTTCTAGAACCCTCTTCCATCTTTTAATCCAATCACATTCTTCCAGTTGGAACTGTCTAATTCCAGCTTGATTCATCCATCTCTTTATCTAGTTGGAACTATCTAATTCCAACTTTATTCATCCATCCATTCTTCTAGTTGGAACTGTCTAATTCCAAATTGATTCATCTATCCATTGAGAGTTGTCTAACTCCAATGAATAACATCCAACTTTCATTTTCTAAATTTGGAATGGTCTAACTCCAGTGCACCTCATCCAAAGTTGTCTAACTCTCGTGCACATGTTCTCAATATGGAATGGTCTAATTCCAGTGCACCAAATGTGGAGTTGTTTAACTCCAATGCACATGTTGTCAATATGGAGTTATCTAACTCCAGTCCATCCATCTTCAATTGGGAGTTGTCTTGCTCCCATCATCAATGCTTACACACTGGCACACGTGGTTAGAATATTCAATCATCCATCAATGTTTCTAGTTACATTACAACTACTATGATGGCTAGAAAAGACAATGCCGGTTATCACTTCAATACCTCAAAAACCACCTACAACACCACAACCTATGCCAATGACCTAGCGATAATTACATACAACATTATCAACCTCCAATTGCAAATCCACAAACTACAAAAGTTTGCAAAATGGGCCCACATAGATCTTAACCTTGCCAAATGCTATGACCAGTGCCCCAACAAATCTAATGTAAATGACAACACCTTCAAAGCATACATACAAGCCCAAACATCACATACAAAGCAAATGCTTCCCTACACCCTCCCAAAATGAATCATACACATATATGGGAATCCACCTTGTCCCCTCCTACTAAATGGCAACTACATAGAGAAATAACTGCCAACAAAACCAACAAACAATGCAAGACTCAGAAGCCCAACTATTTGACCACAAAGGTAACTAGATCATATCCCTCACTAGGGAGCAAATCCAATGGTTGTGGGGATAGATTTTCCCATAATAATCACACACCTCACCAACTTCTTACAACCATTGCCACAAAACTTTAATACAAAATACTATGGCTAGCTCAAAGATACATCTCCATCCTTCCAAAAAAGAAACCCAAAAATCCTCACCCATACAATCAACATCACACCCTACACCCAACAATTATGAAACACTAATAGATCCTTTCCATCTCCATTGGACATCAAATCCTCAAAATGGATAGGCAACGACCTAGCCTACCCGATGGGACACACAAATATGCAAGAAACAATACAATAGGCCAAGATGGCAACTAAAGAAGTCACGAACGCTCCCACCATCCTAAATGTGAACCACAAAGACTGGATCTCATGACTAATACCACTAACCCAACTCCTAGACATTCACACTATTACCACACAACTCCACCACACTCCCTTACATACACCCCCACATCAAAATGGTTGAAATATTACCAAATAATAGAACCCTCCCTTACATCCATCATATGTGTCCATAATCGCCAACACCCCCAAGGCCCACCAACTCCAACAACTCATCCAAGACATCTACAACATGAATATTGATACGCACCCAATCATAACACCCAAAGAATATAAAGTCCACTTCACACACCAATGGAAAAACCCCATGTAACAAACGCCCCAAGAATACATACCACCACTACATCACTACCGGCCGGGGATTCGTGGCACTCAAGTAAAATCATCCATGCGGATGAAAAATGTAGGAATCATCTAAATGACTATTTTTAGGCAATTTGATTCCGGAAATAGAGTCAAAGGCCCCAAATTAGTCTAGTGATGTCACATTCGAATGAATCGGCCCTCAACCCCATAGGGGAGCTTTTTTTATTGGAGCCACTTCATCCACGATATCTTGGATGGATGTTCCTTAGTGAGTGCCACGAATCCCCAGCCCATCGCTACCCAACAAATACAACTACATCCACCCACTAAAATATGATCCACAAAGATGCATATACACAGATGGCTCCTTCATACCACCTATTGAAAACCTCAAAGGTCACATAGAAGGCAACATGGCAAGCTTGGGAGTCTACAATCCAAATAATAACCTCTGAATTGCGGAAAAACTAACATGCTACCAAAATATTCTCATAGCAAAGTTAATTGCCATACTACTCGCCACCCAAAACATCCCCAACACCCAATTGACTACATATATTCTCACATATAGACTCAATAACATTTTCTTAATTGACAACCACATAAGGCACCCATCCTCCCAATATCACCACCCAAACAAAACTATCAATTGTCGAAATTGTACAACAAATACATTGGTCCAAACAACACATGGCAATTCAAAAGGTAAGAGCTCACACAAGGATCATCAGGAATGAAATAGCATACATACTAGCCAATGAAGGCACAAATAAAGAAAAATCAACTACTACCCCTCACATCCACACAACCCACACCATCCCGTACTAGCTAAACAGAGTTAGAACCGCAACACACAACAACGCAATTTGAAACCTGCACATGTACATCAATAGGATTATAAGAAGAAAGAAATTGCCTTGGCCAAAAACAAATACGCATACGTAGACAAGTGACTATCCAATGACCACATCAACCACAAAGTATCTAACTACTTTTGAAAAGCACAGGGTATATCCGACGCCCAAATAACCCAAACACTCAAATTCATATACACACAATACATCGGCTATCATAGAAAAAACATATTCAAGCTGCTCACACAAACTAACCCCAATTGTACCATATGCTCACAAAACGATAGAGATATGTGGCCGCATCTCCTATCCATGTGCACAAACCCACACCTCAAGGGATTATGCTTAGCCAAGCATAACAAAGCGGTCCACCTCGTCACCCAGACCCTCCAAGCCAACAAATCCAAGAGATTCTGCACACTAACAAATGCCAGCACCACCAATAACCAACCCCCGACTAGACAATCCCATAGTGGTTACTACTATGCACCTGCAACACACCTACATGCCAATGTATCACAAAAATAAGACCAAACATTCTATGCATAATAGGGGGCACCAAACAACTGTTGCACACCACTACATCCCTCCCTGAAACCAAATATCTAATTCATTGAATTCATACATTGTCATGACCGCTATCCCGAAACAACCATAAACAACAAACGCAACAAATATGAACCATAAATAAACCACATAACACAAAAGGGATGGAACATCCATCCACTAAGCACCATCACAATTGGAGTTTGGGGCGCAATCCATGAACAATCCACATAAATTTAAAAAAACACACACACACACTTCTGCACAACTAGCATAAAAACACTCATGAAAGGCATACAACCAAATGCCATCAAAATATATCACATACTTAATACTGAACAAACAAAGATTAGACAACCACCATGCAACGATTACCCCACCCTCATAAACGACCCAACCTATAACACCCCAGAGCCCACCTTTTGAAGGAAAGAAAGTACACCATACATTGCATCATAACTCACTATGATTAGTGTAAGGAAAATGGGCTCATATTCACGTTAGTGCTAGAACACTAACGTTACTTTGTTTTTTCTATTCTTTCTTGGTATGGCCTTTGGATGATTTTGAGGAGCCCCTAGATTTTCATGGTCACGGCTTTTGGTCTATGTGTAAAGCGGCCCTTACGTACTCAAATTATGCTTTGTGATAAGTCTTTGATTTGAGGTCAACTTATCTCCAAATGATGAGTGCCACACCTTATACGAGCGCATTGTCCTCCATCTCGTCACCTTTCAAATCGACAAGATTCCTAGTGGATAATATAAGTAGTAAACAAAAAGATAGTATTTCTTGGGCCCCACTAACGCAAAAAAAATAATCCTTTTTACGACCCGTCCAAGGGGAGAAGCCTCGGTTGGAACATGCCCCTAAGACTCTACAATCCTCATATGAGATGGGAAGTTGGAATATCACGTGGTAATCTATAATAAGGTAGAAGTGTATATCTTTTTTTTGGCACAAATTGAAAATTCAATTGTAAAAAAGGAACCAAACACAACCACCTCGGGAGAACCAGCGCAACTCGAGGGGAAATCAAGAAATAATGTCCATCTGGGGTCTAACGTTTCAAGTGACCACTAAGTTGCTCTGGGTCACAATAAGACCTTTGACCCCCCAGGTCGAATTGAATCCGTTAAGAACATCTTGATAGGCAATGTCTGAGGCCTTTTCCAAATCCGTGAGAGTCCGTTGCCATTCAATCCTACCATAATCTTGCAAGGCGTCCGAAATGACTTGACGTGTTTTCTCAATGGGCCATTGCAACGCATTAAACATCAGATCATTCCACTGGCTCCAAATAATCCACGGAAGACCACTCCTCAAGAAAAACCAGATGTGGCTGAACCATTTCGGTACAAGCGTATATCTCAGGCACTTTGAGTTCTACAATCTCTTAGCTAACCTAGACAAAATACCTTATATTTTATTTGGATCAACACTAATGTTACAATTCCAATGGTATTAAGGTCACACGAATCATAGCATATATTATTTCTATAGAAATGTTCAAAGTACAAGATTCATTTCATTTTTTCAAGTCACATACCTCCCCCCCCTTCCCCAAATTGGATAATGTTGATTGTTTCTATTTTGTCTCCTATAACTAAAGAGTTACGGTTTTAATCCTCAAAATAATACAATTAGTGTTCATGTTGAGAAATGTAGTTGTCCACTTTAAAATCACTGACACAATTGGACGCTCCTTGTGTACCTTAGTTTGTTGGCCTTTCCACATGCTAATGTATAAAAACATGTCATGTTTTATGACCATGTGATAAATGTTGTTATAAGGTCACTAGGAGCATGTTGTATCATGTTCTTATTGCAAGGCTAAGGTAAAGGAACATGTTCGATCGTGATCTTATTGCAAGGCTAAGGTGAAAGGAGCATGTTCGATCCATGGTTCAATGTAGAGTAACTCTCCACTCATAGTTTTAGGTCTTTGTTTTACAAAAGCGGGCAACACAACATTTTCGAACATGCATAAGTTGTCATTGATGTAGCATCCTAGTATGTGGTAACATTCATGTACCCTCCTAGTACACCTTCAATTGATGAGATTTCAAATAACGGGGGTTCCCCACCCCACAATTTTAGCCTTTCATAGTTTCATAACTTGCAAAATGATCAATGTTCTCAAAATGCTCACATAACATTATTCAGATCCATATCAACGTTTTGTGGGACTGGCAGTATTCTGCGGAATATTCCCTGATATTCCCACGTTCAAACTGAACGTGGGAAATATCAGGGAATATTCCGCAGAATACTGCCAGTCCCACAAAACGTTGATATGGATCTGAATAATGTTATGCATGAGCCTATTATATTGAATAAAATAACAATTGATTGAATAAATTAAAAATGCTACGATTGGTGTTATTTTGGTATCATCAATACTTTGTTGATGTAGGAGACATTGTTGTATGATTCCCTTTCTCTCCTCCAACATTAGTTTAGAAGTTTAACTCCGAACTTCTAACTTAGACGGTGGACTCTTACTTTTGCTTCCGAATCCACTCGTATCAAAATTCAAGTCGTCATTACTAAGTTTGTACATGGTACCATAATAAGCTTCCGACATTCTTTACAAATTTTTATCGGGGAGTGTGGACTCTAGAGCCCGGGGTATGTCATTCAATTATTTGACCAGGTGCGTTTAAGTGGTTAGGGTCAAGTCTCCCTTTCATCAACGTCCGTGGTCCCATTCCCATTAAATTGCTTTTGGCATCGTCACTAATGACTCGCATGGATTGCATTTCAAAACTACACAAAATTTGGGATTTGGGAATCGAAGTCATTACCAAAATTCAATACGTGAATAGTATTATAAGTTTGATACCTAGGGGTAGGTTCTTTAATTGCATTATTGATGTCAAGTATCCATGCCCATGCATTGAGGGCAGGTTTACACTAGTGACCAATGACCATGATCGTCGCTTTCTTAATTCTCTCTTTGGTTGAGGAATGACTGTTGGTCTCACTTTGTTTTATGCAAGGTCACCTAAATTAGAAGTGATTGTGTTAAGAAAATTGCATGAGAAAGTGACATGGAATCGTACATGTCAAGGTGACCTGACTCCAAGGCTAAATCCCAATACATATTTATTCATTACAATATTGAAGAACTTAGGCGGTGACATCCCAAATTGGGACTTTCAACTTCAAAGTTCTATGGATAGATTTTGCTCACAATAAGTAGGTTTAACACACAAAATTTCAAGCGTAGTTAGTCAAATTGTGTTTCACTTCCGAAAGCTACATCCCAAAACTTTATCAACGGTTATATGAACACTTCATGACCTTTGGGTGACATCCAACTTCATATGATCACCGAGTGCAAATGAAGTGTTCAAATATAACAAGGTATATTGACGAATTTTCCACTTAATTTCTCTCACTTTGTGGTATTTAAAAAACAATACAATCACATGAAATCTTCTTATTCATACGAATGTGATACTTTCATCGTGCCTCATATTTTTCTTTTCTGGCAATTCTCATACAATAACCCCTAAAACTTAAATTTGAAAACACAAAATTAGAACATGGAATACCCTTGTCTTTTAAGGGTTAAATGTTGATGTACTTACCTCTAGACACATTTGAAACACATCTTCTACTATGAACCCAAAAGCATCCGGTTCACAAATCCACTCATACTTGGAAATTGCCATGTTGTTCTTGCTTTGCTCATTCTACCTACTACAACTATCAAAACAACCAACATCATCAACTTGACATTTTGTTAATGTATGTAACCACTTGTTGTGAGGATCAAATGCCAAAGATGATAGGCTCAATAAGAGTAAGCGAACAAAAGAATTACGTTTTCTTCTTGTAACCATGCACCCCAAGTCTCATGAAATGCATTTACTTATATTTGCAAACCATTGAGTTGAGATATAGTGTAAAGCAACCCATGGTGGGTCTACGTTGGGGTCTAGGTCCAAAATACCCTGTAATAGACATGACTTTTAAACTTGAGAATGGATGGCTCCTCAAAATGGATGGAGTATTCTCTTGACTTGGGACTACTGAGATTTGGTGGGAAAGTGGTGCCACATTAGGGCCATTCCAGTTTCTCACACTTTGAACTCGGGCCCCAAGGAAGACTCCTTGAATCCTTGTTTTTATTACCCTTAACCAGCAGGATTACTCAATTTTGGATATTCTTTGGCCTTGGACCATAATCTCAAGCCACTCGTAATCCATCTATACATAGTGAAGAAACCACAAGGTGTTTGAGAGTGTAACTTACTCGAGGCCACCTTTGCATTCACTGTGTAATTCAAATAAGTCTGATCATATAGCAGAGTTTGAAGGAGAAAAAAAGTTGGTTCTAGAGACCAAAATTCTGCACCAAAAAGTATAAGGTGAAAACAAGAGCAGTAAAAACTGACACAAAAACGTGGTTTGACATGTCACTGCCAACTCTGCATCAAATACTATGTACATAGCCTATGCCGTTGCCAACACACTACCATATCAATGACCCCTTGTGACCTAAGTCCAATTTCAATTTCAATTATTTTTATTTTTATTTGTAATAACCTATATAACATCATCGACTTGAACTTTGAATTGAAACAACCAAAAAGCCAAAAGGACATTCTTCATTGTGCAGTGTGCAACCAACATGCAACATGCAGATGCTTGTAAAAACCCAACACAAAAGACACCGCTATACAGTAACAAATGGCTATTATTTTTAAGCACAAAAATGGAGGTGTCTCAGGTTCTGGGATCGAATCCCAAGGAAGGCCTTCCCCTTGTTTAAATTGCCTGGTTCCACTGCCTTCAACGGCCAACTAAAGGGACGCATTTAATGGCACCATCAATATTTGGCCCTTTGATTCCACGTTGACCCATTAAATGTCCCCCATGACCACCATGACTCTTTTGCCATTAATAAGCCATGGCATAAGATATATCCCCCACTTCATGACAAATATATGGGAGAGAGGACCAAGAAAACACACATTTACCATCATACATTAGAGTCCAATTTTCATGCAAAATATCATTAGTTTCCAACATAAAATAAAATAAAATGAGGTGTTTGAAATAGTCTATTCTCACAATAAAAACTTGTGTTGCATTAGCGAATCTACGGTGAAGACCTTATGTCCATGGCTTCATTGTGGGCACTTCCAACCCTCTTTGAATCTTGACCGTTGGATTGAATTCGATTTGTTTGGATCGGGTCGTTGTTTGATCCATTTCGGCGATTGCAAATCACCAAGATGGTTATTTCAATTTTCATGATCGATGTGAAGATGGATATTTTAAGAGAAGTCGAAGTGAGGATTCTCCTTTTACATGAGTAATAACACACACGCGCTCACACACACCTTTTATAATGTTAACATTCGAATCTAAGAATAATTATTTTGAGTACACACTCCAATCTTACCATCATACATGTTGGTCGGCGTCAATTCTAAAATATAAGCCTTGTCATAGAAGATACGTGCGTGTTATTCAGTTACATTTCTTAATCAGACACCTACAGTGAGGTGAGGAACCAAGAACAAACACCATAAAGACACATGTTTTAAAGGGATTGAACTACATCTTCAAACTTTATACCTATTTCACAATCAATAGCAAACACGAATGGGGTACTACATACAGTTAACTATGCACTTAGTTGAGGTATCAACAAACATACACTTCCAATAGCCTTAATTGAGCAAATTTCACTCCGATTTTTTACCGACTCTTCATCATAGATTTGCTAATGCACGACACCGAATTCCGATGTGTAAAATCTTATCAATAAAATTTGGAGTGCATGAAAAATGAACAAAAAAATACCACCCCCACATTACCTTACAAGTTACCACTCAAATTTTTAACTTAGGTCTCCGGTCAACGGAAGGTTAACTACCTCGCACACAAGGTTAGTTACCTTAATAGTTTGGTCAAAGGCTACTTGAAATCTAGGGTGTGTGAGAATTGAAGTCCGGTTGTCTCTAGAAGGCCAATTAATTGAGCCTTTGAATGGCAAGGGCCCTCCCGTGCCATCAATTTGATGCCGAAGTGAAGTGGGTTGTGTACAAAACCCAACTAACTAGGGTTTGACTCCCGGTTCGCATAACTTAGCATCAAAGTCTAAAATGTGAGAGGGCTCATCACTTCCACGGATGATTGTTTGGAGAAAATATTGGTTATTTTGTTGTTTGAATTGGCACAAGTAGCCATTGATTTGACATACTTTGGGTAACAATCATGACATGTGGTGAATGTGTGTGGGAGTTTGTTGCTTCATTACTGGTTGCGGGGTAAGTAAGTATATATGTTGAGTTTGTTGAAGGTGTGGGCTAAATTTATGAGGGCCACATGTGTTTGACTCGCACTATACATTCAAGGTGCCATGGAATTGATTGTGGGCAAAACAAACTTTGAGGGACAAAGTGATTGCTAGGAGGAGTCCACCGACTTAGGGCTAGCTAGGAAGGTGACATCGGTAAATAAATAAAATAAATAAAAATAACGCCCGTAGCTAGTACCGGCATGAATGTTTGGGGAGAACCGGCGGTTAGTTGCAGATGGACTGGTTGAGTTTGAGAAATAACCAGTTGAAGTTGGAGACTTCATGAGAATTACCGATCATTTAAGAGGAATCTATAGAATATACCTCAAATGAATGAAAGCAAAACCGGAAGATGTCTTTCTTTTTTTGGCACAAATTGAAAATTCAATTGCAAGAAAGGACCCAAAATACAACCAACCCGGGTGAACCAGCGCAACCTGAGTGGAAATCAAGAAAAAAAATCGGAAGATGTCAACATGTAACCGACTGGATTTAGAATCACTAGGATCTTGACCAAACTATGCCCAAAAACTTCCCGGGCATTGGTGACGACGATCCCGTTCCAATATGAAAAGATAGTTGTTCACAAGAAATTTAGAAGTCGAGGATGAACTAACTTTTCCCTTTGTTGATACGTTACTGTATGTAGTAGTTTTATATTTTTTTGATTGAAAATTGTCAATTTTTCTATGGACTCTTTTTCTTGCCTCAAAGTGTGCATTTATTCTTAATATAATCATGAAATTTTTGGACTATAATGTTATTGCATATATATACTATCACAATTTCTTGAAGTTTAGTGAATCTAAGTTGAAAATAAACAAATCATGAAAATTACGAAATAAGGCTACCGTATTGATGTGATCTGAAAATCATTAGCATCAACTTTTCTTTTAGGTACAATAAAAAATTTGAGTTCTAGAAAGCTTGCTTTTTAGATGATTTCATGAAATGATAATATGCTCTGAGAAGTTAAGGGTTAAAGGCATAAGTACTCATCATGGACACTTTAAGCGCTAGGGTCCTCTTACTTAATCCATACAATGTATCAAATGTTTTATTATGTGTTAGCAATTACGTTGTGAGCCTCACAATGACAATAAATTCACATAAATAAAGTATGTGTAATTTGTATAGAAATGTTCAAAGTCACAAATCTCATTTGCCGGCCATGACCACGTGAAACCCTAAGTCAATATTCTCTCACAAGTCTGGGTGTATTTAACCATCAATGCCACATGTAGGACTAATTAATATATAATTTGTTATCACAATGATACAAGATTAAAAAAACCCATAAATCTTAAAGGTATCATAACTGGTTCTAAGTCTTTGTGAGGGTTCATAAGAATCGTATATATGGGTTGTGCATTGAGCCCCTTGGACCTTTAAGGGTGAAGTCCCAATTCACGATAAACGCAATCACTCAACGTTTTGGTAGTGAGAGAACCTTCAAGCTCAAAAGCTAGCATTTGGCCATCAACAAGAAGAATGTCGGCATTTGCTACAGTCCACCCTCTATAAATGTTACACCTATAAGTGTTAACCCTCTCTAAATGCTAACTTTCTTCTACTCCCCACATATTGCACACTATAAATGTTAAACGTGTTAACTATTAACAAAATGGTACTCC
This sequence comes from Polytrichum formosum, assembly GCA_964035585.1. Taxonomy (NCBI): domain Eukaryota; kingdom Viridiplantae; phylum Streptophyta; class Polytrichopsida; order Polytrichales; family Polytrichaceae; genus Polytrichum; species Polytrichum formosum. Next base: position 24,009,957 of record OZ037938.1, read on the forward strand.
CTTCTTTGTAAATTTGACTCTATAAATGTTAACGAATGAAATACAACCATAATATGGATGACTAAGTTTGGCTACTAATAGTTCTAGTGATGGAAGTTCAAGAATGGAGGCACAAGAGTATGTGCAATACGAATTAGACTTTGATTTGAACAATCCATATGAGGTCACCGAAGAGGATGTATGGGATGTTTTAGGCTCTATTGGTGGGACTTCTAATGTCTCAGATGATGATTGTGAGGGAGAGGAGTGTGAGGTGGAACCCATTCCATCTTATAGTGACTTGCAATCTAGTTTTGGTACCATTAGAAGGTACATGGAATCACGTTCATGTGATGTGTCCAAATATGTGGGTTTGTTGGTGCAGATTGAGAAATATTTGCAAGTTGTGCATGCAGATGAATCTCACCAAAGAACCATTGATTCATACTTCACCCGTGATTTGTAAACTTGATATTGAATAAAGTTTTGATTGGGTTTGCAATTTTATGAATGGTATTCTCTCACAAGGACTCTTCACAATTGCTTATATTTATAAATGTTAAGATTTGTATATTGCTCAAAAAAGTAATTTTATAATTGTTAACTGTTAACACCTCTATAAATGTTAACTTTGATCCACTCCCGAGGGTTAACATTTATAGAGGGTAGACTGTATGTGGTTCCTAAGTTCCTTAAAAGATTCTATTTGTGGTCACCCAAACTTTGGCGGGCCAAGCCTAACATTGACTAGAGTTTTCTTTTCAAAGCATTTCCCACACCAACATCCTCATAAACTCAAAAGAGACAAATTAACATCCCTAAGAACATGCATGGCATAATCAAAACTTGGGGGCAAGTGTTATCATCCACCTCCAAAAAACAAAGCCTCCATGAACCTTGAATGATTTTTGGAGCTTATATGAATATCGTCTCCTTTATCAAAGTGAAGATTCTTGTGCTCATTAATAAGTAGTTATATAGGTGGCCCCAATTAAGTTGACTGTTGAGCTTAAAATGGTCATCATATTTTGAACATAGTCCAATTTCCATTAAGCACATGTCTTTTTTGGTATCAGTTTTTGAAGCCACACCTAACCACATACCACTCAAAGTTAGGTGCTTGAATAAGAAAAGCAACCGAGTAAGAGTTGTCTCTACTACCTTAGGTACCCAACAATTAAGCATCCCTTGATTTTGTGGAACCTCCAAAATCAATAGCAAGTCAAGGGATATGGTGGCCAATCCGCACCAAGAACCATGGAATGATTGATCGAGAACAACCGATTGCTAGGTATCAATGGTTGAGTTTGAGAAATAACCGGTTGGATTTCAAGACTTTGGGAAAATCACCGATCATTTTAGGGGAATCTATGGAAATGAGCATTACCGTGTTCGGTTTAAGGAGAATCTAGTGAACGAGTAGGGGGTTTGACAAACTTTCCACTTTGAAAAATTGTAGAATTTTTTTCACAGGGAATAAAACTATGAAACAACTTGCATTCTTCATGAATCCTTCTCGTCTATCTTGGAAAATTATCTCATGATTGTAAGACCATATCTTCAATGCGAATCACCTTATTTTCATGGTTTATGGTATTTCTACCTTACATGGAATCGGGAGTCCCAAAGACACGTCCTAGTGTTTCCAAGTCCAACCGGTTATATGTGGCGATCTTCCGATTCTTCCTTTACTATCTTGAGGTATACCGTATATTCCATAGATTTCTCTAAGATGATTGGTGATTTTCCCAAAGTCTTGAACTTCAACCGGTTATTTCTCAAACTCGACCGGTTCATGTGTACCTAGTGGTTGTTTCTCCCCGTTCATTGTCCCAAAGACACGCCCGGGATGAAACTAGTATAAAATAAAAGCCCACAAAACCGGAAGTTGAAGGTCATCATGAAAGTTTTTATCATCATCACCCACATGAATGTGCGTGTGAATGACAAGGAATCTTTTGCTTCCAAAAGTAGGACAAACGGCCTTTATTAGGGTTTCAAGTGTTGGATAATCCTTCCAAAAATAATGCAAGGAGGCCAAATTGGGATTGCAAGGGGCCGGATCATTCCCCTTCTAGATCGAAAGCACCCACATTCCCGATTTCAAGGATGACCTATGACTAGAAAGCAACGAATGAAAAACATCCCCCCGTCCAAACCCCTAAGGACCCGGGCGGACATTCCGTAAGTGAAGAAGGATGACACATGGATGAAAAAGTTACACATGCAATATTCTACTCGCATGGGGACTTCACCATGCTCTTCCTTTTGTGAGGCTTGGAGCTTGCGAGTGGTTGGATGGATGGATGAATAGCTAGATGGATGATTGGATGGATGAGCACATGATTGTATATGTAGGTGACTTCCCTATTTCCGGGGTTTTGGAGGTGGTTTACCAAATTAGGGTGAGGTCCATCAAGATTCGAGTGGGTGTTAGGTGCACGAAAAATCTTCAATCATGCCGAGGTCATTGGACGGAGTTATAAAAGTAGAATCATCAAGGGAAACTCCTAATTTAGATATCCTCATGATTTACTCACTTAAATCCTACACCACTACTAGGTCTAAGCATCATGTTTTGGTTTTGTGCAAGTGCAATCATGTGCCATCGGAATACACGATGTCGATCCCACTAACATGCATTATTTGTTAGATTGATTAACACTAAATATAGAGGTCTCTTGAATCAAACACCTAATGAAACGATGATAATGCTCTCGAGTTGGGTTATAATAAGGTACGTACCGTAAGCCTAATGGGACAAATTTACGTTTTTAAATGAATGTGATCATATGCTACTCACGAAGGATGTTATCATCCGTTATAGCTTAGGGCTTATCTTAGCCTAATGATGTGTATCTGTGTTCATAATGTTTCCAAAATCTAGGGAAAATAACACATTAACTCCTTGTTCAAGTTGATTTTTTGGACAAAATATGATGAACTTATGTATGTGAATCCTACAATTGTCAAGCGATGTGTGTTCTTTCATTCTGTTGTACTGTAGAGGGCACTCTATTTCAATCGTTTACTAGTGTTGGAACGTTGTTTCCAAGTGGAATTCAAGAGGGGGTCTTTGCCAATGTATGATTGACACATGGCAAAACTTGGGGGCCAAAGAATCATTTTTTGTTGGACTAGAGAGCCCTCTATAATAGCAGTAAATTAAAAGGGGTGCTCACCGTCAATGGAAGATTTTGATTCCATATTAGCCAATTTTGGATGAAGGTGTCCATGTTCGAATGATAAATACAAAATATCATCCACATGAGGGTTCATCGGCTCCAATGGATTGTTCACCATTTCGGCTTTCTCGAAAACTTGGAAAGAAAAGCACCTTGGCGAGAACTCCGTTAAGTTAGGCCTTGATGATGAGTGAAAGGCACAAAGGATGTTTTGACCATGTAATTGTTAATTATATTAGCACCAAATTATTGGGTAGGGATGCCAAATTAAGCTTTAATCATCAATAATCACCATTATTATGGTAGATCACCATTCATTGGGACGACAATAATGCCATCCAATACAATGATTAGGGTGATGGGCGGGTATGGGGGTTTCATCAAACAAATGTTTTCATATTACTACCAGGTTGAAACAATCGGCCCCCGTAATCAAGGGCATAATCACCTCCGTCTCTATTCGCATATTTAAAAAAACAACAACTATTAAGGCAGAAGTGTGTTATTTGGATACTCCTTGTCAGATATGGAACACACAATTAGGGCCACTTCACACACGAGACTGAGAGCCCGTGGCCATTACGCTTCAAGCACTCTCATTGGTGGAAAAGGCGGAGCCGGTCCAAGTTCACTTCACACTACGCTTGAGGGACCAACGGAGTATGTGAATGCAAGATGGATGTAAAGTCTACATGGACTCCTACATGACATCGAATGGATCATGTGTCATGGCCACTTGGACTATTTTCAAAAACTGCCTCCTAACACAAAACCGGGAGACCATGGCACTCCGAACGCTCACAATTGTTGGTTTATTCTATTTTATCATGTGTGGGGACCGAGCCGCATGAATAGGAATTCATTGAAATAGCATTTGGTTGAGGGCCCGGTCACATATGACTTCACACTACACTTGAGGGTCCCTGACCACACTACATGATTTTGGAGGTGTCTTGGGATGGCCTTTGGACACTTTCTTTTGGGCTCTCACAATTTCATGGTCAAGGCTCTTGGCTTGTGTGTGAAGTGGCCCTTAGTGCGAGGTGGTTAGCAAATCAAGACCGTGCCAAGTAACCATTTGTCACATAATTTGTGGAGCTCATATGAGTTTCCTATTCATATCAAAGTGAAGATTCTCATCCTTATTAACTAGTCATATAGGTCTCCCCAATCATGCTCGCTATTGGGCCTAGAATGGTTAGCATACTATGAGCACACAGTCCACTCATTTAAACACATGTTTTTTGGTATCCGTTCTTAGATCCACACTTAACCACATATCACTCAATTATAGGTGTCCAAATCCTTGCTATGTTTGATTTGGGCATGTCTACCTTATGCAGGGGGTCAACACTCCCTAAAAATTAGAAACTATGTGTGGTCAAAGATAGGGTCATTTTAATGATGCTATCAACAAAATTTGAAGTGGTTTCAAAAATAAACTAGGCCCCACACAAATGTGACCTTGAGTTCAAAATAATGTAAGGTGTTATAAATTCCATGAAATTAGGTTTATATTATTTCTAAGATACCATGGTATTAAAAAAGCGCAAAAAGGTTATACCATGGTTTAGGTCATGGCATTGCATTTATGACAGTTTGGTGTATGTGAACGGTGAGATTGGCTTACGATCCTTGACATTCCATGTGCCCAAGCCTACTAGCAAGATCATTGCAAACCTTCGTCAATTTCGAGGTGGGTTTAGATTTTAGGTTTTAGGCTGACACTTAGTGTGACTTACGGGAACCACGTGTGGTGAGGGTATGATTTTTTGGAGGATATTATCTTGCTCATAAATAATTAAATGACTCGTTCAATTAGGTCATTTTTTAATTGTGCATATTTTGTAGAACCTTTCACTTACTTTGAAAGGTTGGGGTTAGTCATTTTCATGTATCATATGTTTATTAGAAATCAACAAGTGGTTGTCGGAAGTGTGCTATGCCCTATGATTATCCTTTGCACGTGGCCAATTCTAGTGGGTTGTCCAACTGAGGCCAAGCTTGCGCTCATTTCAGAAACCATCTCAAAAGCCAGAGCCAATAATTCATTGCAATGCGGTTTAGCCTCAAAGCAATTTCATAAAGCCACAATACAAAACATACATACAAAAATTGATATGCACTTAAGAGCAACGAGAAATGCATTTATTGCGGAGGCATGAATTGATGATATCCCCAAGTAGAGTGATGCAAATCCCATTGCATTTTTATTCATGTGAAAATATTACCATCACATGCATAAAAAACCACCAAAAAATTAAATGTGCCAACACTGAACTACTCGAAGGTATACAATTTGTAGATACCAACAAAACACCAAACTCTCATAATGCCACGCCATGACCTAAACCAATCAATTCCATGTTGCTACCTAAACGTGTCATCTAACATTCTTCAAACATTTTTTTCATCTGTTGACAAATTTACATCCGCTATGGGCAAGACAGGGGAATGTTTACACTATAACTCTTTTGCATTTTCTTAATACCATGGAATCTTAGAAATAATATAAATTATTTCTAATTTGAATGAATATTGAACCTAGAATGATTATATTATTTTTAACACACATCCAATATATTTTAAATACATGTCTTTTTGGCACTCAAATATAGGTGTCTTCATAAATAAATAAATAAATAAAAGTAAGCAATTATGGGTTGTCTACCATATATTGAAGCATTTGAGGCACAAATTTCCGCCACAAAAATGACCAATTGAACATCAAATCTTTGAATTTTTGACAAACAAATTTCATGTCATTTGACTTTCATGTAATCTTTTTCACAAAGCTTGCAATCGATAGAATCTCTAGAAATAGGCCTAAAATGACTCCAAATTGGCAACACAAAAACAATCAAATACAAATGGTAGAAGTACAGTCTAACCTTGATAATGTCACACCATCCGTTTCACCAAAAAGTGTGATATAAACAAGGTGTGACATATTTGATAATGTCACATTTGGAAGATTTATGGATAATGTGATATTATCAAAGAAATAGGTAGAAAACAAATAAAAATTACAATGTTCAAAAGAAAATAACAAAGATGAGAATTCAATGTTTTTAAATATAAAATCAAATTCAAATGCTTGAATAACAAAGATAGCACATCATAATGTATCATTGAGATCAGGTAAAGACCTCTCACTAGAGACAAAGAAGCTCCTAATGTCACATTGTTTTGTTGACATTGATGTTAAATGTGCAACACCAATTCTAATGAGCTTGTCATGGATTTTTTTCGATTCCTAACAACTCCATAGTGTTGAAAATTTGAGAACCTTGACTAGCCATACAATTCAAAACATCTTTAACAGATTTTTGTGCATCACTTAACTTCACTACCTTAGACTCAACATCATTGCTATCATCAATTCATAAATCTACTTCTATGGGATCATGTACCTCCTGGCCATCTTGCACTAATTGCACAAGCTCCTCAGTAGAATACTCCACCTCAAAATCATCTTCACCTTCCATGTTTACGTACTCCAATGGAGAAAGCTTCTCTAGAGGCTTGCCTTGGACATCAAAGCCCAAATTCAATGTTGCCGATGTCATCCATAGAATTTGTTGTCCATCCGGCTTTTTTTCATCCATATTACTTGTTATTATCACACTTACACTACAGATTTTGGAAAAAAATAGTGACATTATCAAGGGTGATAGGGATAATAATGAGGGAGTTTTACACTGGAAAATTTGGTTTCAAAGTTTTGGGTGACAATATCAAGGTGTTCTATAAACAAGAGTGACATTATCGAGGTTAGACTGTACATGTTACAAACTGAAGTGTCATGAAAAACAATTAGATGATTTGGACAAAATCCAATACTGAAACTCACCCTACAGTTGTAGAGGTTATAATCTTGGTAGTGCACCTCTTGGAATCTGCTAAATTTCTTCACATTTTTGCTCAAATCACATGTCACCGTGACATTATTCATATCCATAACAATGTTATATGGGACTGACAATATTTTATGAAATATTCCCAGGTATTCTCCACATTCAAACTGAATGTGAGGAATATCTAGGAATATTCTGTGGAATGCCATCAGTCCCACATAACGTTGTTATGGATGTGAATAATGTTATGACCTAATATTCGGGGTGATCAATTCATGAGCATCTTGTTGTGAAGGGAGTCCCTCAAAAAAATTACTACAAAAATGCATGCACTTAAAACCCAGGAACTTCACCCTAACAATCATAACATTACTCCGCACTAGGGTGCTGCACCCTAGGGCAAGGAATGTTGGGAGCATAATGTCATTTTTTTTAATGTTGGGCCACCTATACAAAATGAACAGTAAAAAAACTTGAATGTGGTTCATTATTATTTTATTTTATTTTATATTTGAGAAAGAAGGCCGACAGGCCAATGCCAAAGCACAGGAGGCAGCTAACCACCTGGCAAGTTTATGTCAAGTTAGTGGTCCGAGACAACCCTAAACTACTGGATGATGGTGGAGAGATGCCCAAATCTTAAGGAAGAGGTTGGCGGTTCGATTCCTGGCTGTGAAATCTCCTCTCTACTTGATATAATGTGGTTCATTATGTAAGGGTAAACTAGCATATGGGCTGGCATTTAGAGCATCACCACCCATGAATGAAGTTGAACTGCAAAAGTTTAAACACAAAACAAAGATTCATCCAAGTTCAGTTTGGGTAGGATGCATATGCCCCACCCACAAACTCGATTTTGAGTCCGACTTCAAATCAATCAGGCGTTGCTATTGCTTGGCGAGATTAACAAAAGGGGGAGCAAAACCACTTTACCCTCCTTGGAGGAGTATAATACTCTTGTCTTATTCACGATTCATTGGAGTTCAGGTCAGCTTGGTGCACTGAAAACTTGCTCCGTTTTGCAAGACAATCACTGCACTGAGGCTACCCTCGGTGTTTAGTTCATCCAATTTTCAAATGGGTGGGGCAATTCCAAACTGAACTGAACTACTCTACATCCGTTTTGCAGTTCAGTCCAGTGGCAATGCTCTTAGGTTTGATTGAATGTGAGTATAAACTAAAATCTAGCCTGCCGCATTGTGGCTACCGGACGGACCCCATGTGGGTCTACAAATCTTTTCACTAGGTCACTGCCATCGCAAGAATCTCGATAGGAATAGCTGCGAGGTTGCTAATGTTTACTATTTGCTTACTAAGCTTGTTGTCTATCCTTCTCCCCTTTGAAAAGGGTGTAGAGGGAGGGGGGGGGCCTAGTATTGTTATGATGAAAAGAAAAATCATTAACAATTCTAGAAGTGGAAATTCAATTCCATACATTTATACACATGAAGTGGTTATTTTTCCTTCTTACATAGATACCATGAAAATTATCATATACTAAAGTGACAAGTGGCCAGATTAATTATGGACACCATAATTAGGGGTCCACACTAATCATAATAAGTCATGTACATTGATGTGTGCAATTAGGTTGCCTTCACAAACATGAGTTTCCGTAGACACCACAAATCCCTAGCCATTGTAGTTGTGTACCAAAGTTGGACTCAAAACACCGAGATTTGAATGGAGTATATATATATATATGAGAGAAGTACATACACTCAAGCATCAAATTTCTCTGATTCATAAATCCTCTTGCTTGGAAGTAGTACTGCACAATTGCGAAAAGTTGAAACCATCAGTGTTTTTGTTTGGTGGAACTATGATTCCGAGTGCGATGGTTGAAAATTTAGGTTTAGACTTGTAGTTTTCGTTGACGTCAATTCGCCGCTTGCTTCCCCTCAAAAAAAAAGTGGTTTAAATTTGTACCAGTCAAGGATGTGCGAAGGAAATGTGTCTTTCTTTGAGGTACCTCAAAGTACCATGGCCGTTTCAACACTAAAATTTGATTTTCTAAAATGGCAAGGAAAACCCACCAAAAAAAAGTGCCACGTGTCACAAAACTATTGATTGAAAATGTTAGTAAAAGTGACATGGAACGCAAAAAAAATTACTACGGTTCGGCGCACAAAGTGGTGAACATGATGTGACACTATTTTACTCTTTTTTTTTTACTTTTTTACTTTTTTCCTTTCCCTTTTTATGGTTGTTTCATAGATGACGTAATTAGTGTCGAAGCTAGGGTACAAGGGGTACAATTGCTCAACCGATTTGCACATGAGGATGTGCATCATGTCGTGTAGCAACATGCACACGGAAATATCTCTGCTACGGGTTCAAGAAGGTCGGCTTAATCCACCAAAAAGTTCCGTGAGAGAGAAAGCAAAAGATTGGGTAGATGTGAAAGTATGCTTTTCGTGCGAAATTTGGGTGCCCCACACTTGTTTATGGTAGTTATTAGTGTCACTTATTATTTGGAATTTATGCAACGCAACGACTTCTTACTCTAGAGAGTTTAATTTTCACTAGCATAAGTTGAATAAGTTACTTAACCGATTATTCCATTTAGTGAAGGTGGGAAATTAGTGAAGGTGATACTAAATTTTTTTATGCCATGAGATTAATGCCACAAGAAGATGTAGGGTTTCAGGTGTCAAAGTGTCAAAGTGTCGGAAACTCTCTATGCAAGTTCACCTCTTCAGTTTCTTATTGTTAGGACATGTCTCATGAATGAGTGACACTAACGACGACGAAGAAGAAGAAGAAGAAGAAGAAGAAGAAGAAGAAGAAGAAGCCTCTTTGAGCTCACCAAAGCAAATTATGCACTCTACAAACATGGACTGTGTGTGTGTGTGTGTGTGTGTGTGTGTGTGTGTTTTTTTTAAATTGTTTTAAAATTTTGGCACAAATTGAGAAAATCAATTGCAAAGGTAACCCAAAATACAACCAACCCAGGCGAGCCAGCGCAACCTACAAACATGGACTATGAAGAGGAAGGGTGAGGCCGGACGAGCGGCATGCGGAGGAAGAGAATATGTATCTTTGGTTGAATATATAGATTTATTTGGATACATATTTGAGAACTTGATTATAATTGAACTCTCTAGAACAATAAGCTTAAAATCATATATGGAAGTGACAAGATATCCTTGATTGTAAAATTGGAGTTCCGAGGAATGTCAAGAGAGCTTGGTGTGCTTTCAAACATATTTTTTAGGCATAGACTGAAACTAAAAAGATAAATAAAGTTTGAGGACTTTTAACATTGGGTTATATATACTTGATCTTAGAGACTCTCGAGGCGAATGTGCATGTGGTGGATGCCATTCAACAGAAGACTATAGTCTTATAGTTACTTATATTAAAAGGATTAATTAAAGAATATTTTCACCCTTGAGTGAGAACCGTATTGCCGTTTCAAGTTACATTTAAAAGAAAATCATTTTGAGACAATTGACTACACCAAAGTGCCCTTGGCTTTGGTAAAGAGACTAAAATGGGATACTTTATGCAAGACTATTGTCGAAGGTTGTGCCTATGCTTGCACACGGCACAAGGTCCAATTTAAATGAACCCACATCCAGACTATAGATTGGGTAAATAGAGTGAGGTGTGTGATAGTCACAAATGCATGTACTGAAGTCGAGAGATTTCCCACACCCTTTGTTTGTATAAATGGATGAACTATCAACCTAAATCCTACATCATTTGAAATAGACCTATATTTGTCATGATTAAACTTATCGAAGACACCTAGATGATACAAAAATCACCTTTTAAATATTCCTTAAGTGTTTTCCTGGGTTTTTGTCTTATCTAATATTTAAACTACAGTGATCATTCACATGTAGTAGCGACCTTTTATTGCGATTGAAATATCATTAGAATTGCATTTCATAGTTTATGGTATTTAGTGCCACCTGCATACTATTGTTACTTACCCTATTATGAGGTCGATGCTAGGTTACACTAAATACCAACAACCTGACCATATGTGTAAACACATGACATTTGTCATTCGAGTGCTAAATATTATCATTTTCTTGCATATTAATATGTAAAACTACCATCTCAAGCACTATAATAGCTACTTATGCAATACTTACACTATCAACTTACACTAACATACAGTAAATAATTATGCACTTCAAAAGTTACTTAGGTTGACATATAATTCATATTGACAAGTAGCGAATGTAACACTACTAGGCTTCTTGACATCTAGTTTAGACCATTTGCCAACAAGTGTAGGTGACACTATATACCACAAACGGTGTAGTGGTGGAACGTAGTTTACATGTCAGATTCAATTGGTTCTTGGCCAATATGGAAATGACATATGGCATAATTGAAGGGGGATATCAAAAAAAAATTGTCAGGAGAGAGAGAGAGTTATCTACGGTCTCCTTAAGTTTTTGACTCTTGGGCACTTCAAAGAATCTGCTAAAAATGATGGCAAATTGTGTCCGAAGCTCGGCTTTTTGTGCAACAACGGCTACTTCAAGTGTCGATAAGTGTTGCCACCATATTCTAGATGATGGATAAATAAAGATTTGGGACATAACTCAGCAAAGTGTGACATGCAAATTCCATATTTCACAAGAGTTCTTCAAAGGTGAGAGAACTACACTAATTATTGTCTTTAGTGTCACCAATTCGATTTGTCTTGCTCAATACTAATTGTAAACTGCCCTTGTGTAGTGTCACCAACACTAAATGTAAACTCTAAATGTATTTTTTATTTATATTTTTTTGAGACAGAAGGCCGACAAGCCAGCGCCAAAGCATAGGAGGCAGTTGACCACCTGGCAAGTTTCTGTCGAGTAGAGAGGAGATTTCACAACCATGAATCGAACCGCCAACCTCTTCCTTGAGATTTGGGTATCTCTCCACCATCATCCAATAGTTTAGGGTCGTCTCGGACCAAACTCTAAATATTTGTCATTCTTTGTAATTTTTTGGGGAATTATAGATTTACAATGTTGCAAAAATTGTCACTTACTAAGTGATTTTTCATCCAAATTTCAATAATGACATTACTTGTAAACTTACACATAAGAAGCGTCATTAGGAAAGTTACCGCATTGACATACAATACCATATGACACTAAGTACAACATTTAGTGTACTTTATGCAATTCATATTGTGATTTACGTTGATGACTTCCCGTATAATGCATTTGCACTCGTACCCTCCTCCCATGCCAAAAAGAATTAGCCGCAAAGAAAGAAAATAAGGGTATCCACTTCATGACACGAAGTCAAAATTTATTCTCCTCGATTGCAAACCTAGGATCTCACTAAGGTAGATGTGTGTTATTTGGATACTTTCCTCCATGCATCCACTCCTCATAGGATATGAAACAAGCAATTAGTGTGAGATGATTAGCAAATCTAATCATGCACGTAGTTAATTGCCCCATTATTTTTAGAGCTCATATGAATATCTTATTCATTATCAAAGTGAAGATTCCGGTGCTCATTAAGTGGTCATATAGGTCCCCCCCCAATCATGTTGACTATTGAGCCTAGAATGGTTAGCATAATTTGAGCACGTAATCCAATCTCTTCTAAACACATGTCTTTTTGGTGTCAGTTTTTAGATTCACCTAGCCACATACCGCTAAAATATAGGTGTGCAAATTATTGTGTATTAATATTGTGCATGTCTACTATGAGAAGAAGCGCCTATTGCGGACACTTTGAGCACTATAGTCCCTTTAACTAATGTAGATGGATTACCCAAAATTTGATTTGGACTAGGAATTGCGCTTTATGCACATCAACGTTGAGTTCACACAAACCAAAGTACATCTAAATTATGTAGAAATGATCAAAGTCACAAACCCAAGGCTTTAACTTGGATATCATATGAACCCAAGGCCGACATAGTGCCTTCTTGGTGTTGGATTTTGGGTGCACCCTACCACCTATGGTTCACCAAGTCATAGTGAGGGTAGCCAAGTGAACCAAATATTTTCAATCAATCATGTGGGAACCTAGAGGCTTGCCCGTGACCGTTCAAGGTGTTTACCTCCAAAACGAGGCAATATTCTTCAGGGGCCTCTAATTCTTGAAATGCATGTTCAGGGATTACATATAGACTTAGACCAACTCGAAAATTGAATCAACACCATAATTTGCACTAGTGGCAACATCATATTCGTCTTCCTTTCCTTCTTCAACAATATTGATCGTTGACATTTTGTCTCTTTCAACTAACAAGTTGCATGGTTAGTTCTTCAAATGCTATAATTAGTGTTCATGTTGAAATATGTAGCTTGACTTTGGAATAGGACGTAGGTTTTGGAATTGGGCACTTCTATCTTAGTGCAAAGAAGAATCAATCCTTCGGAGGAAGGTGGCTCTCTTATACATGTGCATTTCACCAACTGCCTGCCAATCCTCAAGCATGTAAGATGACTACTCTACTTGGTTGTTGCCTTCCATTTCTCAAGCATCCCATGTGTTGTTGAGACCAATCTACTCAATGTTTCAAGTGTAAAAATCCAAGTCAAGATGCAAAAGTTATAAGAGGTCAAAATGGAGAGATTCTTAAAATGATCACATGGGCCCTCCCAGTTCTGTTGACTATTGAACTTAGAATAGTGTCCTCAATTTGAGCACATAGTCCAATCCATCGTAACATGTGCCTTTCGTATGTCAATCTTAACTACAAGCCTTGTCATAAACCACTGAAATAAGAGATTCCACTTAAGAAACCTAACCACATACCTTAAATGTTCCATTGAGTAATCCATTTCTCAAGCATCTAAGCATTGCGATCACAATTCACAACCACACATGACCACCAAAGATGAATTAACTTGAAGAATGAAAAGTGCCCCTGAGGTATGCGGGTCTTATTCGGTTACTTACCTTAATCAGACAATATATTTGATTGGTGTGTGATTAGGTGAGGATCGAAGAACAAACACCATAAAGACACATGTTTAAAAGTGATTCAGACTACGTTTTCGAATTCATCAACCACTTCACACTCAATTGTGAACACAATTGGGAGAACCTATGTATTAAGGATTCAACAAACATGCACTTCCAAAAATCATAGCTAAATTAAGGGAGATCCGATTTTCAAAGGCTTTTTTTGCTAACGCTTCATCGTAGATTTTCTAATGCAGCACATGTTTCGTTCGTGTAATCTAATTTAGTAGAAGTTGGACAACATGAAAAGCGAACCAAATAATACCTACACTCCAGTTCCACTATTTTTATGACAAATTTGAAGGTTTGGTTGCAAGGTAGTCTAGATGATCGGTTGACATAACATTACTCAGCTAATGAGTTTTGTTTAGTTGTCTTGACTTCATAATCAATTCGAAGCAGTGGAATTCCGGCATTTGGAGTTTTTATTCTTGAACATACTATTGGGCCCATGAACACAGCTCATCAGCTGAGTGAAGTTATGAAGGATTTGAGAGCAGCATAGATTAAAATAGTTTGTATAATTTAAGAGAGATCTGGAAACCACGACGCAAAATTCCGTAGTCTACTCCGAAGTGCAGACAACTAAGTAGTGAATTCTTGGAGTAAGCAACAATTTTCATTAAGATAGACATGAAGCTTGAGGATTTTGCGAGTCTGACGGTGTGAGGAAGCTGCAATTAGAATTTGTTGCCCTGGTTGCAAGATTATAGCGGTGTAGATAAGAAACTTCACCAAGCAAAATCTGCATTCAAAATTGAGAATTTGCAAGAAGTATCAAAGTGGGACGTTTTACTCGATAATCCACTTCAATATTCAGCACACAAGGGTTGGCTGCATGTTCAAAGACAATGTCGGTGAATATTATTAGCATTCTTGGATGAAGAGAGAAAGTGCGTTAGAGCAGTGAATTTCACTAAGACATAAACAATGTTCAATATTGAACTCTTCAACACCTGTCAAATGCCATTTTGGCCATCAAAGATTTTATTTTTATTTTTTATTTTTATTTTTATTTTTATTTTTATTTTTTCCGGGCACTTCACAAAAATGTGCTCTGCAAAGTTTCCACCAGTCACAATGAAGGCCTCTCCAAAAATTGCATGTCACAAAATACAATGTCTATAATTTGCAAATAGAAACATAGCTGGACTCCAATCTTGGCACTTTAGCAAACACTTCCAAATTCCAATAGCTCCTTCAATTTCGACTCAGCACTAACTGCAACTTCGGCTTGGCAAGCACAGCTATATATGAACGTGGATTTCCCAAACAGAATTGGGTGAAGAGTGATTGCAGAAGTCGATTAAGACTTGAAACATTGGATGCATTGATGCGAGTGCCATCATGAGTCTTCCAATGGAAAATATGGATTGGGCTAGAATTTTTGACACTTGGAAATCGACCAAAAACCAGAGGGCTTTGCCTTTGGAGTTGGATGATGATTAAGTGCATTATGTAGGGAATCTAAATAATTTTAGTGCATCATTTTGTTGCATGTACTTCTTCAATATAGGGAGACATCATATTATTTTCATATTCAATACAAAACGGCCAATATCAAGTTTTTTTTTGTGAAGTGTTGCAAAAAAGTTTGAAAGTTTGAGTGAAGGGTGATTATTTTGAAACCCTCCACATTGAAATGCATGTGCACACTTCAAACTTGAACACTGGACATAAAGCTCGAGGTTTCGAAAGTCTGACGGTGGAAGGAAGCAGGAAGACTACAGTGATACAGATGAGAAGCATTGAAGATTGAATATTTGCAAGAAGTATTAAAGCAGGACAAGGAAGAACGTTTTACTGGATAATCCACATTGAATGTTGAGGGTTCTGCAAAAATCTTCAGCACACAAGGGTTGGCTGCATGTTCAAAAGCAATGTCGGTGAATATTTTAGAATTCTTGAATGACGAAGGAAAATGGGTTAGAGCAGCGAATTTCACTAAGACATGAACCTCGAGGATTTCGAGAGTCTGACGGTGGAAGGAAGGAAGCAAGTCTTTAGCGGCACACATGAGAAGCTTCATCTGCAAAGACTGCATTGAAGGTTGACAATTTGCAAGAAGTATCAAATATTATTTACTGGGTAACCCACATTGAAGGTCTAAGCATTTCTTGGATGAAAAGTGAAATCGTATTAACCAGAAACAATCGTCGATCGACATTGTATGCTTATCTGGTGCAGACTACAGCATATGCACACACAGCAAATGCAAATTGTAGAGATTTTGCAGAGATAACTAGCGACAAGTGAGTGATTAAATGGATAGGACTTGCCTTGTATTACTTGTGTTTCCTCGAATGTACTCTGGGCCGAAAGATCGTGAGCTCACATCACAGGATCCTTTCGCAAAAAGGCCCATCATCATATCACTACGCCTCCGGCACTGGAATGGCAATCCATGGTTTCACGGATTCCCAAATGTTCCTAGTATAATACTAGGATCACCTAAATTAAACTAACTAACTTGACTACCCTAACTAGTCATCATGTGGTCTCAGTGGAGCTTGGCACATTCTGCGCCAAATAAGTGGAGTCCCCCAAATACGTATGCGATTGATTGATTGATTGATTGAAGTTGTAACTGTAGTGTTGGTCGGTCAATAGAATGGCTATGGCATTAACAACAACGCCGATCAGTCTCAGATCACATGATCTCTCGGCATGCCAAAAAATGCAGGCCACTCGCACCCCAAGCGCCGATCGATGCTTGTTAAAATGAATGTAGGGTCGCAGGGAGGGATGGAGAAGAGCGGGTAAAAAAATGTTGTACACTTCGTCTTGCAATATCTAGAATTCTATGCAGGAGAGTGGCTCGCCCGTTGTATCGTCAGCCCTCACCACCATTGTCAAGTTGCATTGCAACACATCTTGCCCTAGCTTAGCCCCTGCGGCCTTGAGGCCCCGCAGAGAGGACGCTTGGTTGAAGAGGTTGATGACAGGTAGCTTCGATGCGGAAGGTAGCTTCCCTTGTGGCAACAGGGGGACGAAATTTTTCTGTAACACAATAAGCAATTTCACAGCTTTGATTAGAAACAAAGCTTGAATTTTCTTCATCATGCTTCAAAATCGTCGACGGAGTTCATCAACACAGTAACGATAGACTCGATCTACTTCTTTGGAATTGACCTTAAAATGATATTGGACTTGACATCAAAAATTGAAGGTTAGCAGTTCGGGGATTACTTGGAGGAGAGGAACTTCGAAGTCAGCAATATCGTGCCTGATGACGTTGTCTGCAGCTGCAATATGAGCGCCGGGCTCCATGTGGTTGGTACTGAAGCTGGTTTGATTGGGGAAGTTAGGGTACAATGTAACATGTCCCCTCAAGTACATCAAATCAATCAAAAATTTCTTCCACGATGCCTGCAAAAACGAAATATCCACAGGTAAGCAACCCATCAGACGACCATACCAAAGCACAACCAACGACTAGTAATATTTTAAGATTCACCTCAACAAATTCAGACCACAGATTTATCAACAGGAGAGAGGTTCTGTAAGAATAGTCGAATGGAGAGACTGACCTGCCAGCCATTAGTCCGTGACTTCGGGATTTGAACAGGGTTGGCCTTCGCATCCTCTGTGAACCGCATTCCCATGTACTTGTAAAACTCGCGCCATCTCTTTGGGAAAAATAGGGCGCCCCAACTGCATGGAAGTTGATGCAAGTACGGTGTGTTCGGGTGGATGTCACTAAAGAAATCGGTGGCATTCCAGTGTGGTCGTTCCTTCACAATCTCAATGACACGGGGGGAGTATAGGGCAATTGAGTTTAGCTCTGGGAGGTTGACGGTGGGATCATAATGGTAGGTCAGAAGAGCATACTTAAGCCACATGTAGTAGAATGGCGAAACCTCGATGTCGTCCTCGAGGAGGAGACCGAAATCATCATCGGATGCTGGGTACCAGCTCTCACTCACTGCTCGGATGAGACCTCCTTGGATGATCCGCCTGCGCACGTGTTTGGTCCCATGCGGCCACTCGAAATCATCGATTACACGCAACGTGTCGGTGTCCACCCTGCTATCCATGTTGAAGGAGATGTCGATGATGTCTCCAACGTAATGCGCAGTCTTCAACGATCGCAACAGCCGCAGAAGAGATCTCGATCGGTTCTGTGTGATGATATTAATCCGGATCCGCATTTTGTTCCAAACTGCAGAAGAACACAAATTGCCACAGACAAGGTCAAGATATTTCGGAGAAACCATGTTCAGGGTGATTGGACAGGCAGTGGAATTGCATTTCAGAATAGGTGAAGGCTCTGAGAAATCTTACATTTAAGAGTGGCCGATTCGATGTCGGCCATCCAGAGCACGTGACTGACTGATGACTGCGGCAGCTGGACAAGTGTTGTGTTCATAGTCGCCCTGCTTACTGCCAATTGCAAAGCCTCCAGGACCGGAGTGGCTATATTATCGACAGTAATGAGGAGAGTTGGCGAGTGGATGTTGATGAGACCCCTCATCGCGACATAGATTTCGAGCATGAGGGAGGGACTATCCCGGCTGCGATGGATCGCACCAAGCTGTACATTGCAACCAGAGCAGCGTTGAGAAACTACAAACCTAATCAACTGAAATTGCTCAACGTTCCAAGGATGTGATTTCATCGCTTTTCATGGGTTCAGGGAGGAGATTACCTCCAGATCAAAAAGCCTGAAACGGCGTTCGAGGCATGCAGTTCGAGCCCAGCCAAGGAAATCGGCAGCTTCTCCGCAAGGACAATGTTCTCCTCCGCTCACCACCATGTAGGCCTTCTTGCCGGGTGTGTGACGGAACTTGAACAACAAGGGCGCCAAAATCTTCACCTCTTCCAAAGTATGGGCATAGAAAATTGCATCAGATTGTTGAGGATTCATCTCCGCCCACTGCGTAATGTAACCCCTCGTGAACGTCCTCCACCATTGGTTGTCACGCACCTGAGGCATAAGCTAAACAATCAGCCATGTAACAGCAGAATATTTCAATCAATCCAGGGGCGTTGCACACATCTCTAATTTCGAAATACGAATTCTGACGAAGCGTGTCACTGACCTCCACAACATTTTTGTGAATGACAGTCGTCTCTGCAATTTGCGCCAAACGGTGCTCCTTGTCGCCCCAGGTATCCGTATCGTTGGCGTCTACTGGCAACACGTATGAGGCTGCGTCCCGGTACTTCTGAAGCTGGTAACTGCACACACGAAGCAGCTAAATAATATCAACCACTAGTGATCAAATCCAATATGAAATTACACCCATGATAGAAACTATGCAACCCATGACCTAGATTTAGACAGTTGCTATCATTTTTGAATCTCAAGTCTGTCAGGTAGATTTCATAATCAATGAGTGTTTACTACGCTGAGGGAATGAAATCGAGCACAAGAGTCTGATATGAAGACCCGAGAAAGATAAGAGTTGTGCTACAGTGGAAATCTTGGTCCAGGAAGGATATTCCACCTGAGATGAAGGTCCTCGCCAGTTGAGAACGTGAAGGGGGTTTCAGTAAAGATTGTCTTCACCAAATGTGTGGAAAGGAACCACGAGCTTGACAGGAAGTCCACCTTCACAATCCGATCCACAATTATGTCGTAGGCTGGGTCCGGCAGATAGAGGCCAGCCTCCTTTGAACCGAACTTCCGATAGCTAGGGAAGCTTTCATCCTTTTGTTTGAAAGGTAGGATGCGCCCGATACTGCCTAGGACTGCATTGCGGTACTTCTCGGTACCCCCAACGTGCGCCAGAATTTGCAGCATCTTCTTTCCAGGTATCATGTCGTCGTCCATCAAATAAACAAAATCGGATTCCTCAGCCTGTACCAAAAAACCAGTGTAAGATTCCCTATTCTTCTGATGGAATTATCTGATTTGCAATGGCCACTGCATGCAACCGCTTCCGCAAATCCTCAGACCATGGCCGAAAAAGATTCTCAAACTGACAAGATTCTCAGTTTTCAAAGCACTAATTGAAAACTGAAGAGTCGTCCTTTAGTGCAATGGATGTTTTCATCGTGAATTGACGTCCTATAATCTTCCATTGGTTAGTTTGAATACAAAATTAATAATTTCTTTCTACTTGTGATTCATCCACAGAGGTAGTACTTGAAATTTGAAAATTTAGAACGAGTTTGCCCATCAATGACCCTATATGAGTTGTTCTTCGTTCAAACCTCCACACTACCACCAAGCATGCACCAAAAACTCACCAAACATGGAAAATGTCGTGTGTAACACTAACTCCCGACCAGAAGACTTGTTGATTTTAAGGATAACTTTAATATCCTGCGATTAGGAACGCTTTCAAAATACCTGCAACGCCAATTGGAACCTTCCGTAGTACTTGAAATCGTGTGTGGAGCCGACGAATTGAATATTGGAGTTGTTGTAGGCTTCAACAATAGCCCGAAGATTATCCTCCTGCGGACTCCCGAAGGCCACCACCCAAACGTTGTAGAAAGGAAGCGTCTGCTCGAGAAGAGCATCGAGCTGAGCGCACAACGTTCTTCTTTGGTAATGGTTCAGAATAACCGTCACTTTGGCACTGTTTGAGGATGAAGGAGTGGCCATGAGCTCTTGCAGGGTCTCGCACCCTCGTTTCTTATGCTGGAAATCCATCACCTCCCTACACCAAAAACCCACATAACTTTCTGTGAGCAACTGACACTATCACAGGCGGAAGCAACTACCTCAAACCAGGCAGGGCAAGTTCAATTTCGAGGAATATCGACAAAATTTGCGGTGATCAGGGTGTGCACCAAGCTCAATTTTGGTTCCACGTTTAACGCCTTCTCCCAGTTAGTTGAAGAAATTTGAGGGACTCGTTAAGAATACAAATCGACAAAATGTGCTTCAATTTTGACAGTTCGGCGATTACGACTGTGACGATGAGATCTCTCTTCAGGACAAACTGCTTCAAAGGCACTCGTGGAGATTCCAATTGCCCTTGGATTGTTCCCTGAATCTATTCACACCCAAAGGTTGGCGATTGTCAGAATGACTCTCAAACAATATTCTGATCGAATTTCTCCCGGAAACACCTCAAGGTCTCTTTCTCAAACACTTTGCAAGTGACGCTGACAATAGTGTGAACGCAATGACCAATTTTTTTCTTTCGTAAAAGACTGTTAACCTCATCAAGGGTGGAGACGTATAATGCATTGTCAAAATAGATCGTCTCTATGTATTGACAGGCCGCAGCAAACAAGTGGATATAGTGATGAATTCCGCCATTTAGCGTCCAAATACAACAGGGAGAGAAGTCTCTCGCTTTTCCATTTCAAATCAAGTCCTACAACAAACCTCATCCTACTGAGATGGAACCGGGCCCTGAACCTGCTTTTGCAAGACATCACTTGCAAAAGTAGTTTCTACGTAGAAGCTACAAGCGGAAACGTCTTTTCAGCATGCCTCAGCCGTTGTAACAAGCGCACATTCTCGCAAAAATTTGTTTCTCGGACAAATTCACAGAAGGTCTTAGAATACGGGATCCCCCACCCCTGCCATGAGTGACATTGTTGACAAGGAATGATTGCGAACAGACAACTGGAGTCAAAGTTTGGAGCTCAGCTGCATGCATACCTGAACAAAGTCGTCTTCAACTCCACGATCTTGGTATTGGTTGACTTCTTCTGACTGAAATCGATCTCCTCGCTTTGACACACCACGCGTTTCGGCAACCCGTTGTGATTCACGGAATAGGCGTCGCTCCCTTCGACGCGAGTGGGAAAAAGTTTCACAATCTGCGACGCCCAGGACGCGTCCGGCTGCGCCATCAAGTCAGGCACGCTAGGGCTCAAGTAGTAGAGTAAGAATGTGGCGTACATGGCGAACAGGAACTGCAAGAGTGTCAGGATCGCCGCAAGGCGCATCATGGCAGTGTTGCCAACTTTGTTAGATCGAGAAGAATTCGAACCCCCACGCCCGCCGGACAGCCCTTGCTCCAACAAGCCATCGCTCGACGGGAACTTCATCGCCGGCAACGGTGGTTCCAGATTGTACGCCCCCGGCGACCTGACCGAAATGTGGAAACTCTCTTCAGAGTCTGAGATCTTTGATTTCGAGAGTTGCATGCTTCAAATTACCTCAGCTCCAATGCAAGTTGCGGTGGTCCGGCTAATCTCCAGTCGCTAATTAGGGGCAGCTCCCGCGAACAAAAATGTTCCGCCGGGGCACGCAGCACAAATGTAGCAATAAAAATTGCTCTACGTGTGTGTTTCAGGCCCCTCACGGAATTATATGGACTTGGGAGTTGAAAGAATCCAGCCGAGCTGAGTCAAGTTGACCTCTACGTTAGGTTCGCGTGACCAAAATCTTCTTTGTCCAGTAGTGTGCACACCAGAGAGGCATCTGGTGTGAATTCAGAAGAGCGCGCTCTCCAAACATGTCCAAGAGCGTCAGGTTAAGATTACCAGCATTGTAGTCACACTATAACTTCTATTCTCCACGCCCAAGCCAATTCGGCAGCATTGGTCCCCCAAGCGAAGCTCGAAATATTAGTTACTATTCTATTAAGTCACCTTACAACATGCAGCACCATCGCAGGCCGAGGTTTGAACACAACGGCCGCAGCAACATTCCTGGCATTGACCCCGCCATAGACGATAACCAGCCAATTCCCTGTTTACTCGTCACAAATGCATTCACTAGAAATCTCGGTGCAGAAATTCTTAACTCCTAATGATGATTCTCTTCCGAAACCTCTCCGCGATCACAACCTCACAACTGCTTGGATCCAGGCGTCGCAGGCACATAATCCCTGGATGCCCAGGAGTCCACCAAGTCGCCAAGAAACTTGATACAACTGAAGCGCTCGAGCTTACTAGAAACTCTTCCAAAACTTACACGAAAGGGAAACCATAAAATTTTAAAAAAAAACCTTCAGACAGAAGCACAATGTCAACCGTTCTTCCGACCGAGATTCTCCTCCTCAACCACCTCCAGCACCTCAACACCCGTACCAGCTAACGTCTCGGTGCAGATTGCATCTAGTTATGATAAAGCCTGAATACACCTCTCCATATAATCCACTCTTTCTTTCTCTCCCAACTCTCTTCTGTCTTCTCTCTCTTCTTTCTCTTGTATCTCAGTGTGTTGCACTGAGCAGCTTGTAAGAAGTACAGTAGGTGTGGCAATGTAGCACAAGACGGGTCTGCCTGCCTACGACACTTATCAATGCAAGGATGCGATAGTCCGCGACCACGCAGCACCGGTCCGAAGCAAGACCTTGAATCTCCGAGGGATCTATCTCTCTATGTATGCATATAGCTATCTATGTGCTGACCTCCCTCCCTCTCTCTCTTCTTCCTAATTTCTCTAGCTAAGTTGTAGCAGCTTGTGATTAGGCTTGGGGAAAGGTTGCGGTGCCAGGGTTTCCTGCTGCTTCTCCGCGTGTAGGTTAAACTTGACGCTACGCATAGGCTGGGCGCGGGGCGGCCATGGCTTGAACTGAAGTTCCTTTGATTGGATTCATGCCCATGTTCGTGGAGAGAGGAAGCTTATAATTAGCGAGCTAAGTAAGACAAGACGGTAATAATGAATAAGGTTACTCACTTACTCGACTTACTTACACCTAGCAGGCAGCCAAAGGTCAGCGGGCCGGATCACGTCCTCATGAATCATCATCATCATTCTGGCCCGCCTGCACGCAGCAGCCAGCAGCAGGCAGTGACAACAACAACAACAACTTAACTTAGCAGCTCGCTCCGACGAGGGGGGGAAATGGGAAACGCCAGATGTGCCCCTCCCCACTTGCACGCCCGCGCGTCGGCGATGGTAATAAGTAAGTGAAAGTAAGTGAAAGAGAAAGGAAAGGAAGGGAAGGAAGGTGATGATCTGATGAGAGTGTCTCTTCTGTCTGCCTCTCTTCTCCCGCGGCAGTTGGGGCTGGAATAGCAGTCTCCCTTGCTAACCTAAGGGCCGCTTTACACCTAGGGGCCGGGCCAATTCGTTGTGTAAGAGGCTTGAAATCCTCACTTGTGATTGGGCAAAAGGCTCAAATTGGTCCCAACCCCTTTACACCTAGAGGCCGGGCCAATTCGTTGTGTAAGAGGCTTGAAATCCTCACTTGTGATTGGCCAAAAGGCTCAAATCGGTCCCAACCCCTTTACACCTAGAGGTCGGGCCGATTTGGTGGTATGATTTTTTTAATTAAAAAA
This sequence comes from Polytrichum formosum, assembly GCA_964035585.1. Lineage (NCBI taxonomy): Eukaryota > Viridiplantae > Streptophyta > Polytrichopsida > Polytrichales > Polytrichaceae > Polytrichum > Polytrichum formosum. The sequence continues at coordinate 24,034,066 of OZ037938.1, forward strand.
TGTATGTTATGACACAGCCCGAGCTCGTTGAATTGGGTGCACCCAAATTGGAGGGCCAATGTCATATTTCACTAAAAAAACCTTCTTAAATAAAGTATGATTTTTTTTAGCGAACTAGATCCGTTGGATTATGCTAGATTTATTGAATCGGCCTAGCTTCTTGGCCCTAAGGCCTTTACATATGGGAAAATTGGCCCCCGTTATAATCTTATTATAACGTGTAGTTGAGGCCGGCCTCCAACCCAAAAAGGGCTGAAATTTCATGCAATCGGCCTCAAGGGGGTTTGACCCGGCCTCGAGGTGTAAAGCGGCCCTAACTTTGATGTTCGCATCTCCCACACTCGCCGCAACTAACTATGCACACTAAATGAACATTGTATTTAGTGTCACCAATTCTATTTGTCTTTTCTCAATACTAATTTGTAAACCGCCCGCATAGTGTCACCAACACTAATGTATACCCTAACATTACTTGTCGTTCCTTGGTAGAAAGAAATTTGAACATTATTGATTTACAATGTTGCGGTTATTGTCACTTATTAATCCAAGTTGTAAGCATCCATGACGGTATTTCACTATAAAAAATGTAGGATGCATAATATACCATACTAAAAGTGGATGAAGTGAAAGTAAGTTGGGATGATAGTAATTGTATACTTGTTCATAAGAAGTGTCATTGGAAAAGTTACCACGGTGACAACTAACATACCATGTGACAACTAACTTGCCTTATGAGCACTATGGGAGCATCCCCACCGCCACAATAGGAGGGCATTCACACCAAATGAGACTCTACATCACATGAGGTGTCGTTTGGTAGGAGCAAGGCCACCCCAAACTCATGGCCCGATCACACCAAAATTTCCAACCATGAAATTGTTGGGGATTATGTTGAGCAATAGATGTTGGCCCACCATTTTTCACACTATTGCAGTCGGAGATGCCGACGGATGGTGTTTGAACTGGTTGGTGTGATCAGCCCCTCGACCTAAACCCCAAAACCTCAATAATGGGTGACAATAGAGTTATCCGTATAGTTCCTCAAAGAGGGATGAAACCGTGGGTTTGATCCTTCTTTGAGAGCACTTTCTATCAAAAGCGCATAAGCTCGTCATGTATTGAAACCTATTTTGAAAGTTGGGTGAAACTTTTGGGACCTCCTATTTTCACCTCACAAAACTTTGAAAGCATTTTAAGATCTAAAATAAGGTATGCGCATGGGACCCGTTGTCATGAATATCGGATCAGCCTATGCAAGGCTAGCTTGGCCCCCCCATCCTAGTAGGATAAGCTAGAAAGTTGGATTTTAATAGTCCAGCACCAGTCTTTGTGTGTGGTAATTTAAGCATTTAGAAAAGTTGGGTGACTTTGTAGTACTAGTAATTCTCGTACACTCAAAAGTTTGGGACTAAACCCATGGTTTTACCCACTGTATAGTTTGCAAATAACCCGTTATAGGTTGGGGAGAAATGTGGCTTAAACCCAAGGCCTTAACATGGATCCCATGCGAACTTCGAGGGTGAGCTGCCTAAGACTAGAAGAGTACTCCAATGGGTGACCTTCCTAACAATTGATTTCCAGTGCACCCTTCCATCTATGATTCACTCATTCATAGGAGGTGTATCCAATGTAAAGGAGGGTTTGTGGTTCATGGCATCTATGTAAACTCACCCATTGTATATAAAAGGGGGCTCTAGTGAAAACAAGCCCCCCTACATGTTGCAGGTCGATTCATTGTAATCAGACCTCACTAGATCAAGTCAAGGTCTTTTATGTTGTTTCCACAATCAAATCATCTAAACATTACTACTTTTGAATACAAAGTAGCTCTTTGTGTTTTCACCTTCCTATTGCACGAGTATATGTAGACATTACTAAACACCACAAATCCTTGTGGCCTTAACAAATTGAGGTATGCTTATATAGGATGGTATAGGATACATGACCATTTGTATGAACCCCCCAACGAGTATTGAAATAATGTTTTTATTTGGTCTCTAGTATTGAATCCGTGTTTAGCCCAATGTGCCATTGAGAGGAAGTATAATCAAGGTCATATGTGACAATGGTGATTAGATATACTTTGTATGCGTTTGAGTCTAGGTCATCTATGCGAGTTCAAATCTTCTTTGTATTCCATTTTACATATATGAACTCTCCAATTGGAATAGTTCATTTGACACATGGGATTATTATTAGATATTTTTCACTTCTACCACATTCTTTTAAAAATATAGAGAATAAATCATAAACCCCACCTTATGACATTTTGAGACCCAAAATGGCCGTCCTAGAACATCAAGGGTTAAGACCTCTCCTATAAAAGCAAGAAATTTTGACATCATGATACCACAACAACTTTGACTCTAAATAATGACTTTATTTATGAAGTGAATATGTTTCATTTCACAAAATTATCGATTGAAATCCATGAGAAAGTTGACACAACACAAAAACAAATTACAACTCAATGTGCACAATGTTGGTGAACTTACGTACGTATGGTTAGGGCATCATGGGGCGAAATAGTTGGTTATTTCATAGCAACCAAAAGGTCATATGATGTCCGTTTCTTTTACGTGGTGGTGTGGCATGCCTTCCTTCCAAGTGGGTGTGTATTTTATTTCTTAAAACATTCTTGGCATTGGCTTATAAGCCTTTTGTCTGGGGGGGGGGAGGTAGTTTTCACACACACACACACACACATTATTTAGTCATCTCATGGAACCTGATTTTGGGAATTGCCACTCTTTTGTTGTAATTTTCAAAAGATTTCCACATATGTGTTTATTTATTTAGTTAGTTAGTTAGTTATTTGATAAATTTCAAAAGTTACAATTCTCAATTCATTATGGGATAACCAACATTGTGGTGTTTTTGCTTTTGCTTTTGTTTGTTTAATTCTAACCAGATGAAGTTGCATGGATGAACAACCCACCCAAAATGAACACCCTAAAATTTTCCACATTAAGTGTATGTTAGAGTTAACCATGAAGTCCCTAAAAGTGGGACCAACTCAAAATTTTGAAGGAATCTCTCATATATCCCACTTCTAACACTTGTGTCAATGGCCTAAAAAGAACTCATGGAGGGAAGTCATTTTGTTGTATTTGAAGGCAACAAAATTTTGAAAATAAGTTTGAGTTCTTTTATTGAGTTTGATGTTGTTTGGGAAGTACACAAGTGGCAAGTGGAGCAAATGTGCGCGTGCACATAGGTGGCAAAAGAATATAAGAATATTCTCAACCATATAGAAATAAAACATGTCAACGCCTAGAACTCAAAGAAACCCTTCAAGACTTTCCGGTTATTGTCAAATGAAAAAAAAAAGAAAAAAAAAGACCATTGGGGCATTTCAACCCCATATTTGATAGTTGACTTTCTTGATTATGAAAATGCCAACCACGTTAACAATAGATTTCCATGTCGGTTTTAGATCAACTACAAATAAAGTTTTGGACTCTTTCAACTTCTAAAACCCTTGTGAATTGATAACAATAATCACTTGGAGCCGCTTCTACAATATAACATTGAGATTATAATCACTTAACTTATACAATTATAATTGGTCATCGGCACTTAACCCCTAAACGCTCAAGCCTTCACATTCCATTTTCGGGCACCTCCAACACCAGTCTTGAAATTTTCTGCTATGTAGCCAAATAGAATTTGTTTTCTTCAAGTCCAACCGTACGGTTGTGAACTAGACTACCATATATCCCCATTTCAAGAATTTGAAGTCAATCAGACCACAATTTCTAGGTCATATAGCATACGAACATGGCCTTCATCCGGGGGGGCAACTAGAGAAAACTTTAAAAATTTCGGTCATATCACAAATTTTAGGGAGTTGGCAACTTTGCCATAATATGTTATGTGGATGACAAATGACCTACTCCAAAAAAATTGAGTTTTTTTGAACAAATTTAGATGAAGTCTGTTACCCTCAAAGTTGGAGGGGCCACATGAGGTCATTTTGGGAGATTTCCCGTTTTTCATGGAGCAAACACCATGTGTACTAAGTTTTTTTTCCAAATCCATCCGGTCAAGTTGTGCACAACCGTCTCCTTCTCTCAAGGAAAAAAAAACCCCACCCAGATTGGGGGCATCATATGTGTAAAATATTGGCTCCTAAATTTAGTTTTTAAAGTCAGCTCCTACATTTTAGCAACACATGGAACCACCTCCCAAAACAAGCAATGCCAACCTAACAAAAAGTCCTACAAGCTTGGAAGTTTTTATGTGTTATTTCAACCCACATGGTAGTGGGGAGCTTGAGCATTGAAGGGTTAGAGTGACGCTTTTAGCTCTATCGCACTTAATCCTTCTTTATTCTTCCTTAATTACAAATTTTTTTTTCCTTCGACCCCTTCATCAGAGTCCATCGGGCAATGCCACCTCATGTCTTCTAACAAGCACTTCATTACTATGTCGGCAAGTGAGGATGAGAGTAGCAGAGCTTTCATTGCAAATTGGAATCAAGTGCTCTTCAATTACACTCTAAACCCCGTAATATCATGCTCATGGCAATCAACGTGCACGTGATATTAAGGAGTTTTGTAGTGTTGATATGGATGCGTGATAAAAGAGAATTAGTGTAGCATGTGACATTATGGAATAACATGAAGTCAACATTGCAATAGTGACAACATAATGCATGCGAGCATGTGGTTTGAATTCTTCGATGGTTTATTTTAATGTCAGAACATGTGATATATGGGAGGTAAACGTGACAACAAGGAGTGAGGTCTAAACTGAGAACATATGTTTACTAGGGTTTTGGGATATAAGAGAAGATATTTAGGAGTGACATTAAGGAGGTTGATATTATGGAGTTAGAGTGTACTTACAATAATTAGTACCCCCTTACTAATGTATGCTTATTGATTTTCTCGTTTGGAGCTAGAGTGGCAATCACGGTCTTGGGAATGCTCCTAATGTATGAGAATACTTTGGATGTAATGTGACATTCGTCATGAATGTATGAATAATAGCATTGGGCAATTTCATCCATTTCAAATTTTATGTTTTTGAGGAAAATGGCGTAAAACGATCTTGTTTTCAATTGAATACAATCCATTCTTGAGTTTTGAAATAGGTCTTATGAGATATTTTGTCAAAAATTTTACACTGCCCCTCACCCATCAACAATGCCAGCATGGATCTTTTGTGTTTCCAAGTTTTGCAAAAGGTCCTCTTTCTTGAAGCCAATGTATAATTTCCACGTGGGGTTTAAGCAAAGTAAGCATAACATTATTCAGATCCATAACAATGTTATGTGGGACTGACATTATTTTGCGGAATATTCCCTCACATTCAATTTGAATGTGGGGAATATTCTACAAAATATTGTCAGTCTCATAGAACATTGTTATGAATCTAAATAATGTTATGAAGGATGCCATGCGGCAAATGAATGATTCTTTAGTCAAAAGCCCACAGGATGAAGCACTCTATGGTGCCTATCTAGTAATTACTTACTAAATTGTTCTTCATTCATCCAACGGATAGTACTCCCCTCACTCGGGTTTGCTTTCATAACACCTACCGAGAAGGTAATAATAAACCATGCCTCTATAGGTTGGTTGATGATCCATAAATTATTCCAATTTAAGCACACTAGACTAATTCGGAGTCTCTAATCCCGATTTAGGGGTTAATTCGTCCTCCCCCCCCCCAAAAAAACACAAGTTGGCTCTATGATAGTACTCGATGTTTCACCTTCTCTCTTGGGTAGGTTTTTATGAATATATTCAACCCCTCACCCATCAACAATGCCAACGGGGGTCTTTCAAATTCAAAGTTGTGCTAGAAAGTGCATCATGGTTCCTCTTCTTGAAGCATGTTTCTAATTCCCACATCAATTTGAGTGGGGTTCAGACATTTTAAGGATGCCATGTGGCAAATGAATGGTTCCTCATTAAAACCCAAAGCACGAGGCACTCTATAATACCTATCTGACAAATACCTACTAAAACGTTTTTTGAAACTCTAATAGTCAGAACCCCCTTACCCAGGTTCGGTTTCATAACACCTACCAAGGAGGTAACTAAAACCATGTCCCCTTATAGATTGGTTGCTAACTCATCCCAGTTTAAATGCACTATATTGATTGAAGTTCTCCATTTGTCTTTGACTACAAATAACAATAATCAGTTCTACAACACTAATTAACGTCTTCACAATCCATGTCTCCCAATTTGCCCTCCCCCTTGGTAAGTGTTATGAACATTCACCCCCCCCCCACCCATCAACAAATGTCAACGTGGATCTTTCAAGTGCTCCAAGTTTTGCTAGAAGATGCTCCATGGTTCCACATCTTCATGCCGTTTTGTATATTCCACGCGGGATTTGAGTGGGTTCGAGCATTGTAAGGAAGCCATGTGGCAAATGAATGAACTCTTCTTTATTAAACTCCGAAGCATGAAGCACTCTTTGGTACATAATCGTGGACGAGCATACCTTTTTCTAAAAGAGGGTAGTTTGTGTCAGTTGTACTAGAGCCTTTACACCAAAAGCGAGCCCCCACAAGCAACCATTTTTTTTTCTCTCGAGCAATAGCTTTCGAGCCCTTTGTTGAGTAAGTGTTCTCAAGGCCGGTTCACACGGGTCCCAAGTCCCAAGTCCCATGAGGTCCATCTATGCAATCTCAGCCGTTAAGAGCATGGAAGCTGGGACTTACCATTTAACACACGGGGTCCCAAGTCCTAAGTCCCAAGTATGACATGGATGTCTACATGGCAACACTTTTTGAAGGTGAGGCTTGGGACTTGTGCTGCGAGTTGGGTTGAGCAAAAAGCTACACCCAACTCTCAACCCGAGTCCTGCAAATATTTGTGCATAAAAGAATCAAGATCCGACTTTAATGATATTTAACCATCTTTTAATGGTTTCTTGAGGCTCAAAAGCTGGGACTTTGCCTCCATGTTGGGACTTGCTAACATGAGTGGGACTTGGGACCCCGTGTGAACCGGCCCTCATATTTGTCTAGCAAAGGATTGCAAGGATAGGTCTACTATAACACAATCGGCGGACAATGAACTAGGATATTCATTCGCCCAATGAGCCAACTAATCAATCGACATTTGGTGGTAACTACAAAACACATTTGTGCAAGATCGACATAGGGGCCCTTCTAATATTGTGAGTTGGACTAGAGTCATTGTGGTGTTGTTTGTCTATCACTCTATTTCTATATCACGTCTCTTTTTCACTAAGAAACACCACCTTGGGTTTAGTTAACTCAAAAGGTTTCAAGCTAATGTTGCATACTCTAAGTGAAAGTTTGCAAAAGTCTCCATTGCACCAAGCATCAAACTCGGTTTCACTAAGTCTACGAGATTGAAGTTACATTTACCACAACTTCTTTACAAAAGAGGAAGCGAGGATGCGGTTATATTATGCCACAATGATGATCAAACATACACAACATGTGTTTAAATCTATATATTTTTTATAACAAGCCCAAAATTCTCTTAGTCCGACTTTCCAAACGTGAATTGGTCTACTTGACATGTTTCATTGATAAATCACTTAAATATAGATAGAGTATTTTTTTAAACATCATTGGCTTCACATTGCAACAAGCAACCTTCGACACCTAGTATTCATGCCCCACAATCCACAAAGAGCATGTTACGGTATATGGGCCTAATTTGGTTACTTGTTTTAACATGTCATACACTTATGCTTAGGTGATGTATGGGTAGGTTTGGATCTAAAATCCGATACGGAAAAGACATGTGTTTGAAAAAGATTGGATTATGTCCTCAAGTTTATAAATAACTACTTTAGACTCAATAGCCAATGCAATTGGGACTTCATTGCCACAAAGCAATGAACCTCAATTTGTGTCAACGAAATTACCCAGAGGTAGTGTTGTTGTAATGCGTGTGAGACCTATATATTCAATGTTTTAAGTTCATTGGCACACATTCCTTTAAAAATATACATATATTTAATATTCAGTTTGATTTTTGTCGATGCTTCATCATAGGTTCGATAGTGCATCGCAACTCTTGTTCCATGAATATGATCAATAAAGTAAACGTGCGTAGTTGGATTACATATCTTAAATAGTTTCCTATATTCGAGTTGTGTGTGATTAGGTGTGGATCTAAGAACGGACACCAAGAAGCATGTATTTTCAAAAAAATTAGACAATGTGCTCAAAAATTGCTAATTATCATGATGTACTTCTAGTCCCATAAGCCATTTGGATTCCTAGACTTCAAATTCGATTTCATTTCGTTGTAGGAAAAGGGGGGGGGAGACTCCTTGATCGATTTGATGACTTTGACACTTGAATTTGGAAAAATCATAGGAGGAACATGGGAACTCATACAATTCCACATGTTGTTGCTAAAACTTGTATTGCATCCAAGGAAATCCCAACTATAAAATCGAAGTTGGGAATTTTGCAAACAACAAAAACCAACTATTCAAGACATATTTGTGTTAGAAAATGTAAAAAACAACTGAACAACACCCACATATTGTATTCAAGTGTTATTTGGTTCTTTCTCTTAATTGGACCCCAATCTTTGATCAGTGTACAATTTTGTGAGGATCAAAGATCAAACATCATAGAAATACATGCTCAGAAGAGATTGGACAACATCTTCAAATTTTATTAACTAAGCTACTCCATACTCCATCCATATTGAATACAATTAGGAAAACCTATGTACTATTCAGCTAAGAAATTAACAAACATGCACTTACAATAACCATGACTAAATAAGGGGAAATCCGATTTTTGCTAGGTTTTGTCATACTATATTTGCTTATAAATTTGCAACACAAGTTTCATTGTGTAAACCTAAACAATAGAAGTTGGAGAACTTAGGGCCACTTCACACATGAGCCAAGAGCCGTGACCTTGTAATGGTGAGGACCCTTGACTCTCATCCAAAGGCCGTACCATGGGTGTTGGGAAAGCCGTTTATGTAGTCACGGGCCCTCAAGCATAGTGTGAAGTGAGAATGGACCATGTTGCGGGACCATTGCATATTTTGTTAGCGGAAAAAGGGGGGAGGATTTGGTTTAATATAATATGTCTCAAATTCTATCAATTTAAGAGAATTACTTGGTGGTGTTTGTCTATCCTTGAATCTGTTCTAGAATCCGCCATGTTGGAAAAATATTAAAAAGTCATGGTCTCCTGGAATTTGTGTCAGACCCACCCCTTGGAGGTGGACCTGACGAAAATTCCAGGAGACCATGAAACCTTATCCATAGTCCTCCATGTCGGACTCCATGTATACTTTTCATCCATGAAGTCTTCTTTGGGCCTTTAGGCCTTCACCTTCGTGTGTGAAGTGAACTTGGATGGTCTCCGCCCTTTCGACCAATGAGAGCTCTCAGATTGCAATGGTCACGGGCCTTCAGTCTTGTGTGTGAAGTGGCCCTTAGAAAAACGCACCGAATAACACAGAGGGGACTGCCACCTCACAATTTGATGAAACTTGCTGGAAAGCGAGAGCCATCCTCCCCCAAGTCAACGGGGACATCGGTACTCTGTTAAGTGTTGAGCTTTCAATAGAAATACCTTACATGGCAATCATATTCTCTTGTTTTTTTGTTTTTTTTTTCACATTCTCTTGTCTTCTCCAGCTATCGCTAATTCTATTTCCATGCATTTAAGCTATCATGAGCCCATCGCAAAACCACTTGAATGCAATTTAGGCCTACATTGCTAATCTGAAAACCCAATTCATCAGTGTCCTTGAATTCAGCTACATTCAAGAGTTATTGCATATGAGTGTACACTTAGGGCCACTTCACACACGAGGCAAGAGCCGTGACCATGAAATTGTGAGAGCCCAAAAGAAAGTGTCCAAAGGCCGTCCCAACACACCTACAAAATCATGTAGTGTGGTCACGGATCCTCAAATGTAGTGTGAGGTCATATGTGACCGGGCCCTCAACCAAATGCTATTTCAATGAATTTCTATTCATGTAGGTCCTCACACATGATAAAATAGAATACATCAACGGTTGTGAGCATTTGGAGTGCCATGGTCTCCCACTTTTGTGTTAGGCCTACCTCCAAGAGGTGGTTTTTGAAAATAGTCCAAGTGACCATGAAACATGATCCATTTGATGCCATGTAGACTTTACATCCGTTTTCCATTCACATACTCCGTTGGTCCCTCAAGCGTAGTGTGAAGCGAACTTGAACTGGCTCTACCTTTTCCACCAATGAGAGCGCTTGAAGTGCAATGGTCAAGGGCCGTGAGTCTTGTGTGTGAAGCGGCCCTTAATAGAGTAGAGGCACCCATAACCGATCACTTAAGAGATTTTGCGTTAGATTTGGAGAAGTACTAGGTGGTGCAAATTTTTTTCCATGTAGGAAGATTGTAAATTTTGTTGGTAATTTTATTCCTTAAATTGAAATTATTGTGAATTTCTGAAGCCATAATTTGGTTCGAGCATATTACCAGTGTCTAGAGTCTTCCATAACCGCTCGTTTCAACCACTCACTCCTCCTCACTCTAACACTCAAAACTAGGACACTATTGGTTCCGGCTTAATCGAAATTCCAGTACCCTATAAATTGCCAATGGGGTGATTGGGAATAGATGCATCTACTATAGTCCTATTACTGTGGGCCACCTTGATTTTCAAACTCATAGTACATTTCTAGTATAAAATTAGTGTGGGTCACATTATTATTTTTTTGGGAAAAATTATGTGGGAATTATTTTGTTTTGTGTTACTTTTGTCCTAAAACTAATAGTTAGTGTGTTGGTTGAAAGTCTTCACGAAGATTTAGGGGAAGACATGGGGTCTTGGACTCACATTCATTCCACCTTGAGTAGAAATTATAGTGGCCCATATTAATTTTTTCCACATTAATTTTCTAGCCATACTAATAGGACTATTTAGTGTACCCATCTTTAATCTAGTGAAAACTATGTTGGAGGTCACTTGTGGGATGTTCACAATTAGTGTAACGTGTACACATGTTTGAATGTATGGGTAGGTGACAATATCACACAATGTTACTAAGCATGAGGGATTTTTCTCTTTTACATTCTTGGGTACTACCTCGTCACGTCATTGTACAATTGTAATGCACACCTACTACACATATGGCCCCTTCACCCCCCCTCCCCAACCACCACCACCCTGCCACATTGAAGAAGGTATTGTTGAACTAGGAATACACCACCCTGTAGGCAACATCCAATGTGCCTACGGACTCCCCATAATCCAAACATCCTAGGAGTTGAATTGATAGCCATACTAGTAGGCCCCAACTTACCAAAGACAAACAACGCACTCATATAATTTTACATACAACCTTTATTCCATCTAACTTATTAACAACCACCTAATATTGTGATCACCTAAACCATGCATACAAAAGGAAGACACCCAGTAACTCACAACCACATCCACAATCCTATCCCAATACCCATATGTAGCAAATTGTTTAAACAACCCACTAGTCCACTCCCCCATCTATAACTACTTTTTGTCAACACCCAATGCACATGTGTGCAAATCATACACACACTCAAACTAAGGTACAGACAATACATGGGCAACCAAAAAAAACACACTATTTGGCCCACTAAACTTCCCTCACCCCTCTACCACCTTTGCACACTACATGAGGCAAATACACGTCCCCACCTCTTCTCCATGTGCACTAACCCCAACATCAATAACATTTGTACAACTATGCACAACAAAACAATATGGCAAATCCACAAAATGTCTCCTCTCCCACTCCACCACATGTGACACCGTCCGAAGGTAGAAATACCCAAACCGGTGAACTACCCTCTACATGTGCAGTAGACTTCCGTCATAATAGTGAAGTGCCATTTCTGAAACCAATCATTGCGAGGCTGGCAACTTGAATGTGTGTAAGGTCAATTTAGCCAAATTTAGTCATGTTTGACTATCATCAATCACAGTTTAATGTACTCACGAGTTAACTAGTTTAGGTGATGTTCTGTGTGGAAATGAGGATTACTGTGTTCGGTGTAAGGAGAATCGAGTGAATGAGTAGGGGGTTTGACAAACTTTCCACTTTGAAAAATTGTAGAATTTATTTTACAGGGAAAAAAATATGAAACAACTTGCATTCTTCATGAATCCTTCTCATCTATCTTGGAAAATTATCTCATGATTGTAAGACCATATCTTCAATGCAAATCACCTTATGTTCACGGTTTATGGTATCTCTACCTTAATGAACGTTGGCACACATCTTGGAGCCCCACCATGCAACACAATCCCTACATGGCTATACACCTACATTTGTACCACATATACATGCCAATGCCTCACCCGACATCCTAATAACCACCACCATATCCCCACAGAAACCACCGACTATAACACCCATAACTCCAACTTACAATTCATTGAATTCATCTTCTACCAAGACCATGACCCCGCCATTGTAGCTTACAAAAGAAATTTAAACTCAAATACCAAACACATGTAGACAATCTAGAAAACATCGCATGGTATGTCACACTTACTTTCCTCAAAATATGCATCCAGGGTGGCTACCATTATGGACAACATCACAAGAGTATTTGAACCACACTATATTTCTCTAATGCCGTTCATGCATGCATGCAACAAATCCACTTAATAGCCATCAAATACCTCACCTCGTGTTGAACGAATGAAAACTTGAAACCCACCAATTGCCAATATTCTCACCAAAACCACCACATGCAAGCACCAAAACTTGGAGAATGAATCCTACAACATGATGCCCAAAGCCCACTCAATTAGCTCAGATTAAAGGATTGACAACCTCCTAGTGTCACCCCTGGAATTGAACTCAATACAAGTTGCAACAAGTAAAGACACTTTGCACAAAACATGGATGTACAAAAACCCCGTGTACCTCCCAAAAATGAGCCTACAATGCCCCCCCCCCAAAAAGAGTATGCTACTAATAAGGATGACCTATGACAAGAGGCAGTAGCACTTGTCCCATAGCCCTGCTCAATAAATTCCTTTCAGGTTCACGTACAAGCTCGTGACTATGATCAAGATCAAGTGTCCCTCATTCACGCCAACACTAGAGGTTGACGTTGTCTCTCTCTTTCTATGTAATGCATAGTCAATGAGCTTCATGGATCACTAGCCCATTCATATATGGTAGACAAACCCATTCCGATCCCCCCTGTTCCTTTCTATTTTAATTTCAAATACTTACAGAGCTCCTACGACACTAACGATGACCCCCAAATGATACAAACCTTGCACATTCTTTCTCCCACACTACACTGTTTGTGGTATTTAGTGTCACACACACTATTGGCGAACAATCTAAACTACATGCCTAGAGGTCTCAAAGTGTCACGTTCGCTAGCTATCAATCATGATATTATTCGTCAACAGAAGCAACTTTTTGAAGTCCAAAACAATTGACATCCACGACATGTAGCGTGGCAGATTGGAACACTTGAGGTGATAGTTTTGCTTTGCAGTATGCAAGATAAAGATGTTATCGAGCATATCAATGGCATGTGTCATGCATTTGTTTACATTCAAGTAAGTATGCAAGAGGAAGATATTAATGAGCAGACTAGTGCCAAGTGTCATTTGTGTACACTCTAGTCAACTTCTAGACCATTGTGTAACATAGACAAACATACACCTCATAACAATATTGAACATACTAATGCCAAATCATTAACGAACCCACTCGAACGCCAAGTGTCACGAGGCGACGCTAATGATGAAGTTGTTGGTCATTAGTGTAACCCAGGATACGCCTCAAAATAGGGTAATAAGTGACACACTACTACACATATGACACTAAACACCATAAATGGTGCACTTCGCTAGGCGAGCTAAGTAAAACGCCTTTTTCATCCACAAAGCAACTTTCTAGGCTCAAAATTTGGGACACCGGAATTTGGAGCCATTTTGGTTTTGGTTTTGGGTTAATGTGGCCGGTGATACTAGTTGAAGAGCTCGAACATTATAGGCACAGCCAGCACATGTCTGCCCACTTTTTGGCCTGGCGGGCGAGCGAGCGAGTGGCACCGGACTCCTCATTTTGAGGTTTCAGGCCATGTCTTTGGTTTCATAAAGTAGTCTCCCCTTTAAGTAGCTTCCATGATCTATAGATTACTACTACATGAGCCAAAAATAAACAAAATCTCAAGTTGAGCCACAACGGCATCTCGTTGCGGTGACATCGTTTGGACGGCATCTAACTTACTGCTGGTAACGACTTGGTGTTAAAGTTCCACTTTTAACTCAACGTAGAGGTTTTTTTTTTTTTTTCTTAGACAAAAGGCCGACATGCTAGCGCCAAATCACATGAGGAAGTTAATCATCTGGCAAGTTTTTGTCAAGTAGAGAGGAGATTTCATAGCCGGGAATCGGAACTGCCAACCTCTTCCTTAAGATTTGGGTATCTCTCCACCATCATCCAGTAGTTTAGGGTCATCTCGGACCAACGTGGATGGGTCTTAAATAGTTGGTAGTTTTGGATATGTAGCTCACTTCTCCTAGGACATGTTTTGTTTTGTTTTGAATTCTTTCATAACATCATTATAAGTGACATCTGAAACTTTCTCAAAAATTTCGAGAGTCCTTTGCCACTCAATCCTACCATAATCAAGAAACACATCCCAAATGATAGGGTGGGTTTTCTCAACTGGCTAGTGGAGGGAATTGAATATTAGATCACTTATTTGTTTCTAAATAATTCAAGTAAGACCACTATGAAGAAGGAAAAAGCCAAATACTATGTTATTTCTTAAGAGTGCTTCTCATCAAAGAGACATTGGAGGATACAAAAAGTTTTCTAGGCTCTAAGTTGATGTGTTTAGCATGAAATTGCCATGTGGTGTGAGCAACATACCTCCAACCTTGATGTTGCCAAACTTCTCCTAGGATATGAAGAGTGCAATCAATGTTCAAGATTGAAGCCCTCATATGAGTTTCATTTTGAAGGGCTCTCAAATTTCAGCTCTTCAGTTGAAGGGTTGGTTCAAATCCAAGACGTCAATCCAAGAATTTAGAAATGAAATACAAAACTCATATTAAACTTGTGCATGAATTATATGGCACATGTTTCCAGTAAAATGTGAAGAATTAAGAATCAACCATCTAACTCCACTTCTTGTAGTGACAATGCCCTACACTTGTTGGTTCTTGTGGTGGGCAGATTATATTGAGGACTTCAAGTGACGTCTTCATTTTCAATTTGGGGTTGCGTTTTGAAGGGTTGTTTTGAGAGAGGTATATTTGAAGGGCCAAATCGCGTTTGAAGGGCATTGAATACTTCAATCTTGAACACTAAATGCAATGAGTACGAGTTGGTTCAAATTGAGGCCATAGCCACTTTCCTTGTTACTTTTGGAGCTCATATGAATATCTTATCCATTGTTGAAGTGAAGATTCTTGTGCGCTTTAAATGACCATATAGGTTCTCATATTATGTTGATCATTGAGCTTAGTAAGGTTAGCATATTTTGAGCACGTAGTGCAAATTTGTAACACATGTCTTTTTGGTGTTTGTTCTTAGATCCAAACTTGACCGCATACCACCCAAATATAGGTGTCTAGATCATTGCTATGTTGAATTTAGGTTTACCTTGGAGCTATAGTTGAGAGATGAGACTTGCAATTTTGGGAGGTTGATGCTTTAGATTGAATCAATTGACAAGCTTCCGTCCAAAGCTCAAGTGATAAAGAGCTTGACCAATCCTCAAGCTCTCAATAGTTTGAGCAAGTGTAAAGTGGTTGTGTTCAAAGCGAGATACCGGGGGCGGGGACATGATACTAAACATAGAAGAATTCATGGCAAACACAAAGTATGATTAACATCCATTTGGCTTAGGCCTCACAAAAAGAAAGATCAAACTCTTGACATTCCTAAGTGACCTCTACAAGGTAATTTGACCCCTAATGTCCTATGGGACCATAATTTAGTTGTGAACAATTTTCTTTGACCCCTTTAACACCGGTTTGGATGGTTTTGGGAGTGTTCAACTACATTGTTTATGGTATTTAGTGTCACGTACACTATCTGCAAAGGGCCTAAACTAGATGCCTAGAGGTCTCAAAGTGTCACGCCTGCTAATTGCCAATGAGATTCCATCCATCAACATAAGTAATTTCTTTAAGTGAACAAAATATCTACATTATGACATTTAGAGTAGTAAATTGAGATATGTTAGACGAGAGTCTTGTGTTTTAGTATGCAAGGGGAAGATTTTTTGAGCGTACTCATGGCAAGTGTCATGTGTTTACATTTTAGTATGCAAGAGGAAGATATCCTTGTGCATACTAATGGCAAGTGTCATTTGTGTACACTTGAGTCAACTTGTAGACCATTGTGTAACATAGGCATGCACCTCATAACATTATTGAGCATACTCATGCCAAGATATTAGTAAGCACACTTGAACGCCAAGTGTCATGAGGCGACAATCATGGTGAAGTCAATCATCAATGTAACCTAGCATATGCCTCAAAATAGGGTAAGTGACACCATTATGCATGTGACACTAAATAACATAAACGGTGTACTCCTGTAGTTCATGTGTTAGGTTTGCTATGCCTTGCCACGTGGATAATTTTGATTCAACATGATGAGATATTTTTAGATTGATTCAAACATGGGAATGTGCTCTCAAGTGGTTTACATTGGAACCAATCTATGAACGCATGCTTGACATTTGTCACTTTCAAGGTTTAGGGGCAGCATATCCTAAACTTGTTTCTTTTTCTTTTTTTTGGATCCCTATGTGCAAATGATTCCCAATTGATCTAGAAATTTGCATGACACTCAAATGCAACATATCCTAAACATCTACCGTTGGAATGTTAGTTGAACATGTGTTGGTGGGTGTAAAACCATGTGGTAGGTGCGTAGTTGTGGCATTGTTGCCTCAAGTTGCAAAGCTTCCCCAAAAATCATAAAATATTGGCTTCAAGACTTGTGAGCTAGTTTAAGTAGGTATATTTCCACTCTTTTGAACGAGAGTAACATTTTGTCATTTGGAGATGATTTGAGTGGAGCTTGGATTGAAAAACCAACCCCAATTTAATTCCTAAAATTGTTGCCCCTCGAGACCACTATTGACATTCCTATTATAATCTCCTACACAATAGAACTTCGATGTTTAAATTTGGACTACGAGTAGTCACCTCTAGCTTGCAAACATCTATATGGTTGTATTTTTCAAAAAAAACTTTAGATCTTCAGGTACAGTTGCTAAAATCGAGATCATATTTTATGGGTAGATTTGAGGGAAATTGGGCATGGGAAGTTAGGGGTCAATATTATGACAAGTTATTGACTTGTCAACCATGTTCCACATGAGATCCATCAAGGCACCATCTCAAGTGTTGTAAGCTCGGTGAAAGTTAGAAGACTTTCTCGACTAGAAAATTCAAGTGTAAAGTGGACTTGAGTGAACTAGCATATATAAGAGGCCTCCTCGCCAATGAAAAAGCTCTCAAACTCTCTAGTATCAAGTGGGAGCTTAGTCATAGAGGGTCCCAACATGAGAGAGGGTTTTGGAAAACGGGGTCACTACACTAAATGTCGTATTTAATGTCACTTACTATTTGAAATTACACAATGCTACAACTATTTATTGTAGATCTTTTTTTTGTCAACAAATGTCAAATTGATTTTTTGGACATTTTGAATATCAACATCTTTACTTGGTAAGAAAACATAGTAATAGTAAAAGTATATAGAATTATGTAACTCCAAACTATAAGTCACACTCAATACAATATTTAGTGTAGATGTGGAGAATAAAAAGAAAACCTTATGATGGTGGATGTCAAATGTCAATACATTTAACCATGTGAGCCACATGGAGTAAGCAACACTTGTTTTTTTTGTTTTTTGAGACAGAAGGCCGACGGGCCAGCGCCAAAGCACAGGAGGCAGTTGACCACCTGGCAAGTTTCTGTCAAGTAGAGAGGAGATTCCATAGCCATGAATCGAACGTAAGCAACACTTGTGGGTGAACTTGAGCTAACATGTGAACAACCTTTCGTAATTATGTAGTGCCTATGAATCAAGTTTTGGTTGATTTGATTTACATAAATAGGTTTATAGTTTCAAAGTTTTGATATGATGAGGTACATAACATTACTCAACATTGGTCGA
This sequence comes from Polytrichum formosum, assembly GCA_964035585.1. Classification (NCBI taxonomy): domain Eukaryota; kingdom Viridiplantae; phylum Streptophyta; class Polytrichopsida; order Polytrichales; family Polytrichaceae; genus Polytrichum; species Polytrichum formosum. The sequence goes on from OZ037938.1 coordinate 24,052,196, forward strand.
GTAATCCCAAATTTTTTTAGGGCATTCAAAATTCAGATGATGTCATGATCTATATATATATTGCTTTAACGAGGCTAGAGCTACATTAAATAGTCATATTAGTGTGGGTGAAAATTTAGCACGTGGGTTACTCTAATTGTTTAGTTGGGATGGAGATAATGTGGGTCCAAAACCCCGGGTCTTGTCCACGGTTATCCGTGAGACTTCTGATCAACACCTTACATAAAATAAAATAGTGGTGCCTCACTTGAAAACCAACATAAAGTACAATATTCACTTGCATCACTTTCCTATGAAAAACATTGATGTGGTCCACACTAATTCTAAACTAAATATTTGATGTGTGTGGAAATTTTATGTGGGCCACATTGATCTTTATTTTGAGAACCAATGTCGGCTCCAAAGAAATATTAATGGCCCACACTAATAGGACTACGAGTTGAATACATCATAATAAGTTCATTCAAGAATTGTTCTTAGTTTGTATTAGACTAAGTGCACATGATTTTGCATGGGCGGATGCGCTTTTTTTTCATACCACGTGCGGCAAGAGGGGTATTCATAAGGATATATATATATATATATATATATATATATATATATATTCTTAGAACATTCTACAAATTTGGTGGATGTTTCCATAATATTCCACGTTTATTCTTCTATTCTTAGGCCCCGTTCACTTCTAGTTTTTATGCTTTTAAGGTTCAAAGATTATAGGGGAGTCTATAATTTATGCCACATGACTTTTGAAACATGTCTAAAGGGACCCCCCGATCAATAGAGTAAACCATAAAGTCAGCAAGAATGGGGGTTTGGAAGACATCTCCTATATTTGTCACTTTCCAACTTGTGTCAATAACCTATCAAAAAAAACTAGGAAGGGAAGTTGTTTTGCTCTTATCCAAGGTAACAAATATTTGAGAAAAGCTCCAGTTCTTTTCTTTGAGTTTGAATATATCCGGGGAGTACAGAAGTGGTGAGAGGAGCAAAGAGATACTTGTGCACATAGGTGGCAAAGAGAATGAGAAGATTCTTAGTTATATATAAAAAATAAAACATGTCGGTGTATAAAACTCGAAGCAACCCTCCAAGACTTGTCGGTTGCACTCAATCAAGGGACCATTAAGGAATTTTGACTTTGAATCATCCGTACACTTTAAGATTAACTCTAATGTTGTTGAAGAATGTTATGTACACTTTTGTCAATCTCGGTTTCTATTATATTATATCTTATCATGTTTCTTCCCGGTGTGCACTTTTCTTTCTTTCTTTTTTGGCACAAATCAAATCCAATTGCAAGAAAGAACCAAGTACAACTACGTCGGGGGAAACCCAAAACCAAGGGGCATTGAGCGGGCACCCCTTTGTAAGCATGGCTTTGTAGATTTCATCTTTACCCTTTAGCAATGCTATCATGGAAAGAAAGGAAACGGGAAGAAGAAGAAGAGAGAGAAATTTGCACCTCCCAAGTTCCTTTTGTTTTTGTCACCTTCAAATTGCTAGAGGTTGATACTCGAATTTTTTGCCTTCAAGAATATCTCTAAACTCCACTATCTTCCAAACAAGACTTTTGTATTCTATTTGGGAGACTTCCAAAAATAATTTTCAACCTTGAGACCCACCATTGTCCCATAGAATTCGAACACTGAACTTGTGTGTGTGTGTGTGTGTGTGTGTGTGTGTGTGTGTGTGTGTTTTTTTTTTTTTTTTTTTGAGACATAAGGCCAACCCGGCCAACGCCAAATGAATAAAACAAGAGCCAAGAAGCCCACCGAACTTGTGAGTGCATATCATTGCTTGACATAGCTTGTTAAAGTAAACGGATCTTCAATGATTACTTTTTTTTCTCAAAGCTCACTTCTCATGGGATATGAAACAAGTGATAAGTACGAGATGGTTAGCAAATCCAAATTGAGGCCATAGCCACTTTTCTCATAATTTTGAGATCTCGTATGAATATCTTATTTATTAAAGTCAACCGTAAGGTGTGTGGATGGACAAGGGTCAATATGTCCTAATGGTCCTTTGTTTGAATGTAACTAGAACATCTTGGAAGGCTTCTTTGAGTTTTAGGTGTTGACATATTTTACCTTTATGTAACTATGAATCTTCTCAATTTCTTTGCCACATACAGTTACGAACCAAATTGAGTACGTTGTACACCAACTCAACTTCGGCTCCCTTTGTTAGCCGATTTAAATTACAAACAAAGTGACGAAGTGATCAAAGCAAGGGTTCAAGTAATCAATTGCATAAATGTGAAACCAAAAAGTGAAAAGTGTTTAGGGTTTCTAAAATAGGATATGTCAAAGTGGTAAGGGTTACGGTACTCGCTTTTGTTTGCCGCCACTCTTCCAACATCGACATCTCTGTGTGCATTGTGTAGTTGAGAACATCGTGAGATTTCTTGTGCATTGTGTAGCCTTGGTTCCATAGTACGTGAGGTGCAATTTGTAAAATCGTTTGTAGCCGTATGCCTCTGTTGTCTCAAGAACAAAAGCACCAAGCTTTGGTGCAAGTTAGAAGCGGTGTTTCTACTCGCAAAGTTGCCGTTTTAGTGGGCACGAATCAATCATCTATAGCGCATTTGAGGAAGGATGTAGGGGGCGAGATTGAGAGACAAAGAGGAGGGCGTCCAAAACTTATTGTAACCGAGAGAAGAGGTGTTGTGTCACTTTTGTTACTAAAGGTTGACTTGGAATTGCATCTATGACAACAAAACAACTTTGATTTGAAACATGTAAATTGTTGTCTAACATCATTGTGAGGTGTGCTTTGAGAGAGGTTGGATTGGATGCACAAGTGCAACAAAGGAAGCCATTTCTAAGTCGTAAACATGTTCTCGCACGCCTCATGGTTGCTCAAAGGTATGAGAATTGAACCATTGATGATTGGAAACGCATGATTTTCAGTGACGAGACAAAGATAAACAAGTTTAACTCAGATGGTAGGTCATGGTGTTGGATTGGAGATGGAGAACGCATTGGACCTCAACATGTCCATCAAACCGTGAAGCATGGTGGTGGGTCAGTGATGATTTGGGGATGCATGACGGCTTTTGGGTCACGAGCATGGTACAAAATTGAAGGTAGGATGGATAGGCATCTGTACAAATTTATTTTAGAAAAATTATTGTGGTCCACTATATAGAAATACAATTTGGATCCAAGTAGGTTGGTATTTCAACAAGATAATGACCCCAAACACATGAACAAGATTGTGCAACAATGGTTGGCATCACAACCATTCCAATTCCTTTAGAGGCCTACACAATCTTTGGATTTGAGTCCCACTTATGGGCACTTCTCAAACGGGGCTTGAACGAATTTACGACACCTCCAAAAGGTATCCAAGAATCGTGGGAGCGTGTATGTTCAATGTATCCCAATTTTAGTGAATATGATTGCATGTCGCTTTATGAGAGCATGCCATGAAGAATTGACGGTGTATTGAAGAGTATGGATTACTGGACCAATTATTAAAGATTTTGTAGGCAACTTGAACAAAACTGAATATATGTATATAGTTTCTCATTTGGCTTTGCATAATGTTTTCTTACTATCAATGTAATGTGAAATTTTGCATACATGTGTACAAGTTTGTGCAATATCATATCCAATTTTCAAATTTGAAAAAATATATGTGAATTGTTTGTGGTTGTCTGTTGAAGACGAGTCTATTCAAAATGTACTCAGTATTATTCGTCAGTGTTAATACCATAAATGTTGTAGCACATTGGGATACTTCAAATGATAGTCTTGCATTTTTGTATGCAAGGCGAAGATATTTTTAAGCGTACTAATGGCAAGTGTCATTTGTGTATGCTTTAGTCAACTTGTAGACCATTGTGTAACATAGGCATGCACCTCATGACACCATTGAACATGTTGATGTCAAAATGTTAGTAAGGGTCAATTTTCATGTAGGCCACCCGCCTACTAGATTCTAGTGTGAATAAGGACAAACCCACCCAAATATAGAGGGAGCATGGTTGGGTAGGGTTCGTATAGCTATTCCCATCTTCTCAAATCCAGACCCCCCTACTAACCTCATCCTTCTTCTAAAACGGTCTTCATAACCTTCAGTGACCGGCACTTGTAGGTTAGAGATTGTTTACTGGGTGCGTGGAAGTCTAGCGAACCGTGTCCACATCCCTCCATATTCTAGCGGATCGCAAGGTAAATTTCCGTCTAGGCTGCTTGTCCACTAGATTCTAGATAGTACTAGGTCGGAGGTGTTGGCATGTACTCAAGCACAAGGTGCCATCCAACCATATTCTGGTAATATGCTAGAATGCGGAGGGCCGTGGATACATGCTGCTAGATTTTCATGCATCCACTAAAGCATCTGTGACCTACAAGTGTCGGTCACCAAAGGATTAAGACTGGTTGAAGACTCAAGAGAACCAATGTTGGTGTAGAACTCTATCCTTGGTAATTGGGAGGAAGAGGTTAGTAAGTAGGCCCAAATTTGAGAAGATGGGAGTAGTTAGTTGGCACATACAAATCTTACCCCACCATAGTCCTCTACATTTGGGCGGGTTTGTCCTTATTCACACTAGAATATGGTGGACAAGCAACCCACACCTCAAAGTAAAGTGACACTAATACACATGTGACACTAATTACCTTAAACGGTGTACAGTAGTACTGAGTAGCAGTCTAATAGACCATGTGCTTGAAAAATACATTATTTGTAATTTGCTGTAACAACTGCAAATCCAACAGGATATTCCTATTATATTGTCTGGTATTAAGTTTGAATGGCAACTTACTACTAGTCACCTGATTATTTTAAACTTTGCAGTGCACTGATAATTCGAACATGCTTCCAAATATGGAGTTGAAGGATGAGAAGGGAAAGAGAAACATGCTTGGAGCCGGTCAATGTAGTTTGTCAAGGGCGAGTTTCCATGTAGGCCGCTTGCCCACTAGATTCTAGTGTGAATAAGGACAAACCCGCCTAAATGTAGAGGGGGTTTGGTGGGGTAGGGTTCGTATGTGTCAACTAGCTACTCTCATTTTCTCAAATATGGGTCCACCTACTAACCTCCTCCTCCCAGTTATCAAGAATGGAGTTCTACACCAATATTAATTTTCTTGAGTTTGTTACCAGTCTTAATCCTTCAATGAGCGGCACTTGTAAGTTAAAGATTCTCAAGTGGGCGCATGGAAGTCTAGGGCATGTGTTCACAACCCTCCACATTTTAGCATACCGCCACAATGTGGTTGGATGGCGGCTTGTTTAACTACATACAAACACCTCTAACCCACTATTATCTAGAATCTAGTGGGCATGTAGCCTACATGGAAACTCACCCTAAGCACTCGTCTATGTTTTGGGTAGTTTAGAGTGGCACGTGTTTTATCATAGCATGCCACATTAACTGTAAAGTTCCTCAAAGAGGAACAAAAGCAATTAATCACATGCGTCATTAAGTATAAATCAACACTATTTTGGCCATTCACAATAGCGGTGTAAGAAGGATACAAGATCGCTTTTAGAAGAGCACCAACTCTAGCCAATCACAGTGGCTAATTGGGGATCTATCCACTCAACGAGGCGGTGTAAAAAATGATCAACAAAAGGGGTACAACACCTTCATTTAATAAAGGATCCTCACCTGCAATGAGGTTGATTTGGTGGTGATTCTCACTTAGTAATCCAACATCAATAGCCCCCCCCCCCCAAGTTGACAATTTATGGCTCTTTCCTTAAGGCGACTTTGAGAAATTTTGTAGGTTGCATATGATTTTTTTGGATGAACAAATTAGTTGAGGTTAATATGGACCATCCATTGACTGTAAAATGGTTGCTTGGGAAGTGAAGGGTTAATGTTCAAACTTGTTGAATTTGATGTGTTGTCTTGTTACAAAAAACTCAAGTTCATTTTGTCTTAATGTTGCATGACATGTTGTATATGTCGTTCATAACATTATTCAGACCCATGATAGTGTTCCGTGGGACTGACAATATTCCAATGAATATTCCTTATATTTTTCACATTGAGTCTGAATGTGGGAAATATTCCATGGAATATTGTTAGTCCCATAGAACATTGTCATGGCTCTGAATAATGTTATGTTTGTCATAATTTAATGGCCCACATTACTCTACATTGTGTCGTACCTTGCTTTGCTTGCACCTCGGGGTGTCAATGGTTGGATAGCATCTAGGCACATCATGAAACTTCTATGAGCTTAAGTGGGGTTGATGAGCCCATGGATCTTGGGGAATATAAACCTTGACGCCTATGTTAAGAGCATGTGTTGATCAATGTTGTTATGAGGTGTATGCTTATGTCACACAATGGTGTACAAGCTGATTGAAGTGTTACACAAATGACACTTGACATTGGTATGCTCAATTCTTATTCTCCCCTTGCATACTAAAATATGAAACTATCATCTCGAGTATTGCAATGTGCTATGTTACATGTCACATATAAATAAAAATTTCACTTCAAAAAGTAACTCGTGTTGACAAATAGTATCATATTGGCAATTAGCGGACGTGACACTTTGAGCCCTCCAAGCATTTGGTTTAGGCCCTTTGCAAATAGTGCACGTGACACTTCGTGCAATAACTATTTATTGAGAATGTAATATTTTACCGATAAATTTTATTCATGTTCTATAATGTCCAAAACAACCTATCATAAATTCGTTAGTAAAAATTGAACTCATGAGTATAAGACGTTAGTGCACTGCATAAACCATGAATAATAACACACACTGTTTGGGATAATTAGTGTAACCTCGGTCTTCATGTGCCACTGCACTTTGTCACTCTAGGGGGGTAGCATTTTTTGACACCATCTTGATGTACTTATAGTTCCATAAGTTGTTTGGCTTCATGGACTTCAAAATCAATTTCATCTCATATGAGCGTACCTCTTAATCATTTGACAAGAAGCCACGAAACAATACACAATCTAGAGGTTGCAATTTTCAGTTGTTTTCACATTGAAATAAGCTTTAATGACCCGCCCAGTATTATATCATGTAAAACTTTTCTTTTTGGATAAGTTGACCATCAAAGTAGCATGAAAAGCCTACAATTACTCCAGAGGGATCCACTTGAAATGAACTAACCACAATCCTATGTAGGGGTTGGATGGACGGAAAAGACACTTGTACACAACGATTCCCTCTCATCGATATAAGGGCCGGTTCACACTATGGCCAAGTCGAGAGGAGAAGCGTCACTTTTGTGGACCAAACTATGTCGAGAGGAGAAGCCTTTGGGCTGAAAAAGTATATTAAAATAATCCACTTTGAAGATCTTGTCAGATTTTGAATATTTAATGAAAAAAAAGTTCGGCCTCTCGACGGAAGTTTGGGTTGAGCATTTTGCTCGACCCAAACTTTGCTCGAGAGGCCGAACTCTTGGCGCCAAAACTTCCTAAAAGTGTTGCCACCTAGGCTCTTTTGGAGGCGATGTCCTTTGGACTTCGGCCTCTAGTGTGAAGGCTGAGAGGACGGCCTTTGGACATTTCTGCATTTTCATTGGTCCAAACGCTTCTCCTCTCGAAGTTTGGCCATAGTGTGAACCGGCCCTAATTTCAGTTGAGTGCTTATATCGTATAGAGGGGGTTACTATATACAAGCGTACCTCTCATTCATCCAACATAAAAGCCCTAAAATAATACGTAGTCCAGAGGTTACTTCTTTTAGTTGCTTTAACACTTGGATCAACTTCAAAGACCTTGAATTAGCATGCCTTCTCGAGATCATTGGAGATGAATTGACAACAAACCTATATTAGGAGGTCAAGTTTTCATGTTGCATGGATGTCAAAAGGTACGCTTGCCTCTCTCTCTCTCTCCGTTTTCTCTCTCCCGCATTTGTAGGGATTTTTGTTCAAAAATTTAGGGGGTACATGCAAGGTCAACCCCTTGAAATATCATACAATCCCATGTTCGTAAAAGGTTGTGCTATTTTAGGTCATTTTGAAATGTCTTGTTTTGGGTGGATTTGTACTCACTTTGGGTACTTTATCTCTCCTATAATATAAGTTGGCTTGGATTCTTCTTCAGAAAGTTACGGGCACATGTAAAAGTTTTACCTCAAATTTTCGTAAGATCTGTGAAGGTTTTCACTTGGCACAAATGTGGGAAAGGGGTTGCACTATTTGGTCATGTCATGTGCCCGGACTAGCACTAATCAACTATTCGATCATTTGTGCGATGACACCTCACAAAATTGAGTGTAGTCCAAGGCGGGCAGTTTTTGAGGTTTCACATGTCAAAACATGGTTTTATATAGTAAGTCTTGGATGGTAGGGTTGAAATTTGTGCTTAAGTGAAGTCGCTGGCTCATTGGAGGCAACAGTTAGGGTTGGAACATTCCAAATAAGGACGAGTTGGGGGAAGGAGGGAGAGTGAAAATGTTGATTACTATTGCAGAGCCTTGGGATTATGACTTTTTAGCAAATTCAACTCCTAATTTAAGATTATTTTTAAAAGAAAAAACCCCAAGACAACTAGGATTAACAAGCTTAAATTGGGATGAACAAACAACCAACCTAAAGGGGAGTCATTTGTTACTTAGGGCCACTTTACACCTAGAGGCTAGGCCAATTTGTTGTGTAAGAGGCTTGAAATCCTCACTTGTGATTGGGCAAAAGGCTGAAATCGGCCCCAACCCCTTTACACCTACAATAGAGGCCGGGCCGATTTGGTGGCATGAATTTTTTAATCAAAAAATATATGGTCAAACATGGCCCAAGCTCGTTGAATTGGGTGCACCCAAAATGGAGGGCCAATGTCAAATCTCTCTCTCTCTCTCTCTCTCTCTCTCTCTCTCCCGCTTTGCTCTTAATTTTGCCTTTGAGATATAATTCAATGTAACATTCTTGATAAGGTGATTAAAATCTTCTACTAAGACTAGGACACTTAGCAGAATATACACCACAGTTAAAACATTAAACTAAACCTAACCATGAGTTAAGTTACCATGGTAAAGGAAAGTTACTACGCTCCACATTTTAGGGTTTCAGTGACCTAAAGCGGCCACCATACCTTGCTAAACCAATACTTAAACCCTATACTCCTCCGTGTGAAAACTCTTTTACATCCTTGAAGGAGGAAACTCTTGGCTTCGAATGTGGATACAAGACTAGTGTGGAAGTGCATGGTGTTTGGTATTCTAAAGATTGTTACTATCCAAGAAGTTACACAATATGGCAAAAGAGCAAGTTTTGTATACTCATTGTTTTGTAGTGAGTATTGGTGTTTGCAAACATTCAAATGGACTTGACAGGTGAGGTAAATGTGTGACATGGATTGCAAATGAGCTTAGCTGAAGACACATGACACACGCCTTTCTAACACACAATTGTATGTTTGGGTTGGCACGGGTGCAGGTGAGGCTAGCTCTTCACATTTTCAACACCAACAATAGTGCATTACTTGTGTTTGAATATTCTTTCACTTTTATGCTCTCATATTTGTGAAAGTTACTATGTTATTTTGAAATAGTATCTTGGTATGTACACAAACTCTTGAGAGTAGTTGAGATGTTGAAAATACATACAAGTGAGGTATGTAAGTTTATGTAGCACATCTTTGAGGTATTACTTGATTGTAACACTAGTTAGCAAACACAATGCAATTACATACTAAACTATGTTTTGAACTCAGCTGCAAGATGTAATGTATTCTTGTGAACATGACACACATCATTACATTTTAGTACTTTATGCCCTTCTAACACCATGCTATCAAATTTTGATTTGAAAGCAAGGCAACATAATAGAGTATCTAACCACTTTGATGACTATACATATTCCTTATTGAAAGTTCAAGTTACTTAGCATAATGTAGAACATAGCATTAAATCCATGGTTACAATGATGGATACTATGTTTTGAGAATGCAATAGACTTGTGATGAAAGAAAATCCCACCCACCCACCCTTGCTTTATTTTGATGAAGAATAGAAAGGAAAAGGCCTCTGAAAAGAGGAAGATCAAGCTTTGAAAAAAGACAACTCTCTCTCTCTCTCTCTCTCTCTCTCTCTCTCTCTCTCTCTCTCTCTCTCTCTCTCTCTCTCTCTCTCTCTCTCTCTCTCTCTCTCTCTCTCTAATCCTGTTTTCTTGATCTTCTTGAATTTCCTGGTCTCAATCACGGGCTGCCCGGAAAATATGCAGGCAGAAAGTGATATTTATACACGATCCAGAGTGCGGCAAAGCACCAGTTTAAGCCTCACTCTGTAGCAGTCACTCTGTAGCAGTCACTCTGTATCCGAAGTCACAGCTACTGATCTCTGCATACACCTACTCTGCAGGATAGCTATACAGAACACTACAGTAGTGTTATCCTTCACCTGTAGATCTGTAACCAAGTTCCGTGCACAGAGACTGCTGAGCTCACAGAATTTACTGCAGTAACATCTGATTACCACAGTACTAACCTCAAGATGGACAAGACATGCAATGCTTCTGCTTCTGACGAGTTCAAGGTGGCAAGATGATCTTGAATTCTAAAAAACTTACATAGCACATACAATATGAGAGTAACACAAATTGTGCTTATGACATTTTACTTTCTAAGTACTATATTTATGATTTTGAGAATTGTAAAGTTGGTGTAAATCCTCCTACATCTAAGGAAGGAGTTGAAACTTGTTGACATTGATAACAAGTAAGAAGGTCCGTTTACACCTGTTGTACGCTCTACTAACTTTTCTTGTAATTGTGGGGAGCATGGGCACAGGTGAGGACCTCTTCTACAAGCGGTATACGCCTTCCGAAGATCCGGTCACTCATCTCAATTTCTAAAAGATTTCATGCTCTTGAAATTGATTTGGAGTACTTCTTGTTTTTACACCATACTTTCTTTAAATACTACATTCTCTAGTAGTTCCTCAACTTATGCTCTATATGAAGCAATTGAGGAATACAATAAAGATATCAAGAATACGATTATGAGTTCTATCACACCATTGTATATGGTAAACTAAATAAAATCAGTAATTCTTGATTTCCTATACAAAATAAAGAAACGGAGTTAAGAGAACTCTGTGACCGGTCATACATATTATACTCAGATATACTCTCTTGAAGCTACATGGTTCTGACTGGCTTAAAATGTGCACCCTGAAAGGATTTGGTATCAAGATTCTGGTGCAAGTGGAAAAATACTTATATGTTGGTATGCTGTCTGTTAGTTTATGTTCATTGATGACCAGATGGTGAGATGGGCAGGTCGGATTACTTAATATGTATTAAGTTCACATTACTGACCACAGTGGACTGAAGTGGCTGAAATCAAATTGATTCCCTAGTAATCAAGATATATATCTATATATCTACTTACCTGCCATATATTAAGAAATGAGTAATTCGGCTCCTCATTAAGTGCTGACCAAACTATATGCTGAGTAATTTAGACCACTGTTTATGTACAGATGTCTACACTATTTATATGGAGTTTGCAATAATAGTTGGAATCGTACTGATTCTCGACTAACCAGTGCTCTCTGAAAATATTTGGGAACTATGAGAAATTTATACATTGATATGTATACATATATATCTCCATACTTGAAATATGATGGGGAGTATTAACCTATGAGGGTATTCAACTTCCTATTCGGAGTATTTATACAACCATTTCACAGGATGGGGTGACTACTTCAGTAAACAACAAACAAAGGACTTCTCTATTGGTTATGAGTTAACTAGATCAGTTGAAATTATATCAATTCAGTCTTTATAACATTATGTATTCTTATGTATAGTCTACATAATACCAAAAAGGTGAAACTCTTCTGACAAGCCTCTTTGGGGAAGGATGAGATATGAAGAATGAGTAATATACTTGATTACCGGGACCCTAACAAGGGATGTATGTTGTCATTACATAACTTAACCTTACCTGTATAGTGATGACATATCCTAACAGGATAAGACAATAATCAAGACAAGATTAGTCAGCTCTCTTACCCATTTATCCATTACTTTGGAGGGATCTAAAGTATCCTGTTAATCTTGTATTTTATCCATTATTCATACAATCTTCACCTACTAGTATCACTGACTTGATATATAGTTTTATAACCAGGAGAATAAGAGAGTATAACTGTAACCAATAGTCTTGGGTTTAACAATGCTATTCATTCAGCCAAGTCTCAAGCTTGGTCTCATCTAACTGCTTAAAAGCAGACGTACTAGCTACCAGGACTACCCAATACGAAGTATGGTTTACAGACGAGAAAGAGCATAATAGTCATAAGAATTTTTATGACATAAGGAGTTTGGTGGTGCACTCCCTATATGGTGAGTGCACCCCACTCAAATATAGGGAGAAAATAACCACCAAGGGTCGGTTGGTGGGTCTCTCTCTCTCTCTCTCTCTCTCTCTCTCTAATCCTGTTTTCTTGATCTTCTTGAATTTCCTGGTCTCAATCACGGGCTGCCCGGAAAATATGCAGGCAGAAAGTGATATTTATACACGATCCAGAGTGCGGCAAAGCACCAGTTTAAGCCTCACTCTGTAGCAGTCACTCTGTAGCAGTCACTCTGTATCCGAAGTCACAGCTACTGATCTCTGCATACACCTACTCTGCAGGATAGCTATACAGAACACTACAGTAGTGTTATCCTTCACCTGTAGATCTGTAACCAAGTTCCGTGCACAGAGACTGCTGAGCTCACAGAATTTACTGCAGTAACATCTGATTACCACAGTACTAACCTCAAGATGGACAAGACATGCAATGCTTCTGCTTCTGACGAGTTCAAGGTGGCAAGATGATCTTGAATTCTAAAAAACTTACATAGCACATACAATATGAGAGTAACACAAATTGTGCTTATGACATTTTACTTTCTAAGTACTATATTTATGATTTTGAGAATTGTAAAGTTGGTGTAAATCCTCCTACATCTAAGGAAGGAGTTGAAACTTGTTGACATTGATAACAAGTAAGAAGGTCCGTTTACACCTGTTGTACGCTCTACTAACTTTTCTTGTAATTGTGGGGAGCATGGGCACAGGTGAGGACCTCTTCTACAAGCGGTATACGCCTTCCGAAGATCCGGTCACTCATCTCAATTTCTAAAAGATTTCATGCTCTTGAAATTGATTTGGAGTACTTCTTGTTTTTACACCATACTTTCTTTAAATACTACATTCTCTAGTAGTTCCTCAACTTATGCTCTATATGAAGCAATTGAGGAATACAATAAAGATATCAAGAATACGATTATGAGTTCTATCACACCATTGTATATGGTAAACTAAATAAAATCAGTAATTCTTGATTTCCTATACAAAATAAAGAAACGGAGTTAAGAGAACTCTGTGACCGGTCATACATATTATACTCAGATATACTCTCTTGAAGCTACATGGTTCTGACTGGCTTAAAATGTGCACCCTGAAAGGATTTGGTATCAAGATTCTGGTGCAAGTGGAAAAATACTTATATGTTGGTATGCTGTCTGTTAGTTTATGTTCATTGATGACCAGATGGTGAGATGGGCAGGTCGGATTACTTAATATGTATTAAGTTCACATTACTGACCACAGTGGACTGAAGTGGCTGAAATCAAATTGATTCCCTAGTAATCAAGATATATATCTATATATCTACTTACCTGCCATATATTAAGAAATGAGTAATTCGGCTCCTCATTAAGTGCTGACCAAACTATATGCTGAGTAATTTAGACCACTGTTTATGTACAGATGTCTACACTATTTATATGGAGTTTGCAATAATAGTTGGAATCGTACTGATTCTCGACTAACCAGTGCTCTCTGAAAATATTTGGGAACTATGAGAAATTTATACATTGATATGTATACATATATATCTCCATACTTGAAATATGATGGGGAGTATTAACCTATGAGGGTATTCAACTTCCTATTCGGAGTATTTATACAACCATTTCACAGGATGGGGTGACTACTTCAGTAAACAACAAACAAAGGACTTCTCTATTGGTTATGAGTTAACTAGATCAGTTGAAATTATATCAATTCAGTCTTTATAACATTATGTATTCTTATGTATAGTCTACATAATACCAAAAAGGTGAAACTCTTCTGACAAGCCTCTTTGGGGAAGGATGAGATATGAAGAATGAGTAATATACTTGATTACCGGGACCCTAACAAGGGATGTATGTTGTCATTACATAACTTAACCTTACCTGTATAGTGATGACATATCCTAACAGGATAAGACAATAATCAAGACAAGATTAGTCAGCTCTCTTACCCATTTATCCATTACTTTGGAGGGATCTAAAGTATCCTGTTAATCTTGTATTTTATCCATTATTCATACAATCTTCACCTACTAGTATCACTGACTTGATATATAGTTTTATAACCAGGAGAATAAGAGAGTATAACTGTAACCAATAGTCTTGGGTTTAACAATGCTATTCATTCAGCCAAGTCTCAAGCTTGGTCTCATCTAACTGCTTAAAAGCAGACGTACTAGCTACCAGGACTACCCAATACGAAGTATGGTTTACAGACGAGAAAGAGCATAATAGTCATAAGAATTTTTATGACATAAGGAGTTTGGTGGTGCACTCCCTATATGGTGAGTGCACCCCACTCAAATATAGGGAGAAAATAACCACCAAGGGTCGGTTGGTGGGTCTCTCTCTCTCTCTCTCTCTCTCTCTCTCTAATCCTGTTTTCTTGATCTTCTTGAATTTCCTGGTCTCAATCACGGGCTGCCCGGAAAATATGCAGGCAGAAAGTGATATTTATACACGATCCAGAGTGCGGCAAAGCACCAGTTTAAGCCTCACTCTGTAGCAGTCACTCTGTAGCAGTCACTCTGTATCCGAAGTCACAGCTACTGATCTCTGCATACACCTACTCTGCAGGATAGCTATACAGAACACTACAGTAGTGTTATCCTTCACCTGTAGATCTGTAACCAAGTTCCGTGCACAGAGACTGCTGAGCTCACAGAATTTACTGCAGTAACATCTGATTACCACAGTACTAACCTCAAGATGGACAAGACATGCAATGCTTCTGCTTCTGACGAGTTCAAGGTGGCAAGATGATCTTGAATTCTAAAAAACTTACATAGCACATACAATATGAGAGTAACACAAATTGTGCTTATGACATTTTACTTTCTAAGTACTATATTTATGATTTTGAGAATTGTAAAGTTGGTGTAAATCCTCCTACATCTAAGGAAGGAGTTGAAACTTGTTGACATTGATAACAAGTAAGAAGGTCCGTTTACACCTGTTGTACGCTCTACTAACTTTTCTTGTAATTGTGGGGAGCATGGGCACAGGTGAGGACCTCTTCTACAAGCGGTATACGCCTTCCGAAGATCCGGTCACTCATCTCAATTTCTAAAAGATTTCATGCTCTTGAAATTGATTTGGAGTACTTCTTGTTTTTACACCATACTTTCTTTAAATACTACATTCTCTAGTAGTTCCTCAACTTATGCTCTATATGAAGCAATTGAGGAATACAATAAAGATATCAAGAATACGATTATGAGTTCTATCACACCATTGTATATGGTAAACTAAATAAAATCAGTAATTCTTGATTTCCTATACAAAATAAAGAAACGGAGTTAAGAGAACTCTGTGACCGGTCATACATATTATACTCAGATATACTCTCTTGAAGCTACATGGTTCTGACTGGCTTAAAATGTGCACCCTGAAAGGATTTGGTATCAAGATTCTGGTGCAAGTGGAAAAATACTTATATGTTGGTATGCTGTCTGTTAGTTTATGTTCATTGATGACCAGATGGTGAGATGGGCAGGTCGGATTACTTAATATGTATTAAGTTCACATTACTGACCACAGTGGACTGAAGTGGCTGAAATCAAATTGATTCCCTAGTAATCAAGATATATATCTATATATCTACTTACCTGCCATATATTAAGAAATGAGTAATTCGGCTCCTCATTAAGTGCTGACCAAACTATATGCTGAGTAATTTAGACCACTGTTTATGTACAGATGTCTACACTATTTATATGGAGTTTGCAATAATAGTTGGAATCGTACTGATTCTCGACTAACCAGTGCTCTCTGAAAATATTTGGGAACTATGAGAAATTTATACATTGATATGTATACATATATATCTCCATACTTGAAATATGATGGGGAGTATTAACCTATGAGGGTATTCAACTTCCTATTCGGAGTATTTATACAACCATTTCACAGGATGGGGTGACTACTTCAGTAAACAACAAACAAAGGACTTCTCTATTGGTTATGAGTTAACTAGATCAGTTGAAATTATATCAATTCAGTCTTTATAACATTATGTATTCTTATGTATAGTCTACATAATACCAAAAAGGTGAAACTCTTCTGACAAGCCTCTTTGGGGAAGGATGAGATATGAAGAATGAGTAATATACTTGATTACCGGGACCCTAACAAGGGATGTATGTTGTCATTACATAACTTAACCTTACCTGTATAGTGATGACATATCCTAACAGGATAAGACAATAATCAAGACAAGATTAGTCAGCTCTCTATATATATATATATAAGACATGATTTTGTTTAGTGAACTAGATCCGTTGGATTATGTGGAAATTTGAACGGCTCTTATGGTTCATCGTGACTTCATCCTCTCCTTTGTTAAATTTATTGAATCGGCCTGGCTTCTTGGCCCTAAGGCCTTTTACATATGGAAAAATTGGCCCCCGTTATAATCATATTATAATGTGTAGTTGAGGCCGGCCTCCAACCCAAAAAAGGCTGAAATTTCATGCAATCGGCCTCAAGGGGAATTGGCCCGGCCTCTAGGTGTAAAGCGGCCCTTAGGTATATATGAGGAAACCAACCCGACGATGTTGACTTAGATTTTTATGTAAAAAAAATGTAGGGATACCTGCAGGTTGACCTTTGTAAAGTCGAAACAATCTAATCTAATGCCCATAAAGGCCCGGTTTGTATTGATGCTATTTCGGTTGTTTCCGATATCTTATTTTTGTAATACTTGTTTGAAGCTTGCGAGAAACAAGTGTCGGAGGATAAATTTCATGGTGCCAAGTTACGTGAGCCTAAAATGGCCACCACTTGTAAAGTGGTCAGAGTAGACTCTCATATATAGCAAGTCTCTTCATTTTAGAATGCAAAATATAGGAGCACCGGCCCATTGGTAACAGTTTAAGGTAAAAACGTTCTATTTAGGTCACGGAGTATTATGTGTACCATTTATAGG
This sequence comes from Polytrichum formosum, assembly GCA_964035585.1. Taxonomy (NCBI): domain Eukaryota; kingdom Viridiplantae; phylum Streptophyta; class Polytrichopsida; order Polytrichales; family Polytrichaceae; genus Polytrichum; species Polytrichum formosum. The sequence continues at coordinate 24,069,408 of OZ037938.1, forward strand.
GCTTTGTAGTACAAATGTCCAAATGATTGGGTTGTACGTGTGCGGTAAGATTATCCTTATTACACATAAGAGTCCTGTGTAAAGTCCCCCGAAGAGGTTTCTTCACTTTTCAAGTTTATGCATAAATCGAAGTGCGAGAAATTGTGGGAACATAACATTATTCAGATTCATAACAATGTTCTATGGGACAAACAATATTCCACGGAATATTCCCATAGTTAGTATGAATATGGGAATATTCCATGGAATACTGTTAGTCCCACATAACATTGTTATGGATTTGAATAATGTTATGAATCTCATATTATCTCGGAAATAATTCGTTGAGAGAATTTCTTATTAAGAGCTTGTTAGTTCGTCGTGTGTTGGAGCATGTTATGAAAGTTGGGTGAAACTCTCTGGGTCTCATGTTGTCATCCCGAAAACTTCGAGATAACTTTATGATCTAAGATAGGGTTTGCAGATGGGACCCGTCACCGTAAATCCCGACTCGATTAATGCAAGCCTAGGTGGGTCCAACATCATAACATTATTCAAACCCATGCAGTGTTTTGTGGGACTGACAGTATTCCGGGGAATATTCCCGGAATACTGTCAGTCCCACAGAACACTGCATGGGTATGAATAATGTTATGATTCTAGTGCAATAAGGTGTATGTTTTAATTCTAGTTGGGACCACCTCTCTTTGAGCACGGTTGTTTAAACCTCGAGAAGACTTTAGCAATGTTATGCATAAGTTCTAGAGTCTTGAACTCACATTTTAGCCTACTCTCCGGGAAGTTTGATGCCAAGATTGGTACACATGTAACTCTTTTGTCCTAACCTCATGCCGCCATTGTAAAGAGGTGACATTTGACGAGGTAGGATAACATTATTCAAATCCATAACAATGTTATGCAAAATATCCCATCATTCAGGCTGAATGTGAGGAATATTCTATAAAATATTGTCAGTCCCACATAACAATGTTATGGATCTGAATAATGTTATGTCATCCACACATTCTTTTTTGACTATCGAATCAAATGTGCTCCCTCCCCTTTAACTCCTTTGACCCTTTGTAAGTGCAATCATCATGCAATAGGGGATATTTTCATTCCTCTAATGTGGAATTAACTATTGATATCTCACAACCTTAAATAGATTTGATCTTCGATCCAATTGTTTCATTGCAAAGCCCTCATGTATTTGGTACGGAGCTTTAGTTTTCGATCGTGGGACCCGCGATGTCAAGTGTTCATGTAGAGTGAACGTGTGGTCATGCCCTAATAGGATGGGCTAGAGCGGCTAGAGCTTCGTGGTGTCTAGGTTATCCATCGGCAAGGTGACAAAGCAACGAAGTGTTCTATTTTGTGTACAAAATCCATATTTTTAGCCAAGCTCACTTCGGAAACGACATGATCATACATCATGAATCGAAATAATGGGATTGCATCGCCCCCTCGACTTAAGGGAGGGTTTGTTTTGCTAGAGCCACTTCATCGACAATGGAGGATTTAACCAAGACGTTATGAAGTCCAAGTTGGCTAGAGCCTACTCCGACCACATTAAGTCAACCCTCCGAAATGCCAACATGTTGCTTGCTGCTAAAATTGTGTAGAATTTGCTAATCCTTAGAACCATGTTGACCCCCAAAAAAAGGAATACAAAAAAAGAGAAAAGAGAGAGAAAGGTGTAAGTAAACTTTGGAGGGGTCCGAGATGACCCTAAACTACCGGATGATAGTGGAGAGGTGCCCAAACCGAATGGAGTGGTTGGCGGTTCGATTCTTGGCCATGAAATCGTCTCTCTACTTGACGGAAAACTAGCCATATGGTAAAGCGCCTCTTGTGTTCTAAAAAAATAGAAGTAAACTTTGGAAGACGTAAGCCCGTGGAGAGAGGGGATTGTTGCATATGACAATACCTCTCGTCCATCTTCATAAAAAAACCTCGTCGGTCTAATGGGACCCCCCCCCTAAAATGAAACGAGACTGATTTTGAAGTCAATGAATCCAAAAGGCTTGTGGGACTAGAGGTACATCATGATGATGTTGAAATTAATTGACAACAAATTTAGGAAGGGCAAATTTTTACCGCAACAATGCCTAACATAATTATGTGTATTCCATGGTGTATTAGATACTCAGAGCTAGTTCACATGGGGTCCCAAGTCCCAACATGGAGGCACGGTCCCAACTTTTGGGCCTCAAGAAGCCATTAGAATATGATTTAGACTCATTAAAGTTGGATCTTGATTATTTTATGCAAAAAAACTCGCGGGACTTGTATTGAGAGTTGGGTCTAGCTTTTTGCTTTACCCAACTCTCAACACAAGTCAAAGTCTTGCCTCCAAAAAGTGTTGCCATGTAGGCATCCATGTCATACTTAGGACTTAGGACTCGGGACTTAGACTTAGGACCTGTGTGAATCGGCCCCTATTGTCAATATGGGTCAAGCTCTAGCATTTGACCCCTCCTTCCTTTAAAGGTCCAAAGAGGGACAACTTTGAGGAAAGGCTGAGCCCAAACAAAGGGGTTAAAGTAGTCTTATTTAATTTTTTTTTCTAAAATAGATGACATGGCTCATTGCATTTTAAATATATTAATAAGCCTTGTTTCTTTTTCTTTTTCTTTTTCTTTTTCTTTTTTTAAATTAATAAAAAATGTATCTTGTAGAGGGGCATCTCCAAAAGTGGGCTTTATCCTTCACCAAACCCATCAACTAAAGACATAGAGATTCTTGGTCAATCTAGCACAAAGCTGTTGCCGTCAATGAATGGAGGGCACGCATTGCCCCGGTGTCTATCTCCAAACAGTGTGTCTTTTGCCTCCCGAACACGAGCGAGTCAGTCAAACACAAATTTTGGGACTGCACCCAAGCTAGGCGGGCATGGAGATGGGCCACTTTTATCATGCATGAACTCTGTGGGGTTAGAACTGGTAACTATGACAGCTTCAATTGGAAACAAGCATTGTTTGGGGAAAGGCTTCCTCGTAAATACGGTAAAAAGATTAAAATTTGGCACCTCCTTAGGGGTATTACACTGTGGACTATCTGGATTGAACGCAATGACAAGGTGTTCAACCATGAACAATGGCATGAAACTAAAGTTAAACATCGGATTTGGGACGAACTCATTGTTTACGCCAAAGCGGCTTGGAATCGGGTGATCAAGCAAATCAAAATTAGTAGTTTCTCGGCGGTGGCCATGCTTCAAGGTTTTGACAAAACTTGGGGCGCTAGGAATGTTATGTGTAGAAGGCAAAATTTGCATATTGAATGGAATTGGAAAGGGCAGCGTAGGTAGGTTGCCTTGCCCTGTGGGGGAGGTCACGGTGGTCTGGGGGTTGTCCTTGGCTGGTGGGGTGGGGGTTGTCCTTGGCTTGGTGGGTCCGGTGGGTTGTCCTTGGTGGTGGTCGGTTGTTGTTACTCTTTACGTGGCGGTGTCTCGTGCCTGAGGGGCTCCGCCTCTTCTCGGTGAAAGGCGCGGGTTTTTTCTTGTTTTAATTCTTTTTGGCGTTGGCCGTATTGGCCTTCTGTCTCAAAAGAAAAAAGAAAAAAGAAAGACATAGAGATTCCTTTGCTGTTGACTTTGCTTGTGACAACAAAAATTAGTCATGAATCTCTAATTCCATTCTAAAATTTAGTTCATACTAGTATTATGAATATGGTACCTAGACTCAGAGTATTTGTGTTCTTACATGGGGCCGCTTTAACCCACGGGCCAAGGGCTGTGACCATGAAATTCTAAAGGCCCTTGAAAATCATCCAAAGGCCATACCGTGGGAAATATAATTCCAATTTTGCAATTGATGGGTCCAATTGATCAAGCAATGACTGTTGGATAGTTTTTGTCCCATCCCCAAATGCGTTACTATTCATCTATCTTACCATCGATTTTTGTTAATGGAGCTCCTCATAGCTAAGACTTAAAGCAACCAATCACAAGGGCAGGAGGCGACACTTTTAAAGGTCCTACATTCTTGCCTCATGTCTAGGTACTGATGGGAGGGGCGGTGCTTGAAGCTTAAAACCTCCATTTTTAAACCATGCCACATCATTTGCCAACTAGGCTCGGCACTAGATAATGTCGATGGTGTGAAGGTTGTGTTTTTAGAGCCAACTTTTAGGCTTAGCTAAAGTCAGGTGGGGAGGGGGCATTAGTGTGAGTGGAAAATTAGCGTGAGAACAATAAGTGTGGACCACACTAATTTATATTCAAGCACGGGTCAAAGACCCCAAGTCTTCATGAAGAGTTTTGACCAACACATTGAATATTAGATATAGGACAAAAGTAGCACAAAATAAAACAATCACCTACACTAAATTTTTACAAAAACAATTATTGTGGCCCAAGCTAATTTTGTACTAGAAATTTAGCGTGGGTTGAAAATCAATGGGAACACGTTAACTCTCATTATGAGATTTAGTGTGGGCTCTAGAAAATTATTGTGGCTCACAATAATAGGACTATTTAGTGTAGTTGTCGGTTCTCCCTGTTCATTGCTTCAAAGTCTAGTGTAAAAGTGAACTTGGACCGTGTCCAACTTCTCAACCAATCACATAACTTGCATGTATATCACATAACATTATTCAAATCCATAACAATGTTATGTGGGATTGACAATATTATGCAGAATATTCCTCACATTCAGCCTGAATGATGGAATATTCCACATAATAATGTCAGTCCCACAGAACATTGTTATGGATCTGAATAATGTTATGCATGGGTGAAGGGCCCTCAAGCTCTAGTATAAAATGGTCCATACATAAACCGGAAAATATTCTTCTTAGGAAAGATAAATATTGCTCCAATTTCTTCTCCATTAAAATAAAATAGTAAATACCTTAATTAGTGGGTAATAAATACATGGAGAACTCATAATTATGTCCTCTAACATGTTGGGTGGGGCTGGGAATGAGCCATATTCTAGTTGGAATTAGACTCTATTTATTCTCTCAACAAAGCAAATTCAACTTAATAAACTCGGGTGAAGCAATGTCACGGATATTATTAGAATGAAATGGTTGATAGTAGTTCAATAATGTTATGCCGTGTCACTCTAGCTTAGGGGTTGTTTACATCATGGACCATGAACTCGTCTTGGGACCACTTCGGTCTACATCAAGGGGAAAATTGTCAGAGTGACCATGCAACTTGAGGTCCCAAAAAGGTTTATTTCATGCCTACGTTATCCACTATCATGGTCCAACAAGTTATGTTGTGAGAGATATAAAAGAGGGTCTTTTGTTGCAAAAGTCAAAGGAACATGGCAAAGAAACGCATATTTTGTTTGTTTGTTTGTTTTCATTTATTTGTTTATTTGTATCTTTTTGTATTGTTGGTTTTTTCTTCGTGGCCAACAATATTGTAACTAAGAGGAAAGAAGGGATAAAAAGGGGAGAGATAAGTTTCCTTCCTTATTTCATAATGTAGTACTACACAATCTCAAGTCTTGCTTCACATTGAACTGCCAACATGATCTTAGCCTTTGTTTCACGAAGACCACTGTACTCTCCGGTTACTATTCTAGGGAAATAGCCATTTTGTGATTGTGAGACTTGATGTACTTTTAGTCCCATAAGCCTTTTGACTTCTTGGACTGTAAAATCAACTCCCTTTTATTCACAATGCTTGGAGACATGTATGTTGCTCACCCATGTTCCAACAACCAAGGCAACAAAATTGTATCTACAACTTGATTGGTGGAGGTTGTTGAGGTGGTATAAGGAAGATGTGACTAATTTGGTTATATAACCTAATTGGACACCTATATTATAGTGGTACGTGGTTAGGTGTGGCTCCAAAAACGGACACCAAGATAACATGTGTCAAAAATATGATAACCATTCTAGGCTCAACAGTCAACATATTTAGGGGACCTATGTGACCGTTTAAGGAGCATGCGAATCTTCACTTTGACAATGTAGATACTCATACGAGCTACAAAAATTATGAAGAAAGTGGCTCCGGTAGCCACTTTCCTCATAAGTTGTGGAGTTCATATGAATATCTTATTCTTTATTAAAGTAAAGATTTTAGCGATCATCAAATGGTCATGTAGGTCCCCCAACAATGGTTATCATTCTTTGAACACATTGTCCAATCTCTTATAAACACATGTCTTTCTGGTATCCGTTCTTGGATGCAGTCCAATCTCTTATAAACACATGTTTTTTTGGTATCCGTTCTTGAATGCACTCCAAACCACATACTACTCACATATGGGTGGCTAGTTAAGAAAAGTAATTGATTAAGGGATGTCTACCTTTGATGGCTATGGAGGCAGGAGGGGTTTTAATATGGATGAATGAGAACTACACTTCTATGGAATAACTTCCCCTCGCATCCAGTTTCGCATCCAAGCATCTTTCGGCCAATGTTTTTCAATATGACAATATATCACCAATTTGTGATTCCTAAAAATATAAGATTTTAAAAATGTGGTATTTTCATGGATGAAACCGTCAAATATGTCCCCCAAAATCATAGAAACGGGACGAATCCGTAAAAATTTGGGATGACTATGTACAAATGTGGATGATGATTTTGTATTATCATTCACATGTGGCTTCACCACTCCAATGGTTGGAGCCTACTTTGCTCTCTCGAGAATTTGGAAAAAATTGTAAATTATGCTCTCGACCACAGGAGAAGATGGTGATTTTCTTTTCTTTTCTTTTTGGAGACAGAAGGCCAATAGGCCAACGCCAAAGCACATGAGGCAAACCACATGGCAAGTTTTTGTAAAGTAGAGAGGAGATTTCACAGCCGGGAATCGAACCGCCAACGTCTTCCTTAAGATTTGGGTATCTCTCTACCATCATCCAGTAGTTTAGGGTCGTCTCGGACCAAAGGGGTGACGTATTTTCATGTGAGAGTCACACATGTTTAATACGTTGCTGTTGAAAACGGAGTTCATTAGGGTACAAGAATTTTGGTCTTAATATGTGCCTAATCATGGGGAGCTTGGTTTTGAGGTGGGTCTAACGCAAAACGAGGGGCCGTATTTAATCAATTAAATTGCCATTGGCTTTTAGAAACATTATATTTCCATGGTGGGGTCTTGGACTACCCATTGTTATGGATTGTCTATCAAATATGTTGCAGTCCCTCGACATGATCCATTTTTCACTTTACATTAAGCTCAAGGGCCAATCAATTACAAACATGGGTTTATATTCCCATGAGACGACCTTTGGATGATTTTCAAGGGCCCTCATGTTTTCTTGGTCCGTGTGTAAATTGGCCACAGGGGCATGCTTACACGAAAGCCAGTTAGGCCGTGGCTCTCGAGAATCCTTGAATTCTTAGTTGGTTGAGAGTGTCATGGCCCCCCCCCCCACTTTAGGTTTACATGAAGGCAATTTTGGACTACAACCAACAACATTTGCAATGGATGAAAAATCTACATGGAATCCCACATGGCAAGTAGGGGGTATTTGGGACTACTCTTGAAGGTAGGCATACATATTCTAATACTACTCGTGTTTTACTTAGAATATGTGACCGTTGGAGCTAGTGTAGAAGGTTGCTTTCTCAGCAACTAATGTGTGATAAAATCTTCTATTGTGCAATAAACAAAGTTTATTTGTCTAATCCATACCCTAGAAAACTTGAATGCTCAAAAGTTGTTGGATTAGCACATACCAACATCAATATAGAAACAAAGCTACAAATACAAGGTCTTTCTTCTCTCCTCCATGATGCATTCTCATATACAATCAAAATATTGTGAGGTCTCTTTGACTTATACGGGGGCCACACCGTGGGGGCCCTGCATCGGCCGGGTTGGCTAGGGGCCAGCTGGACCCCCCGGTATGGCTACCATATTAGTCCATGGACTTCTAAGGTAGAAATACCCAAACCGGTTAACCACCCTCTACCCGTGCACTAGACCGCCGTCATAATAGTGAAATGCCATTTATGAAACCGATCATGGCGAGGCGGCAACTTCAATGCATGTACACTTAGTGTAGCCAATGGGAGTCAAGTTTACTGTACTCATGAGTTAACCGGTTTAGGTGTTGTTATGTCTCACCCTCCACGGAAAAACCAAACTGGTTAAAAATAGAAGCTGGGTTGACTTTGCTAAAAATCGTGTTTTATTGGTTGTTGCATTCTTGACGCCCTTTTGGACGTGTGGCTATGTTTAGCCAGTTTACTTTTTCCTTAGTTAGAAATCAAGTTTTATTGTTTTACTACATTCTTGACGCCCTTTTGGACGTGTGGCTATGTTTAGCCAGTTTACTTTTTCCTTAGTTAGAAATCGAGTTTTATTGTTTTACTACATTCTTGACGCCCTTTTGGACGCATGCTATTTTTAACCAGTTTGGTTTTCCCGTGGAGGGTGAGATGTGTGGAAATGCGGATTACCGTGTTCGGTGTAGGGAGAATCTAGTGAACGAGTAGGGGATTTGACAACTTTCCACTTTGAAAAATTGTAGAATTTTTAATACATGGCAAAAAAATATGAAACAACTTGCATTCTTCATGAATCCTTCTCGTCTATCTTGGAAAATTATCTCATGATTGTAAGACCATATCTTCAATGCGAATCACCTTATTTTCACGGGTTATGATATTTCTACATTATATACTCTCCTCCAAAAAGCGGAGCACATATCATGGTCATTTAATAGCCATGGCCTAATGAATTTGGTATAAACTTGGCTAGGCGAGGGGTGGAAACAAATGCCTGGCAATGATGTGGCCCAAAAGGCATGTGACGATTGCTTTCAATACTCTTATAACTAACTCTCATTAACAGTGTCATGTTGAATACAGACAGACAAAAATACCCAAGCGATTCCCGTGTCCAATTTTAGGCCTCCGGGGATCGTAACCAGGAGCTTCATTGGAGTGGGACTGAGAGTGGAACGACAATGTGAAAACATCTCTTACACCTTGACCAAAAAAGGTTATATTGCCAATAGAAAATCACCTTTAGACCTCATAACATTATTCAGACCCATGATAGTGTTCTGTGGGACTGACAATATTCAAGAGAATATTCCTCACATTCAAACTGAATGTGAAAAATACTAGGAATTTTCCTTGGAATACTATCAGTCACACAGAACACTGCCATGGGTGTGAATAATGTTATGCTGCTAACTTATGTCCATGAATTCAAGTCAGTTGACCGATTGCTTGTCATTCAAGAGCCTGGTAAGCTTCCACTCAAGGCCTTATTAGGGCATGGCTCTCATAACATTACTCAGCCATGTGGCTCGGTTCCATTACCATGGAATATGTCAACTATATTATGTGCCCCCCTCAAACAAAGCAAGAATATCCATTTACTATTCATACGTTCAAATTGACACTTGGAAATTTGGGTGGAGTTATACTCTTGGCACTATTCACAAGAATCACTGTTCATTCCGAGATTATTCACTGAGTATACAATTCATAGCATCAATATCCTTGAAAATACTGACACTATTTGCAAATATTATTACTATTCATACTTGCAATATTCATATTTCACATTGGTGTCAATTTCTTCTTATTGTTAAGTTTCTTCCCATGAAGGTATGATAATGGAGGCCCATGTCATATGCTAAATATAGAAATAGAACACAACCATGTACGTGAATAATGTTATGCTTAAATGATCCATGGTGTGTGCCTTGCTTTTTGGATGAGAGCATAGACAAGTCCATGGACTACGTTATAGCCCAAAGTCTTTTGGAGGTCACAAGCTCCATAATGTAAACCAAACTGGGACCATAAAAAGGACCTCATAATATATTTCTTAGATATGAGAATACATCATGAGGAGAGAAGAAAAGGAAGTGTTCATGACTTTGTTAATGTATTGATGTTCGTATGTGTGAATTTAGCAAGTTTTGAGCATGCAAGCTCTATGGCAAGTTTACATGCCCTGAATTGTTGTAAATCAACCGATTATCAACCTTTTTTGTTTTTGTAGACAGAAGGCCAATAGGCCAACGCCAAAGCACAAGAGGCAGTTGACCACCTGACAAGTTTCTGTGAAGTAGAGAGGAGATTTCATAGCTGGGAATCGAACCGCCAACCTCTTCATTGAGATTTGGGTATCTCTCCACCATCATCTAGTAGTTTAGGGTCGTCTCGGACTATGATTATCGGGCCCATGAAACGAGAGATGAACGTCGAGTAATGTTTTGTCCCTTGAAGAATACTTGCCAACTTTTAGAATGTCTCTTCTCAATTTCTTTGGATAGTGGAGGGTTTCCAAAGAGGAAACTATGTGACTACGGTTAGTAGTAACACTATGAAACTGTACTAAATATGGCATTTAGTGTCATTTACTATTTGAAATTACGCAACTCTATGATTTTTTTCTATACATCTTGTTTTTTTTACCAACAAAGGTCGAACTAGTTGTTTGGACATTATAGAATATTGATATCTTCACTTGGTACACAACTACACTAATAGTAAAAAGATATAGGAATGTGTAACTCCGTATAGTAAGTGGCACTAAATACCATATTTAAGGTAGAGGGTGCTTAAACCAACACTTTAAGCTATTGCACATACATATGGCCATGTGGTTGATATAAAAAATATATATTCATATTAGCCTTTGGGCTAAACATAGGTATCAAGAAAGAAAAAACATTTTTAGTCTCAATTGAATATTTGATGAACATTCAAAGTCAAAACTACTAGCTTCCTTAAACCAATCCATAGGCCATGTGTATGGCAACCTTGCATATGATGAGAACCTCCACCTTCATTGCCTAGAACCAACACAACATAGTTGGGTACTAGACCCAAACTACATCAAAGCCCAAGTAATAATGGTATGCAAAGCCACACAGCTACCTCCATGATCCCACCCGGTTCGCTTGCAAAACCATCACCTTGCATCCCGGCAACCAACCCCCTTGCATCCCAGGAAATGACCCTTTTGTGCTTTGTGGGCCTACCTCCTTGGCGTTGTGAATAGAATGGCTAGAATAGGCATTGACAAGCCACCCTAATCCCACCTTGAACCAACCCGAGATAGAGTGGAACCTGTTACCTACCCTACATGGAGATAGTGGAGGTCGCTATGAGGTGGCACCACTAATGGCACCTAAAACCATCACTCCGTGGGCCCATACACTCCTCCACCGCCGGGTACGGTTTAAGGTCGTAGAGTGTTGGCAATTGGGAGGCGTTTATAGGTGTTGGTTTTGGATGGGGTGTTGGTTTTAGCACCCTCTACCTTAGTGTAGTTTGGATTTTGCTAGTGTATTTGCTTGGTTTGTTACTCTAATGATATCCGTGACGTTTTCACAAAGTTGGCATGTGTTGATCTTTGTGAGTGATGATGATTTCGTGTGTTTGTTTATGAAGTAAAGTGTAATTTGTGCTTAGTTTGGAGTTCTATAGGTCCACTTGGATTTTTTAAAATAAAATGAATGATGCTTCCTACAAATATACAAATGGCCCTAATTGCATTTACTTGCATAGATATCTCCATAACATTATTCAGATCCATAATAGTGTTATGTGGGAGTGACAACATTATGTGGAATATTCCATCATCCAGGCTGAATGTGAGGAATATTCCGCAAAATATTGTCAGTCCCACAAAACACTGTTATGGATCTTAATAATGTTATGTCACTTGGCATGGTGTTTAAACCGATTATGTATGCTTATCTTAGTGTTTCCAAGTCCAACTGGTTTTAGTTTCTAGTCCATTTGTATAGTAGTCATGTGGAGATTCTCCAAACATTCTCTTTTGAACTCAATCTTGAACTATACACATTGTTGGGTCCATTTGAACTCATTCTTACACTCTACATTTTTTTTATTCAATTGCATATTGGTTACGTGTGTGATTCTCTAAAGATTACGTTTTGTCCTTAATTTTGTGCTCTACAAATAGTTTTGGTCCATTTGTATATTATTTATTGTATGTGAGTGATTTTGTGAAGTTTCTATAAATATTTTGTTTTGAACTCAATTGTGCACTCTACAAATTTTTTTGGTTCATTTATATACTAGTTATGTATAATATTATGTCAAGATTCCGTTTCGTGGTCAATATTATACTCAAGTGCATTTGGAATACACTGAATTCGAGTGCACACATGTACACATACATGAATATAAAAATACTTATATTCAATACTTGATAACCTTGTGCACACCTAATCACATAACCCTCAAATATAGGTGTCCATATTAATGCTATGTTGGATCTAGGCACATCTACCTTATATGAAGAATGACACACTTACAAGCAATACAACTACTTTGGTTTCATGTACTATTAATTCATGGGCTTAGGATTCATGTGGCTTCACAATCGTTGGCTTTCAAAGGGCACATGGGTCCAACAATGTTGAACTAGAATCATGTTTTTTTTTTCCTTTATTACATCATGTTATCTATAATGAGGATTTCACTTTATTTATGATGCCGATAGGGTACTAGGTATTTGGGGACATTTTTGTTTTTATACCATTTAGGTCTATATACCATGCAAGAACCTCCATACCTAGCAAAAATCGCCCTTGTATCCATCTGGTTTAGAATGGTATAGATCCAAATCTTAACTCAGATACACAAAGTTCCTCTCACCTTGAGATTACCCACCAAACATCAACATTTGACTTGTATTACAATTTTGATACCATTAATGGTGTGGGTTGTTAAAACCATGCATTCACCGATATACCATGTCCAACATTTGGATTGTATCCCGGAATCTTGAAAAACTATTGTGATGGAAGCTAAGTTTTGTAATGTACACTCTAAACTTTGTAGTATCACACCTATGGCAACCAAAGTGCATGTGATATTACGGATTTATGTAGTGTTAACATGGATGCGTGATACTAGTGAATTAGTGTAGCATGTGACACTATGGAATAACACAAAGTGCAACATATTAAATTATGTGGTGTGGTCCACTCCACTTCGCCTTCCCAAGTGATGTGGCAGACGCATGCACCAACATTCAACAAGTGGCATAAGAAGAAGAAGAAGAAGAATAAGAAGGTGACATTGCACATATTGACACATGGCGCAATGCAAGGGTGTGGGTTGACTTCTTTGGCGGTTTGCATTAATGACAAAATTCGTGATATAAGGGAGAGAAAGGTGACAATAAGGAGTGAGATTTGAACTACTAACATCCGTTCCCTAGGGTTTCAGGATATTAGAGAGTGAGTGACATTATGGAGGTTGATATTACGGAGTTTAGGGTGTAGTGTTGTGAGGGTATGTAGGATCTCACCTAGGTATGGTGCAATGGTGTATGAAAACATATCCAACTGGTATCAAGAATTTCAACACCCAATAAAAATTTATACCTAGTTGTTATCATAAGTTTGAAGAATATCCTTTTACTATACTCAATACTTGGGTCAACATCATATTGATATGTGTGTAATTTGGCTTGAGGATTGAGGTCATTGCATGGGCTTAGGATTTGTGGCAACCATGTTAAAGGTCCAATAAAAACCCACCCTTGTAGGTTTATGGCTAATGCTTAGTCTCGCACTTCACTTAGCATGGGAAACATTTCACCCTTTCATCGTACACTTAGACTAATATGTAAACTCGGAGCAGGTCTACAGAGCTTAAGCTATGGGACAAGTGCTATTGCCTCCTATTATCCCTATCTCTAGAGATAATAGATTAGGCCACTTTTGCTCTTACAATGCAGTTGAAAACGAGACACACTTTGTGTTGGAGTGCATGACATTATTCAACTGATGAGTTGTGTTCATGGGCCCAACAGTAGATTCGAGATGAAAGACTCCAAATGCTGGAATCCTAGTGCTTTAGACTAAATATGAAGTCTAGGCAGCTCTACATAACTCATCAACTCATGTGTCCCCTATATAACTCATCAAGGATAAGTTTCAATCACTTTTTGAGAATACAATATTACTTTCAATCACTTTCAAGTCTTTCTTTCAATTGGACCATGAAGTTGATATTAGCCTCTATCTCATGGAGGCTACCACACTCCGCCACTTTAAGGAATTAGCCGGTTTGAAACCATCCTGATGTATTTTATGTCCCATTAGCCTTTTGGCTTCCCGGACTCTAAAATCAATTGCATTTTACTTCATTTCATTTCATTGGAGGTGCTCTCTTTGGATCACAATAAGCATGAGACTTTTGACCTATTTGCACGGAGCAACATGCTCACTACTTTCATATTGCCGTTCACTTACTAATGCAGCTTGATTCACGTGGCATTCGAAATTTATTTTGGCAATTGAATGAGAGACGCTTCACCCTTGATCATAGAGCAAGTTTATGGAGCTAAGCTATGGGACAAGCGCTATTTTCTCATAGTGGATGTGGTCTCTTTTGCATCACAACAAGCAAGAGACTTATGATCTATCTGCACAGAGCAACATGCTCACTAATTTCAAAACACTGTTTCATTTACTGATGCAGCTTGATTCATGTGGCGTTTGAGGATTTTTTTTGCAATTTGAATGAGAGACACTTCACCCTTGATCATATACTTAAGACTCATATGTAAACCTGGAGCGGGTTACTGGAGCTAAGCTATGGGACAAGCGCTATTGGCTCTTGTTGGAGGTGCTCTATTCTGGATCAAAATGAGCAAGAGACTTATGATTAGAGCAACATGCTCACTGATTTTTCAAGATGCATTTGTTTACTGGTGCAGCTTGATTCATGTCAAATTTGTGATTTAATTTAATTTTTTTTGCAATTGGCACTATGTCAAGAAATTGCGCATGACAGGCCTTCACTTTTGTCATTCATAATTTCACAAAGGTATGTCCATACTCATAGATATTTGCATAGGTATGTCCAGACCATATCATAGAAGATAATAAGCTTCTAAAAAGGACACTCACTCGCTCTCATATTCAAATGGAAGAGTATGAAAGGATCAAAATACCTTGGAAAAAGCCGAGGCTGATGATGCACTGGTGATGTTTGTCTTGATCCATCATCCTCCAGTTTGCACATTGTCGGCCACGTGGTTCCTGTTCATTCCACTTTTTTGGCAAAACGATGCAGTTTGATGAATCTCCAGAGTAGATTGAACATAATGGAACGGCAATTGAATCAGATTCCAATCTTGATCATCCACACACAGCATTTTGTGAGGGGTGTCCTAAGTTTAGGTGATTGGAAACTTCATTGTCAAGCTCTGTCAATCTAGTAAGCAGCGATTGCTGATTGAAATGTGCAGAAGTCGAAACAATCACACTCAACATGGAAATACATCACATACACCATGGCTTCCATGTCATAGTTGTAGTAGGCAAACTATAAAATTCCCACACACAAGTGCAAGTCTATACCAGTTAGCTTACAATCTGATTGTTGATGTAAACAACTACACGGGTGTCCTAGGGTTAGGTAATTAGAAGCTTCATTGTCAAGCCCTGTCGATCTAGTGAGCAGCAATTGCTAATTGAAATGCACAGAAGAAATATTCATACTGAATATGGAAACCCAATTGCAAACACCTCAATTATATAAGAATAGAGATTGTCTGGAGCAGAAGACATTTCCTAACATTGATTCATCACATTGGTTGATGCACAGGAGCTGAGACATCACCCTCATGTGATGAGGGAGGAGCTTCAATGTTTGACTACTACAACTATGACATTCTGTGAAGCACCTGTCTGATAGATTTCAAATTGGACTGCTAAGGTCCACAACAAAACATTTGGAGCCATGCAAAAATCAAGGTCCACCATGGCTTCACATGCGGAACTTTTGCAGAATCAGAGCGGAAAATGCGATCTGCCTCGCTTTCTAACATGTACAAGCAACTTGAAGAATGAAATTAGTATCACACTGCAAAATAATGCAGCATGATGAAGAAACAATCACGCTGAGCATGGAAACCCATTTCAGACACCCCAATGTGTAAAACTCTTATGCATTGCAAGGAGAACACCAGACAAATGCAAGTCTCTACCGAATAAATTTCTCTACAACAGACTCTCCGGAACAGAATAAATTTCCTGACAGTCATCACCACATCAATTGATGCACAGGAGCTGAGCTGAGACATGATCCTGATGTGATGCTCATGAGGAAGCTTCGATGTTTGATTACTACAGCAATGCCATTCTGTGACGTACCTGTCTGACAGCTTACAAATAAAATTCTTATTGTCAGCAACAAAACACTCGGAGCAATGCGCGATCAAGGTCTACCGTGACTTCACATGTGGAAGGTTTTGCAGAATTAGAGCAGAAATCGTGATCTGCCTCACTTTTCTTACATGTACAAGCGACTTGAGAAACCTCACTTAGTATCATAATGCAAAAACTATACAGCATGATGAATGTCCAGGGTAGACCTGATTGAACCAAGGGTTACAATATTGGTGCATATGCATTTATGCCAAAGCAAGCAGGTTTAAGCCATAGCTTACATTAAATTGTTATTCAACC
The DNA here is from genome assembly GCA_964035585.1 of Polytrichum formosum. Taxonomy (NCBI): domain Eukaryota; kingdom Viridiplantae; phylum Streptophyta; class Polytrichopsida; order Polytrichales; family Polytrichaceae; genus Polytrichum; species Polytrichum formosum. The sequence continues at coordinate 24,085,794 of OZ037938.1, forward strand.
AACAAAACACTCGGAGCCATGCACAAATCTAGGTCCACTGTGACTTCATATGTGGAACTCACATGTGGAACTTTCGCAGAATTAGAGCGGAAATTGCGATCTGCCTCGCTTTGTTTACTTGCACAAGAGACTTGAAAAACCAGCTTAGAATACTCTCTGCTCATTTCGCTCATTCCTTTACACCTGTGCTCAATGTTGTGTGAATTTCTATGTGAAAGGAACTGTTGCCGTGAGGAAACTGCTGTCCTCACTGACTGTAGAACTTACTTTCTTTATGCTTCACGAGGATTTTTGTTGTTGCTCCTCGATCGCCGTTCAATTCCTCCAAATGTGAATAACATTGCAACTTCCAAACATGCCATTCACATGATGGAAATGTCCAGACGTGACTTTCAGTTTCTGCACATCGACAGCTTCCAAGATTACCACTCCTAAACCCTAGCCCTACCCTAACCCTAACCTAGCCCTAAAAAAACCACTACATATAGCTTCTTCTTCTGGTTCTTCTTTATCTCTTCGAGCGGCCGCGGCGGTGCTTGCATCGAATGTTGTTTTTGAAGTATCTGCTGGCGATTGTCGAGGATTATCTATTACGTGATAAACCTTTGCATCTGATTTGCATGTGATGATTGTTTGTCGAACTTCATGTTGAATTGTTTGATTTCTACGTTGATTTGTACACTGAAGAGATGGCTGGGAAGGAGATGTGATGAACCATCATATCCGTTACCACTCCGAAAGAGCATGTGTGGACGAAATATCAAACCATGGCTGTGGTTCTGATCTCTATTGTGGTCTCTCTACTTCAGACAAGTCGTTAGTTTATTTTTGAGTCGCAAGATATGATGATCATATACCGTTACCACTCTGAAAGCTTACGTGTGGACGAACCATTAAACCATGGCTGTGTTTCTGATCTTACAACTGCTATGTCGAAGGTTAGGGTTTCGGTTTGTGTGGTTTTTGCGGTTGTGGAAAGCAAGGGGAAGGAGATGATTAGACATACCACCATTGTTCTATCTCTGACTTTTCAGTGGAGACATTCTTGAGGCTGTTTCTGATCCTTCACCCTCCTTCATTTTCTGGTTTTCCAAGTATTTGACTCCAAATGGGGCTAATCCGCGCAATATGCACATATGTCACTGTCATAGATTGGAGATACACCTCCTAATAATGACTCCTCCAAAATGTGCGAGAGAGAAGCTGATGCTTGCACTCCTAGATGCTCTTGCCAATTTGCTTCGGCTTGAGTAAGGGGGACCTGGATCACATATTCACATCATCTCTTATATCTGAGAAGATCGATATGAGACGTCATTATTCTAGGGTTATTGGAGTGTCAACTAGCCTCAACTCTGGCTCACCAAGGAAATCCGATTTGGATGAGCCCTGTCATAGAGGCGCATATTGAAATTTGAGGTGAAATAACGTGGAGACCATTCTGGATATTAGTGGGACAGTCTCTAAAGAAATTTCACCAGATTTTGAGACTGGAAACATGTAACTTGTTATTGCAATAAATTGATGAAATCCATATGAGCATGAACATGAGCAAAGTTCCTGGTTTTGTCGAGTACAACTCCTGTAATTAGCGTGGGAAGAGATGGCTGGGAAATTGATGTGATGAACTATCATATCCGTTACCACTCCGAAAGAGCATGTGTGGACGAACTATCAAACCATGGCTGTGGTTCTGATCTCTTTTCATCCCTCTTCATATTATGCAAACAATGATGGATAGCGCTCAGATAACTTGACGCTTAGAGATTGTGTAAAATTTCACTAGATATGATGATCATATACCGTTACCACTCTGAAAGAATTATTTGTGGACGAACCATTCAACCATGGCTGTGGTTCTGATCATTGAATGCGCCGTGAATGCTGAAGGTTTGAGCCGTAGCGTATTAGCAGTGAGGCTCTGCGCCCCGTGAGGCTGAAGCAGAAGGAGATGATTATATATACCAATGTTGTTCTATCTCTGACAATCCAGTGGAGACATCCATGAGGCTGTTTCTGATCCTTCACCCTCTTCCTAGGTAGCCACCTCCTTCTGAAGACAAACTATTTGGTTTCAAACGAGGTCGCTCTACGGTATGCACATATGTCACTGTCATAGGTTGGAGATACAACTCCTAATAATGACTCCTCCAAAATGTGCAAAAGAGAAGCTGGGGCTTGGACTCCCAAATAAGCTCGCCAATTTGCTGCGGTTGGAGTAAGGGGTCCTGGATCACATTATTCACCTCTTGTTTCAGATTTGAGAGTTTTTACATGTGAGCAGGTCGATTTCAATTATCACGCTTGTCAATGTTGTAGGGTTATTGGAGTTTAGTTAGCCTCAACTCTGGCTCAGCAAGGAAATCCGATTTGGATGAGCCCTGTCATAGAGGCATAGATTGAAAGTTTAGGTGGAATAACGTGGAGACCATTCTGGATACTAGTGGGACAGTCTCTAAAAAACTTTCACCAGATTTGAATGAAATTTTCCTTTTAAATTTCAGAAGCATGTAAGTGCACATTGTAATAAATTGTGTTTCCTTTACAGTGGTATCAATATCCGCATGAATTCCAGCGGAGTAGAAATCCTGAATTTTCGTTGGAAGAGATGGTTGGAAAGGAGATGTGATGAATTATCATATCCGTTACCACTCTGAAAGAGCACATGTAGACAAAATATAAAACAATGGCTGTGGTTCTGATCTCTTTCTCGGCCTCTGTTCGTATTCTCCTGGTCACCAGTAGATAAGTTAGCACTCTGAGATTGTGTCTTGAATTAACAGCTTCTCAAGATATGATGATCACATACTGTTACCACTCTGAAAGATTATGTGTGGACGAAACATTAAACCATGGCTGTGGTTCTGATCTTGAAATGCCCTGTTAATGACGGAGGTTTAGGCTTTATGGCTTCACCGCTTAGGCTGAGGTAAAGGAGATGATTACATATACCATTATTGTTCTATCTCTGACAATCCATTGGAGACATCCGTGAGGCTGTTTCTGATCCTTTGCCCTCTACCACCACGACCACGTCATTTTTGAAGATGTAAACTATTTGGTTCTACACTCGGCCACTTACGGTATGCACATATGTCACTGTCATAGATTGGAGTTTCACCTTCTAATAATGACTCCGCCAAAATGTGCAAGAGAGAAGCTGGTGCTTGGACTCCCAAATGCACTTGCCAATTTGCTGCGGTTGGAGGAGTCTGGGGGTCTCTCATTTTCGAATGTGAGCATAATGTTGTCGCAGTGTCAGTTGGCCTCAACTCTGGCTCACCAAGAAAATCCGATTTAGAGGAGCCCTGTCATAGAAACATAGATTGAAAGTTTAGGTGGAATAGTGTGGAGACCATTCTGGATACTAGTGGGACAGTCTCTAAAGAACTTTCACCAGATTTTAACTAATTTTTCCTTTTAAATTTCACAAGCATGTAAGTGCACATTGTAATAAATTGTGTTTCCTTTACAGTAGTATCAATATGCGCATGAATTCCAGCATCATATCTGTTATCATAGCCTATCTTATTCATGTGTTGCTTTTGTATTAACTTGTGTGGTTGATTCTTAAGACAAGTTGCTAGGTCCACCGAAGATGAAGGTGGTGATTACAGTTGTGAAAAATTGCATGATGGTTGGACATTGGACATAATGGACATCCCTTGTGATGATGGTTGGACATTGGACAGATGTGATAATGGACAGATTATACACAGATTTCATCATCATCCTGTCTGGTATAGCAATGGAACTGTGTGTGTTGCGATGCTTGTTTCAAAGAGAGACAGGATGTGTTCACGAATGACCCTCACAGGGGTAGAAACAGCACCGGGGAAGCAACCGTAATCATGTCTTGTGCAGGTGTAAATTTGTCGAAAGCCTTATTTTTCGGAAGACGACATGCATAATAAAAGAAAAGTGAACTTCAGTGTTTGTGCACCAACATGAATGAGAGCATGTTTAACCTCATACTGATCATGGTCCAGTAAGGTTCAGAAAATTACAGATATGTGCAGCTTTGTCGAACTGTCGAAAAGTTTATTACCGTAAGATTTGTATATACTTATGGGCGGGCGTCCTGAAAACTTCTGGGTGCCTTGGGTAAAGACATTTTTCCTGCTGTCACTTGGCCACACGCATGTCATTAACTTAATCCAAAAATTGCATACACAAATTTTTCAATGCTTTGTACTCAAAATCACCATAATTGGTTTCATTCTCAATAAGTCTAACTTAGTGCCCACAACTGGGCCAGTAATGTTAGGGCATGGGCCTTAAATCTATCACCTTATGTTTAATGAAGATGATCAGTTGATTGCTAGCGAGATGAATTTTGAGTTAGATTGAAGGCAATCTGAGTACAGTGAGCACCGAGAATGCATTGTAATTTCTATTTTAGTCTAGCTATAGGATGTATGATCAATTCAAAGCCACCACAACTAGTAAGTTATTCAATGAATCATGACACATAATTATCAATCAAGTTTGATCTTGCTTTGATCTAGAGTGATCTGTCTACTTACGTAATTAAGTAGCAGCCGAGAGACATCACGAGGATTTGTGAAGTATAGGCCCGCAGGAAATTACTTTATAGAAAAACTACACCATTTAGGGTATTTTGTGTCATGTACACTATTTGCGAAGGGCCTAAACTAGATGCCTAGAGGTCTAAAAGTGCCACGCCCGCTAATTGTCAGTATGGATCCATTCGTCAACATAAGTAACTTCTATAAATGAAAAAGTATCTATATTATGACATTTAGAGTAGCACATTGGATATTTTAGATGATAGTCTTGCGTTTTAGCATGCAAAGGGAAACTATTTTTGAGTACACTAATGGCAGATGTCATGTGCTTACATTTTAGTATGCAAGAGGAAGGTATTCTCAAGCATACTAATGGCAAGTGTCATTTGTGTATACTTTAGTCAACTTGTAAATCATTGTGTAACAAATGCATGCACTTCATAACACTATTGAACATACTCATGCAAGGATATTAGTAAGCGCACTTGAATGTCAAGTATCATCAAGTAACACTTACGGTGAAGTTGTTAATCATTTGTGTAACCTAGCATACACCTCAAAATAGGGTAAGTGACACTATTATGCATGTGACACTAAATACCATAAATAGTGTAGATGAGCGTATCTGCAAGACTGCATCAGCCACAAGCCGGAGCCTCCAGGGAAATGAGCTAGCCAGATCTCCCGAGGGTACGAAGGCCCAAGGGACCGGTTGTTTTAAAAATGCCCTTCCCTTTGAAGGTTTCCTGGAATTTCTGCCGGTCCCTTTTGAAGGGCTGGCCCAGCTGTTGAAGGGAAAGTGAAGGGTTGCACCCCAGAATAAGGGGTACAACCCTTCAATTTTATTCGCTGGCCGTCCCCACTCCCACTAAGGTAGAAATACCCAAACCGGTTAACCACCCTCTACCCGTAATAATAGTGAAGTGCCATTTCTGAAACCGATCATGGCGAGGCTGGCCACTTCAATGCGTGTACAATTAGTTTAGCCAAATTTAGTCATGTTTAATGTACTCATGAGTTAACTGGTTTAGGTGATGTTCTGTATGGAAATGCGGATTACTGTGTTCGGTGTAGGGAGAATCTAGTGAATGAGTAGGGGTTTGACAAACTTTCCACTTTGAAAAATTGTAGAATTTTTTGTATAGGGTAAAAAAAAAAATGAAACAACTTGCATTCTTCATGAATCCTTCTCGTCTATCTAGGAAAATTATCTCATGATTGTGAGACCATATATTCAATGCGAATCACCTTATTTTCACGGGTTATGGTATTTCTACCTTATTACGAAGGTAAAGGGACTCTAACAAATCCATGACCCCCATAGGTTATGATGGATTCATCTGCACACAGTCCCTTGGTGTTTGATTTGAGGCTTCCGAGGATGCTCATCAAAGGGCCAATTTAAATCCAAGAAAGGAACATAATATAACTTATGTTGTAGAGTATGATAGTGGACTGCGTTTTCACCCCACTACGTTAGGTACCTTATTAGCAGGGTTAGTTAGGGGCCCGACCGACGAGGTTGGCGGAGACTAGGGTTGGCCGGCGAGCCCCATCCGACCGTGCGATGTGGACGGCCGGGATGGAAGGAGGGCTGTTCCAGGCGGAGGGTATAGAAGGGCTTCGCAAATCCGGCGCAGGTCTTCTTCTTCACCTCCGCGACGACGCAACAAATTTGCTGAGCTGAGCCAGGTCTGCGATCATGCAGATCTTCGTGAAGACCCGTGAGTCCCTTCCCTTGGTAATCTCCGTGGCTTATGGTTGTGTCGTAGCGTCTGTGGGTTAGATGTCCGATGGTTTGTTAGGGTTTTGCATTCCCCTGGGCGGCTGACGGTCGGGTGGTGCGATGGAGGAGGAGTTAGGAGGGTGGTCGAGTCGGGAGCCCCGACGTGGTTGCAGTTTGCGGTGTTTCGCGCGCCGGCGTGTATTTGTGTCGCAGATGGTTGTTTGCGAGGTGGCGATGTGAATTAGGTTTTAGAGAGCGGGAGGCAAAGAGTTAGGGTTTGGGCGACAGGGGGGGAGGGAAAGGTGAAGAGTATTGTGTTTGGCGGTAGGCATGCGTGAAAGTGTGGTGTTTAATAACCTGTGGGTGTGTTGGGTGGTATCGCAGTAACGGGCAAGACTATCACCCTGGAGGTGGAGTCTTCCGACACCATCGACAATGTGAAGACGAAGATCCAGGACAAGGAAGGGATCCCCCCCGACCAGCAGCGGCTGATCTTCGCCGGCAAGCAGTTGGAGGACGGGCGCACCCTGGCCGATTACAACATCCAGAAGGAGTCGACGCTGCACCTGGTGCTCCGGCTGCGCGGTGGCGCGAAGAAGAGGAAGAAAAAAACGTACACGAAGCCGAAGAAGCTGAAACACAAGAAGAAGAAAGTGAAGCTAGCGGTCCTCCAGTTTTACAAGGTGGACGACTCCGGCAAGGTGCAGCGTTTGAGGAAGGAGTGCCCGAACCCCGAGTGCGGCGCAGGAACGTTCATGGCGAACCACTTCGACCGTCACTACTGTGGAAAGTGCGGTCTGACATACGTGTACCAGAAGGCCGGCGGCGAGTAGAAGCGGTTTTGTTGGTGGGGTGGGCTGGTGAGTCTGTAGGGTGCCGCTGATGCGTGCAGGTGCTAGGCGAGGCAGGCATTGCAGAAGTGAAGGGAACGGAATCTAAATAGTTTTGGAATATAGTGAAAGATTTGGCATGTGGATGGGTTGTGCGGTTCGATATTGTTGAGATAGGTACTTAATATGATGAATGTCGGCTCCTTATGATGAGAATCATGAGATTTATCCGTCGTGCAATTGCAGATTGGCAAATTTTATGTCCAATGTCCAACCCTCATCACAAGGGATGTCCATGAATGTCGCCTCCTTATGATGAGAGTCATGAGATTTATCCCTTGTGCAATTGCACATTGGCAAATTTGATGACATGTGCAATTGCAGCTGGTTGTCTGCAAGAACATTGTATGAGAGTGTATTCAAATTGCAATGTTGCATTGGAATATTTTCTGCATGATGAAGAAACAATCACGCTGAGCATGGAAACCTATTTCAGACACCCGAATGTGTAAAACTCTTATGCATTGCAAGGAGAACACCAAACAAATGCAAGTCTCTATCGAATAAATTTCTCTACAACAGTCTCTATGGACCAGAATAAATTTCCTGACAGTCATCATCACATCAGTTGATGCACAGGAGCTGAGCTGAGACATGATCCTGATGTGATGCTCATGAGGAAGCTTCGATGTTTGATTACTACAGCAATGTCATTTTGTGACGTATCTGTCTGACAGCTTCCAAATAAAATTCTTATCGTCAGCAACAAAACACTCGGGGAGCAATGCGCAATCAAGGTCTACCGTGACTTCATGTGGAAGGTTTTGCAGAATTAGAGCAGAAATTGTGATCTGTCTCACTTTTCTTTCATGTGCAAGCGACTTGAGAAACCTCACTTAGTATCATAATGCGAAACTATACAGCATGATGAATGTCCAGGGTAGACCTGATTGAACCAAGTGTTACAATATTGATGCATATGCATTTATGCCAAAGCAAGCAGGTTTAAACCATAGCTTACATTAAATTGTTATCGTCAACCAACAAAACACTCGGAGCCATGCACAAATCTAGTTCCACTGTGACTTCACATGTGGAACTTTCGCAGAATTAGAGCGGAAATTGTGATCTGCCTCGCTTTGTTTACTTGCACAAGAGACTTGAAAAACCAGCTTAGAATACTCTCTGCTCATTTCGCTCATTCCTTTACACTTGTGCTCAATGTTGTGTGAATTTTCTATGTGAAAAGAACTGTTGCCGTGAGGAAACTGCTGTCCTCACTGACTGTAGGACTTGCTTTCTTTATGCTTCACTAGGATTTTTGTTGTTGCTCCTCGATCGCCGTTCAATTCCCCCAAATGTTAATAACATTGCAACTTCCAAACATCCGACATAATTAAACAACATGCCATTCACATGATGGAAATGTCCAGACATGACTTTCAGTTTCGACAGCTTCCAAGACTACCACTCCTAAACCCTAGCCCTAGCCCCAGCCCTAACCCTAAAAAACCACTACATGTAGCTTCTCCTTCGGGTCCTTTTCTATCTCTTCAAGCGGCCGCGGCGGTGCTTGCATCGAATGTTGTTTTTGAAGTACCTGCTGGTGGTTGTCGAGGATGATCTATTACGTGATAAACCTTTGCATCTGATTTGCCTGTGATGATTGTTTGTCAAACTTCATGTTGAATTGTTTGATTTCTATGTTGATTTGTACACTGAAGAGATGGCTGGGAAGGAGATGTGATGAACCATCATATCCGTTACCACTCCGAAAGAGCATGTGTGGACGAAATATCAAACCATGGCTGTGGTTCTGATCTCTATTTCGGTCTCTCTACTTCAGACAAGTCTTTAGTTTACCTTTGAGTCGCAAGATATGATGATCACATACCGTTACCACTCTGAAAGCTTACGTGTGGACGAACCATTAAACCATGGCTGTGGTTCTGATCTTATTACGAAGTTAATAGTTCTGGTTTGTGAGTTTTCTAATGTAGTCGCAGAAGGCAAGGGGAAGGAGATGATTACATACACCATTATTGTTCTATCTCTGACTATTCAGTGGAGACATTCTTGAGGCTGTTTCTGATCCTTCATCCTCCTTCATTTTCTGGTTTTCCAAGTATTTGACTTCAAATGGGGCTAATCCGTGCAATATGCACATATGTCACTGTCATAGATTGGAGATACACCTCCTAATAATGACTCCTCCAAAATGTGCGAGAGAGAAGCTGATGCTTGCACTCCCAGATGCTCTTGCCAATTTGCTTCGGCTTGAGTAAGGGGGACCTGGATCACATATTCACATCATCTCTTATATCTGAGCAGATCGATATGAGACGTCATTATTCTAGGGTTATTGGAGTGTCAACTAGCCTCAACTCTGGCTCACCAAGGAAATTCGATTTGGATGAGCCCTGTCATAGAGGCGCAGATTGAAATTTGAGGTGAAATAACGTGGAGACCATTCTGGATATTAGTGGGACAGTCTCTAAAGAAATTTCACCAGATTTTGAGATTGGAAACATGTAACTTGTTATTGCAATAAATTGTTGAAATGAATATGAGCATGAACATGAGCAAAGTTCCTGGTTTTGTCGAGTACAACTCCTGTAATTACCGTGGGAAGAGATGGCTGGGAAGGTGATGTGATGAACATTCATATCCGTTACCACTCCGAAAGAGCATGTGTGGACGAACTATCAAACCATGGCTGTGGTTCTGATCTCTTTTCATCCCTCTTCATATTCTGCAAACAATGATGGATAGCGCTCAGATAACTTGACGCTTAGAGATTGTGTAAAATTTCACTAGATATGATGATCATATACCGTTACCACTCTGAAAGAATTATGTGTGGACGAACTATTCAAACGAGGCGCCTCTCCGGTATGCACATATGTCACTGTCATAGGTTGGAGATACAACTCCTAATAATGACTCCTCCAAAATGTGCAGAAGAGAAGGTGGTGCTTGGACTCCCAAATGAGCTCGCCAATATGCTGCGGTTGGAGTAAGGGGTCCTGGATCACATTATTCACATCTTGTTTCAGATTTGAGAGTTTTTACATGTGAGCAGGTCGGTTTCAAATATCACGCTTGTCAATGTTCTAGTGTTATTGGAGTTTTAGTTAGGCTCAACTCTGGCTCACCAAGGAGATCCGATTTGGATAAGCCCTCTCATAGAGGCATAGGTTGAAAGTTCAGGTGGAATAACGTGGAGACCATTCTGGATACTAGTGGGACAGTCTCTAAAGAACTTTTACCAGATTTTAACTAATTTTTCCTTTTAAATTTCAGAAGCATGTAAGTGCACATTGTAATAAATTGTGTTTCCTTTACAGTAGTATCAATATCCGCATGAATTCCAGCGGAGTAGAAATCCTGAATTTTCGTTGGAAGAGATGGCTGGAAAGGAGATATAATGAATTATCATATCCGTTACCACTCCGAAAGAGCACATGTAGACAAAATATAAAACCATGGCTGTGGTTCTGATCTATTTCTCGGCCTCCGTTCGTATTCTCCTGGTCACCAGTAGATAAGTTAGCACTCTGAGATTGTCTCTTGACTTAACAGCTTCGCAAGATATGATGATCACATACCGTTACCACTCTGAAAGATTATGTGTGGACGAAACATTAAACCATGGCTGTGGTTCTGATCTTCAAATGCCCTGTTAATGACGGAGGTTTAGGGTTTATCGCTTCACCGGTTACGCTGAGGTAAAGGAGATGATTACATATACATTATTGTTCTATCTCTGACAATCCAGTGGTACAAAAAGACATCCATTTGGAAGGCATCATGGGGTCTACTCCATTGGGAAACCTTGGACATCCCAACACCACCAAAAATCACATTTGATGCTATCAAACATGTCTTTCTTGTTAAAGAGTGGAACTCTTTCCCACCTCACTTGAAAGAAATCAGATCACCTTCTCCTCAAGGATTTCTCAACTACGAATGTGAATCGTACTTGAAGCAACCATTGACACCACCCCAACTCAAAGTTGTTGTTTACCGCACTTCAAATCATAGACTTGCCATTCAAAGTGGCCAGCAGTCAACCATCCCAAACTCTAGGAATCAAAGATTACACCAATTATGTTATGATAAGGCAGTGGCAAATGAGACACCCTTTGTGTTGGAGTGCCCCCTCTACAACTCCATTAGAGATAGGGTCCCTTCCCTATTCAAAATGTAGTACCAGGTAGTCTCAAACCTTTCTTCCAGTTGGATCATCAAGTTGAGATTAGCCTATATCTTCCTGAGCCCACTGCACTTCATCACTCCAGGGAATCAAGTTCGTTTGGTTTCTTTTATGTAGTTCCTGTGATATCATTATTGATATTGCATATTGATAGCATGCATTCACCTAGATACTAATGCAACATTGATTCAAACAATGTGATTCTAAATCACAAGACACCTAACGTGAGTTGTAATATTGAGATGTGGCTTGCCTACAACCTGTGGAGACCAATACATTCACTTATTTGAAATGAGAACATTATTTGCTTTCCAATACATTTGACTGCCTCCATTCAGCTTCAAAAGCTTCCGAGTCTTCACAAAATGCAGTGAACACATCACCACAGCAAATTTAACAAAGACATTCACGGGATCCATGACTTCAGTGATAAGTCTCCTTTACCTTAAGTGTCATGTCATATCATGTCACTCCAATTTATAAAATCATAGCTATGCCTTCTATCCATTCATAAAGGTAGTCCCTCCATTCATAGGGGAAGTAATTAATGTCAACCTCAATAGAATGTCAGGCATACAAAAGAGAAGTGTGAACCTTCAGTATAATGTGTCCTACTACAATGAATTGGTTAAAAATGTCTTGCAAGGCTACTACAACTGCAAGTATATAGCTCATTAGATATACACCTGCAATAGACTACCTACAGCTCCGCTTTGCCTGGATATCTAGGGAATGGAATCGCATCTCGGATGTTCTCCAATCCCGTGGCAAAAAGAATCATGCGCTCAAATCCGAGTCCAAAACCAGCGTGCTTAACGGTGCCGTGGCGCCTCAAGTCAATGTACCATTCATATGGTTCCTGTGGTAGATTCATCTCTTTCAACCTGCATGAGGGGGAAACTTCAATAAGTTTGCGCAAGCAATAAATTGAAGAGGAGGTGATGGCATGGGTGACAATCTCGCAAATTTGATCACTGTCCAAGTGTTACTACTTTTGAGTAGCATTTGAATCCTCCTACTAATACATGGCCTAAGATTTATTGGACACTTATATTTGAGTGGTGTGTGGTTGATTGCGGGTCCAGAACAGACATCAGAAAGACATCATGTGTTTAGAAGTGGTTGGACTATGTTATCAAAATTTGTTAACTATTCTAGGTACAAAGGTCGATATCATAAGGGGGACCTATATGACCATTTAAGAAGGCATAGAATCTTCAAATTGATAATGGATAAGACATCCATATGAGCTCCAATAAATGTGAGGAAAATGGCTATGGCCTCAATTTGGATTTGCTAATGATCTCATACTAATTGCACGTTTAATATCATAAGAGAAGTGGGTGCAGAGCTAATAATGTCCGTTTAATCCCCACTTACCTTAATAATAACACTGTAAGTAAAGCCTTGTTCAGGACCAGACAAGGAGGCTAGAAAGGACCATGTACCTGGATTGAAGAACGTCAATGCGCTCCTCCCTCTGACTACCACCCACAAGCTCTCCAACCTGGTGAAACATTTGAAGTTGAGAAATTTCCATGTCAAGAAGAGAGACTACTTCATCAAGTCAAAGAAATATAACTCTACTATTCTTCTCGAGAATACTCAACAAGAGTTTTAAAGCGGTCACACAAGACATAGAAAGTTTAGGGAAGCCAGGACACCTTGGGCACAAGCACGTCCATGGCAGCCACAGTCTTTCCATCATCGTTGAGCCTCATGTAGAAAGCCTTGATGTCTTTGGGATAGTTGTACACAATTACGGGTTTCTTGTATATCTCCTCTGTCAAATATCTGTAAAATAACACGCTTTCGACTTAAAAAATCTGATCACCATCCTCCAACTTGTCCATAGTCTTAGGTCCAACAACACAATTTCCAATTCAGAAGTATGGCAGAAAGGTTACTGTACCTTTCATGTTCTGATGCCAAGTACACCCCTTTATAAGGATATTAAAAAGTATATTGGCCGACTATAACATCCAGAAGGAGTCGACGCTGCACCTGGTGCTCCGGCTGCGCGGTGGTGCGAAGAAGAGGAAGAAAAAAACGTACACGAAGCCCAAGAAGCTGAAACACAAGAAGAGGAAAGTGAAGCTAGCGGTCCTCCAGTTTTACAAGGTGGACGACTCCGGCAAGGTGCAGCTTTTGAGGAAGGAGTGCCCGAACCCCGAGTGCGGCGCAGGAACGTTCATGAATCATGGCGAACCACTTCGACTGTCACTACTGTGGAAAGGGCGGTCTGACATACGTGTACCAGAAGGCCGGCGGCGAGTAGAAGCGGTTTTGTTGGTGGGCTGGGCTGCTGACTCCGTAGGGTGCCGCTGATGCGTGCAGGTGCTAGGCGAGGCAGGCATTGCAGAAGTGAAGGGAACGGAATCTAAATACTTTTGGAATAAAGTGAAAGATTTGGCATGTGGATGGGTTTTGCGGTTTGATATTTTTGAGATAGGTACTTAATATGATGAATGTCGCCTCCTTATGATCAGAATCATCAGATTTATCCCTTGTTTTCTTCTTTGTTTCGTGAGCCTGGAGTTGTTGGGTTTGGAAATCGTTATCCTGATATGACAATCTGTAGACATGATAGTGATCATCCAGGGTTTACCCCGGGACGCAACACGAAAATTTGCGAGTAAAGGACATTGTTGTAATTCCCAGTGAACGGGTTCAATGGACAGATTATACACAAATTTCATCATCATCCTGTCTGGTATAGAAACGGAACTGTGTGTGCTGCGATGCTTGTTACAAAGAGAGACAGGATGTGTTCACGAATGACCCTCACTGGGGGCGTGACAGGGTAGAAACAGCACCGGGGAAGCAACCGTAATCATGTCTTGTGCAGGTGTAAATTTGTCGAAAGCCTTATTTGTCGGAAGACAACATGCATAATAAAAGAAAAGTGAACTTCAGTGTTTGTGCACCAACATGAATGAGAGCATGTTTTACCTCATACTGATCATGGTCCAGTAAGGCGCGGAAAATTACAGATATGTGCAGCTGAAGGACTCATAGCTTTGTCGAACTGTCGAAAAGTTTATTACGGTAAGATTTGTATATACTTATGGGCGGATGTCCTGAAAACTTTTGGGTGCCTTGGGTAAAGACATTTTTCTGCTGTCACTTGGCCACACGCATGTCATTAACTTAATCCAAAAATTGCATACACAAATTTTTCAATGCTTTCTACTCAAAATCACCATAATTGGTTTCATTCTCAATAAGTCTAACTTAGTGCCCACGACTGGGCCAGTAATGTTAGGGCATGGACCTTAAATCCATCACCTTATGTTTAATGAAGATGATCAGTTGATTGCCAGCGAGATGAATTTTGAGTTAGATTGAAGGCAATCTGAGTACAGTGAGCACCGAGAATGCACTGTAATTTCTATTTTAGTCTAGCTATAGGATGTATGATCAATTCAAAGCCACCACGACTAGTAAGTTATTCAATGGATAATCACACATAATTATCAATCAAGTTTGATCTTGCTTTGATCTAGAGTGATCGGTCTACTTACATAATTAAGTAGCAGCCGAGAGACACCATGAGGATTTGTGAAGTATAGGCCCGCAGGAAATTACTTTATAGAAGAACTACACCATTTAGGGTATTTTGTGTCCCATACACTATTTGCAAAGGGCCTAAACTAGATGTCTAGAGGTCTAAAAGTGCCACGCCCGCTAATTGTCAATATGGATCCATTCATCAACATAAGTAACTTCTATAAATGAAAAAGTATCTATATTATGACATTTAGAGTAGCACATTGGATATTTTAGATGATAGTCTTGCGTTTTAGCATGCAAAGGGAAACTCTTTTTGAGTTCACTAATGGCAGATGTCATGTGCTTACATTTTAGTATGCAAGAGGAAGGTATTCTCTAATATACTAATGGCAAGTGTCATTTGTGTATACTTTAGTCAACTTGTAAATCATTGTGTAACAAATGCATGCACTTCATAACACTATTGAACATACTCATGCAAGGATATTAGTAAGCGCACTTGAATGTCAAGTATCATCAAGTAACACTTACGGTGAAGTTGTTAATCATTTGTGTAACCTAGCATACACCTTAAAATAGGGTAAGTGACACTATTATGCATGTGACACTAAATACCATAAACGGTGTAACGCTTGTTTATCATGTTCTTTGTATATACATGATGAGCAACAGTTTACGTCTGCTTTTGTGAGTAGACATGTACTAGTTAGCATAGATTGATGGCAACCTCACTTTCGGCTGAAACTCAGATGTGGAAGCCAACTAATTAAGCAGAAATTCGATTGATGTAAAGATGAATAATTTAATATCAGACTCACAAATCATAGAACCTAATCCTATAATTTTGGACTAAATTCATAAACCCTAAAATTTCAAAAAACAAATTCAGGACCATCTCGAAAGTAAGTGATCTGAAAAGCTCCACGGCTCTTATTTTGAAAAGAAATGTTCAACTTTAAAGTCAATGCTGAATTTTAACATTGTCAGGAGTATGAAACATGAAACAAGCCTGGTTCAAAATCCCTCCCAAAAACTCAATATGTTCCTTTGCACTTACTACTGGTACAGAAGGCCACCTATTCCATTCTTATGCAATCTCCTCTTTCCAGAAGGGTTTTAAGAGAAATTTTCCCATTCACAACTCAATTCAAGGAAAGATAAGTTTTTTTGGTTTCTGTTACAATATGCTCTAGTGTTGCTCCAGTGTTGGTGTAGTATCATCTTTATTTTATACCATTCGTGCATCTATGATGGGGAATTCACATTTTTTTATGCTAGTAGGGTATGGATATTTGATGGTATTTTTTTTAAGATTTCATTCAAGTTTACAGTATATACCATACAAGAATCCTCATACCCAGCAAAACAACAATAATATCAACATAGTTTGAAGTGATATTGATCCCAATAATAAATTTAGTATACAAAGATTCTCTTGCTTTGACATACCCATTGCATATCAATATTTGATAGGTATTACAATACTGCTACCCTTGGGTAGGTTGCCAAGTTCTCTGTTACCATTATTGATATTCATTATCGACATCATGCATTCACAAATATATCATACCAAACATTGTAAGGTGCATGAGTGATATAGATGGTAATCTATGCATCACGATGATTAAAAAAAAATTGGGCATGTGCACGATTTTTTAATTATATCCATTTATCTTGCGTAGAGAAAATTTCTTGCGCAAGAAAGTTGGAGTTAAGAAGTATAATAAACTTAATATAGAGATGCACTTCCAATACCTGTAACTAAATCATGAGAGGTCTGATTTTTGTAGATAGGTCATTGCAGATTGCAAATGCACAACAAGTTTTGTTGTATAGATCTAATCCCCACAAGTTGGAGAAAATGAAAAACGAGTTGAATAGTACTTGCATACTTTAAGTAATTGGGTTGCTCAAGTTGAAGAACATCATTGTCCTTTGCTTATTTATGTTTGTATGGAAAATTGCAAAAATCTTCATTCAAGAGGCTTACACATTTCCACACATATCGGGCTTTCAGTTTTCTTTCAATGTCTTAATGGAATGACACTTTTCTTACAGAGCCTTCCACCACCCTAAACATCCACTTTCTCCAATTGTTGTCATGAAGGCAACATAGAATAACATGTTGGTGTTTTTCTATGTGCCCTTCATGGTAGCAGTTGGAGGAAATTAGGTGCAGTATGTTTCGGAAAAGCATGCATTTGAGGACACAAATGGTACCTTTCAATCGCCTCCGCCAGGATTTCAAGAAGGTTTTCGACAAGTTTATAGCTGCACAAGACATGTTTCCGGTTGCTTTCCCGGTGTTGTTTCAATCCATACATGACCACCAAGAAAGTAAACTAATGTGATGAGGTCCAGACTCTTATCCCCATACATTAGCATATTTAAAAAGATATCCACAACTTCAAAGCCAAAGTTGAATTTTAATCCGGCACTAACATTGTTGAGGTGTTATACGATCCAACAACATTGTTTGTGCAAGTTTGTTGCTATATTTTAACATCTTCTAATAAATTTTCAACCTTCTTCATTACAAAATTAGGGAAACTTCACATGTGCAATAACTTTCTGGACCCTACACTAATTCTAATATTGAGAATTAATGTAGGCCACATTACATTTTGTGAGCATGTCTTAACGGAATGAATTTTTTTTACAAAGCCTTCCACCACCCTAAACATACCGAACCTCTACTTTCCCCGACTATTGTCATGAAGGCAACATAGCATAACATGCTGGTGTTATTCTATGTGCCCTTCATCGCAGCAGTTGGATGAAGTGAGGTGAGTATATTTCGGAAAAGCATGCATTTGAGGATACAAATGATACCTTCAATCCCCTCCGCCAGAATTTTGTGAAGGTTTTCGACAAGTTTACAACTGCACAAGACATGTTTCCAGTTGCTTCGCCAGTGTTATTTCAATCCATATAGGACCACCAAGAAAGTAAACTAATGTGATGAGGTCCAGACTATTATCCCCACACATTAGCATATTCAAAAACATATCCACAACTTCAAAGCCGAAACTAAATTTTAATCCGGCACTAACATTGTTGAGGTGCTATACGATCCAACATCATTGTTTGTACAAGTTCATTGCTGTAATTCAACATCTTCTTATAAATTTTTAACCTTCTTCACTACAAATTATGGGAAACTTCACATATGTAGAACTAGAGATTACTCTATATACAACTTTCAAAGTATAGCCCAAAGAAATACAACTTTCAATATATAACCCAACGAAATACAATTTCCACTGTACAATCAAACGAGATGAATATGTTTGGCATGCGTGGTAAAGGTAGGCGATGTAGGTGCGCCCTTTACCTTTACTTCTCATACCTATCTTTCGTCTTGCTTTGGGATCGATTCGGGTAGGTTTCCAATATGTGAGCCCCTTAGTTTATGTGTTCACGTTGCACACTGGGTTATTGTACGCGACGTCCCAATCCATGAAGATTTTACCTCTTGGGTTTCGCAGGATCCCAGTCGCGACCCTTGCCTCGTCTGTCATATGGTTGAAGAGGGTCCTTGCTTGCGGATCCAAGTTTTGGATGAACATGTACGCTATGTTGACTAGCATCGAATCACGGATAGTCCGAAAATTCGGTAGCCTTAGCCCGAGATGGTCCGTATTTATCTCGAGCTGGCGCTTGCCCTCTCGTCGTGCGGGCCATCCTAGTATCTTTCTTGCCACATCATGTTGGATCCTAGTTGCCTCGTCTAGGATGTAGTTCGGCGGGGGATTCATCGGGCAAAGAATCTCAATTGGCGGTCTAGCCGCTTGCAATAAGAAGTTGAGTTTTCCCACATAATGGAGTTTTTGGATACGGGGATATCTAGTTGTGCTACCTTCACTTTATATTGGGCAAGGGCGCACTTGTCCTTGTGTATTTCCTGCCTCTCCTCATTTGCTTTCCGCGGTAATGTCGTTTTTTTGTTTGTAACTACCGAGGCGGGCGCTTTGTGCTTGTCCAAATACTTGAAGGCCTTTGATCCTTCAAGTTGCGGGATTGTTTCTCTACAAAGGGTGAAGTTCTCTAAGGTTACTTCTGTCCCCCACCTCCAAATGAACTCTCGTCCCCATTATGCGCGTTTGTGAATGCCAAACTTCATTCCCGTCCACGTTGCAAATTCACTATGGATCGCAGCCATCATTCGGATGTTTTCCTCCGTATCGGCTATTCGGACTTCGTCGTCCATTCCCTTAATTTCAATGCCTGCTAGTTCATACCCCTTACATTCCCGCGCGATCCACTTCACTACGGTTTTTTTTCATAACCGCGAATGTAAGGGGGCTTATCGTATTGCCTTGCGCTACCCCACGCGTGATCGTTATAATTTCATAGGCTCCTCCGTTTATAATAAATCTCACTTGATTGCTACTTGTTGTCTCCTGCCACATCTTTTTCAAAACTGGACAAATGGATAAGATGTCAATTGTCTTCATGATGAGGCCTAATGGGAGCGAGGTAAAGGCCCTTTTGAAGTCCGTGAAGAGGCAGAATAGCTGGTTGCATTTGTGCCCGCTATCTTCCAACATTGTTGTTAATTTCAAGTTCGCATCATGGCAACCCACAACTCCGGGATTTACCCCCATTTGGAACGTAAAGGGCGTATGTGAATATGCCCCTTTTACGGTCTCCCACATTGCCTTGGCCCGGGGCGAATCAACACATACACTCGTACTACGCATGTCATCCATGCCTCGTCATCCAAACCCCCTTCATCCAAATTGGGTTAACCACTTGAAGTGGTTAACCATAGTTAGAGGGGGGGCCCATTTTTGCATGCTCCTGCTTGCCTTCTTGCTCCCACTCGCTCTCCCGCTCCCGCTCCCTCTTGCCCTCCCGTTGCCGCTGCTACTTTTTTGTAGTGTTGAATTCACTCGTTTGTTGTTGTTGTTTGATCTCCTGAGGTTGCCATTGCGAGAATTCCTATTGTAGAAGCTTGGTGTGCAGCACTCATGATTCACAAATTTAGGGTTTGAGGTTCGTTTGTATTCACCTTGTTCTTTAAGTGCTATACTGGGAACTGTATACTTGGTTGTGTAACCATTATCGAAGGATGTTTGAGCCTCAATTAATCAAATGGCGATGATGCATTAGTGTATAGGTACATCAGAGCTCGTGGTCCCTTAACATGCACCTTACAAATCTAAACTAGTTTTTTTTTGCACACACAAGTGAGAATAGCTCACTTTTCTTTTCTGTCTATCAAGCTCAACATACTTGAAATGTGCCATCACCATCGACACCAAGATTGTGTCTTTGGATCGAGTTTGCTTACTCCATCTTCAAAGTTTCGATGATGGATTTAGCCTACACATCACTCCTCCGGGTGAGAGTTCTTCCCAAAAATTGTGTAGTCTCAACTTCATGTAAGGCACTTCAAGTTGGGATATGCCAAGGATTCACGTTGAATGATAGTTGAATCCTTGACATAGGATCCCAAATTCAAGTGCAAACTTGAAGGAACTTCGCGGGTTTACTTCCTTCGTAGGAATCTTCGTGTCCAACTAAATTCAGCATCTGGAAGGCATCTATTGTCTCTCATGTCTATGTGGAGACTACAGATTCACCGAATGAGTTCTTTTTAACTACTTCTCGGTTGCTTCAGTTCCTCCATTCCTCGGCTTTCTACTTTGGAAATCTTTCATACACATTCTCCATGTTCAAAGCTTGCATCTCCAAATTTATGCTCTCAAACTAGGCAAGGATTCATCACTATTGACACCTGCTCATCAGAATCCTATAGTTGTTTGCTGCAGGCACCAAATTGTTGGCTGAAAATTAATTGAATGCTCTTAAGTTTCAAGACTATTTTAAGTGTCTAAGGAGATTTTGGGCACAATCGGTTGAGATCCAAATGTTTCCAAGTCCAGCCGGTTACATGTTCATAACTTTCAATTTCTCTTTATTAATTTAAGATATATTCTATAGATTCCTCTAAAATGATTGCCACGTGAGCAACGTGGATGGCAGCAATCACATGTTGTGATGAGAAATCCACCGGTTGATGTAATTATGTCTTGCCTCACAAAAGAAACTCAAGCTTTGCAATATGAGCTGACAAGTTAGGAAGACCACGGGGGGTCACTTAGTGTATTTTAAAAATGATGTGCGGAATAATATAGGGAGGATTAAATTCGTTTGACATAAAATTTATAAAAGAATTCCAAATAATGAAGGGTCCATTAAAAATAGACAATCCCATTACAAATAAGGTAGATAGGTATAAAATATGGGCCATTCTTTTTTGTAAAAATAATATAGGGGCTGAAAAGAAGGATCTTAGGATGTATGTTTAGTAGAATCAATTTTGTACGCATGTCTCACGAGGGATGGATGAAAATTGATTCATTGTTTACCCAAAAATGAATGAAATTGTAAGCCTAACCCTAATTTTCTTTCCGACACCTCTCGGTGGCTTCCCTCCCTTCTCTCCCTTCTCTTTGTGGCCTCTCATTTTTCATTTTTCTTGTGGCTTCTCAAATTTTGGTGACTTCTCTACTTCGACATCGTGATCTCCAACATGTATGTCCACTTCCACCACCACTTCTTCATAGCACACGTTTTATTCAATGATGGGGTCTTGTGATTGCATGTTCCTCCTGTCATATTCGTCCAACTGTTTAGTTTGGTCGCGCACCTCTCCATGAGGAGTGCTCGAAACACCATGGGCACAAGGGGGACCCCAGAGTGACACCCGGGACTTTGTGGCGCCGTTGGTGAGAGGCCCAAGTGATCCTAGTGTGGGTGAGGGCCCCAGGCGTTGGGAACGCCTCCCACCTACGGAGACAAGGAGGCATGAGGGTGAGTCCATAAGCTATGCGTAGCTTATGGCGTGCCGATTCTAGAATGCTCAAGAACACCTCAATCGGAGGTGTGAGCTAGGAGTTATGGCAATTTGAGTGGGGCGTTGTCCCGGGACAACGCCCAGCTACACCAGTGGCCTGGGACTAGCTCCCGAAACTTCAAAGCTTTGAACAGGCACAACTTCCTCAGTAATTGCCTGAATGGGGCAAGTGAGTAGTTCATCGGCATCTACGTAAAACGTAGATGATAATGGAGTTGTCAATTATTAGAATCAAAAACCATATGAGGAAGTTATGGGGTTCTGAAGCTGCTGGGGGCTTCCAGTCCCAACGGCTAAGGGAAATGTCTACTTGGCCCCAAGTGTTGGGAGAGAGACAAAAGGTTACTTGACGGTGGGGTAGGGGCCCTGCCTAGAGTCCTAGAGGCTTATATGAGTGAGGTGGTGTGGTCTCACCCACCCAAGGCCGAACGGCAAGTCCTCCTAGTATGGCTCGGGTTGTTGTAGTGTTGCTTCGGCAACACGATGATCAACATAAGATTGGACTTCCATGGATGGAAGTCCACATCTAAGAATTAGTTACCGATTAAGGGTTGAGTCCCGAAAAAGCAAAGTAGTAGGGTTGGATCCTCCCCTATGAACTAAGAAGGTCCGCGGTATTGGGAGCTAACCATTAGCAACGCGGTATGCGAAGGGTTAGCACTCGTAATCCTTGCTAGAGTTGGAAAAATGGGCCGAGATAGTTAAGGAAACCTAGCAAGGATTGCGATAAATTTTCTTTATTTTGTGATCTTTTTGCGAGATGATTGTGACGTTGCCTTCAATCCAACTTCCATTTTTTATTGCTCCAAGCTCTCGTTCATTATGCAATCTCAACGTCTTGTAGGTAGATTCTTGCACTCTTTAAATGTGTTGCTAACATATTTTCTTTGGCATCATGACTATATAGGGTTCATTATCAAGCTTGGAGTGTTTCACACTATGTAAGTATTGTATATTATGGTTTTGGTCTTCATTAGTATGTAAATTGACTTTGAATGAAGGATTTGTACGGAGCGGGTGTTGTGTTTGTGAACACATGCTCATTCTTGTTGTGTTTCCATCCTAAGCCTTCTTGTTGTGTTTCTACTTTAAATTTTTTGTACTTATTTATGCAATGATATGTATTTTTATATTTTTTTGTTGTCATATTTTTTCCCACCACTTTTGCATTGTATACAATTTTAAATTAATTTTTTTAATTAAAAAGAATGTAGATTACAAAAAATTGTAATGACATGGGCATTATAAGTAATGGTAGGGTGCAAAAAAATAGGCCATTTTAGAATGTTAAGTAATTATAGGGAGCTTTTAATTCGTGCCTTGGAGGTAAATAGTCCCTAAACAAATACCCCTCTGCCGCACGTGGTGCACAAAAATCCTATAGAGTGAATCCCCGTAAGGAAGATCCTTAATTGGAATCCAAATGAGTTGAACCTTTTTCCTAGATGTAGTAAGGAAACATGTGCCAACATTTCCTAAGCTTTCCAAAAGAAACTGTTGGAAAAAAATTCTAACAAAAATGTAATTTTCTTGAATGTAATACAAAATTCTCCTCAAATTTGCACTTCAGATTGAGGATGAGGCTTAGTTAATTTTAATTGG
Source organism: Polytrichum formosum (assembly GCA_964035585.1). Classification (NCBI taxonomy): domain Eukaryota; kingdom Viridiplantae; phylum Streptophyta; class Polytrichopsida; order Polytrichales; family Polytrichaceae; genus Polytrichum; species Polytrichum formosum. The sequence continues at coordinate 24,109,075 of OZ037938.1, forward strand.
TTAAGTTAATTGTACTTAAGTTAAGTGAAGATTCTTGTTCTTATTAAATGGTTATAGGTCCTCCTAGTTCTCGAGCCATTTAGTATATTAGCGAGATCACACATGTACAAATTAATTTCTAGTATATTAAAAATCGAACACCTTCAATAATATGTGTGTGTGTGTATTGTTTTCCTTTAGAACTCAAGGTCATTGTTTTGTTTGTTTCAGGTTTAAGGTATATACAATTTCAAAGACACATCAATTCAATGAGAAATTGTGATTGTAAGTGTGATTATAATTGTAGGTTTGATTGTGGTTGTCAATATGAGCGGTGAATTTTTTTTATAACTTTGATTTTAGTTGGGATCATATTAGACACCTCTAATTTTTAGAGGTCATATTCAAGTTTTAGAAAACTAATTTTTTTCATTTTGTGTTTTAAAATGTTTAGTCATGGCAAGAGAAACATGTAATGGCGGAGAGGTGGCACTAACAGAGGCAACCTTGGAAGGAGGCCATGAAGAAGAAAGATTGGATTCAACTCGTCAATGACCAAGTACCTTTCCATTGTCTTGTGAAGGGAAGAGGAAAAAAATGCCCATATGGTCCATTCAAATATAGATTTTATTTGAATGATCAGATGAAGAAAGTCCATCTTATGGTATTTTTTAAAGCAAAGCCGGGACCGAAAGTTGCAAATACGATAAAAAAAAGGTTAAAAAAAAATTCAAAGGTGGTCAATGCAAAAGACATGAATTTCAAGATTACAACAAATTCATTGAAAAGGACGAAATTTTTTTTGGGAAGAAGTCCAAGCAATGGGCGGCAAGAGCAAAGATAACTTGGAAAAAATTAGAAGTAAAAAATAATGACAATAAATATATTGGTTCTTGTCCCACACTCTTAACTCTCATTTAAAAGTCTCATAAATTTGAAGAGCTTTTGATAATAGAGTCTTAGGACAAGGGTGTGATTGATGTGACCAAATTTAAGAAGTTATACAATTCTCAAATTTTGACTACTTTAGTTTTTTATTTTCCTACTTCTAACAAGAGAGTCACCAATGCAATGAGGATTTCAATTCTATCCAATGATTGGGAGCAAAATAAAAATACAAGGAAATAATTCGTGGCTCCAATTTTGACATGGCATCGTGCTAAATTCTCTTCTAATATGTAAATATCTTCATTCTCATTTAACTTATCTTATTCATTTCCAATGTTTACTTCTTATTTCTTATTTATCTTCAATATTTACATTTCAATTTGCTTTTCATTTTTTGTGTCTAATGTTTACATTTTTCTAATAGGGCTATGTTAAGAAAGAAGAAGTGGATTTCTCAATACATAAATTTTCACAAGAAATTTTATGAAATGGAAAATATCACTACGATAGAAAGGATAGAGGTAGCATGTGAGAATTATAAATTAAACTGTCTCAATGATATTGAAGAGGAGGAAGTTATTGAAGAAATAGTGAAGGAAGAGGAAGAAAAAAAAAGAAAAAAAAAGTGAAGAGGTGGAAGATGACGAAGATAAAGAACAAGTGAAGAAAGATGAAGACAATGAAGATGAAGAGTACAACAATAAAAAATGATATAGATATTTTGATAGGAATACAAGTGTGTTTTAGTTTATCATAATCACATTTTTATGAGTGATTATGAAATAGTTCTTATATTCTTTGTTATTGTAAGGATTTAGAGTTTAGCCTTCTATCACACAACATATTTTAAATGCAATTTTTTCTTCAAACAATGATTTTTGTTGTAAAAAAATCCTTTGATATGTAGTTGTTCAACTATACTATTTATATTTGAATGGACCATTATTGTAACTGGATGAAATAACATCCGAATGGATGGAAATAGTTGAACCATAAGCTAGGAAGGTAGGTATAACTATTAGCACGGGCTTAGGCACCCTTAGTTGGTTATAGAAACTAGCGTCATCTTCCCCGCCGAGCTAAGAAGGCTAGCGAAGGAAAGAAAGACAAACATTTCCTTATTATTGTTGAGCGCAAAGTGAAACTATAGACTTGTCTCCTTCATCACATAATTTGTGTGAGGTTCATTATTAAACTATCTTCGGAGTAAATTTAATGATCACCGTAGTGATTGTGGGACATTGAGTTCTACTGAAGTCTATTTCTATTTTGATTTTGAATTATTGAATGGTCGAAAATGTATGAGAGTCGAGCGACCGGGAATGTATAAGAAATCTGAGAATGAATTAGAAAGACAGAGACTATAGTCATGAGGAAATCGAAGTTGGTGAAACTATCGTCCATAGAATAGGAACATCACCAAGTTCCGAGTCTGAGAGAGGTAGATACAGAGAGAGGTAGCCGAAGCAGAGAGATAAAAGCCATTACCACAACGAGTGATGTAATAACCTTTACGCGGAAAGGGAATATAGTGGAACTATCGCATGTCAGCATTTTAAGAGGAGTAACCCGAGCGACAGAGGGCAAGGAAGTAGAACTATCGTCGAGTGAGATAATTGTTAAACAAAGAGCATGGTTGAACGATAGTCTAAGTAGCCCTGAGAGAAGAACACAGAGCGACCAGGGGAATTGAGAAAAAGGTAAGACCTGTAAGAGGCAAACCCTGAGAGAGGGAAGGCCGAGAGTTAAACTATTGGCTATAGTTAAGACATGTGAGAGGCAACGTAGGAAAGACGAAGGGCCAAGCATCAGCTTGTGAGTAAAACTATGGACTATTGTTAGCCTGTGTTAGACAGTATGAGGAGGCCGAAGGATTTAGGGTCAGTTTGTGAGTGCAACGATTGACTATTGTTAACCTATGAAAGGTAGCGAGGAAGAAAAAAGAGCATATTGTTTAGCCGAGTGAGATTATAGTTGAAACTAATAGTTTAGGCTGATAGAAGTTAAGTGTGTCAAGTTAATTTAATGGGAGAATCCCGATTAGCTGATGTGATGAGAGAAAGATTCTGATCAATTGATTAATGAGGGAATTGAGGAGTGAAGAGAGACTAATAGGAGCCTAAATTGAACTTTGGATTGTCAAGGAGATTTAGGCATAAGTTATCCTAGACTTAAATGGAGTTTTATATGATTATGTAGTCTAGAGAATTTGATCTTTGAGTGTGAAGTGCAAGCTAACCAGATCAACTATTGTCTTGTGTGTTACCTTGGTTGTTGTTGTTGCAAGTTGTGCAGGGCAATTAAGGCTATAGCTTGACTCTGATGACCATTGCTAGTTGCATAAGTTGTGAGTAATGATTAAATCTTGGAATTAATGAATGAACAATTTGTTTTGTATTGGAATTAACATTGACCAATCAATGAAGGAGTTGTTGCGAATTGAAGATGCATTGGCCAATGGTTACTAAAGACAATTGTGATACTCAAAGACTATTGTTCTCGAAAGACTATTGTTATACAATCTCATGACGAGATGGTTACTACTGAGATTGACACACATACCCCACTGAATGAGACACAGTGAGAGGAAACCTTGTGAGAAAGGAGAGTAAAAGATGGATAAATGATGTTTTGGAGTGAATATAGCATCCCTATTGTCTAATTAATGAACTATAATGTGAAGAATGCCTCTAATAGACACTAGTAAAGCCTTCCTTGAGAGTCTGTACCCTGGGTTTTGGTTATTTCAGTCATAGCAAAAAACTAACTACATATACCAAGGAACTCCAACATAATACCCCATAGAATGTCTGTGGATGCCTTAATGATGGCAAGTTGGTGTTTGCACATGTTTCCTCTAATACACCACTTACACGAGCATGAGGCATACGACATGTACGGATCAATAACATCATATCAACATCCCGAAGTACTTTGTGATTGTACTTGTCATCCTCCCACATTTGCTTCATGGCGACGGATGTGCTCCAACGGAATGGTCTTTGCTTTTGTAATGCCATTAGCCACAATCTTCTTCATCCGGTTGTTAAGAACAAAGCCATTTAATTTTCTTCCGTGGTTGTACATGTAGTGTGTAACTACAAGAGTAGTTAAACACCACACTAAGAAATCCATTCTCCGACCTTGAAGTTGATGGTTGTCAATCTTCATCCACCGTTTTAGAGCTGCATGATAAGACTCGATACTTGCTTGGGTGTCTTGGTTTGAATGTGGGTTCCGACAGTGGCCCACAAGATACATCTCTATAGAATACAAATCATAAGAACCCATGATTTAGGATAGAACTATAAATAAATCATAAGAATAATTTATCATTTCAATAGAAGTGTACTTTAATGAGGATTATGATAGAATAAAAGAGAGTACATCTTCAAACGAACAAATATATGTAACTTGAAATTAAGGGAGATAGGCAATGACAGTGAAAACCCACCTTGATGTTTGTAGTGCACGTCAATGAACTGTTTCATTTTCTCCACATATAGAAACATGAACAAATTTTCCCTAATAGTGTGAGCACGTTTCAAAAAATCTTCTTCACTCTCCTTGTACTCAATAGGAAGGTACATGAAAGAATGCAATTGTTTGTAAACAAGGTCCCTCAAAGTACCCAAATAAGGTACCTTTGTCCAAATGTGATTTTTCTAATTCTTCAAAACATGGAAGGAACACAAGTAAATGGGGACCTCGTCTTCATGCCACGCTCGCTTGATTGCATTCCTTTGATAATCTACATCATCAACAATGAAGCAGGAAGGAAGAAAATCCTCCTTATCTCTATGGAGGTGCCTTCGTAGTGGCTCTAGCCACATGACTAAATCCTCTTCTATCATTCGACTAGTGAGAACCCAAGCTACGGGAATACCATTTCTCCAATCATCAAACACCAACAATGAAAACAATGGATACTTCGAAACATTGGTTCCAAATGTTGCATCCATTGCAATGGCTCCATTGTGTCCATACTTGAGCATCATCTCTTTTTGCCATGGTGTTTGTATACCTAGAATGAAAGGCAAATCTATGATATCATCTTTTTCGTGCCATATGAAGACGTCATTTGGGTGCTCCAAAGCCCACATCTTTACACTCTCAAAGTCATTATGGTGGCAACGCCATACTCCCATTTTCAATCTACTTTCATAATAAGCAATGTCCTTTAGTTGAATAAAGTCATCACGCATGTCCGGGCATTTCATCTTCCTCCTTAGAATCCAATTTTGCCTGTGCTATTCGTAAATTTGTTTAACACTGAACCCCTTACCCAATTGTGCCTTCACCCATGCCTTCAATTCTTTTGACATCCGGGGTTGATAAGCCGACTTCCTCCCTATCGAAAGTTTGTCTTCCAATCCATGGGCAAGTGATCCATCTTTCCTTGTATGGTCAACATAGTAATAGGCAACCTCAACTACATATGGGAACAAAAGAAGTTGTTTGATGGAAAATTTAGCAATGCATCCACGTTTCTTTGAATGAGGGTGTTGAAGATCTCATGTATGGTCTTTCGGTCCAAATGCACACTCATAATAAACATGCTCAATATAAGAATCAATTTGAGGTCTTTCCACTTCTACCCCACAAATCCTAGTAGCAACAATCCATTCAACAACACAGCTATCTGCACAGGTCTAGCCAGCTATGAAGTCTTCAACTCTATTGAAAGGAAGATGTGTTGCCATGATAGTTAACATCTTCCCAAACTCCTTCCTTGTCTTTGGCACCCATTGAATATCTTGAAAAGATATTGGCCTTAGCTTGGGTTGTTGTGCAGTGATGGAAGGTTTCGGCTTCCTTGGCATATTGGCCTCTGCATACTTCAAAAGAAATGTTTAAGGCAATACGCATTACACACCGAATATGTAACATATATTTTGCATATGTAAAGCAAGAAAATCCTAAAAAATAGTGAAATTACAAGTGCAATACCCCTCTCTATGAAATATTGAATTCATAATGGATTGAATATTTGGTTGGAATTGAATAAGTTGGAATTGTATCACTGTTTGGTTCGCAATGGGTATTGCATATTTGACTTACTTTTCAAAGTAGAGGCAATACCCATCACGCACCGAAAAGATGCATCACAAACTTTTATCGATGCAATACCCATCACAAACCATATTTTTTTTGGAATTGTATCACTGTTCGTTTCGTGATGGGTGTTGTCGCGTACCTCTTCATGAGGAGTGCCCGAAACACCTTGGGCACAAGGAGGACCCCAGAGTGACACCCGGGACTTGTGGCGCCGTCGGTGAGAGGGCCCAAGTGATCCTAATGTGGGTGAGGCCCCGGGCGTTGGGAACGCCTCCCATCCATGGAGACTAGGAGGCATGAGGATAAGGCCATAAGTTATGCATAGCTTATGTCATGCCGATTTTAGAATGCTCAAGAACACCTCAATCAGAGGTGTGAGCTAGAAGATATGGCAATTTGAGTGGGGCGCTGTCCCGAGACAACGCCCTGGAACAGCAGTGGCCTGGGAGTGGCTCTTGGGACTGTGAAGCTTTGAACTAGCATAACTTCCTTGATACTTGCACGAATGGGGCAAGTGAGTAGTCCATCGGTATCTACGTGAAACATAGATGACAATGGAATGGTCAATTGGTAGAATCAAAGACCATATGAGGAAGTTATGGGGTTCTAAAGCTGTTGGGGTCTTCCAGCCCCAGCAGCTAAGGAGAAATGTCTACTTGGCCCCAAGTGTTAGGAGAGAGACAAAAGGTTACTTGATGGTGGGGTAAGGGTCTTGCCTAGAGTCCTAGAGGCTTATATGGGTGAGGTGGTATGGCCTCACCACCCGAGGCCGAACGGGAAGGCTTCCATGGGCATTGGCCCAAGGTAAGGGCATAGTTGCCTAGTATGGCTCGGGTTGTTATAGTGTTGTTCCGGCAACGCTATGATCAATATAAGATTGGACTTCCATGGATGGAAGTCCACATCTAAGCACGGGGGGGTCACTCTATAGGATTTTTGTGCACCACGTGCGGCGGAGGGGTATTTGTTTAGGGGCTATTTACCTCCAAGGCATGAATTAAAAGCTCCTTATAATTAATTAATTTTCTAAAATGGCCTATTTTTTTGCACCCTACCATTACTTATAATGCCCATGTCATTGCAATTTTTTGTAGTCTACATTCATTTTAATTAAAAAATTTAATTTAAAAGTGCATGCAATGCCAAAGTGGTGGAAAAAAACATGGCAAGAAAAGGGTATAAAGAATACCTACAAGAATCTACCTACAAGATGTTGAGATTGCACGATGAGGGAGAGCTGGGAGCGATCAAAGATGGAAGTTGGATTGAAGGCAACGTCACCATGATCTCGCAAAAAGATCGCAAAATAAAGAAAACTAAATAGTTGGGCAAACGTAACAGGGACATCATGCAAATCACAAAGACTCCAGCATTGAATAAAACATGTGTTCTACAAAGAAGTGGTACTGGAAATGAACATACATGTTGGAGATGACGATGTCGGAGTAGAGAAGTCACCGAAAAATGAGAAGCCACATGAAAAATGAAAAATAAGAGGCCACCAAGAGAAGGGAGAGAAGCCACCGAGAGATGTCAAGAAGAAAGTTAGGGTTAGAAGCCACCAAGAGTTGTCAGGAAGAGAGTTAGGGTAAGGCTTACAATTTCATCCATTTTTGGGTAAATGATGAGGCATTTTTCATCCATCCCTCATGAGGCATGTGTACAAAATGATTCTACTAAACATACATCTTAGGATCTTTATTTTCAACCCCTATATTATTTTTACAAAAAAGAATGGCCCATATTTTATACCTATCTATCTTACGTGTAATGGGATTGTCTACTTTGAATGGACCCTTCATTATTTGGAATTCTTTTATAAATTTTATGTCAAACGAATTTAATTCTCCCTATATTATGTCACACGTCGTTTTTAACTTGCACTAAGTGAACCCCCCGTGCATCTAAGGAATGGTTACCGATTAAGGGGTGAATCCCGAAAACCAAGTAGGGGGTTTGGTACCCCTCCTATGAACTAAGAAGGTCCGGGGTATGGAGACCTAACCATTCGCATCGCGGTGTACGAAGGGTTAGCATTCTTAATCCTTGCCAAAATGAAAAATGACCAAGTTACCTAAGGGGAGTTAGCAAGGGTTGCGACATGTATTGCATATTTGACTTATTTTTTCAAAGTAGAGGCAATACCCATCACACACCGAAAATAATTTAGAATTGTATCTATGTTTGTTTCGTGAAATATCTTATCAGTTCTAACTTCTAAAAGAGAGTATTTTTAATGGAGATAGCACATAACACAAACTACATGTTAATGAATGGAGATAGCACATAGCACAAACTACAAATGAAGAAATGATTAGAATTTCAAAGTTGTAGTTAGTAAAGCATACCTTGTGAAAAGCTTGAATGAAGCTACAATTGACAATCTCATTTGCAATTGCAATGCATATCTTCTCATTGTTATGTGTACCCTTAAACCCTAAAAATTTAGTATATAGGATTTCCACACTATAAAAGGATAGCACATTAATATATTTTAAATTAAAGGCATGGACACCACCCATTTTGAAATTTCAAACCCTAACCCATTAATTTCTTTTCAATATATAGTAATTGTAGTTGGTATGTGGCATTCCGTCCTATTTATAAGTTATAATAATAAGAACCAGCATCATGGGAGTGGAGCCAAAAGATGATGCTAAAAAATAGTTCTCCTAACACATGCCAAAGAAAGCTATAATAATAGTCGGCATCATGAGATGTGTATCCAAAAAGTGGTGCTCAAAAATAGTTCTCCTCACACATAGCAAAGAAAGCTAGAGTACTCCGCCCAGTGTTCAAGTTTGAAGTGTGCACATGCATTTCAATGTGAAGGGCTTCAAAATAATCACACTTCACTCAAACTTTCAAACTTTTTTGCAACACTTCACAAAAAAAAACTTGATATTGGCCGTTTTGTATTGAATATGAAAGTAAATTGATGTCTCCCTATATTGAAGAAGTACATGCAAAAAAATGATGCACTCTTCTGCAATCACTCTTCACCCAATTTTATTTGAAAAATCCACATTCACATATAGCTGTGCTTGCCAAGCCGAAGTTGCAGTCAATGCCAAGTCGAAGTTGCAGAGTCAAAATTGTAGGAGTGATTGGAATTTGGAAGTGTCTGCTAGAGTGCCGAGATTGGAGTCCAGTTATGTTTCTATTTGCAAATTGCAGCCATTATATTTTGTGACATGCAATTTTTGGAGAGGCCTTCACTGTGAAGGGTGCACACTTTGCAGGGCACATTTTTGTGAAGTGCCGAACAAAAAAAAACTTTTTTGACGGCCAAAATGGCATTTGACAGGTGTTGAAGACTTCAATATTGAACACTGACTCCGCCTACTCCACCTCTTAACCATGGTTAAGTCCACTTGGGTTGGGGAGTGGATGAGAAGTGGACGGCGCCATCCACTGCAATCATCCGGAAAGGTACCAATGTACTTGTTGGTTCGCCCTCCCCGCAAAGAAAGCTAGAGTATTCCGCCTACTCCACCTCTTAACCATGGTTAAGTCCACTTGGGTTGGGGAGTGGATGAGAATTGGACGGCGCCATCCACTGCAAGCATCCAAAAAGGTACCAACGTACTTGTTGGTTCGCCCTCCCCATTGCCTTGTAGGCCATAAAGGTAATATACTTGTTTAGAATCTTAAAGAAAACCGGTAAAAGCGTTATTGGTCGCAAGTTCGGGGCCCTCATGTTCAAGGCCCCCGGCTTGGGTATATAAGATACGAATCCTAGCTTATATGCCGGATATATTAGTCCAAACTTAGTTTGGACTCAAAACGTGTTAATAAGCCATTTTGTTAAAGGCATCTTTTCACATTGCTTTAGAATGCGATATGTGATTTGGTCATATCCGGGGCCACGGTTGCCATCTTCTTCTCGGATGGTTTGTCACATCCGTTTGATCACAGGGTCCTTTTCATCTTCATTTTTGACCTCGATCAGGAACGAGGTCCCCGACGCTGCCTCATTGTGCCACAATTCACGAAGGTACCTTTCGCCCCATGGGAATTCGTAAACTTGGTCCGCATTGATTATTTCTCCCGTAATATTGGGGTGGCACAAACTCATATAGTTTGGATGTTGTAGCCTCAACCTCCGTGCGGCTAGCCCCCCGTTCATAAATCCACTTGTGGAACTTGTGTATGGAACCGATGTATCTTCGGTTCAGTGCGGCCTTGCTCTCGGCCCTTAGCCCCGTTGCGGGGGGATGTTCCTCTTGCGGTTCGGCTTCATGGATGCCTCGCATCGACGTCGCCGGCCAATGCTTCACCGTCCCAAAAATCGGGGTTGCCGCAAGGTTCAACCCCCACCTTACGACGGCGTCAATTTGTTCCCCTTTAGTGGCGTTCATTTTCCGCTCCGCTTTAGAGAGTTGTTTAGCCCCATATTTAAGATGGCCTTCGATATGCCTTTAAACCTCTTCCACGTCTTCGGTTCAAAATTCTTCACCATTGCGGCCGGTTTATACCTTAGGTCTTCTATCATTTCATTGCCCCTCAATATCATAGCCATTTTGAATTTGAATTCGGTTACGATATTACTATCCTCATTCATTTCGCCTTGGACGGGTTTAGCCATGAAGGGAAGGAATTTGAGGTAATCAAAACTGATTTATCAAATCCATGTATGTAGTCTCACTAAGCCTAGAGCTCTATCTTACTTTATCTCAAATATTTTTCACTAATCTTGGGTGAGTATAGAGGAGGACATCAATCTCCAATAGTTGGATTGGTGTGGGCTTAGTGTTGTGCTGATATGAACTATTTCACCTCTTAGAAACACTTTTAAATGGAATCGGTGCTAGCGTTCTCAGCAATGATTTTCTGTTGCCATGCTTCTTCTTTGCTAGCTTGATCTGGACTAAGGTTATCATGCAATAATAGGCAGGATGTGGTTTTGAGTGTTTGATTAGAGAACCCAGCTAAGGAATTGGTTAGCCATTTACATGTTTTTCTAGTTATTTTGATCATCATTGCAGGTCAAATTACATGAAATGAAGCCTAGACAGTTATCACAAGAACTTAAAGAAGCACTTGGCATGCCAGATGGTGCTCCCCCTCCTTGGCTTATCAACATGCATGTTATTACAATAGTTTATTGTGTAGTGCTGACTATTTCTCTTCCTATATATTGTTCCCAAACTTATATTCTTCCATGTTTACGTGAAAACTCTGCCGAGATATTGCAGATTGCAGAATATCCATTGTTACAATTGGATATTTGATCTTGTGCTTGTGAAAAAAAACTATGTTGCAGAGATATGGTCCTCCACCTTCTTATCCGCACCTGAAGATTATTGGATTGAATGCACCTATTCCAAAAGGTGCATCATTTGGCTACCATGTTGGAGGTTGGGGCAAGCCTCCTGTTGATGAGGTGCGCAATATATCAAAGGATTTTGCATGCTCTTAATTGTTTTCATATGGAGTAGATTTCATTATTGAATTTTGTCTTAACTCTTCGACTATTTCAAATCGGATTTTAATGTTTATTAAATGTATTACTAACTTTGAAGGCATTCATGGTGGTTTGATTCATGATCTATGGGCTTGAGCATAGTTGGGAATGTACCAAATGAGCGCAGAGCAAGTGCAAACAATTTAGTCATGTATTTGAAGAATCATGTATAGACAAGGTTTTATAATGCAGAAATCAGGCTTGCACATGCAATGTTTGCAGATTGAACTTTTGTTAATGAGTTGCTATTGTTGTGGGGCTGCAATATGGACGCCCATTGTATGGAGACGTGTTTGGTGTGCAACATTCAAAACCTGATACATATGAGGTATGTAATTCTTTGCTATAACTGAAGCTACATAGTTTTAGTAATAGCTTCTTATGTGTGTAAAGGTTTATATGATGATGTGCAAGTTAAATAGAATTATACGTGTACATGTCAGTTTTGGTTGAAGTTGTGCATGACACAATACAAGTCAATGATATAATTTGTAGTTGACAATATTTGACGTGTTGACGGTCGTAATTGCTCAAAGCATGTCACATCATGTTTGAATTGGTTATGTTCGCATAGGTTGAAATTTGTTGCTTAATATGTGTTCTTTCATGTTGTGTCCCACCAGGAGGAACCAGTAGATAGGACAAAGCACTGGGGTGACTTGGAGGAGGAAGAAGATGAGGAGGAAGAGGAAGAGGAAGAGGCTGAACTTGGTGAAGATGAGATGGAAGATGGTGTTTCTTCAATTGACACTCTTTCAACGTAGGTTTTTTTCCCCTTCACATGCGTGTTCCCTAAAGTATAGTCATGAATTGTTGTGGGTTGGTGGCAATGTAGGTTGAGGTTGTGTGGTATTTGCATTTGCTCTTGTGGATCTTGTTGAGGTGCAAATTATATTGAGTTGACTATGTAGTTTCAAGTGCAATGTCCAGACGCAAATCAGTAAGGTATATTGACTGGTTGTTATTCCTCGTAGTTTCACCTAGTCATGGTTCATGATGTATGTGTCTAAAATTCCTCATCACCCAAATTTTTGAACAGGACACCAACTAGTGTGGAGACTCCAAATGTTATTGATTTACGAAAGGCACAAAGGAAAGATCTTGAAAAGGCATTATACCAGGTAAAACTCATCTCTTAGGATGGTTTGGCATCTTGCAAATGTGCCTCACTATACTACTAAGAGGATGCAAAGTATCCTATGTAAATGATTACCTTAGTATGAGTTGATTAGTCATGTTTTACTTCTAATTATCTAAGGAAGTTCAAACAAGAGGCCAAAGCATGTATTGGTGTGTTCGCACACTTTTATGGTCAGTTGCTTACATATGAGGGGTGGCTACTGTCGCAGGGTCTTGAGGAGAAGGAGGAACGAGCTCAACTAGGAACTCTACTGGGCTCTAGTCACATGTATGCCTCTGTCTTCTCTCATTGGAATCTCTTTGTTGCAATGACAAGAATTCCAGTACAGTACCCTCCAATAAGTATTGGTCACTATCCCAAAAGATGTCGAAACTTGACTAAAAGGAAAATTTTGAAATGGTAGTATGTATGGAATACAATATGCACAGCACCCTAGCGTTGGGTGCTTCTACCGTCGCCGCCGCGGCCTCGCCTTTAGTAGTAATATAGGTATAGTAGAGTCTCCCTAATTGAGCATCAAAATACCTTGCTATGTACACCCTAAACTCCGTAATATCAACCTCCATAATGTCACTCACTCTCTAATATCCCGAAATCCTAGGGAATGGGTGTGCGTAGTTCAAATCTCACTCCTTAGTGTTCAGAATCTTAGAACGTTTGGAGAGATGAATAAGGTAGAAAAAAACGGAAAATGGTGAATGACCATTATTGGTGCACTAGACTAGGAATGGAATGATTCTCATGCGAACCCAAAATGACTAATTGTAAAAGTGGTGGTTCGAAAAGGGTGCAGTGATAGGCCGGATGTAGTGATTGGCCGCATAAGCATTGTTTCACACCACTTGGGATCACTTTTGGGTGCCATTGAGTTAACCATTTTGTGTGCATTCATATACACTCTAAACTCCGTAGCATCACACCTGTGGCAACCAAAGTGCACGTGATATTACGGAGTTCTATAGTGTTAACATGGATGCGTGATACTAGTGAATTAGTGTAGAATGTGACACTATGGAATAACACAAAGTGCAACATATTAAATGGTGTGGTGTGGTCCACTCCACTTCGCCTTCCAAGGCGACGTGACGGATGCATGCACCAACATTCAACAAGTGGCATAAGAAGAATAAGAATAAGAATAAGAAGGTGACACTCCACATATTGACACATGGCGCAATGCAAGGGTGTGGATTGACTTCTTTGGTGGTTTGCATTAATTGCAAAATTTGTGATATGAGGGAGAGAAAGGTGACACTAAGGAGTGAGATTTGAACTATGCACATCCGTTCCCTAGGATTTCGGGATATTAGAGAGTGAGTGACATTATGGAGGTTGATATTACGGAGTTTAGGGTGTACATAGCAAGGTATTTTGATGCTCAATTAGGGAGACTCTACTATACCTATATTACTACTAATGGCGAGGCCGCGACGGCGAGGCCGCGGCGGCGACGGTAGAAGCACCCAACGCTAGGGTGCTGTGCATATTGTATTCCATAAGTATGTACTCAAAAATCCTCCGATTGAGGAGTTGTAAAGTGTGTTGGATAGATCATTGAGTCTATTTTCATGGTATATTAAGTTTGCAAAATGAAAGAACATATTTCCATAGTAATAGAGCTTTTTATAGTATTATGTCTACCACCTAGTACTACCACCATAGGCATTGATTACAACCTCCATATGAAATGGCATCCTAGCAATGAGCACATTGATGGTCTACAAAGACACTTCTTCCCATACTTATTGGAGCATTTCGACCAATTCATCCCTATTTATTGGTAGAGACTCCTTTTGAACATTATCTTTTAGAATCTTCCAAAGGTTCTCGATAGGATTTAAATCAGGTGAATTTGCCGGCCATTGAAGCTTCTTCATGCCATGCGCATGTCTCCAAACACTAGATAGGACACTACGATGCACTGGAGCACCGTCTTCCATAAGGATAAGATTATTTGGATCATCGTGCAAAAAATAAAATCCACTTAAACAACCCTCATACACAATGTCAATAAAATCGCTAGTTGTGCGTCTATGAGGTGGCATTACAACAAGCGGACATTTTTGATAACCTGAGAATGCACCCCAAATCATGACAAATGTGCGACTGAATTTGAAAGACGGAGCCAAACAATCTAGGAAGTAGCGTTCATTTGATTGTCTCCAAACTGTCACCTGTCGTGAGTACTTTCCAATCTCAAAGCTTGACTCATCTGTCCACATAATGTTGCGCCAATCGGATTTTGTCCAATTCTAATAAGCTTTTGCAAATGCTAACCTATCTGTCTTATGCTTCAAACTAAGATATGGTTTTTTAGCAGCAACACGATTGCGAAATCCAAGGCTCGTTATGACCTTCCTCAATGTATTAACGTGCACTCTCACGCTCATTTGTTCTACCAATCTAGCAAGTGGAATACGTCTGTTTGATATTAGAAGGCGACTTAACTCTCTAGTGTGTCGCATTGCCAATTTATGAGGCCTCCCACTCCGCTTCATACTATTTATTGTTCCACAATGCTGAAACAAATGGACAATGTTGGAAACAGATGTTCGTGGGATGCCCATCTTCCTTCCAATCTCTGCATTTGACAATCCAACGCTATGCATACCAACAATCATTCCTCTCTCTTCTACGGTATACTCTCTTGACTTCATGCTCTCTAGATAGCTACTACATGCCAAAAGCATGCATAGATCACACTACAACAATGTGCCCTACAAAAACAACCTCTTTCACGTTATGCAACAAGAATTCCTCAAATGCACAATCAATTTTTCCACTCCCACCCTTGCAATGCCTTGCAATGACAAGAGAGAAGATTTGGACATCAATTTGTAGTACCCTCAAGCAACTAAATCTTTCACAATGCATTCAACCGTCATCATGCATGTAATACACTTGTTAACCACCATGTGAGAGATATTCAAAGAATGCAAATTATCTTGACAAGATGAAGGATTGGTACAGATTGCATTACTCCCATGGTGCCAACACGTAATCTATTTATAGCTCACGAAATTTCAAATCAATATCTCGTTACATGTGCATGCATGATCTCCTTCAAGTTGACATTGTTTTCTCTCACAGTCCAACAATTTTAAAAACCACCAATACTTATTGGAGGGTACTGTACAGTATGTACTTCCTTCTGGTGACAAGGTAGCTACCAAAAAGGTAAGACCGCATGTTTAGCTTATTGTAAGTAAATTTTTTTGTCAAAGTTGCAAAATGCTAGAGTTTTACTACAAAAACTATAACAACTAACAGTGGAATCACTGTTGGATTCTTCAGACTGTTGATCTACTCAAAAGCCAGAGGACAGACAAAGTGGACATCACTCTCCGTCCTAAGGAGTTGGAAGGCCATGATGATGTTGCACTTGCTGCCAAGTAAATAAACATGATGATGTATGGATGTGTTTGCTTTCAGGGGACTTGCATATATTAGCACGCTTCTCATGAACAAATGCTTCATGATTGTGACCAGAAATTCTTTGTCAGAAGTGTTCTTGTCTGGTGTCTAATTCTACTTGTTACGTTGAAGTCTGGTTTTTGTATGTTCTTGTATGAGGTTAGTTATGTGATGTCTTATACACCCCTCGTAACTTGTGCAGATACGAGGAAGCTAGTCATGAAGTCATGAAGTCATGATACTTTGCAAACCCAAAGGGAGGATTTCAGCGAGATGGTTGCTGAGGTTTGTTATTTTTTGCTAACAGTCTGTTTTGTTACCTGTTGCTTGTGATGTGTTTTCCAAGCTTTTCAGTTTGTTGTATTTATCTGACGATTCACGTGTTCTACTGTACATTTGTCTCTAAATTACTGTTAATTTGTGTATTTGAGCATATGGAACTTGCTTATGTTCAAATTCTGCAGATGGAGAAGAAAATGAAGCGTAAAGCTCAAAAGAAGGATGGCAAGGCAAAGAAGCAGAAGGATTTCAAGTTTTAGTCCGAGATCACACCTCAAGTTTTTCCTTGACCTGCATCCTATTGGAGCATTAATGGGATTATGAAGAGGTGCATGTACAATCTAGATGCTTGACACAACTTCCTCTCCTATTTAGAACCTGAGAAGATTTGGAGTTCTTTCAGGGGAGCCTAGTGAACATGGTTTCCAAGCAAAAACTAATTTCATGATTTCACTTTGTGAATTGTACCTTTTCCAATATCCACACGGTTGATTTAGACTACAACGAGAGACAACCTAGAGAACCTTGGAGATAGACTGCAGTTTGCCCTGAAGGGTGGACTAGGGTGGACAATCTGGACACACACCATGTCTTGGAGAACTAGGACATACTATGTGCTATCCTTTAAATGCATCAAGTAAAAAGAGTCTAGAGTGATCGCAAACACAAGGGAAAGGTCAGATTTATTTTTGATGTTGGAGATATGTGTAAATTTTTGTGGCTAAAATTTGACTAAGGCCTTTGAGTTATACCGAAATCTTGTGTAGTTCACATTCCTAGTCTTGCTCATGAGTTTTTCCTACTTTCATGGACATGTGCAGCCTGTGGATACATTTTTTTCTTCTAATCTTGCCCTAGAGGGTTATATTCTTTCAAAGCATATATGACAACATCCTTTAAATGACTGCCCCGTGCTTTCACTCATGAAATTAAAGAGCTGAAAGCTGACCTCTAGTAACTGTTAACCAAGATCTGTTACACCCACGTCCTCCCAAGGAACACCCAATACCCCAGATCTTTGAATTAAATAGCAACATTGTTTTTAACTCAACGAAGCAAACGAAGCAAGTATTTTATCCCTCTAGTTAAGTTTCTCAAGATCAATACAATAACTGAGGTATGTGAGTGTTACTAAGTTCATTTATCCTATTCTTCAACTTCTACTGATTATATTCACACAAAAATATTGTGTTGTATTAGCAGATTTACAATAAAGCATCAACAATAGTCAAATCAAAATTCAGATCTCCCATGATTTAATTATAATTAAGGGAAGTGTATGTTTGGTGATTCATGAACTGAATACATACAGTGACTCCAAAAACCAAGTCTATGCAAGGAACTTGAAACTTCAAATGACAATGCCGGAAACAAGAGTGATTGAAATCAAAAGCTATACAAACAAAAATTGTAGAGTATAAAGTTCTACACACCACTGTAATGATAAAATCATGATTTCAATTACAACAAAGTAAATAAAGATGTTGAAGAAAAGTATGTACATAGACTCGGTTTTTGCACTGTAGTGTAGAAGACAATTAAAAATCTGTCCATCACCCTTTTGCAGCTAAAACAATTGCAATTCGATCAGGCATGCTTGCATACAATCCTCTACACTCCTCTAGACTAATAGAGTTGCAAACTTCTTGCACTCAAATCCATAATTGAAGAATAACACTGGGAGGACTAGAGTATGAGTTCAATCACCGTTTTAATAAAGCTCATATGTGCTCAATAGGATTTAAGTCAAGGGATTGTGCAGGCCACTCTAAAACACAAAATGGTTGCTTCCCAAGCCATTCTCGAACAATCTTAGTTGTATACACGGCAACATTGTTTTGTTGAAAAATGATTTCTTCAAGATTGAACCCAAACGCAAGCAATGTAGCCTCTAGCATTCAAATGCCCTTGTATATTATGCAATGACCCCAATCCTCTACAAGTCAAACAACTCCAAAGCATTATAGAGCCTCCACCATGCGTCACAGTTTGGTTCACATCACACTCAGGGATGTTTTCTTTGTCCTTTATCCAACACCAAGTCCTCCCATCTGAATTGAAACGACATATTTTAGTTTCATCACTAAACACCACCCGCCCTCAATCACTCACAATCCAATCTTTGCGCATTTAGGCAAAGCGAAATCTGTCTTTGATGTTCTCTCGACTCAAAGCAAGCTTCTTAACCTTTGTAAAAGAAGACCATCCTTGTTCTTTCAACGCATTCCTCAAGGTATTGTCACACATCTTTACACCCATCTCTCTTCGAAGCACTTTTGATGCCTTTGTTGCAGTTTCTAAACCGCCAATAGTAACTAGCCGTGAAGCATAACGTTTCTCCCACTCTGTTAGGACCTTAGGACGACTTCCTTTAGACAATGCTACACTCATAGAAAGCCTCTTTCTCACTCTATTGACTATAGATTGTGCCAAACCCACACTCTTTGCAGTCTCTCTACTGTTCCTCCCCTTCTCTATCAAGGCTACAATATTTTGCTCTTTCTCTCGTGAAATAGGTCTCATCTTTCTATACAACCTCCACAAAGCCACAAGAAGTATTCAACACGATACACACAAAACCCTCAATTTTTTTTGACTCAAAACGATGAAGAAACAAGAAAATGAGAGCTCTCAAAGAAGGTAGCAAGCGGCGCCTCAAAAACTGAGTCTATGCGACGTCAACGTCTCTCTTCCTCTCACCGAAACCCTAGTGAAGTTGATGACATCACCATGACATCACTAGAAAGTCAACTTCTAGTTCTTTTACAATCACATTTTATATTTCCTAAATATGTCATTATCTTTTTGTGAAATGCTCATGAAAGTCCTTGTTTGATGCATAGACTCGGTTTTTGGAGTCACTGTAGGTCCTCCCACTTGTATATGATCTTGAGTGTGGGGTAGTTAATAAATTTCGAAGACAAAGCTCAATCTCTATTAAATACGTGTGTTTATGGTGTTTGTTTCCTAATCCTTACCCAACCCTACACCAATTAAATATAGGTGTTTGATTAAAAAAGTAACCGAATAACACCAGCATACCTTGAGTATCCATCACATTCCATCCAACTGTTTAAATAGAGTGATCCCTGGAGATTCAAAACCTTGTGCTGTTCAAATGAAGAGATCTCTTCACAGAGCTCCTCGAGATCCATCAAATGATCTGTCATCCACACAACTCGGCCCGCATGTTACATGATATCAGACCTCAAAGTTCAGACTTTCTTTTGTTCATATCTTGAATATTGGTTAAATGCAGCAAAGATTCCAATGCAACATTGCAATCTGAATACACTCTCATACAATGTTCTTGCAAACAACCAGCTGCAATTGCACATGTCATCAAATTTGCCAATGTGCAATTGCACAAGGGATAAATCTCATGACTATCATCATAAGGAGGCGACATTCATGGACATCCCTTGTGATGATGGTTGGACATTGAACATAAAATTTGCCAATCTGCAATTGCACGAGGGATAAGTCTCATTTTTTTTATCACAAGGAGGCGACATTCATCATATTAAGTACCTATCTCAACAACATTTTGCACAACCCATCCACATGCCAAATCTTTCACTTTATTCCAAAACTATTTAGATTCCGTTCCCTTCACTTCTGCAATGCCTGCCTCGCCTAGCACCCGCACGCACCAGCGGCACCCTACGGACTCAGCAACCCACCCCACCAACAAAACCCCTTCTATTCTCTACTCGCCGCCGGCCTTTTGGTACATGTATGTCAGACCGCACTTTCCACAGTAGTGACGGTCGAAGTGGTTCGCCATGAATGTTCCTGCGCCGCACTCGGGGTTCGGGCACTCCTTCCTCAAACGCTGCACCTTGCCGGAGTCGTCCACCTTGTAAAACTGCAGGACCGCTAGCTTCACTTTCTTCTTCTTGTGTTTCAGCTTCTTCGGCTTCGTGTACGTTTTTTTCTTCCTCTTCTTCGCGCCACCGCGCAGCCGGAGCACCAGGTGCAGCGTCGACTCCTTCTAGATGTTGTAGTCCACTAGGGTGCGCCCGTCCTCCAACTACTTGCCGGCGAAGATCAGCCGCTACTGGTCGGAGGGAATCCCCTCCTTGTCCTGGATCTTCGTCTTCACATTGTCGATGGTGTCGGAAGACTCCACCTCCAGGGTGATAGTCTTGCCCGTTACTGCGATACCACCCACGGGTTATTAAACACCACACTTTCATGCATGCCTACCGCCAAACACAATACTCTTCACCTTTCCCTCCCCCCCTGTCGCCCAAACCCTAACTTTTGCCTCCCGCGTTCTAAAACCTAATTCACATCGCCACCTCGCAAACAACCATCTGCGACACAAATACACGCCACCGCGCGTACACCGCAAATTGCAACCGCGTCGGGGCTCCCGACTAGAGCGCCCTCCTCCTCCTCCCCCATCGCACCACCCGACTGTGAGCCGCCCAGGGGAATGCAAAACCCTAACAAACCATCGCGCATCTAACCCACACAAGCGACAACACAACCATAAGCCACAGAGATTACCAAGGGAAGGGACTCACGGGTCTTCACGAAGATCTGCATGATCGCAAACCTGGCTCAGCTCAGCAAATTTGATGCGTTGTCGCGGAGGTGAAGAAGAAGGAGCAGGCTAAATCCCCTGTAGTAATGCACAGCTGGCTCGCACGTGGCCATCGTGGCACGCGGGCCCCGCGGGGGTGCCTTACTCCCCCAAGGTGACAAATACGGCCGTAATTTTCTGACGCTTGGGACACTGCGCACTGCGCAGTGTCCCGAACCCGAGTCGCCGGAACACTGCAACGCCGGAACACTAACGTGTGTGGGCATGGCTGGGCATGACCGCTTGACTACAAATCCCATATCGAATGCACTTCACCTTCAAGGTCTAAAATCCAATATATATGTGCACTTCCAATTAGTAAATAAGCAATTGATTGGGATTTCATTCCAGAAGTGAAACCATCAATGAAGCACGTAATTAACTTGGAGGTTAAAAACATTACAAAATCCTCATTAACATTGAGGTTATAATTTTATGACTTACCATTTGAAATTATAAATACGGCCATAATTCGTTGACGCTTGGGACATTGCACAGTTTCCCGAACCCGAGTCGCCGGAACACTGCAACGCCGGAACACTAACGTGTGTGGGCATGGCTGGGCATGACCGCTTGACTACAAATCCCATATCGAATGCACTTCACCTTCAAGGTCTAAAATCCAATATATATGTGTACTTCCAATTAGTAAATAAACAATTGATTGGGATTTCATTTCGGAAGTGAAACCATCAATGAAGCACGTAATTAATTTGGAGGTTAAAAACATTACAAAATCCTCATTAACATTGAGGTTATAATTTTTGTCATTTACCATTTGAAATTGTCTTTGTCATTCTAAAATGATACTGAAATTAGTGTGCTGATTTATTATGCAAATATTATGATATTTTAGGTAATGCCGTCTACTTTTACAAGTATTCATACGCATTCAAACTAATTAAGTGTGATTGAATGTAATTAATCCTAATTAATCCTAATTAAATCCAAATAAATCAGAAAGTATGCTTACCAAATTAAGTGAGCCTAATTAATTATAGAATGTACTTATTGGATTTAATTCCAATGATTCATTAATTCCAGCAAGTACATTTTACAATTAATTGCGTATGAATACTTGTAAAAGTAGACGGCATTACCTAAAATATCATAAAATTTACATACTAAATCAACACACTAATTTCAGTGTCATTTTAGAATGACAAAGACAATTTCAAATGGTAAATGACAAAAATTATAACCTCAATGTTAATGAGGATTTTGTAATGTTTTTAACGTCCAAATTAATTACGTGCTTCATTGATGGTTTCACTTCCGAAATGAAATCCCAATCAATTGTTTATTTACTAATTGGAAGTGCACATATATATTGGATTTTAGACCTTGAAGGTGAAGTGCATTCGATATGGGATTTGTAGTCAAGCGGTCATGCCCAGCCATGCCCACACACGTTAGTGTTCCGGCGTTGCAGTGTTCCGGCGTTGCAGTGTTCCGGCGACTCGGGTTTGGGAAACTGTGCAATGTCCCAAGCGTCAACGAATTATGGCCGTATTTATAATTTCAAATGGTAAGTCATAAAATTATAACCTCAATGTTAATGAGGATTTTGTAATGTTTTTAACCTCCAAGTTAATTACGTGCTTCATTGATGGTTTCACTTCTGGAATGAAATCCCAATCAATTGCTTATTTACTAATTGGAAGTGCACATATATATTGGATTTTAGACCTTGAAGGTGAAGTGCATTCGATATGGGATTTGTAGTCAAGCGGTCATGCCCAGCCATGCCCACACACGTTAGTGTTCCGGCGTTGCAGTGTTCTGGCGACTCGGGTTCGGGACACTGCGCAGTGTCCCAAGCGTCAGAAAATTACGGCCGTATTTGTCACCTTGGGGGAGTAAGGCAGCCCCGCAGGGCCCGCGTGCCACGGTGGCCACGTGCGAGCTAGCTGTGCATTACTACAGGGGATTTAGCCTGCTCCGAAGAAGAAGACCTCCGCCGGATTTGCGAAGCCCTTGTATACCCTCCGCCTGGAACAACCTTCCTTCCATCCCGGCCGTCCGCATCGCACGGTCAGATGGGGCTCGCCCGGCCAACCCTAGTCTCCGCCAACCTCGTCGGTCAAGCCCTAACCCTCCCTGCTAAGGGCCGGTTTACACTATGGACCATGAAGTCGGACCATGGAAGAGGGCCTTTGTCAATGGTCCGACTTCATGGTCCGACTTCCATGGTCCGACTTCATAAAAACTTAGTTTTGAAAGCCTTGGGCCCCTCAATAGGTGTAAACCGAATGTGGACCAAGAAGAATGACCATGCACCAAAAAGTGAAGGTGCTGATTTTTTTAATACATGCCCAAAAAGGGCAGTTTTGAAAAAAAATTCAAGTTTGACCATTCTCTTGTCTTCCCTTGGGCTACACTTGTCTTCCCTTCCTGTTAAATGTGTCGAAGATGTGGCTTGCAAATCTTCTCATAACAATTTTTACAAAAAAATGAGCGATTTAATTTGTACATGTTCAATGTAATTTACATGTGACATGTACCTTGTGTTGTCTCTACACTAAATAGGATATTTAGTGTTTGATTATATTTAATGTTGTTACCACCCTACCTTGCTCAACACTAATTTTCAATTCTTTGATAATTAATGTTAGAAGATTTGCTAGAAGATATGTTGGAATTCTCCTTTTATCATTGTTATTTATTTTTATATCCTTACTAACACTAAATTCAAACATGTAACTTCCACATATTACCATAGTTGATATTTAGTGTTTGATTTTACATTTAATGTTACTTACTTTCATAGGGTTATTGATATTTAGTGTATGCATTCGTATTTAGTGTATCAAACACTAAATATCCTATTTAGTGTAGTAGAAAACTATGCGAAAAAGAACTGCAATCGTTTTCCCATTGTGGTTCTTTTGACCACCCTGATCTACAATCACTAAACAACTACAAATTTTTCTTTTTCGTTTTGCAACTGAAATTCTTACAATTTTGGGGTGTGTAATATACCGTTGGAAAGGTATTTTCAAGCCCCCAAATTCCAAGCATTGCAGTTGGTGGACCAAAAAAACAAATCTGTACTTGAATTCTTGAGTTCTAGATGTCCCACGTTGTTTAGTGAAACACATGGGAGCTTATTTAAGGGGCAGGGCAAGGTAGTAATGGTATGTCTCATGGGCTATGATATGATTAAGACACATAGAGGGTAGATTCATTAAAAATTGATTAAAATGGCATTTCTTTGTCATGGGCCTTTGCCTTTTCCTACCATACCACCTCTCTTGCCTCTCTCACCGCAAAACCTGTTGGACCATGTCAGTGCATTTATTAGGCCTTAAAATTTATGTTTTGGGAACCTCGACCTTCATGGTCCCTCTGACATTTTTACCTTAGTGTAAACTGAAATTGTCCCGGGACAACTTCAGTAGCCAATCAGCTGCCTTGCAGAGCCCTGGTCCAACTTCATGGTCCATAGTGTAAACCGGCCCCAAGTTATCGTCGCAACAAACACATCTCTGTGCTTTGGCACAAATCATTAATGTTCGCGATTAGGAATCTTGTGAAAAAGAGTAGTAAAACATCATATTAAGCGTGCTCGGCTGGATTCGAACCTGCGCGGGCAAAGCCCACATGATTTCTAGTCATGCCCGATAACCACTCCGGCACGAGCACCTGTTAAATCCTCTCTTTGTGCACGATTGCATTCTGATTCTCAATTTCAATAAGGTTTTCGACTGTCAAATTCAAGAATTCGACACATCCTTAGTCTGCCTCCGACATTGATCGATGATTTGGAATGATTTATACTGAGAATTCGTAAAACTCGCCATTCTGTGCTTTGTCGGAGGAGACAGCTTGCATTTGATTCAAGGGATTTATGGGTGTTTCAATGCAACATCGCAATCTGAATATCTGGAGACTCGATCTGTACTTTGCAGACAATTTGCAGAAATTGAGCACGTGGCGACATTTTCCATAATCACGCTACTCCTGGGTGAATTTGCAACTGCCGTGGTGTCCATCCATTGTTCGTTAGTTTCTCATGCTTTCTAAACTAATTGACTTCAATGATTTCAACTGGGAATTTGTAACATTAATCGTTCTGTCCTTTGTCGGAGGAGAACTTCATTGGAGTCAAAAGAATGGACGTTTCACTGCGACATCGCACTCTGAATTCTCTGGACACTCGATCTGTAGTTGCCGACAATCTGTAGAAATTGCACACATGATGAAATTTTCATAGTTATAATGCTGCTGCTGAGTGAATTTGCAAATGCCATGACGTCCATATATAGCGTGCTTCCTTCCGGAGTTTAATGACTTTGAACCACTTGGGGCCGACTTGGGCGACTGACTCTGGCATGGTGTGTTTTCACTATTATATTCCCAGAGTTCGGAATCATATGAGCTCCAAAATCATGAGGCCAAAAGGGTACGGGCAGGATTTGCTAAGCATCTCCCGCTACTGTTTCATATCCTACGAGAAAGGGGTGCAGAGAGAAAAGTACCCCAATAACACACGCCTACCTTGGTGTCCGTGGACAGATAAATTGCGTATAATGAGACAAGAGACGCCAAAGTCGGGGCCGAAGTTTTGAGTCTAAACTCTGGGAATATTCTGGTGAAAATTAATCATCCGAGAGTCCCCGATGTCGGCCATTCACAGTAGTAAAGGTTACGCAAATTTCATCACATGCGCAATTCCAGCTGCTTGTCTGCAAGGAAATTATCGGTGTCATCAGATTTTGATGTTGCATTAAAACATCCATTCCTTTGACTCAAAACGCAAGCTCTCCTCCGACAAAGCATGTGATCACTTCAACTAATACAAGGTACAAGTGATCACTTCAACTAATTCGGTCGGTAATTAAGCATGCTAATTACTGCTCACTTAATTAAGGGGTTTGGCTCAATACATTCAGATAACTAGGCAGAACAGGATGACTGATAGCTTCTTGACTGGCAAGATAGACTCATCAGTTGCTTCATTTGAGCAACATTCGAGATATGAACAATTGAAGAGTCTGGACTCTGAGGTCACATTTGCAAATGCCGTGGTGTTTATCCATTGTTCGCTAATTTGGCATGCTTACTAACTTACTGACTTAGATGATCTGAACTGAGAATTTGTAACATTAATCAGTCTGTCCTTTGTCGGAGGTGAGAGCTTGCGCTTGAGTCAAAGGAACGTTTCAAGGCAACATCGTAATCTAATGACACTCTCATACAATGTTCTTGCGGACAAGCTGCAGAAATCACACACGTGGTAAAAAGTTCATAATTATTATTCTGCTGCTGAGTGCATTTGCAAATGCCATGACGTTCATGGCGTGCTTCCCTCCTATGCTTAGTGACTTGGAACCATTTGGGGCCCACTCGGACGACTCTGGGATGACAAATTTCACCATAACATTCCGAGACTTGGTAATTTTTTGGGCCGACTTTGGCAGCTCTTGGCTAATTCTGGACAATGAACCGTCTGTCCATGGCAATTATGAGCACGTTCTTGGAGAGGCAGTACTCCGTGTCTGCAAAATTCTCCCGACCAAACCTGTGTCTCGATCTGTTACTATAATACTGGATTCATATCCCAGTGTGCAGATCATGCACTCGTGGACTATTGAAGCAGAGTAATCAAGGTGTTCGATATCTCCAGTGATGAAGTGAACTGGATTTCTGCATCACAAGTTACACTGATTCAGATTGCTTCGCAGCTTGATCTGTGGCCAAGCGAGTGGAGGGTTAAATTTCTATCCAGCTCAAGTTATAAGTTCCTTGAT
This sequence comes from Polytrichum formosum, assembly GCA_964035585.1. NCBI lineage: Eukaryota > Viridiplantae > Streptophyta > Polytrichopsida > Polytrichales > Polytrichaceae > Polytrichum > Polytrichum formosum. Next base: position 24,135,645 of record OZ037938.1, read on the forward strand.
GTGGATGTGTCTCCGAGAAGTAGAGGGCTGATTTTACAAAGCGATGATCTGGATCATGCCCCGTGACAAATTTAAAAAAGTAGCAACCGAGAGATACCGTGAGGATTTCTGAAGTATGGGCCCGCAGGAAATTAATTTGTAGAAAAGCAAGCGCTAATTATCCTGTTCTTCGTACTTTCATCAACAGTATGATCACATGACTAGGAACTGTTAAGGTTTGCTTTTGTGAGTGGTCCTGTCCTAGCGAGCATATAACGATGTCAACCTCAATTTTGGCTCAAAGTCAGAATCTGTAAAAGCCAGGTAATCAAGCAGAACTCAATTGATGGAAAGATGAATAAGTCAACATCAGACTCACAATTGATGGATGTAGATAAACAATTTATGGCACAATATGCTATATATCATCGCCATGGTAAAAGTTACAGGTCTAACTTGTTTCATGTTCTCTCTCGATCTCAGGTTGTCAAGGAAGAGGTGATTAGTCCGGGGACAGCTCGGTTCAATCAATATATCCCATCCCCAAAGATACGTGCATCCACCCGGCGGTCAGGATGGCGGTAAGTAGACCAATTGTTCTAGAGCCAAATCAAGATCAAACTTGCTTCATATCATACCATGCAATGAATGAATTAGTATTCGTTGTAGTGGCTTTGATTTGATCATATACCCTATATCCAGACTAAGCTCAAATTAGAATATGTAGTGTATTCTCAAAGGTAATTGTACTAGAATTGCCTTCGATCTAGCTCATAGTACATTTATCTGGGAATCTACTTATCATCTTGATTGAACATAAGGTGATGGATACCAGGCCCATGCATTTCTGGCCCAGTTGTGGGCACTAATTAAGTTAGACTTATTGAGAATGAAGCCAATTATAATGATTATGAGTAGAAAGCATAGAAACCAATTGTGTCATGCAGTTTTGTATTAAGTTCTTCACATGCGCATGGGTTTGTGACAGCATAACAATGTCTTCAACCTAAAAGACCCAGAAATTTTCAAGACGCATGCTCATCAAGAGTTCACAAATGTTAGGGTAAGAAGCTCCCCACTCAGGTGCTCAACATTATTATAATTTAATTTGTGAACGTGCATGTATTAATGCGTGTATAGGATCGCTGAGGTGCCATCTAGATTAATCAATGCTAGAAGTTTAAAAAATAAAAATAAAACATGAGCGTTGAGTTGACTATGCGAGCTTTATCAATGGATTCTTCTTGAGGGCTCTACATTTTGTTTTCTCTTGACATATGGCACGTGTTGTTCGTACATTGCATGAGACCCTCTTGATTCCCACTTGGAAATTGTATTTCCAACACGTCTAGAGTTTTTTAAAAAGGGCATCTACGGTAGTCACTCACTACCAATTTCCACCTCATGCAGATCACCGCCACAATATATGCAAACATCTCTCCAGCTCAACTACGAGGCATTCAACAACGATATGGAGGTAAATTAATGTTCACTCACAGTTGCTATTAGGCTTCCAATTAACGAGCAACCTGAGTAATTAAGATGGGTCTTAAATGGTTATTTGTCCAACTAGCCATTTCTCCTAGGATATGAAACACACGATTAGTACAAGATGATAAGCATATCCAAATCTAGCCCGTAGCCAAGGTCCTCATGATATTTTAAAGCTTGTATAAATATCTTATTTTTTATTAAAGTGAAGATTCTTGTATTCATCAAATGTTCATATATCCCAATAATGTTGACTATTGAGTTGAGAATGGTTATCATACTTGCATAAGCACATAGTCCGGTCTCTTTTAAACACATATATTTTTGGTATCTGTTCTAGAGAGGTTGAAATATTACCTTCCAGTCTAACCAAGATTTTAGAGAATAATGCCATTCGTAATAATCCCCATTCTCCTCCTCATCACTTTGAACAATCAACGTCCTTCTTGGACTCTGACAATTTTACCAGTACATGCTTTTTGAATAGTTAATTTGAACTAGCCGTCCCCCAAGCATGAACCATAACATTATTCAGATCCATAACAGTGTTCTGCGGGACTGACAATATTTTGTAGAATATTCCTCACATTCAGCCTGAATGATGGAATATTCTACAAAATATTGTCAGTCCCACAAAACATTGTTATGGATTTGAATAATGTTATGACTTTGATCAACATGTTGTGATCTTTTGGTTTTTCATTACTTATTTGAGGCATATTCCATAGATTCATCTAAAATGGTTGGCAATTTTCATGAAGTCTTGAACTTCAACCGGTTATTTCTCAAACTCAACCGGTTCATCTGTAACTAAGGTAGAGATACCATAAGCGGTTAACCACCCTCTAGCCGTGCACTAGACCGCCGTCATAAAGGTGAAGTGCCATGTCTTAAATGGATCATGGCTCGGCGGCAACTTCAATGCAGTGTAGCCAATGGGAGGCAAGGTCTAATGTACTCATGATTAACCGGTTTAGGTGATGTTCTGTATGGAAATGTGGATTACCGTGTTCGGTGTAGGGAGACATTAGTGAACGGATAGGGGGTTTTGACAACTTTCCACTTTGAAAAATTGTAGCATTTTTTGTACAGGGCAGAAAAATATGAAACAACTTGCATTCTTCATGAATCCTTCTTGTCTATCTTGGAAAATTATCTCATGATTGTGAGACCATATCTTCAATGCGAATCACCTTTATTTCACGGGTTATGGTATTTCTACCTTATTACGAAGGTAAAGGGACTCTAACAAATCCATGAGCCCCATAGGTTAAACTTACGATGGATTCATCTGCACAGAGTCCCTTCACGTTTGATTTGAGGTTTCCGAGGATGCTCATCAAAGGGCCAATTTAAATCCAATAAAGGAACATAATAAGTATATGTTGTAGAGTATGATAGTGGACTGCGTTTTCACCCCACTACGTTAGGTAACTTATTAGCAGGGTCAGTTAGGGGCCCGACTGACGAGGTTGGCGGAGACTAGGGTTGGTCGCGCGAGCCCCATCCGACCGTGCGATGTGGACGGCCGGGATGGAAGGAGGGCTGTTCCAGGCGGAGGGTATAGAAGGGCTTCGCAAATCCGGCGCAGGTCTTCTTCTTCACCTCCGCGACGACGCAACAAATTTGCTGAGCTGAGCCAGGTCTGCGATCATGCAGATCTTCGTGAAGACCCGTGAGTCCCTTCCCTTGGTAATCTCTGTGGCTTATGGTTGTGTTGTCGCTTGTGTGGGTTAGATGCGCATGGTTTGTTAGGGTTTTGCATTCCCCTGGGCGGCTCACAGTCGGGTGCTGCGATGGAGGAGGAGGACGAGGGCGGTCGAGTCGGGAGCCCCGACGCGGTTGCAATTTGCGGTGTACGCGCGGTGGCGTGTATTTGTGTCGCAGATGGTTGTTTGCGAGGTGGCGATGTGAATTAGGGTTTAGAGAGCGGGAGGCAAAGAGTTGGGGTTTGGGCGACAGGGGGGGAGGGAAAGGTGAAGAGTATTGTGTTTGGCGGTAGGCATGCGTGAAAGTGTGGTGTTTAATAACCCGTGGGCGTGTTGGGTGGTATCGCAGTAACGGGCAAGACTATCACCCTGGAGGTGGAGTCTTCCGACACCATCGACAATGTGAAGACGAAGATCCAGGACAAGGAAGGGATCCCCCCCGACCAGCAGCGGCTGATCTTCGCCGGCAAGCAGTTGGAGGACGGGCGCACCCTGGCCGATTACAACATCCAGAAGGAGTCGACGCTGCACCTGGTGCTCCGGCTGCGCGGTGGCGCGAAGAAGAGGAAGAAAAAAACGTACACGAAGCCGAAGAAGCTGAAACACAAGAAGAAGAAAGTGAAGCTAGCGGTCCTCCAGTTTTACAAGGTGGACGACTCGGGCAAGGTGCAGCGTTTGAGGAAGGAGTGCCCGAACCCCGAGTGCGGCGCAGGAACGTTCATGGCGAACCACTTCGACCGTCACTACTGTGGAAAGTGCGGTCTGACATACGTGTACCAGAAGGCCGGCGGCGAGTAGAAGAGGTTTCGTTGGTGGGGTGGGCTGCTGAGTCTGTAGGGTGCCGCTGATGCGTGCAGGTGCTAGGCGAGGCAGGCATTGCAGAAGTGAAGGGAACGGAATCTAAATAGTTTTGGAATATAGTGAAAGATTTGGCATGTGGATGGGTTGTGCGGTTTGATATTGTTGAGATAGGTACTTAATATGATGAATGTCGGCTCCTTATGATGAGAATCATGAGATTTATCCGTCGTGCAATTGCAGATTGGCAAATTTTATGTCCAATGTCCAACCATCATCACAAGGGTTGTCCATGAATGTCGCCTCCTTATGATGAGAGTCATGAGATTTATCCCTTGTGCAATTGCACATTGGCAAATTTGATGACATGTGCAATTGCAGCTGGTTGTCTGCAAGAACATTGTACGAGAGTGTATTCAAACTGCAATGTTGCATTGGAATATTTTCTGCATGATGAAGAAACAGTCACGCTGAGCATGGAAACCCATTTCAGACACCCCAATGAGTAAAACTCTTATGCATTGCAAGGAGAACACCAGACAAATGCAAGTCTCTACCGAATAAATTTCTCTACAACAGTCTCTATGGAACAGAATAAATTTCCTGACAGTCATCATCACGTCAGTTGATGCACAGGAGCTGAGCTGAGACATGATCCTGATGTGATGCTCATGAGGAAGCTTCGATGTTTGATTACTACAGCAATGTCATTCTGTGACGTACCTGTCTGACAGCTTCCAAATAAAATTCTTATCGTCAGCAACAAAACACTCGGAGCAATGCGCAATCAAGGTCTACCGTGACTTCACGTGTGGAAGGTTTTGCAGAATTAGAGCAGAAATTGTGATCTGCCTCACCTTTCTTACATGTACAAGCGACTTGAGAAACCTCACTTAGTATCATAATGCAAAACTGTACAGCATGATGAATGTCCAGGGTAGACCTGATTGAACCAAGGGTTACAATATTGATGCATATGCATTTATGCCAAAGCAAGCAGGTTTGCTTACATTAAATTGTTATCGTCAACCAACAAAACACTCGGAGCCATGCACAAATCTAGTTCCACTGTGACTTCACATGTGGAACTTTCGCAGAATTAGAGCGGAAATTGTGATCTGCCTCGCTTTCTTTACTTGTACAAGAGACTTGAAAAACCAGCTTAGAATACTCTCTGCTCATTTCGCTCATTCCTTTACACTTGTGCTCAACGTTGTGTGAATTTTCTATGTGAAAGGAACTGTTGCCACGAGGAAATTGCTGTCCTCACTGACTGTAGGACTTGCTTTCTTTATGCTTCACGAGGATTTTTGTTGTTGCTCCTCGATCGCCATTCAATTCCTCCAAATGTTAATAACATTGCAACTTCCAAACATCCAACATAATTAAACAACATGCCATTCACATGATGGAAATGTCCAGACATGACTTTCAGTTCCGACAGCTTCCAAGACTACCACTCCTAAACCCTAGCCCTAGCCCCAGCCCTAACCCTAAAAAACCACTACATGTAGCTTCTCCTTCGGGTTCTTTTCTACCTCTTCAAGCGGCCGCGGCGGTGCTTGCATCGAATGTTGTTTTTGAAGTATCTGCTGGCGGTTGTCGAGGATGATCTATTACGTGATAAACCTTTGCATCTGATTTGCCTGTGATGATTGTTTGTCAAACTTCATGTTGAATTGTTTGATTTCTATGTTGATTTGTACACTGAAGAGATGGCTGGAAAGGAGATGTGATGAAGCATAATATCCGTTACCACTCCGAAAGAGCATGTGTGGACGAAATATCAAACCATGGCTGTGGTTCTGATCTCTATTTCGGTCTCTCTACTTCAGACAAGTCTTTAGTTTACTTTTGAGTCGCAAGATATGATGATCACATACCGTTACCACTCTGAAAGCTTACGTGTGGACGAACCATTAAACCATGGCTGTGGTTCTGATCTTATTACGAAGTTAATAGTTCTGGTTTGTGAGTTTTCTAATGTAGTCGCAGAAGGCAAGAGGAAGGAGATGATTACATACACCATTATTGTTCTATCTCTGACTATTCAGTGGAGACATTCTTGAGGCTGTTTCTGATCCTTCACCCTCCTTCATTTTCTGGTTTTCCAAGTATTTGACTTCAAATGGGGCTAATCCGCGCAATATGCACATATGTCACTGTCATAGATTGGAGATACACCTCCTAATAATGACTCCTCCAAAATGTGCGAGAGAGAAGCTGATGCTTGCACTCCCAGATGCTCTTGCCAATTTGCTTCGGCTTGAGTAAGGGGGCCTGGATCACATATTCACATCATCTTTTATATCTGAGAAGATCGATATGAGACGTCATTATTCTAGGGTTATTGGAGTGTCAACTAGCCTCAACTCTGGCTCACCAAGGAAATTCGATTTGGATGAGCCCTGTCATAGAGGCGCAGATTGAAATTTGAGGTGAAAAAACGTGGAGGCCATTCTGGATATTAGTGGGACAGTCTCTAAAGAAATTTCACCAGATTTTGAGACTGGAAACATGTAACTTGTTATTGCAATAAATTGATGAAATCAATATGAGCATGAACATCAGCAAAGTTCCTGGTTTTGTCGATTACAACTCTTTTAAATAGCGTGGGAAGAGATGGCTGGGAAGGTGATATCCGTTTCCACTCCGAAAGAGAATGTGTGGACGAACTATCAAACCATGGCTGTGGTTCTGATCTCTTTTCATCCCTCTTCATATTCTGCAAACAATGATAGATAGCGCTCAGATAACTTGACGCTTAGAGATTGTGTAAAACTTCACTAGATATGATGATCATATACCGTTACCACTCTGAAAGAATTATTTGTGGACGAACCATTCAACCATGGCTGTGGTTCTGATCTTTGAATGCGCCGTGAATGCTGAAGGTTTGAGCCGTAGCGTATTAGCAGTGAGGCTCTGCGCCCCGTGAGGCTGAAGCAGAAGGAGATGATTATATATACCAATGTTGTTCTATCTCTGACAATCCAGTGGAGACATCCATGAGGCTGTTTCTGATCCTTCACCCTCTTTCTAGGTAGCCACTTCCTTCTGACGACAAACTATTTGGTTTCAAACGAGGCCGCTCTACGGTATGCACATATGTCACTGTCATAGGTTGGAGATACAACTCCTAATAATGACTCCTCCAAATTGTGCAAAAGAGAAGCTGGTGCTTGGACTCCCAAATGAGCTCGCCAATATGCTGCGGTTGGAGTAAGGGGTCCTGGATCACATTATTCACATCTTGTTTCAGATTTGAGAGTGTTTACATGTGAGCAGGTCGATTTCAAATATCACGCTTGTCAATGTTGTAGGGTTATTGGAGTGTTAGTTAGCCTCAACTTTTTCACCAAGGAAATCCGATTTGGATGAGCCCTGTCATAGAGTCATAGATTGAAAGTTTAGGTGGAATTACGTGGAGACCATTCTGGATACTAGTGGGACAGTCTGAAGAACTTTCACCAGATTTGAAGTAATTTTTCCTTTTAAATTTTAGAAGCATGTAAGTGCACATTGTAATAAATTGTGTTTCCTTTACAGTAGTATCAATATCCGCATGAATTTCAGCCGAGTAGAAATCCTGAATTTTCGTTGGAAGAGATGGCTGGTAAGGAGATATGATGAATTATCATATCCGTTACCACTCCGAAAGAGCACATGTAGACGAAATATAAAACAATGGCTGTGGTTCTGATCTCTTTCTCGGCCTCTGTTCGTATTCCCCTGGTCACCAGTAGATAAGTTAGCACTCTGATATTGTCTCTTGAATTAACAGCTTCGCAAGATATGATGATCACATACCGTTACCACTCTGAAAGATTATGTGTGGACGAAACATTAAACCATGGCTGTGGTTCTGATCTTCACATGCCCTGTTAATGACGGAGGTTTAGGGTTCATGGCTTCACCGGTTACGCTGAGGTAAAGGAGATGATTACATATACATTATTGTTCTATCTCTGACAATCCAGTGGTACAAAAAGACATCCATTTGGAAAGCATCGTGGGGTCTACTCCAATGGGAAACCTTGGACATCCCAACACCACCAAAAATCACATTTGATGCTATCAAACATGTCTTTCTTGCTAAAGAGTGGAACTCTTTCCCACCTCACTCGAAAGAAATCAGATCACCTTCTCCTCAAGGATTTCTCAACTACGAATGTGAATCGTACTTGAAGCAACCATTGACACCACCCCAACTCAAAGTTGTTGTTGCTTACCGCACTTCAAGTCATAGACTTGCCATTCAAAGTGGCCAGCAGTCAACCATCCCAAACTCTAGGAATCAAAGATTATGTCAATTACGTTATGATAAGGCAGTGGCAAATGAGGCACCCTTTGTGTTGGAGTGCCCCCTCTACAACTCCATTAGAGATAGGGTCCCTTCCCTATTCAAAATGTAGTACGAGGTAGTCTCAAACTTTTCTTCCAGTTGGATCAAGTTGCGATTAGCCTATATCTTCCTGAGCCCACTGCACTTCATCACTCCAGGGAATCAAGTTCGTGTGGTTTCTTTCATGTAGTTTCTGTGATATCATTATTGATATTGCATATTGATAGCATGCATTCACCTAGATACTAATGCAACATTGATTCAGACAATGTGATTCTAAATCACAAGACACCTAACGTGAGTTGTAATATTGAGATGTGGCTTGCCTACAACCTGTGGAGACCAATACATTCACTTATTTGAAATGAGAACATTATTTGCTTTCCAATACATAATGACTGCCTCCATTCAGCTTCGAAAGCTTCCGAGTCTTCACAAAATGCAGTGAACACATCACCACAGCAAATTTAACAAAGACATTCACGGGATCCATGACTTCAGTGATAAGTCTCCTTTACCTTAAGTGTCATGTCATATCATGTCACTCCAATTTATAAAATCATAGCTATGCCTTCTATCCATTCATAAAGGTAGTCCCTCCATTCATAGGGGAAGTAATAAATGTCAACCTCAATAGAATGTCAGGCATACAAAAGAGAAGTGTGAACCTTCAGTATAATGTGTCCTACTACAATGAATTGGTTAAAAATGTCTTGCAAGGCTACTACAACTGCAAGTATATAGCTCATTAGATATACACCTGCAATAGACTACCTACAGCTCCGCTTTGCCTGGATATCTAGGGAATGGAATCGCATCTCGGATGTTCTCCAATCCTGTGGCAAAAAGAATCATGCGCTCAAATCCGAGTCCAAAACCGGCGTGCTTAACGGTGCCGTGGCGCCTCAAGTCAATGTACCATTCATATGGTTCCTGTGGTAGATTCATCTCTTTCAACCTGCATGAAGGGGAAAACTTCAATAAGTTTGCGCAAGCAATAAATTGAAGAGGAGGTGATGGCATGGGTGACAATCTCGCAAATTTGATCACTGTCCAAGTGTTACTACTTTTGAGTAGCATTTGAATCCTCCTACTAATACATGGCCTAAGATTTATTGGACACTTATATTTGAGTGGTGTGTGGTTGGTTGCAGGTCCAGAACAGACATCAGAAAGACATCATGTGTTTAGAAGTGGTTGGACTACGTTATCAAAATTTGTTAACTATTCTAGGTACAAAGGTCGATATCATAAGGGGGACCTATATGACCATTTAAGAAGGAATAGAATCTTCAAATTGATAATGGATAAGATATCCATATGAGCTCCAATAAATGTGAGGAAAATGGCTATGGCCTCAATTTGGATTTGCTAATGATCTCATACTAATTGCACATTTAATATCATAAGAGAAGTGGGTGCAGAGCTAATAATGTCCGTTTAATCCCCACTTACCTTAATAATAACACTGTAAGTAAAGCCTTGTTCAGGACCAGACAAGGAGGCTAGAAAGGACCATGTACCTGGATTGAAGAACGTCAATGCGCTCCTCCCTCTGACTACCACCCACAAGCTCTCCAACCTGGTGAAACATTTGAAGTTGAGAAATTTCCATGTCAAGAAGAGAGACTACTTCATCAAGTCAAAGAAATATAACTCTACTATTCTTCTCGAGAATACTCAACAAGAGTTTTAAAGCGGTCACACAAGACATAGAAAGTTTAGGGAAGCCAGGACACCTTGGGCACAAGCACGTCCATGGCAGCCACAGTCTTCCCATCATCGTTGAGCCTCATGTAGAAAGCCTTGATGTCTTTGGGATAGTTGTACACAATTACGGGTTTCTTGTATATCTCCTCTGTCAAATATCTGTAAAATAACACGCTTTCGACTTAAAAAATCTGATCACCATCTTCCAACTTGTTCATAGTCTTAGGTCCAACAACACAATTTCCAATTCAGAAGTATGGCAGAAAGGTTACTGTACCTTTCATGCTCTGATGCCAAGTCGATTCCCCATTCTACCTTGTTATCAAACTTCTTGTCTGTAACCTGTTCACAAAAAAAGAGTGAACACAAACTTTTATATAGTATACCAGAAATTTCCACATCATTCTTACCCAATGGAAGCCAAAGCACAAGTCTGTTGAATTACCATGTCAAGAGAACATGTGCAAGCCCATAAGTAGCATACAAAGCAATGAGAATTACCTTTTCAAGAATTTCAATAGCCTCAGTATATGTGATGCGTTTGAATGGTGTTGATGCAACCATCCTCAAACGATCAACAGCCGTTTTGTCATACATGGTTGCCATAAACTTCATGTCATCCAGGCAGTGGTCAAGCAACCACTGGCACAAAAATCGCACATAGTCTTCCGCACAGTTCATGTCATCCTGACCCACCCCCCAGTATCTTCCTTATAAAACGCTCCACCCAAAGAAAGAAAGAAAGAAAGAAAGAAAAAGTCATTTACACACTAGCAGGTTAGCAGATATTGAATATTGAGAAAAAAATAACATTGATATAAAGGCATTCACAAGTTTGATCCTTATGATGATCAGTACCTCAAGGTCGGCAAAAGCAATCTCAGGCTCAATCATCCAGAACTCAGCCAGATGACGTGTGGTGTGCGAGTTTTCAGCCCTGAATGTTGGCCCAAAAGTGTATACATTGCTAAGTGCGCAGGCATATGTCTCCACTTGAAGCTGTCCAGATACGGTCAAAAAAGCTTGTCTGGAGAAGAAGTCAGCTCCATAGTCGACTCCGCCACCTTCTTTTTGTGGAAGTCCAGGTTTCAGCTTGGCATGCTCCTCCAACCGGGCAGCATGTTCTTTAGCTTTCATGAGTTCCTGGTCACAAAAAATACACGTTAATCAAGAAAGAACTAACACCTATACCCTTGCTATAATGCAGTCCTAGTTGTAGAATGTGCCTTTTGCAACATCACTCACGACTTTGTGTTCCACGTGTAATACAAAAGGGAGTACCAGAGAGGACAACTCGTGTCTGAAATACAACTGAAAGCACCACAAGGTGTTGTGTAAAGTGCAAAATTGATAACGCCTTGGGTATGACCATCGATCTTAGATGAGCATCCACAAGTGACCAGTTTTAAATATCAGTATGATAAGGACCACTCCCTCAAGCCAAACCAATGATATCAGACTCTAGCCACATGTAGCTTGAGGATTTAGGGTTTCCAAATAAGGGTTTAGGGTTTAAGGGTACAAGTCATCATTGGCACCTGAACTGCAGGCTCGAGCTCTTTCTTGGACTTTTTCTGGGTTTTAAGGTCTTTCAAAATGTCCCCTTTCTCTGTAACAGCCGCTTTTGCCGCTTCAACCTCAGCCTCACTGGGTGGAGGGTTTTTCATGAATTCTTGGTCTCTCCGGTCTGCTTCATTAAAAAGGGTTGTAACTTGGAACATCTCACCAGCACCTTCACAGTCACTTGTGGTGATGATGGGGGTGTGGACCCACATGAAGCCATTTGTATCAAAGAACGTGTGTGTCGCAACAGCCAAAGCATGTCGGATACGAGTCACACAAGAGATCTGTGTAGCAACCATTAAAAGTGTCAAAAAATCCACACCCTCAAGAAAGACATAAGACCACTTAAACCCCATCCATATCATACATAGATTGCTTCATTAACTCAAATAAGGTCTAAAAGCTTCATGAGTGTTTATTCGTGCACAAAGATGCAAATGGCTGCACAAGAACTTGAGAGAGAGCTTCATCTTTGTAATAGGTGTTTGTGGCATCAATTCTTATAAATATAGACTCAAACCCCACCCAGATCATTATACATAGATTGTTGTGCAAAATTAGGTCTAAAAAGCTTACAGTGTTTGTTCGTGCACGAAGGTGCAATTGGCTGCGCAAAAACTCCAGAGAGAGCTTTGTCTTTGCAATCGGGTAGCTTGCGGCGTCAACTGTGCCCACATGAATAATGTTCTCGACAAGCAGCTCCACTTTCTGCTTCTTGTCACCGGGAGGCTCCTTCAACTCTCCCTCCACTAATACACTTGTTCCAGTTAGAGTGAGCTGCCTTTCAGCTGCAACATTTGCGTCCACCAGAACCTGCAGAAGCAAGTAAGAAAGACCTCATAAGCAACTCATAAACTTTAGTACCTGCTCAAGAGCTCTTCATGGTGAGCTTTGCAAGACTTCCACATCATCAAACCTATCACCATAGAACTTTTCATGCGCTGGACTTAGTAAAGTACAAATTTAGCTGGGTGACAACATCAGCAAACCTAAAAACAAAGGTTAAGGTTACTTGCATCAATAAGAAAAACGACTGAAAGTCTTGAACCCAGAACTTTACTTAATCTCACTGTGCTCACAAAAGGTACAAATTCACCCCTAAACCTAAAGATCGAAAGAGGTTCACACTTCAAAATATCTGCACCAAAAAAACTAAACCAGTCCTCTGAATTCCAAGACTAAATCTCTGCAAATCCTGACAACAGATTGAAGGCACACTGGTTCTTGTCAAATTGCTGCTCCTGTGCTTATTAAGCCTACCTTACGTCCATGTTGGAGCGAACAGATTCGGAGAAACACCAAAACAAACCAAATCAAAAAAATCACCAAACGATAAAAAAAACACAAAACACAAAACATTAAAAATAAAAAAACATCAAACAAGAGAAAAGAAGAGGAATCTTTCTTTCTTTCTTCCTCCCACCTACTTACCTGTAGGTTATGAATGCAAGAGCCATCGTTAACCTCCAGAAAGGCGGAAGTGGTCTTTCCCATCACCCGGCCGGTCTTCACCCACCCGCCAACTGTAACCTTCTGGCCAATCAATCCGACTCCGCCATCCGGGCGGCCGAGGATGGATTTCATGAACACTCGAGCGCTATATTTGGAGTTGGCCACCATTTCATGTTCCCCGCCCACACTGGGAGCTCCACCTCCCTCACCAACCTCCGGAAAGACCTCAGTCGGGCCCATTGCTTCTTGGTCGGATTCGCAGAGGCGAACCCACCTCAGAAAAAGGGTGAGAATGTGAGAGGAAATTGCAAATTCGGAAGCTGGCAGATCTTAAGTTGAGGGTCGCAAGGAGGAGTGGCGCCGCAAGGGCACAAAGTGGAGAGCGAGAGGGGAGAGAGAGAGAGTGAGCCAGAGACTTGGGAGCCAAGTCTCCTGGCACCTATTCTTCCCTCGGAAGACCCCCACCCTGTCCTAAGTTGGTTTGAGAATTTGAGTGTCCTAGGCAGAGTTTTGTCACAACAAGATACAAAATTGAACTCATTCACTTAAACCTTAACCCTTAGCTTCCTAGAGTTGTATTGTGGTTTCATTAGATCATCTAAAAAGTAGTCATTTTAGAGCTCAACCTTTATTGTATCTATAAGAAAAGTTGTTGCTAATGATTTTAAGATCCCATCGATACAGTAGCAATATTCAGTAATTTTCATAATTATTTGTAATCAATTTAGAATCGTTAAAATTCAATAAAATATGATAAATCATTTATATGAAATATAATTATAGTCCAAACTTTCAAGATTATATTAAGCATAGATATACACTTTGAGATAAGCAAAATAATCCATAGAAAATTGACATGTTCAATCAAAATATTTATTTACTATATATAGTAATGTGTCAACAACCTCTTTACTTAGAAATTTCTTGTGAACAACCATTTTGTCATTTTGAAATGGGATCATTGCCATTGACAATAAATTTTTATGAGAAACACAATGATGCTTATTTTTCACCCAAAACCAACCTCGTTTTCTCCCAAATTTGCCCCCACTTTTTGTCCAGACCGTCCATCACTAAAACCAATGTTCCACACAGTAAAAAATTAAGCCCCTTTAACTTTTGCATGTGCGATCTTAATACACTCATATAAGTAACCCTCAAAGGATCGAGGGGCTCAATGTACAATCTATAAGGTATGTGGGTGTTATTTACTTCATACTTCATGTTTTCTAATTTCTACCAATTAGATTTACACAATGCAACTTGTGTTGCATTAATGAACCTACAACAAAGCATCAACAAAAATCGGATTGAAATTTCTATTCTTATTATAGTTAATGGAAGTAGTTCAACTAATAATAGAGTCATTCGTAAAGTAGCTCAAAGAAGTATCAAACCTTGGGCTTCATCCTAGTTTCCACAACATGCTTGTTCTTGGAGCCCTCCTGACATCTTGTCTTGAGCCCTATTTTCAATTTTAGGCTCAAAGTTTGAAAGCTCCGATTTTGAGCATTGCAATTTTGAGTCATGTTTGTATTCTATATTTAGATGTGCCAAAAATAAGATTCAAAATAATTGAGGATTCGGTGAAGGGCAAAGATGGATTGTAGAGATGAAGCCATTTTGGCACTCATCCTCAAATTCAACTTTAGTGGTCAGGTTGCACTGAAATTTTGGTAAGCATCTGTGGATAGTGAACGGCGAATGCATTTTAGCACTCAAATAGGCGTTTTGGCACTCAACATCAACTTTGCATTGAGAATATGTGAGAATATGTGGAATTCAACATATGTGAGAAGGGATTCATCGTGGCAAACATAGTTATGAGTTGAGTGGAATTGTTTTTGCTTGCCACCTATCAATTGGAGTACTACCAAAGCAGTGAAGTTCCTGACTAGCCTTTGTAAAACATTGAAAGTGATTAGCATAACATCCTATAGATTATGGATGATCCTTGGCTATAAAAAGCTCATAATAACATGACAATAATCTCAATTCGGATTCTAATGAGCATTTTCCTGCAAGTAGAAACTTCTATAAAGCTTCACAATTGTTGGTCCATGACAACTTGACATTGTCCAGAGTAGCATCAATTCATGTTTGTTGTTGACAAACACCACTCATGACACTCAAAGTTGGCACAGGTCATTGCAACACTTGGGTTATGGTATTTTTGGCCAAGAACATGTCTAAGATGTGGGTTATATGAGAGACAATGAGAGTCTCCATAGTTTGGAAAGGATTAGTTCAAAAAAAAAAGTTTGTGCGAGCAAGCTCAATTGGCTTGTAGAAACTCAACACTAGGTCCAATGATGTTTATTTTGCGGTTTCTCTCTTACTGGACATTAAGGTTTAGACAGCTAGATTTGTCTTCTGGTGAGACTTGATGAGCTACCTACCCTAGTACATGTGGTCAGGTGCAGCTAGACAACACCCCGACCGCGACACCATGTCACTCAAAAGTGGTGGGCCAAGTACCTATCTATGGACATTTTTAGAGCACGGTGATTTTTTGGTAATTAATCCAAAACATGATTTTGGCTATGAAAGTTGGGTTTCATCCTAGTTATTTTAAGGACAACTCTAATATATGGTAGGTTGTTGGAGAGTGCACTTTGACGTGAGACATCTTATGTATACTCATGCCTTTCTCAAAAAGCCTTGCAATGAGATGTTTTCAAATCTCCCCTTCAAATCTATGCACCATATAAAAAATTGGGAGCGCCAAGGCTTTTAATAGATGGGATTTGAATTCCCAACATTGACTCCAACTATTGTTTCTTTCCTCAAGGTGACCATCCAAGCTTTCATCCTTGCTATTTGCCGCCTTTTACTTGAAGGCTCAAAGTAGCCATAAGAGTAGGAATCGATCCCAAACTATTTATATTCATGGGTTGTCTATATTTGGTCATTTCCTAGGTAAAATCCTTATTGGTTTAATTTTACAAGATCATAATTTTGGTCTCAGATAAAATGACATCAAGACCAAAAAAAACTAAAAAAAACTTATATAGCTTGTGTGAGGAGTCTTTGTAAGCATGCTCCTAATTTGGAAAGTAGGACAATATCATCAACACAAAGGAGAATGGCGATCACTATGTTAAAAACACATGGAGAACCCCTGTCGATCTCATCCAAATATGTTTCAAGTTCATCAATGTACAGTAGTACCCTCCAATAAGTATTGGTCATTTTTTAAAATTGTTGGACTGTGAGAGAAAACAATGTCAACTTCAAGGAGATCATGCATGCACATGTAACGAGATATTGATCTGAAATTTCGTGAGCTATAAATAGATTAAGTGTTGGCACCATGGGAGTAATGCAATCTATACCAATCCTTCATCTTGTCAAGATAATTTGCATTCTTTGAATATCGCTCACATGGTGGTTAACAAGTGTATTGCATGCATGATGACGGTTGAATGCATTGTGAAAGATCTAGTTGCTTGAGGGTACTACAAATTGATGTCCAAATCTTCTCTCTTGTCATTGCAAGGCATTGCAAGGGTGGGAGTGGAAAAATTGATTGTGCATTTGAGGAATTCTTGTTGCAGAACGTGAAAGAGGTTGTTTTTGTAGGGCACATTGTTGTAGTGTGATCTATGCATGCTTTTGGCATGTAGTAGCTATCTAGAGAGCATGAAGTCAAGAGAGTATACCGTAGAAGAGAGAGGAACGATTGTTGGTATGCATAGCGATGGATTGTCAAATGCAGAGATTGGAAGGAAGATGGGCATCCCACGAACATCTGTTTCCAACATTGTCCATTTGTTTTAGCGTCGTGGAACAATAAATAGTATGAAGCGGAGTGGGAGGCCTCATAAATTGGTAATGCGACACACTAGAGAGTTAAGTCGCCTTCTAACATCAAACAGACATATTCCACTTGCTAGATTGGTAGAACAAATGAGTGTGAGAGTGCACGTTAATACATTGAAGAAGGCCATAATGAGCCTTGGATTTTGCAATCGTGTTGCTGCTAAAAACCATATCTTAGTTTGAAGCATAAGGCAAATATGTTAGCATTTGCAAAAGCTCGTCAGAATTGGACAGAATCCGATTGGCGCAACATCATGTGGACAGACGAGTAAAGCTTTGAGATTGGAAAGTACTCACGACAGGTGACAGTTTGGAGAATACCAAATGAATGTTACTTCCCATATTGTTTGGCTCCGTCTTTCAAATCCAGTCGTACATCTATCATGATTTGGGGTGCATTCTCAGGTTATCAAAAGTGTCCGCTTGTTGTAATGCCACCTCATAGACGCACAACTAGTGATTTTATCGATATTGTGTATGAGGGTTGTTTAAGTGGATTTTATTTTTTGCACGATGATCCAAATAATCTTATCCTTATGGAAGACGGTGCTCCAGTGCATCGTAGTGTCCTATCTAATGCTTGGAGACATGCGCATGGCATGAAGAAGCTTCAATGGCCGGCAAATTCACCTTATTTAAATCCTATCGAGAACCTTTGGAAGATTCTAAAAGATGATGTTCAAAAGGAGTCTCTACCAAGAAATAAGGATGAATTGGTCAAAACGCTCCAACGAGTATGGGAAGAAATGTCTCTACAGACCATCAACGTGCTCATTGCTAGTATGCCTTTTCGTATGGAGGTTGTAATCAATGCCTATGGTGGTAGTACTAGGTGGTAGACACAATATCATAAAAAACTCAATTACTATGGAAATATGTTCTTTCATTTGGCAAACTTAATCTACCATGAAAATAGACTCAATGATCTATCCAACACATTTTACAACTCCTCAATCGGAGGATTTTTGAGTACATACTACCATTTCAAAATTTTCCTTTCAGTCAAGTTTCTACATCTTTTGGGATAGTGACCAATACTTATTGGAGGGTGCTATACAATCTTAATAGTGTGGGAGAAAGGGGGCATCCTTGTTTGACACCAGCATCAGGCACAACTTTATCATGTGTGTCACCATTTAATCATACTTTAACGCAAATTATGCTATACATGGGTTTCACAACTCGTAGTGAATGAAGTGGTACACCTAAATGTTGGAGGCATTCCCAAAGTTTGTCATGTAGAATTGTGTTGAAAGTTTCTTTGAATCAACAAAGCAAGAATACATGCATAGACCGGCACATATTTCTTGCTCAATTAAAGTGTGTAATGTAAGGATGTGATTTACAATAAAATTGGCCTTCCTTGAAACTTGCTTGTCCACTTGTTTCGAATATTAGGTGGGGGTTCCTTGTCTCAAGGTTGAAAAAAATACAAGGGTTTATTGTATTTTAAATCCTATAGTAAGTTTTTGACAAAGTACAAGCAACCTAAACCAAGACTTTAAGTCTTTAAGGGTACATGTGTCCATCTAGGTGAGGTACATATGTATATTCTCATTAGCAATTGGGATGAGAATAAAGTCAAAGCAAAAAATATGTTTTTGGCCAATTTACAATACATGAAGTGTTGAAACCAAGAGTAATAGCTTCTTTGGCATCATGTAGGTTGGGCATGGATTTTCCAACATGAGACAAAGACTAGGTCATTTTGGGCCCATCTCTAACCTATCTATAGGGCAGGGTACAACCCTTATACAATGCTAGCCCACTCCTAGCTAGCGGTAAAGTCATTTGCTAGTAATGATAAAGCCATCCCCCGTGTAGGGTCCACCAACAACATTGTGCTAGGTAAACCACCATGTTCAGTGTTCGGGGAGATTTTTCACACGAACCCTCTAATAACTGATTAAAATGGGCCCCAACCGGTTATTACATATTATTTGTGTTCGGTTAAATTTTGGTAGCATTGCAACCATCTTAGCATGATGTCTCACCCATGTGTCAATTTCTACAACCAAAAGAGAGAGAAAAACATGAGATATGAATAAAAAATAGTCTTGGAAAAACAATCACAGCACATGCACAAATCCTCAAACAAAGAGTGTGATTGCTATAAAATGAAGTGGAAGGTGGAATGGATCACCAAAGGGAAGTAGATGGAAGATGTCTCCATTGATGGCAAAGCCTCTTAGTTGTAATGGGGGAGACTAGGGTTCAATTCCCAACGGCAATTAAAGATTTGCATCCCCAATGAGGGGAAAGGAGGGCTTAGGGACACGGATGCACGCCCAATGCCTTTAGGTCCCCAATTGGTCTAATCCTCAATCCAATTTTCTTTTAGATTCACAGTTAGGGTAAACAAATCTTACCTTGTTTTTTTATGTTCCTTTGAAATTCATGGCCCATTTACCCCTTAAGTGCAATGAGTTGAGCACCTCCAAATCCTTCCACATTCAATTTGCCTCCTCTCTTTGTCCTTCAACTTTCACCACCACCTTTGTTGCCTCTTATTTTGGAGTTTTTTAGAAGCAGCCTTTTGCTTAGGAGCGGCTCTTTTTTGGAAGACCCTACAATCTCACAATCCCCTTCTCCATGAAAAACCCTCTCTTCTACCCTTTGAACATCCTTCTCTTCTAGTTTTTTCCTTGTAACTTGAGTTGAATAAGGTTGAAATGCTCCATAAGAATTTGGAGCCAAAAAAAATTCCATCCCCATTAGATTTGGCTAGCTACAATAGTAAGGATTTTGAGAAAATTTGTCCATCTTCCCTATATGTGAAAAATGAGAGAACCAAGATCTACAAAAAAAAAAAATATATATATATATATATATATATATATATATATATATATATATAAAATAAAAATAAAATTTTAAATGTGGTTCCAAGAAAGAAAAGGAGAGAGAGAATGAGAGAGCATCCCACTTTATTCCCTGCCCAAAACAACCCCTCCAATCCAAAGGCCAAGATCTTGTGAGTTTTTTATTTTTTTATGAAAAAAAATCGACCTCCTCTCGACCATAGTTTGGGTTTCCATTCTTGTCCGACATAATCTTCCTTTGAGAGTTGGTCGCCTTGGACAAAAAGTATTGCCATGTAGGCATTTTTTAGAGCGATGGCCTTTGGACTTTGGCCTCTAGTGTGAAGGGTCGAGAGGCTGAATTCTTGGTTTCTTGCAATCTAATTGGTGGAAATCGATGGCCTTTCAACCTTCGGCCATAGTGTGAAGCGGCCCTTATATACTCAATATAAGCACTTTATAAACATCGAGCCCGGGCCCGAGCACTAGCCCCATTCATGTGCATTAAGGGCCACTTCACACACAAGATTGAAGGCCCATGACCATTGCAACGTAAAAGCTCTCATTGGTTAAAAATACAGAGATTGTCCAAGTTCACTTCAAATTAGGAGGTGAAGGCCTAAAGGTCCAAAGAAAATTTCATAGATGAAAAGTATACATGGAATTGTACATGGTAGGTTGTATACAAAGGTGCATGATCCATTGGAATTTGCGTCAGGCCCACCTCTAAGAGGTAGGCCTAACACAACTTCTTGAAGACCATGGCAATGAAACAACTATCAATGGCTACCATGATTATTTTTTTTAATAGAATTTTTTTTGAAACATATTAGTTAAAAAAACAGAAGATGATCATCTCTTTCAACTACCCACAACTCCAAGTATTTGGAGCTTGCTAGTACATGTGATTGTAGTAGACAAATTTTTATTTAAATTTTTTTATTAATTTTTTTCGTCAATGGCAAGTTTCTCGCAAGATGGCAGTGGTTCCGAAACCCGACAATGGAGCCAAAATTCTCCTTGGTTGTCATGGACTCAATCACAATTTGGGTTGCACGGACCTTCGTTGGGAAGTAAGGATTTTAATAATTTTCAATTGTTTAATGATGCAGATGTTGAAGTGATTGGATCATAAATGCCGCAAAATATCAAAAGTAGTAGAGATGCAACCATGAGAGGAGAGATAGAAAAGACTACTAGGAAAAAATACAATCATGGTAAGAAAAAAGGAGGTAGGACATCATTTTCAAAATTGAAAAAAACACCCAAAAAAATGTAAAATTTGATGAAATTGAGTTGGAAAATTCGAAGGTGAAGAGGAGGCCCCTATTAAATGGCAAGATTATGGTTGGTTCCAGAGAAACAATGCGAGGTGTGGCATTGAATCAAGGATGATAAACCCAATTATACCAATCCAACTTGTAGTGAAGAACACCACATGCGGTCCACCCACACATTCAATTGTCCACACCGGATTTGAACTCTACTTTGAACAACTGTAATTGTACCAAAGTGCCACTGAACCGGCCCCAACCCAATCAATATGCCATAGAAGGCACCTTGGTTGAATGAAGGATTGACATAAGTAACACCTTAACCTTAAATTTGTTAAATCTGAGTTTTTTTTGAAGTATGTGTGCAAATGACTTTAAGATTCAAGTAGTTTTTCATGGTAGATTATGATTCTTAAGATGTTATATAGTAAATAAGACCACAAACTTTGTTGATCCATCCATATATAAAAATAAATAAAATAATGTATATTTAATCAATTACTTAATCAATGTGCAAATGATTTGAAGTTATATGCCTGTAGATGTTAGTAGGTGTAAATTTACTTTACTGACCTAAAGTTAATGAATGCAAGTGTGGCATAGTTTTTGAAGGGGCTCATTGTGGGATGGGTCAAAACATGCAACCAAGGGGATCAATAAATTGGAGACAAAACCGGATATGGAAGGGCGTAGTTAGATGGGCATCTGATCCACCAAGGGAACCAACCGGATATTGACATGTATTCATTTTGAATTCTTGGATAATTCACGGGTTCAATGTGTAAGTCCCCGGATATTAACCATCCCCCCGAGGGTATTGGCGGATACTGGCCGACCACCGGGGGTATGGTCCAGATCCTGGCCGTGTGTGGGGAGGGTCATGAGGGAGATAGGGGTCCCCTCCCCCCGCCATTTCTGAGTTTATTCTCCACCCTCGCTTTCCTTTCCTTGGCCCTTCTCATCTCCGAAGCCCTTGCTCCCCGCTCCACCATCGCTTTGGAGCGAGCAACCCCTGCTCCGCCATCGCTTTGGAGTGAGCAACCCCTACTCATGCATCGGTTCTTCGCTCCTGCTCCACCATGCTTTGGAGCAAGGGGCTTGCCATGCTTCTTTGCTCTTGCTCCACCATCGTTTCGGAGGGAGCAACCCCTGCTTGAATGTGAGTGCTTGCTGGTTAGGTTGAATGTGAGTGCTTGCTGGTTTAGGTTGAATGTGTGCTTGCTGGTTTAGGTTGAATGTGAGTGTTTGTTGGTGAGGTTGAATGTGAGTGCTTGCTAGTTTAGATTGAATATGAGTGTTTGCTAGTTAGGTTGAATGTGAGTGCTTGTTGGTTTGAGGTTGAATGTTGGTGCTAGTTGGGTGTGCAGGAACATGTTATTGCATCAATTCACAAGCACATTGGAATTGGGTTTTATTTTTCATTCTCTTTAACTTAGGCGTTGGTAGATTATTTGTAGTTGTTTTTTTTTCTTGGTTGTGTTTATATAAGATTTGCCTTGTGATTGTATTCTAGGATATTTGTGCAGTTTAAGAATTTTATCTTAACATGGTGAAAAAACAAAAATACCTACGCACTATGTTGTATAAGAACTCACAGAGTGATGACTCTACATTTATTCAAACATCATTATCATCTAAAGGTTGTACCTCTTGTCCATGTTTAACTTCATTAGAAATTGTTGTGAGCATGTGGAAAAATGTATGGTATAGTAAGTTTGATTGGATTGAATTTGATTCTGTAACAGGTAGGATTTTTGCAAAGTTTGTAGACAAAAGGGGCAGATCAACTTCGCTACTGTGAACAACATTAACATTCGAATATCAGCCTTTCAAGATTATGAGAAAAATGCAAAGTATGGACGTTTGACTTGGGCAATGTAGAAAAGAAAGCGAATAATGGAGAAAGGTATTGCAGAGACGAATTGAGCATGTGATGAAGCCATACATTCTTTGTTCCAAGTAGCGTATTATATAGGGAAGAAAATTATTTCCTTTCATAAGTTTCCGAATTTGTATTATTTGCTTGTAAATGTTAAAATTAATATGATAGAGAAACTTTATCATGGTGAGAAAAATTGTGGTGAGATTTTATTTTGCATTTCATCAGTGGTTCAAAAAAATGTTAGATAGGGTCCAAAATTCTAGATTTTTCTGTATTATGATTAATGAGTCCACGGATATATCTGTAATATGTCATCTTGTTGTCTTTATTAGTTTTGTAGAGGAAGGTCTTGCTCTTTGCGTTTTTATTGGATTGTTGCATATTGAAGACGGGAAAAAAAGATGCATGCATAATATTTGAAACATTAACAAGAAACATGAAGGAACGAGGATTAAATTTTGACAAGTATGTGGGATTTGGTTCCGATGGAGCATCAACCATGATTGGCAAATAAAATGAAGTTGCCACGCGTTTGAAAAAAATGTAAATTCTTTCTTAACTTCTGTTCATTGTGTGATACATAAGATAAATTTATCGGCTATAGATGTAACAAAAATTGAACATTGCAAAGACATGTCTAAAGAAATATATGCGCTTTTAAATTCAGTAGCAGTGCATTTCAAGGAGTTGTGTAAGAGAAAAAAATGCATTGCTTTAATTACAATAAGAACTTGCTGATTCTACAAAATATTTGAAAAGATACCACAAAATTAGGTGGTTGTCACGGTGGTAAGCCGTAACAACTGTTTGTAATTATTCAGAGAGTGTTCTAAATTATTTTCGGGACAATCACGATGCTATAGAGGATAGAGTTGGATCCAATATATTTAAAAAAACTTTGTATCTTCAAGTACATCTATGTGCTTTATTTTTTAGCTGATAGTTTACATGTTTTATCCATATTATCACGTTTATTTCAAAATAAATTTGTGGACATAACTACAATAGGCTTGGTGGTAAAGACCGATATTGTGCAAATTCGTATGCTCTTCATTGAGGAGACTATGGATTTGAATAGTGAGACCTTTAATGAGCAAACCAGATATCACATTTTACCGGAATTTGGTCCTTAAGGAGGATATTTGAAAAGACTATCGAACGAGATTAGGAGAGGTAAATTTCATGACGTTGAAATCATACGGGATAGAATGAGGCAAAACCTTATGAATCTATTGGCATTTCAAAAGCATTTTGCCTTGGTGGTATGCAATGTATTAAAATCTAGATTTGAGGATAACCATATTATGACAACGTTTAAAGTGTTGGATCCGACTAATATACCGTTTAGACAAGTTGGTTTGGCTAATTGGGGGTGGTTGATTTGGAGTTATTATGTGATCAATATGAAGTTAAACGTGAAATTAGAGAAAGAAAGATCCTTCATTAATAAATTTTGTTGCAATTAAGAGAGAATTCTTTGCATTTAAGTTACAAACAACTACTGATTGGTTGGATAAAAATTTCAAAAGATGTTTGGTCAATGATTATTTGGAATCACATCTTAAAAGTGAAGTATGAGAACTTGTTAGTTCTAATTGAGATAGTTAGAGTACAATGCATTAGCATGGTGAGTTGTGAGAGGGCATTTTCAATCCAAAATTGCATAAAAACCAAACAAAGAAATAGAATGTTAACAAAGAATTTGGAGAGTGTTTTGCGGGTTGTTTTAGAAGGGCCAATTGAAGATTGCCGTAAAATCATTAACGAAGCCATAGAAATATTAAAAAATAACACCAAATTTAGGTATTTATTCTCTCATCCAGAATAATATCTATGTAGAGTTGTTGGTTCCGAGCAAAATGATAATAATTTGTTGTGATTTGTACATGAAGTGTAAATTATTGTGTTGGTGGTTATTTGTACTAACCTAAACCCCTCTTGCCCTCAATGACATCAAATCGTCTAAGTATGTAGGAGGATCATAAATGTGTGTTTTTATTTATTTTACATTAGAACATGTGAATTCATTCTTAGATTAAGAAAGTTTATTATTGTGAGTTTGTGCTCTATTGCATGACATGTGTATAAGAATATGTGCGCAAGATGAATTTGTTGATTTTTGTAGTCATAGAGTCTTTGAAGACACTAGTGATTTGAGGGGTTGTAAATCTTTAGCCCCCAACTGGTGGGGGGTATATGAACCAGGTTCAATTCATGCTAAGGATAAATTGAGTATTTTGGTGAAGAAATATAATTTAGTTGAGAAAAATATGAAAACCGGCCAAAATATTATTTAAACGGATTTTTTTACCAGCCAATTTTTTTACATCCGGATTTCAACCGAGGTAAAATACAAAGTGGGGGAAATGAACCGGATGAACTTAATGGATCCAACCCAAACCCTTGTGATTCGTAGTCTTTGTGGGTGGGAGGCGTTCCCAACGCCTGGGGCCCTCACCTACACTAGGATGACTTGGGCCCTCTTACCGACGGTGTCACCAGTCATGGGTGTCAATTCAGGGTCCCCTTTGTGTCCATGGTGTTTCGGGCACTTCTTATGGAGAGGTACGCGACACTACCCAATGCTCACGACCTTATCCTTGTGACTTTTAGTCTCCGTGGATGGAAGACATTTTCAACGTCCAGGGCCCTCACCCACATTAGGATCACTTAGGCCCTTTCATCTATGACACCACAAGTTTCGGATGTCACTTTGGGGTTCCCCTTGTGTCCATGGTGTTGCTGACATTCCTCATGGAAATGTGCGCGACATGAATAATATTCCTTTCGGCAATAATATGCTACATGATCATGAGATGGTGTTAGAATAAGGATGTAACTATTGTCTATTGTTCTTAGAATAAACGGAATGCTATGAAATGCTTCAAAACCCTTTGTCATTTGATTCATCCAAACAAAAGTTGGTTTCTTAAAAAACCAACGGTCTTTCAAATGAATCCTAATAGCTTCACAACATTTTTCTCACAATGATAGAAGTTGTACTTAATCCTACCCCAAATAAATCAACAACCATTTCTAATGAATTACCATTTCCTAACCGATAAAGAATAATTGCAATATTACGCTCCACACTAATATTTTCTTTGAAATGTATATCTTTCTTCTTCAAAACAAACCTTAATAGAGCACATAAATATTAAATATAAATATATTCATCCTCATCCGCTTTAAAAAATCACCATATGAAAATGATCCCCATAAGCGTGTATTCCAAAAAACCTTCATATCTTTAAAATTGCTAGCATTTCCTCTGATAATTCACCCTCCGTCCTTGTGCAATATAAACTGCCATCATCATCATATGGGCATTTTGTTGAAAAAATGTAAGTTTTTGCAATGCCAAAATACCCACAATGACATGCTTTATGACCATGAAAATCGAAAGTAGTACAAGAATGTGTTCCCTTCTAGAATCCATGACTAGAGAAAGTGAGAGGAAAATTTCAAAAATTGGATGGATTGATGAGGAGAGAAAAGAATAGAAGCCGAACAAATGGTATGGGTTTGGACTTTGGACTTGGCCTTTGGAGGGTTCGCACTATGCCCAACCGAAGGCTCCAATTCCCATATTTTATTGTGCTATTTTCAGCCCATTTCTTTGGACTCTCAACAAAGTTTGGCGATTCAATCCCACGGCCTCTCGACTTGGACGGCCATAGTGTGAAGCCGCCCTAATAAGTCTATAAGCTTTGGATTAATTGTGTCTCTTGATTCTTGTTTTGTGGTTTACTGCCTACCTTCATCTGTGTGTGGTGTTTGAACATCGGTACTCACAGGAACATTCTTAGTGTTGGAATGACGATAGGGTGCTTTCTTCAATGAAATGAAACCCTTGGCTTAAACCCTTGTTTTTCCTACTTCAGGGTTTTTCTCTTATCTCTCCTATTTTCCTTGTCTTTTGAGATATTGACGTTTCCGAGTGTTGATGATGCATTTGTCAGATACTGAACGTGAAGAAGTGCCACTGCTATTCTTGGACAAGGTGGATGATTTGCCGGATCCAGGCTCCTCGAGTGATGAGGATTCTAGTGACAGGGAACCTTTTGAAGCAGGAGATTTCGATACCGAGGGAGAGGCCCATGATGTTATGGCTATGGAGCCTGGTAGCCCTCAAGAGGATGAAGTTGCTGTCGACGAGGAGGAGGAGGAGGATGGTAGTGTAGAAGACATGGGTACTGACATCGCAACTGAAAAACAGGAAGAACTTGACGATGTGCTTGCGGGCCGCAGTGGGACGAAAGACCATGATTCTTTGTTGGAGCAGGAAGGAAGCGAAGAAGAAGAAGAAGAAGCAGAAGCAGAAGCAGAAGCAGAAGAAGACATGGTGGACGATGACACAACTGAAGAACCCGAATACGTAGATGACGTCGTCGTCGTGGGCCAAATCGAAACAGAGCAGAAGTTGGATCATGATGGGGCACATGATGACCACATGATGGCAGAGGACACGATCCCGTTTGAACCTGAAAATGTGATTGTGATTGAAAAGGCTGTCGAAAATGACGGTGGGAAGGGAAAGGGGAAGATAGTGTCTTCATATTTCCATTTTGCAAGTAAGACCAGGGCAGCTGTGAAGGATGAGTTGTCTGCGGCGGGGAAACCGTGCACGGCGAGTGCCGTAGCTAAAATTCTCGGGGAGCGATGGCGTGCTCTAAGCGACGTTGAAAAACAAAGTTATAATATTATCCAACATGATGAAAACCCTGTCAATGAAGTCTCCACCGTACTCGGAAAGCCGAGTAAAAGTAAAAGCAAAAGTGCAGGCGCTCGTCGTGGTGGGAATGAATCTGTAAGTATGGAGGATGCCGTCATGCCAGATGAGGGAGAAGCTGGAGACAGGAATTCGATGGATATTTTAGCTTTACCGTTTCCAAACACGAGAGTGAAACGAATAATAAAGGTCGACCCGGGCGTTAAACTCGTAACAAGCGATGCAGTCGTGCTCATAAATCACGCGACCGCTCTGTTTGTGGAGAGTTTGGCATCGGCTTCATTCACCATCATGTTAAGACATAAGCGGAAAAGTGTTCGTGCACCTGATGTTGTTGAGGCTGCAAAAACTACCTGGCAAGTCATTCATTCTTGGGTTGCCGCTCTTTTTGAGATGATCGCTTTTTGTTTTACTTACTACGTGCAGTTTAACATAGGTGCTTGTCATTTGAGATATGAGTTTTTCAGATGTGGTGGAGATGATATATGGTAAGCAGCCCTAATTTGGTTACTCATCTTAAACGGATGCCTATATTTGAGTGGTGTGTGGTCGGGTGTGGATCTAAGAACAGACACCACAAAGACACGTGTTTGAAAGGAGATTGGACTATGTGCTCAAAATTTGTTAACCCCTAGGCTCAATAGTCAACATAATTGGGGGCCCCTATATGATCATGTAATGAGAAAAAAGGATCTTCATTTTGATAATGAATAAGATATTGATATGAACTCTAAATTTAGGAGGCAAATGGCTACGGGCACAAATTGGATTTGCTAATCATCTTGCACCAATTGCATGTTTCATATCCTAGGAGTAGTGGGCCGAAAAGTGTCCGTTGAAGACATGCTTACCTTCTGGTGCTTGTGAACTCAGCTGCATTGCATGGAGAATATTTTAAAATGACAGATGTCAATCCAACAGGCAATTTCGTGACTGCTTGGGAAACGACCTCGAACATTTGTTTGAAGAGTCTGATGGCGACGACAATGGCAGGGGAGATGACGCAACTGAGGATGCCCCTACTGCAAAGAAGCCTCTGAAGCAAAAGACAGCCAAGAAACAGCTACCCCCTCCCCCTGGAACCCGGCCAATTACAAACTTCTTTAAAACATGACATACAAATTGCAGTTTTGATATCTAGGCCATTTGTTGATTCATTTGGGAGCAGTAAAATGGAGGAGTGCTGAAAGTTCTGAGTGCAGAATCTTTGAGAAGTTTTTTCTTACTTTGCAAAGCAGGTTCTGGAGTATTTCACTCCAATGACCAGTTCTTGTAGATAATAGAAGTCCTGTAGATGGCTTTTCAACGCATGGATTCACGATAGTAAAGTAGGTGATTTCATGTTGAGGATAGGTGCATTGTGAGAAATTTCAGTTTTTGTTGGACTGTTGGAGCCCTGAGCTGGTGTCTTGTAGTATGTTGCTTTGTCCAAATGTATGCTGGTGATAATCTCCAAAACTAATAGTATCGACATGGGGAATGAACTCATGGACACAATGATGATTTTCTTTGCTTTTGGGTATGGGACAAGGGCATACTGGAGTCATCCTGTGATTCAACGGGACTTTTTGTCAGGAGGTGGTCCCCTATGAACTTCTATTGGTTGCTTTCAATACAATATCAATAATTCTTTCCTCTTGTGGTGGATGCTTGGAGGTCGTGTTTGAATTTGCATGAACTTTAGCACCTCTTGGCAAGCCAAAATGAGTTCAACCCTCAATGAACCAATATAGAATGTTTGTTGCTCTAACCTCCCCACTACCTCCAAGCATTGCACCAAAAACCTATCAAACATGGAAGGTGTTGAATGCAAAACAACCAACTCCCAAACAGAAGTCATGTTGAGTTCATGGATAATTTATAGTCTGATTTTCCTTTGGGCATATTGCCATCCAAATTATGCTTAGGGATCAGAGGATGTACGTAACCAACGACCAACTTCCAGGGTGTTTGTCTTGAAACATAACAAGGAAATGTGATGGAGAGCAGATGAGAAAACCAGTTATGGAAAATTGTCGTGCTTTGTATGCTCTGTATGTTTTGTGTACATATTCTGCACTTGGATTAAATGGTTCCAATGTTAGGGTTTCATTTGTGCTATCCACAGATATATGATGTACAAGTACATCAGGTGATCAATTTTGTGTGTTTAAGTTGGACTTTAGCTGGACTGAGATGAAGCTTATGCAGGATACAAATTTTTCATATGCAAATGGTATACAATTTTAGAGCTATTGTTGCAGGGAAGTGGTGGAGCCACCTAAGTTTTGTACTCTAAAAAAGATTCCTGGATTTGGGGGACAGCAAGTCTATGAGTACTAGAGGAGTAGTTTGTGAGGTGGTAGGATGTAGGTGCACCTGAAATGGAAACTGTTTCCTTGATTGCCACGACGATGGCACTTGTCACAAATTCTTCCCAAATGTGTTGTTAGCAAGCTTAAGGATTTCTCTCTTTATCACAATAAAGCATCATTGTATATGTAGTATTGCATTGCCATCGTTGTGCGTAAGGGATGCATTAAATATACATTTGTGTAGAGATGCTACGTAATTGGATAGGGTTAGCAGAGCTGGTTCATGTTTGAAGATAATTTAAGTAGGGGCTTATTTACTCGGAACAATTGCTCACTCCCATTGAGACGAGGTTTGTCGTAGTTGAAAAATGTGGATCCTGGTATTAGCTATTTTAAAGTATAATGCTAGCACTTCTGTGTTGGGAGGTGGATTGTACTGATCATGGTGGGATGGAGAAGGTACAGTTCAATATACTACTCCGCACATGGACTACAATAAAAATTTCATAGAAAGAAAATTAGTCCACTATTCTTGCAAGCAAGTGTCCAAGGGAGACTTTCTGCAATCTTACTTGCTGAAAATGGTGATGAGGATGAGGACTGTGGATGCAGCTGTGGTTGCAACATTGTGGTTGCAATATTATGTGAGTTTTTTGGGTGTGTGTGCTCAGTTGATGGAGGACCCTCCAAGTCCTGAGCCTTCGTTGCCATGGTTGGATGATCCGATCGCACCTTTGCCATCTCCAAGTGCACCTGAATGTGAGGATATCTCCCTAAACCCTTACCATGATTGAAGCATTATCTTGTTGTAGTAGGAATGTAGAATGAAGAGCAACATCAAGATGTTTGTGTAGTTTGCTACTGTTAAGTGCAACTCAGATCTAGTTGTTTCTATCATCCTTGCTAGAATTGATAATCCCAGGTTCGGTAATGAATGTCAGCTAAGTACTGATTGCAAGGCACTTAATTGTGAGGGTATCCTCTTTCAACCCTTACTATGATTGAGGCATTTTTATTTGTCATAGTAGGGTGTAGAATGAAGAGAAAATTCAAGATGTTTGTGTGGTTTGCAGTCAATGAGACAGCATTGGGAAACTGACCTTTTGTCCATGGGATATATTGATAAGAGTTGTCACCAGACTATTGCTTGCAAGGGACTTGAATAAATTCTTTTGAAAACAACCATGGGATGGGGGTAAACTGCATTGGTAAGAGTTGTCACCAGACTACTGATGACAAGGGACTAGATTGTTAATTTTTGAAACCAACCAGAGGATTTGGGATGAACTATTTTGATAAGAGTTGATAAAATTTTGCCCATTGTTGATAAATTCTGTCTTGTACATATATACTTTACTTTGTGCCATTGTGTGAAGATTCACCACTTCATGTGCAGCTACTTCAGCACCGGAACATGACATGCCAGCGCAATCAGTTCCGCTTGAACATTTGACATTTGACTACAGCCGTGGGGATCGTGGGCCGGC
Source organism: Polytrichum formosum (assembly GCA_964035585.1). Taxonomy (NCBI): domain Eukaryota; kingdom Viridiplantae; phylum Streptophyta; class Polytrichopsida; order Polytrichales; family Polytrichaceae; genus Polytrichum; species Polytrichum formosum. The sequence continues at coordinate 24,166,984 of OZ037938.1, forward strand.
CCACTGGGGTGACCTGAGCCCCGATTGGTTGTTGTGCAAAACAGGGACTGCACAGTCGCCGCTCGCGATTACGCCCGACATTATGATCTCGGATCTGAGTTTGGGTGACCTTGATGCGACTTATTCTTCCAGTCCTGTCGCTGCCACAATTTCTAACAATGGCCATGGAATCCAGGTTATAATCCGATTCCCCCCTATGAATGCATAGATTCGTTTGAACGAATTAGAGTTATCCTTCAAGTCAACCGGAGTTTTGGTTGGGAGTTGGTTGTTTTGCATAAAAACTTTCCATGTTTGGTAAGTTTTGGTGCATATTTGGAGTCAGTGTGGAAGTTTGAATGAAAAACTTTCTATATCAGTTCATTGAGGGCCAAACTCATTTTCGCATACTAAGAGGTGCTAAAATGAGTTTGACCCTCAATGAACTGATAAATTGAATTGATAACCTGTAATTCAACTAACTCTTGACCAAAACTCCGGTTCACGGGAACAAATCGCATGATTTCAGATGGTACCGTATCAACATTTTGTGGGACATGCAAACTGACTCCAGCCATATCTATATTTCAAATTTTAGCATGAAGGGAATCTGAACATATTGTGGAAAGATTGCTTAATGGTTGTGTCAAACTGTGAATACGGAGACTAAATCATATGAACTAGGTGCTGGATGTGAGGAGCCCTGCCACGGGCTGTAGTAGGCGCCTAACCTATTGAGCCCCTGGTAGCGGCAAGGTAGGTGTTGGGTGTTTACTACAGCCAATGGCAAATTGACATGTGTCCATTACCAAACGTAGTGGTCAGGCTGCGGCAGGGTCATCAATTACGGGTTATAATGTGCCTCCTTGTAGCCAATGAAGAATAGACATCATCAGCAAAATGACCACTATGTATTGTTTTATGATCAAAGGCTTCGTTTGAATTGGAATCTCCCTTTTATTGCGCACCCCTCTCTGCTCTAATAATGTAAGCAGGATCTCTTGCAAGGCTTTTTACGCTGTGTTCTTAGGCTATAGTTGTTCATTTGGATTGTGTTTGCTCCCAGATGGCAGCTGATGGGTAGGAAAAAAAAGGTTGTATTTCCTTTCATTGTTAAAGAAATTGATAAAAGTGTTGTAAGGTAGGCATGCCTAAATCCAACATAGCAATAATTTGGACATCTATATTTGAGCGGTATTGGTTAGGTGTGGATCTAAGAGCGGACACCAAAAGACACGTGTTTAAAAGAAACTAGATTACGTGTTCAAATATGCTAACTATTTTAGGATCAATAGTCAACATGATTGGGGGGACCTATATGACCACTTAATGGGCATGAGATTCTTCACTTTGATAATGAGTAACATATTCATATGAGCTCCAAAAATTATGAGGCAAATGGCTACAGGCACAATGTTGGATTTGCTAATCATTTTGCACTAATCACGTGATTCAAAATCTACAAGAAGTGGGTGCAAAGAGAGCGGTCTCTCAACAACACACATCTACCTTATACTTTGTTCTTCTGGACGTAATTTGAAATGTTGGCGTACAGGTGGAGCTCTTGCCTAGCACGGGTGTGCTGAAGATCTACAACGTCACATACAGACCGAAAGAATTTCACTTTCATACACCCAGTGAACATCAAATCTTCAACTACAGGCAAGGATCAGATCAAGCCACAATGTGTGCATTTCCTTACAGGATATCAATAGAGTTATCCTTTAACTCAACCTGGATTTTGGTTGAGGGATGGTTGTTTTGCATACAACAGCTTCCATATTTGGTTACTTTTTGGTGCATGCCTGATTGTGGTGTTGAGATTTGGACAGTGAACATTCTATTTCAGTTCACTGGGGGTATGAAAGTGGTCATACCCCCAATCAAGCATGCCAATAATTGCTAAATTGAGTTTGGTCCTCAATGAATTGAAATAGGTTGCTCTTCATTCAAATTTTAACACAACCTCTGACATGCACCACAAGCGGAAAGAAGTTATTGATTTTACATGTGTAACAACCAATGGAAAATCATAGGGGACCAATTCCTGACAAAAAGTCTCAACAAGTCAAAAGATAACTCTAAACTTAGAGTTATCCTATTATTCAACTGAAGTTTTTGGTTTGGTTGTTTTGCACACAAAACGTTTCATATTCGGTAAGTTCTAGGTGCATGCTTTGGAGCTGCTGTGGAGGTTTGAATGAAAAATATTCTATTTCATTTTATTGGGGGTTAAACTCATTTCGGCATGCCAAGACGTGCTAATATGAGTTTCTCCCCCAATGAATTGATATAGAATGTTTTTCATTCAAACCTCCACATGACCGACTCCAAGCATGCATCTAAAACTTATTGAACATGAAATGTTTTGTATGCAAAAAACCAACCCCAACCAAAACTCCGGTTGCATTATAGGATAACTCTAATGTCTTAAAATTTTAAGAAACATTTTGAGTAAGTTGTCTTGTACTCATGGCTGCAGGTTTCCCCTGGAGCTTCACCTTGTGCACTTGTCGGAGGACAACCGGAAAGCTGTGATCTCCGTCCTCTTTGTCTATGGTGGTGACAACCCTTTCTTGGCCCAGGTTTGATTTAACTCTCTCATCAAAACAAAACTCTTCGCATTTGATTTCACAGTAATTGCTGAGGACCAGCGTCTTTCTGCCTTTTTTGTCTTATAGTGGCTCGATTCCTTATGTGATAGTAGGCAATCTGGCCACAAATTTTGACTCTGATCATAATTTGATAAATTTTTCTTTACAAATCTGGCTACCATAACCATGATGATTGTCACATAAAGTAAGTGGGTTTAAAATATTCCGTTTCAGTTCTTCACCCGATTCTTGTAGGATATGAGGCACATGATGAGTATGAGATGAATAGCAAATCCAAATTGAGGCCATAGCCATGTTCCTCATAATTTAAAGCTCACATGAATATCTTATTCACTATCAAAGTGAAGATTCTATTTCTACTTAAATGACCATACAGGTTGTCCCCCCCCCCCCTTTCCAACAATTAAATTGACTACTGAACCTAGAATAGTGAATTTTTTTGATCATGTAGTCTGGTCTCTTTCAATCATGTTTTTGCGGTGTCCATTCTTAGATCCATACCTAATTGCACACCAATCAAATATAGGTGTCTGATAAAGATAAGTAACTGATCTAGTAATTGTTAGAATTAGGCTCCCATGGTTTTCATTTCACCTATATTTAGGGCCATGTCAAATTGTTTGTACGCTGGCTGATCCACAGTTTTTTGACAAACTTCCGTCATTCACAAACCTGGGGGTGAAGTCCAACATTGGACCCATCAAGCTACTGCCGTTGCAACGCAATTACGGCCGCTATAGGGGCTCCCTCACTGTTCCACCTTGCTCTGAACATGTGATGTGGACTGTCATGTTGTGGGATGTAAGTGTAAATTCTTGCTATTCTTTTAAATGCTTTTTTTTAAGCTTAGGAAAATGTGACCACTTTTTTTGATGCTCTTCCTTGTTGATGTTTACTAAGGACCCTTGAACACAAGAGCTTGAGTTGAGAGCTTGGACTTGAAATTTTGAGAGCTTTGGAAGTTTTTGATGCTTGGATTTGACAAGTTTTCATCCAAGGCTCAAACCGTGGAGAGCTTGAGCTTGACCAATTCTCTAGAAAGCTGTCAATAGTTTGAGCAAGTGTAAAGTGGCCATGGTTAATTTGAGATATCAAAGGGGGAGTGGTACTTAACAAAGGAGGAGCCAAAGAATGCTTGAAAACCCTTTGGCTGAAGACCCGCAAAATGAGAGCTCAAACTCTCAACATTCTTAAGATGACCTTCATGAGGTAGTTCATGATTTTGACTGAAATCTTGTCAAATGACATTCGACATGGGATCCATTGAGATGCCATCTAAGCATATGCCAGGTAAAAAGTTCAAGCTCTCCAGTGTAAAGCGAACAAGGCTGAGCAAGAGGCTATCCTCCAATGAGAAGGCTCCTTCTTCAAGCGCTTAACCTTTCTAGTGTCAAGGGGGACCTAAATCCATGTGGGTTTTTGTGATGGCAGTGGCCTACGGTCTCCAATAGTCAGCTTCAACAACTGAAACATGCTATGCGGGTGCGTAAATTCATTTCGACCTATTTCATGTCGACCTTTTCTAGCCCCAAAAAATGTGATCTAATAATTATCTTCATCTTTATGCATACAAATATATAATCCAAACACAGAGATAACTTATTTCCAGCCTGAGGTCTTTTGACTTCACATCACCCTGTTTGCAACCTTAACTGCAATGAATGAGACTTGGAATCCTTAACCATGTACTTGCTAAGCCCAAATTCCAATAATTTTTTGCAGACAGACAATGCTCGTCCATTCTTATTTCCAAGCCATGGGAGGAGATTCCACATCAATCATACCCCCAACTGGGTGATGGAGCAACTCAAGCTGGGGGAGCTAGTTTGACCATTATTTATTGCAGTATTGCATTAGATAAATGGGCTAATATATATATACGGTCACTTTTGACACCTTTTGCTGAAATGATCAAGAAGTAATTTTAAATCTTTCCGTATGACACCTTGAGGTCTAGAATGGGTTGCTCGGACATTTAAGGATTAACAACTGGAGCAAATTGAGCTCAAAAAGCAAGGCTCAGTGTCAGAGGACTCTTTGAATGGTTTTTGCCACTTGTTTACCCTAGATTTGAATGTTAGTCTGATCAAGAGTTGCAGTTCCATGAACCTAAAAGAGACTCTGAATCTCCATTCCAGTACTTTGCAAACCAAAATAAGGATTATCTTAAAGCCCACTCTTCTCCAAATGTTGCCAAATCTCCAAATGTGCACCTGGCGGTGCAAAAAGTTGAAATCGTACCCATGCATTAGTTGGTTACATAAGATCAAATGTCATATTCTCATGGCCATCATTTGATACCAATAAGGATATCACATCTTTCAATACAATTGTTTATATGCACTTGAGACTTGCATTGCAAAATTCCATCATGTTACCTAACACATGTGCAATTTTCCCACATGTTTCACTACGGGGCAAATTAATCAAAGGTCCTTGTGATTTGGAGAAGTAAATTCATTGTCATCATACAAGGTGTTCTGCAACATCCTAGTATGATTGTATGCCACCACTGGTTCCGTCCCGTTGCAATAAACTACATAATACAACAGATATGGATCTGTGATATGCACCAATTTACACCTTCTAAACTAGTCGAATTGTTGGTGACTTGATCATGTGATCCTTGTAGTGTCATGATTCCACATAGAATATATAATTGTTGAATGAATAAATAAAAATAAAAGGAACGTCAATGTACAAACATTGACATGTGATGTTCGCTTGCCACTCCCTATCATTGCTGTGTGGATGAGGGGGAGGTGACTTGATGCTTATTTTTAGTAGGTGGATTGGTGGTTAGTTAGTATTTTAGTATTATTATAGTTAGTTAAGGGTTTATATATTCATATGTATGTGTGTTGATATTGATTTATGAAATGTGATAGTGGGGCTTTTAGTCTAATAACACAATATTCAAAATTTTGAGAGTTTTCCATTGAATTGGGAGTACATAAAGCAAACTGTTAATCCAAGAATGAAGTGAAAACCATTGGAGAGTTGTAGAGTTCAAGTAAATAAAATGACATTTGATTTCCCACCGTAAATTATGGAGTGATGTGCTACCTAAAATTGACCATTTAGGATGACAGTTCAGGTCAACTTGACCTGAATTGGCATGTACATTATGGCTACAAACATAGTATTGTCCTCATTTATGTCGACTCAACCTAAATTAACTAACATATTGTCCTCATTTGTCGACTCAACCTAAATTGACTAACATATTGTCCTCATGTAGGTCGACTCAACCTAAATGAGTCGATTCCCCAGCTCGACTTACTCTCATTTTAATTGAAACTACACGTTTGAAGTGTAATCTAGTATTTATCAACCTAACATGACTTTTAGGTGTCCAAATGGACGATATTATTTTGAGAGGATCCCACTCTCTCAAAATTTTGAATATTGTATTTAATGGGATTGGGGTTTAATTTTTTTGAGTTTTCTTTTTTTAGATAATAAAGTTATCCGTTAACTAAACCCCAGTTTAGTAGGGAGTTGGTTGCTTTGCATGCAAGACTTTCCATGTTCGGTAAGTTTAGGGTGCATGCTTGGAATCAATGCGGAGGCTTGAATCCGGGACATTCCATATTGGTTCATTGGGTGCCAAACTCGTTTTGGCATGCAAAGCAACCAACTCCCTACTAAACTGGGGTTTAGTTAACGGATAACCCTAATGTGTGTTAGATATCTTTTGAGGAATTTTCAAAATGTTTCCATTAATTTGTAGGATTTTGATGTGGGTATTTTGAGGTCTTTAAGGCTTTGGGTGGAGACCTAATGAGGATGGTTCCTGTAATGTCTTTGTGATGACAATGGGGGGTAGTATTGTCCAACCTTGTTGAATTAGTAGGGGTTGTAGTATGTCGCATTTTTCTTTCTTTCTCATGGTGGTTGCTTGTGGGAATCTTTCGTTGTAGTAAGTGAATTTGAAGATTTGTATTTTGAGGTTTGGGCACTATAAGAAAACTGCGTTTTTTGATGATATTTTTGAAATTTTAAGCGACATCCAATAGAACATCCAGATGTTACAGTGGACGTCATTATTGACATTTGGATGTTCTATTGGATGTCACCTAAAATCGTCTGCGTTGTCCAAAAACATCATCAACAACGCAGTTTTCATCATCAAAAACGCAGTTTTTTTTATAGTGGGGGTGGGTAAGAAAGGAGGTTGGTTGTTGTGCCTAGGATACACAATGTGATTGGACGCAGTCGTGCAAGGCACCCACATCTAGGTGGGTAGCAACTACACGGCAAGAGCCATGATGGTAGTGTATTATCCATGGTTCGGTTTTTAAAAATGCCTGCGTTAATAAGTGTGAAGCATTTGGTGGTTGGGTGGGTGAGGAGCTTGCAAGGAGGGTGTTGGCTAAGGCATGTATTGCCTTATTATGTCGATTAGTTTGAAAGTTTTTAATGTGTTTGTTTGTGCAACATGCTAGGAGGTGAAGTCAATTGTCATTTTGTTTTAGTTGTTAAATCCACTCCCTATTCAGTACATCTAGGCTCAAGACATCTCATTCATCAGATTCAGATAGCGGAGAAACTTTAGGAGCTCATACCAATACTGGTGTAAATATACACCTACTTCCTCTCCAGATCAGTATTTTCATACAAGCACTCTAGTACCATAGAAAGTCGCCCAATAGCATACATTGACATAGATACAATCTCACAGATATATTGAGTAGCATACTCTATATTTAGTATCTCAATGCAACATCAGTACAAAGCTAACAAATTAATATGGTATTAAAATTGATCCATAGTTTGATGGTGAGATCGCTGGAAGAAAGTCAGAGTAGCTGTCCGAGCTCTTGAGCATTACTCTACAACAGTTGTATAAACGTAGGGAGTACGTTGACACCCATCTAGGAGGAGCTGTCCAAAGCTCATAGCAAAAAATCGAGACATCACAAACACGGAAGGAGCTATATAAACCCAGCAGTAGCAACATTTGAAGGAACCATTCAACAGGAGAAGAAACGGGAAAAGGCTTAAGACGGTGGCATCCTCTTTAAGCACAACCAAGCTGATAGCAAGAAAAAATCAAGTACTTGCACACACGACAAACTCTGTAAGTAGAGAGTGTACAAAATCAATCGCCTCCACACTGGAGCAAGAGGACAACATGACCTCATACGCCGAGCAAGAACAGAAGAATAGTATCGAATCATCAACTACACAATGGGAGGAGATGGGGCCTTCACATTTTCAGATGCCAATAAATTAGAGGAAGCCGGGAAATACTCCGTTTGGAAAGTCAAAATGCGCACAATATTCAAGAAGGAATGGCATTGGGACGTTGTCTGCTCTCAAGAATCACTATTCACGGTAGATCTTACCAATTGCCCGGATCTTGTTGCAGTTGCAGCCACAACAACAACAATACAAGAGAAAGCTCTGGGGATGTTAATCTTATATGTTAAAGATGATATCATCCCCTACATTGCCGAGCCACTTGACCTCGAATTAGTTTGGAAGTCACTTCAAGGTCTGTATGAATCCTTGAACTCCACAAGGAAACAATTTCTTGTCAACTAGCTTTTTGTCAAGATGGAGGGAGGAGCACGCATTAGTGAGTTTCTAAAAAATGTTAAAAGAGAACTTGAATCAGCTTCACAATGTCAAAAGAGGTTATTTGAGAAAAAAGAATAGTTCAGATAATGTTATGAGCTCTTCCTTCCAGTTTTGAACCATTCATTAAGTCCATCTCTAAGCCAAAGATGAACTACCATCTCTTGAGAACTCTCAGCAAAGCTCATGATAGAATAGACTGGAAGGGAGATCAAGGGTAGGGGTCATGAGGAAGCCCTCATGATAAGAGGACGAAGAAATATAGGAGCACCGCCACCATGATTCAACTGGGGACCAACTTGATCATCTCTAAGGGCGGATCGCTTCAGATCTTTGGGACATCAATTCTCAGCTACCCCCATGGCAATTCCACAAGAAGGACCTCCAAGAAATGCACCACTGAGGAAGGGATCGTGTAACAATTGTCAATAGTAGGGACTTAGGGCAAGGCACTGCCCTTATTCATCCAAGAGATAGCAAGAGCCTCGATACCTCAATAGTCCCTTAGTCAACACCATACAGGAAAAAGAAAAGGTCATAGAGCCAACACCTACAAGTGTTGCCGACATGTTTGAAGTGGCCATGCTCACAATGGATTCAGCTCCACACAAATACCTTTGATGTGGTAAAGATCACGCTCAATGCCACCAATCAAGATAAGTCATGGTATCTTGACTCTGGGGCCTAAAAGCACGTGATAGGTGATCCAAATGGCATGAATATATTCACAGAGGTCAGGTCAGGTGGACGTCACTCCCATACTGTAGAAGGCAGGGGAAATGTTGCTTTTTACTACAACGGAGAAATCAAGACAATACCATATGTTTTGTTGATAAGGGGTGCCTAGTATGTTTTGGTACCCATGAATGTTGGATTGTAAATGCCATGGTCCCATCACAAATCATAGCTCGAGGAACCAAAGATCCCACAAATGCACTCTACCAATTAGAAACTCATACCTTAGCTCATGGACATGTTCTCAAAGGTGAGTCAGAGGCGGAACTATGACACTACAGAGTGGGTCATCTAAACTATGAAGCACTGCACAAGATGTCGATGTCAGGAGGAGCGATCCCACCATTTCCACTAAGGTAGAGGGTGCTTAAACCAACATTTTAAGCTATTGCACATACATATGGCTATATGGTTGATTATATATATATATATATGTGTGTGTGTGTGTGTGTTCATATTAGCCTTTGGGCTAAACATAGGTATATAGAAAGAAAAAAATATTTATAGCCTCAATTGAATATTTGATGGATATTTAAAGTCAAATCCACTAGCTTAAACTGATCCCTAGGCCCTGTGTATGATGACCTTGCATATGATGAGGACCCCCATCTTCATTGCCTAGAACCAACACAACATAGTTGGGTACTAGACCCAAGCTAGATCAAAGCCCAACTAGTAACGGTGCGCAAAGCCACATGGCTACCTCCATGATCCCACCCTGTTTAGTTGCAAAACCGTCACCTTGCATACCAGGTACTGTCCCCTTTGCATCTTAGGTATCGACCCACTTTTATGCCTAGAACCGACCCCCTTTATGCCCATAACCAACCCCCTTTGCGGTTTGTGGGCCTACTTCCTTGGCTTTGTGAATAAAATGGCTAGAACCGTTCCCCCCGTGAATAAAATGGCTACAATAGGCATTGACAAGCCACCCTAAAGCCACCTTGAACCGACCTGAGATAGTGGAGCCCGTTACCAATAGTATATGGAGGTAGTGGAGGCCAGTATGAGATGGCGTCACTAATGGCACCTAAGCCCGTCACTCCATGGGCCCAAGCACTCTTTTTCCATGGGAACCGGTTTAAGGTAGTAGAGTGTTGACAATTGGGAGGTGTTTATAAGTGTTGCTTTTGGACGGGGTGTTGGTTTTAGCACTCTCTACCTCAGTCCAAACAATTTGCGAGTCTTGCATGAAAGGACGACGAAAACAAGAGCATGCACCACGTAGGGCCGGTCACTGCGCCACCATCAAACTCAAGCTCATACACTCGGATCTGTGCGGACCGCTCCCAACATCCTCACTGTTTAGGCTCAAGGTATTTCATTTACTGACGACTACTCCAGAAAATGTCGGACCCACTTCTTAAAATTTAAAGATGTTGCGCTAGACAGGTTTAAGGCTTTCAAGCAATTTGTTGAAAACTCAGAAGGAGTTACCATAAAATCATTTAGGTCAAACAGGGAGAGGAGAATTCAATTCTCATGCTTTCACCAGTTTTCTAGAAGAGTCAGGAATTTTTAGACAGCTCAAACAGCTGTACACTCCGAATCAAAACGATGTAGCAGAGAGAAAGAACAAAACACTATTAGAAAGAGCTAGGTCAATGGCCCTTTCAAGTTAGTCTCCTGCTTACATGTGGAACGAGGCGGTCAATACAACTACCTATTTAACAACCAAGACCCCCAACCACACTAGCAGAGGAAAGTCTCCGAATGAAAATTTGTTGGATTTCCTCCTGATTATCTCACCTCAAGGTCTATGGCTCACTTGCGTATGTGCACGCACTGGATCATAGGAGGAACAAATTAGAGTCCAAAACATCTAGAATAATGCTAGTAAGGTATGATTCTCATTCAAAAGCCTATAGGCTTTTCGATTCTATCACGAAAAAAATTGTAGTTTCCAAAGACGTTGTCACAAATGAATCAGTCACGGGTCTAGACAATATCATGAAGGACCACAAACCCTAATGTCAAGAGACAACCCTGCCACCCACAGGAGCAGATTAACCCAACCAAGATCTTGCACGAGAAGAACTTGAAAGGATGCCCAGGGTACTGCATCGCCATCATCACCCTTTGTCAAACTACCTATCACCAGCACTACTGTTGCACAACAAATGAGGGTAAACTATAACTTCTGGAGGCACATCTTGAGGCGGAGTTCAAGATGTCCAAGTTAGGTGAACTCAGCATGTCTGTTGGGGTAGAATTTAACTACACTACGAGAGGAACACTACTAACCCAACAAAAATACATCAAGAAACTCCTGGTGAGATATCGAATGCAAGATTGTGCAACGTCCAACACACCCATGGAAGGAGTTATACTACAATCCGACATGGGAGCAGACGAAGCCGACCAAGAATTTGTACCAGAGTTTGGTGGGGTCACTTATCTTTCTGGCCAATATAAGATCCGACATCGCCTTCGCCGTTGGATGCCTCGGCCGCTACATGCATGCTCCGTAGACTCCACACCTCGAAGCAGCTAAGAGAGTGTTAAGGTACATAAAACTTACTGTACATCTGACTATGGCATCTTCTACTCTAAGGACCCAAATCTTCTAATATCAGCTTATGTAGACGCAGACTGGGCAAGGTATGTAGATAGACGTAAGTCAACTACAGGGATGCTGTTTAAACTAGGAGACTCTCCAATTCATTGGAGCAGCAAACTTCAATCCACCATGATAGCTTTATCATCAACCGAAACCGAGTACGAAGGCCTTGCAAATAGTTCAAGAAAGATAGTATGGTTGGGAGTTCTGCTAACAGACATTGGAGAAAACGTATCCAGCCCTACCACTTTGTATTATGAAAACTAGATTGCTCTAAACTCGTGAGTAATCCAATCATGCATGCCAAAACGAAGCACATAGAGCTTCAACACCACTTCATTAGAGAGAAGACAGAGAGTGGTGAGGTCATACATTCGTACCATACATCAACATGCAGACATACTTGCTTCACAAACATGATTCGCTTGATAGGAATTAAATCACTGACAGACATCTGTCCGGTGCAACTCCCACCAACAAATGTTGTCACCATCTAAACTAGACTCTGCATCGCTAGACGAACTGCAATCATAAAGTAAGGCTGTAGTTCTTATAAACCTCTCTTCCTCTGAGTCTATCTGGGGAATCTTTCCTACCAACAAACTGCTCTTATAGAATTGCCTCAACTCTTCATGTACCAATAAACTAAACTATATAAGTCTAGTATACGGGTACTGATTAGGTCTTGTATTTATAGTAGTGCGGTAATGTTTAGTGTGGCAAATTGTTTGAGGAATTTTCCTGAGTTGGAAATTTTTGTTGTGGGGTTAGAGTGGGGTAAAATAGGCTTTTGTGCTAGTCTTCGCGGAGGAGAGGTTTGTTTAGTGGGAATGTGGATCATGAAGTGTTTTTTGAGGATGAAGAGAGTTCAGGTGTGGTGACCAAACACATGCTGGTGAGTTGAGCAGTGGGAGGTTTTTAGCTCTGCTATATTTGGTGACTGTGCATTTGATGAGTCCTTGGTATATTTGTCCGAGAGGGCCCAGGTCATTCAATGTTCAATGTGTATATAATTGTTGAAAATAAGGTGCAAATTGAAATAGGTGAGAAAAATTCAAAAACACAATGCCCACCATTAATAACGGCCCTCTTTTTGGAGGGCTAGAGTCTTCCAGAAAAAAACCTTCACAAAAAATCCAGTGACTAGAATCCAAGCTTCGTAGAAACTATAAAGGGGTTTCGAAGTTGTTACTTGCTAGGGCTTGACAAGCTCACATGCCTCAAGTATACATGAGCTCATGCAAAACATTACTTAGCTAATGAGCTATGTTCATGGGCAAACAATAAATTCAAGAATAAAGACTTTGGATGCCGGAATCCCACTGCTTTACATTGAATATGAAGTCAGGGTTGCTGAACACAACTCATCAACTAAGTAATGTTATGTGAGTCGAGTATGCATGAATGGTTTAAAATTTTCAAATCTATGGAGAGCAAGAATTATCATATACAAGCATTACACCTCTCATCATTCATGCAACGTAAAAGCCTTGAAATAATAGGCAGCCTTGAGGTTATTTTCAAAAGTTTATTTGACACCAGATTTAGCTTTCAAGACCCTGAATGAAGCCCTTCCCACACTTATTGGTGGGCATAGCCAGTAGATGGCTCGCACTAGTACAAGGCATTTTTCCATTGCTTTTAGCCAATAGCTGTCTAGGGGGTAGAGTCTTCCACATGGGGTGCACTCATTGTTAGAACCGGGAACCATGTGCGTGCATGACCATGAAATTAATACCCCTAATATACAAGATTTCCCCCCTCTTAAAAATGATATGTACATACAAATATGTAGCTAGAAATCCCCTCAAATACATACACATGTGAAAAAATAAAATCATATAGAACCCAATCATATGTATACACACCAAATCATGTGGAAAACATGGCTAAAATATTCTTAGCAAGAAATATTTAATTATCATTGATGAAATCATTAAACACTTGTTCATCCATTGAATGTAACTCATACAAATTAGTTTCTACAATATTTTAGCCAATACAATGATGGTTTCTAACTCTACCATCATATGATTTGTCAAATCATAGGTCCACATTGACCCATTTTTATTTTGATGCCAACATGACCCTATTCCCGTATTGGAAGGCCGGTCCAAGAGGTCAATTGGTTGTCAATAGTCAATCCACCTATTGCCAATTTTGTGATGCATCCTATAGACTCTTTTCAAATGCCAAATCTCGATGGTCAATGTTTTGGCTAACTTGCTTTTTAACCATCTTTTCTCCTCTCCGTTAATTATTGCTTGAGAGACAAACGATACCTCATAATCACACCCCAATTTCAAGAAGTAATCATTATCCCCTGTTCTAGATAGTCGAAACTTTAGGTTTGACATACAACATACCATACTTGATTATGGTGAGCCTATCCTTGGGCAACGTGAGATTACCATTCAACTCACTAACCAAGGTATTCTTGTAGATTTTAAACCCATCTACTTCAACAAATGGCAATATAGAGTGTTGTAATGGATTTCCTTTATGCTCATCAACAAGACTATCCAAAACATGTTTTATTCACATTCAGTGGTTGATATATTTGCCACTGAATGTTCATCAAACACTATAGGCTCAACATCAATGTCTTCCGCATTTAGACCAGGTTCATCAACCACATATGGTCTTGCATTTTCAAAAATGCGATGTCTCTATAAAGTTATGCCTCTATGTGTCTTTCATGCTCCCAAGGAGTTGTCTACCAACATCTAGGGGAGGTCTCCATTGGCTTCATCCCAAGTTGTGCACGTGTTGCATGTGCATCAACAAAACCCTCATGTAGTGCTACGGTGCTACCACAAATTTCTCAACTTCCAAAATATACTCATGTAATATGCAAATTTGCAAGAGGGCATTTTCAAGCTCAAGGTTAGACCAAATGTGAGTTTTTCCGGTGAGCTTTATTGAAACCTGGATCCTTAGGATCAACCTCAAGTTTTGCAATCCTAGCGAATACACCAGCACGTTCTACTAGATCACAACCATCATATGTCCTCTCATTTTGTATCATTCCTCCAACTTTACTAAAGGATACTTCACAAACATCAAAACCTACAATGCTCACTAGTACTTGCAAATGAGAAACGTGATCCTTGAACAATTTAATGAGGAGCATGATATAGTGGGATAAAATTTGAACATCAAACTAAGCTTCTTTCCCTCTCTTGCCCTAAAACCTAAATTTCAAAGATAAATGCGGTTCACATATTGGATGTGAAATTTATTTGGACCTCTTGTAGATTATACACTTCATTATAATTGATTATGGGCCTAAAGGTAAAAGTGCAACTAGGATTATATGAATAATATGTAGACCTAGTATTCGAAGTTACATGAGTGTAGAAAGGGCATTGGCACACATAGTATACATAAAGAAGAGGCATTATTTTTCTTTAGACTAATATACTTTTAAAAAGGCTAATAAATTTTTGAAGTAAAGGTACATGTATAAAAGGGGGCCCATATGCTTTAGAGAAAAAATTGACAATAGATATGTTAGTTTCATCCAATTTACATTTTCATTCATTGTTATCATATGTTGATAGTCCCAAATAGTTACCATATCCATTCTTGTTTGGGTGTGCATATGGGGGTTCTGGGTTTTTACAAAATGGAGGCTCTTAGAGTGTTTGTTAGCTCCCTTGAGTTTCACTCTCCAAGTTGTGGCTAAGTTATTACATGCTCTTGTCTTTTTCTGTTTGTTTAATGCCGTCGTTGAGTTACATCATATGAATGAAAAATTGTTTGATAAATTTCTCATTGGAAAGTGAAAGTGGAACACATATATATACGAAAGGCTTATTTATTTCATAATTTATATTTTGTATATGTCTACAATGGTAGCATTTATCACATCAAATTGGAAAGCTTAGTTAAATACATGAGTCCATTTTCTAGCCTACCATTAGTATGTATAAATTTTTTTTCCTCTATAAATTTCTTGTATATAGGGGTTTTAATTTCAAAGTGACCCATGCAGGGATGTATAAATGGACGTGACGCGGCCTAAACGCGTCACGTCGCGTCCAGGGTGTGACGCCAAACGGACGTTACTGTAGTAATTTTTTTTTACTAATGGGATTTTTTTCTTCAGATAAGTAATTATTTCGACATCAATACAGGCAGTCGTCTACCATGGTCGACTGCTATATAGGCAGTCGACCACTTAATCGACTGCTAACTTAGCAGTCGACTACAATGGTCGACTGCTAATGTAGCAGTCGACTAAGTGGTCGACTGCTATATAGGCAGTCGACTACAATGGTCGACTGCTAATGTAGCAGTCGACTAAGTGGTCGACTGCTATATAGGCAGTCGACCACTTAATCGACTGCTAACTTAGCAGTCGACTACAATGGTCGACTGCAAATGTAGCAGTCGACCATGGTTGTCGACTGCTACATTGGCAGTCGACCATGGTTAGTAGTCGACTGCTATGTTGGCCGTCGACGAAGATAGTCGACTGCTACTGTAGCAGTCGACCATTGCCGTCGACTGATACTATTAACAGACAAATGCAGTCAACATCATATGTTTGTTGGGTTAAATTTTAATGGTTTGGGTATAGTGGAATATGGATGGATGGAAGTAGTTTAGGAAAAATGTGATTAAAGCCAACAATGATATGTAGAAGAAAAAAAAACCGCGTTGTATTAAAACAAGTATATCGTAAAGATATAAAAAATATACAAGGTTGTCCATATCAATGATACACGCATACTACCTTAACCCCTACGATGTTGCCTAAAGAACTAAACAGACTAAACACTATCCTTAACCTCAGTTCTCCAGCAGTCTATGGGCTCATCCCACCCCACAAACTGCATCTGCATCCGTAGTTTGGCGATGGTCAATGAAATGCGGTTGGACACGTTCTCGCATGTCAATGCACTCAAAGTGACATACCAAATTTTCCTTCCTTCATTGGCAAAGAGAATTCGGTCATCACCATTGTTGCAAAGTTGTCGAGCAATCATGCTGACCGCATAACACTCAGCCTCCGCGGTGTAATATACATCGGGATCCTGGTGTCTCTTGTTTTGGATGTAAAACAGTTCCGACGCCACCCAAAACTTTTTCTTCCTCAATTTTTCCTTCGCTTCTACGGTTTCCGCATGCCATAGCGATAGGACATCCTCACCCGAATGCGTTGCACATCCCCAATCGCACACCCCAATCTTGAGGCTCCCGTCCGATTCCCAATGCAACATAATGTTGTCAATGGATAGATCGTTGTGTTGCACATTTGCAGCGTGCAAAGCCTCCATGATCCATAACAATGCCCAAGCCAACTTTACCCTCTTTGCCCGGAACTTTTGGATTTGGTCATAGAGTTGCCATTCGGTTGCGTCCATTGTCAAAATGTTGGCATTTGGGCGGTGGGCTCTATCCCGGATGAACATCTCTCGTAGAGTGCTCCCGTTCCACCATAGTGTATAGCCCGCATTGGACACACTGTTGATTAACCAAAACTTGATGAAACCTAGATGCGTGCTCTTTAAAACGCATGCCTCCGCACTTACTTGGATACGAGCTTTTTGCCTATCCGACGTCTTTGGGGTCTTTTCAGCCCACGTAATCTCCGGTGGGAGACGATCGTCGCCCTCGATCCTCACCTTCCTCACCTCCCCGTAACCCCCCACCTTCTTAATGCTCTTCAAACTCACGACATTTGCCGTATCGGGAATCCACAATAGTTGGCATGGGCCCGACACCCTTAGCCACTTCTCCAATTTCTCCGCCTTCCAAGGAATTATTTTGGAGGCCGTCTTGGACAATCCTTTGGCCACGGGATCCCACCACAAAAATATTCCCCGGATTCTTACAGCTCGAGGGCTCAACACCTCGCCTGTTTCGCCCTCCGGGAACATGTTTTCAACCAATTGCTTGAGGTTGAAAATACCATTTTGGACCTTATTCTTCACCCATGAATTGAACCCCGCAAGATTCCTATCACCGCTAAACTCGGGGCCATCCACTTCCTGTCGAATAACAACCTCCATGTCCCTTTTAATTATCTCAACCCTTTTGTGTTTCGGCTGCTCCAAAAAACGGAATTTGATGCCGGCCTCCCCATTCCTCAAATACCAGTCAACTATGGCTTGGTGGACCTTTGCCGTTATCGCATCCGAGAATTTTACCCTTGGTTTCCCGCTCCTACTCGACGACCCTGAGGCCGCGGAAGCCCCTCCTTGGCTGCTCGTAGGGGCACCGGCATTTGGGCGGACGGGAACGGTAGTATCTGAACGGGGGGTAATATTGGCTCCCGTTCCCAAAGCACTTCCTGATCCCACATCGGAATGTCGTTGCCGCTTAGGGGGCCGTTTGTGCACCCTGCCGGGTGCATCCGGCTCGTCCTCCGACATCCTCCAACTTCGATCCTCCATCGTGTTTAAAAATACGCTATTATTGTGTTCACAAACACAACTCAAATGTGTTCACAAACACGGCCATATTCACACCGCTCCACCGCAAAAAATCGGATCCAAAATTGGTAAGAGTTTGCACCCTAAACCAATCTTCCAACCGCCCCCTAGGCCCTCTCAAAACATTAGGCAAAGGATGCTAGGCATGCTTAGTCCCAATGTCCCGCTTGAGGAGGGGTGGTTGAAAAATGATGTCAATGAGGCCTCCCCACTTATATATATAGGTTGGGTGGGCCTCACACCTACGGTACGACCGGACGCCGCGCCCCTGGATCCTGACCGTTGGACCGTGCATCATCCAACGGCCAGGATGGATGCGACGATTGTTCGACTGCTATACGGCAGTCGACCATCCAGTCGACTGCCAGATAGCAGTCGACTCTGGATAAAGCAGTCGACAATTAGCAGTCGACCGCGGCGTCGACTGCTATGTGGCAGTCGACGTATGGGCCGACTGCATTTAGCAGTCGACTGCGGGGGTCGACTCCCATGTCGACTGCTAGTTTGCAGTCGACCCTGGAAGTCGACTGCCACGTCGACTGCTAGTTTGCAGTCGACCCTGGAAGTCGACTGCCACGTTGACTGCCAAGCAGCAGTCGACCCCCGATGTCGACTGCGAATGGCAGTCGACGTGGCAGTTGACCGCCACATCGACTGCAAACTAGTAGTCGACTGCGGGGGTTGACTGCCATGTCGACTGCTAGTTTGCAGTCGACCCTGGAAGTCGACTGCCACGTCGACTGCCAA
Source organism: Polytrichum formosum (assembly GCA_964035585.1). Classification (NCBI taxonomy): domain Eukaryota; kingdom Viridiplantae; phylum Streptophyta; class Polytrichopsida; order Polytrichales; family Polytrichaceae; genus Polytrichum; species Polytrichum formosum. The sequence goes on from OZ037938.1 coordinate 24,185,646, forward strand.
GCAGCAGTCGACCCCCGATGTCGACTGCGAGTGGCAGTTGACGTGGCGGTCGACTGCCATGTCGACTGCTAGTTTGCAGTCGACCCTGGAATTCGACTGCCACGTCGACTGCCAAGCAGCAGTCGACCCCCGATGTCGACTGCGAGTGGCAGTCGACGTGGCGGTCGACTGCGAGTGGCAGTCGACGTGGCGGTCGACTGCCATGTCGACTGCTAGTTTGCAGTCGACCCTGGAATTCGACTGCCACGTCGACTGCCAAGCAGCAGTCGACCCCCTATGTCGACTGCGAATGGCAGTCGACGTGGCAATCGACCGCCATGTCGACTGCTAGTTTGCAGTCGACCCCGGAAGTCGATTGCCACGTCGACTGCCAAGCAGCAGTCGACCCCCGATGTCGACTGCGAATGGCAGTCGACGTGGCGGTCGACTGCCATGTCGACTGCTAGTTTGCAGTCGACCCTGGAAGTCGACTGCCACGTCGACTGCCATGTCGACTGCTAGTTTGCAGTCGACCCTGGAATTCGACTGCCACGTCGACTGCCAAGCAGCAGTCGACCCCCGAAGTCCGCTGCGAATGGCAGACATTGGACCTCCCCCCCTCCAAACATAAACAATTTGCTTTTGCAATGGATCCTATAGCAGATTACTCTAAACACTTTTAATATCATAGCATCTTTTATATTTAGTGCACGTTCAAGCGTCGGGACTATAAAGGGTTCACCGCTCATTAGCATTCATCATTCCCCCTCGCTCTAGTTGGCCTTGATTGCCTTTTGGCATTCGTTGCAAGTGGAGAGAGGTAGTAGGTTATATTGGGATGGGCACGCGAAACGAATGGAAGCCTTGGTTTGTGCCCAAGGAGTGGACTCCAACGTCCAAGAAGGTCGAGTGCAAATTTTGCGCGTTGGAATTAGTTTATAGGAAGGACCGCATGGTTGCCCATTTGGGATACCAAAAAAATGACGGCAAGATGCGGGGGGTGGCATTGTGTCAACGTCAAGGGCCGATTATAAAGTCTTTATTTTCAAGGTGCGGCGGATCGTGGCCGCCAATTCCGGATGACTTTGTGGATGATTGCGTTGAGGACGGGGGAGAAGCTGTGGTCGGGTCCCAACAACAAGCGTCATGCGGTGCATTGTCGAACGCGAACGAAAGCCAAACCGCTCCACCATCGCCCGCACCGTCAGTGGCAAGGGAGTTGGTGTCCGGGACGACTCCCGAACCCCACCGACGTTCCCAACGGCAAATGGGACTAAAAGAAGGGTTGCAAAATTCGACAAAACGAGACTTGGATACAAAATGGTCGCAAGCCTTTTATGAGGCTAATATCCCCATTAGTATTGTCCGCCATCCCGCGTTCATCCAGGCCGTTAAGGCAACCGCCGAGGCTAGAATTATGTACAAACCCCCAACATACCATGCAATGCGCAAGAGTTTACTTGACAATGCACGGTTCAATACACAAAAAATCGTGGAGTTGAAGACAACATTATCCATCCACAAATATGGGTGCACTATTTGTTCGGACGGATGGGAGAATGTTGTCCACCTCCCTTTGATGAACGTCATGCAAATTTATCCGGCGGGCGACGTGTTCCTTGTTCCATCGACACCACCGGTAGCACAAAGGATGCCGCCTACGTGGCCACCGAGGTCAAACGCTACATCGTTGGAGTGGACCCCACAAAGGTTGTTCAAGTTTGCTTCGATAATGCGGCGGCCATGAAAACCGCGGCGAGCAATATTAGCCGGGAATGGCCACACATATATTGGCAAGGGTGTGCGGCGCATTGTTTGAACTTGTTGTTGAAGGATTGGGGTAAACAACGATGGGCGAAGGACGTCGTAGACAAGGTGAAGGACATTGTCAAATACATCCGGACCCACCAATGTCCGACGGCGGTCTTCCTCACCTACTCGCCCAATTTGGGCTTGAAGATGCCCGGGTCCACACGATTCGCCACCAACTTCCTCATGATTGACCGGCTTCTAAAGGTGAGACATGCTTTGGAACACACGGTTATTCATCCCGATTGGACCGCCTACGTGAACAAATTAAATAGAGGAGGCGATGATCGAAGGAGAAGTGCAATGGAGGCACGTCAAATCAAGACAACGGTTAATGGCGACAATTTTTGGACAAGTTGCGATAATTACCGCCACATGTCGGAGGAGGTGTTGAAAGCATTGAGAGTGTTTGATGGCGTTGAACCGGCAATGGGCAAGGCTTGGTTGACCATGAAGAACTTGGAGAAACATGTGCTTAGCCTAAGGAATCCTCCTTTCAACCTAGCACACAACCTCGCTACCTTGGCCGAAGAAGATTTCTACAGCCGGTGGCGTATGATGACCATGGACCTACACCATGCCGATGCAATCTTGAATCCTTATTTATTGGACGACAACGTCGTCCACGAAGACGCGGCCGTTAAATCCGGATTCTTGGACGCCATGAGGAGGTTGACCACGGGCAAGGACGGTCATTACGGTCGGGTTGTGGCCGAATTTCAAGCATTCAAAGAGCGTAGGGGCGCGTTCGCCAATATGCCCCTAGCCATGGAAGCCAACATCCCACCCCACGAGTGGTGGGACCTCGTGGGCGAAGATGGCACCCACTTGGCCCCTTTGGCAAAGCGAATATTGGCCTAAGTGTGCTCCTCTTCGTCTTACGAAAGGAATTGGAGTAGTTATTCGTTTGTGCACAACAAGACTAGGAACCGGTTGAGTTCGGCGAGGGCCGAAAATTTGGTGTACATTTATACCAATTCACGGTTGGCACGGGAGAGGGTTGATCGGGACTCGGCCGCATGGTATCTAGTGAACATGATGTCCGAAGACTCCGACTATTCGGCCGACGAGGATATAAATGGTGACCCCCCCGCGGGACCCGGCGGGGATTCCTCGGGGCCTTCGGACAACGAGAGCAATGGGGACATGGTGGAGGGAATTTGGGCCTTGACAACCACAATGATCCGTTTGCATACGATGGACTTGACGCCGAGGACGATGGTGATCTTCACATGTGGGCCAACATAGCCGGTCGGGAGTTTCTCTCCACTACGCATGTGCTTCCCGCTACGCCGACAACTACAATACCCGATGTACCGGTAGACATTCAACCCGTAGTGGATGAAGATGTAGTGGCCGAACCACATGTGGATGAAGCTCTTGAAGCTGCTCCGAACCGGATGGACATGGACGAAGTCCCACCACATGCTTCCCCCATTCATCCACCGACGGATGTTGTGCCCACTCCTATTGTGCCGACAACATATGCACAACCCATGCAAACTACACCACCGTTTCCCGAGCCCCACGGAGAGGGCACGTCCAATGTTGTCCTTAACACTAGTCCATTGCGAGGTATTGGGCAATGCCCGGCCATTGCGCGAGCACCGGAATCCGACTCGGATGACACATTGGCGCAACACATTGTGCGTCGGGCCCCAACAATACCACGCATGAGCTCCCGGTTGGTTGGTGCCACCATCGGCATGCGCGCCCCATGCCCCACACCGGCTAGGCCACCCCTAATATTGCATTGACAAACTTTGGTCGGACCACGAGAGGTCAAAAAAGAAAACGACAAAGGGATGTGCGAGAATGGAGGACTACCGGGGCCACCCCACTTGCACGTCCACAAACTGACGGCGTTATGGATGCAACGGGTTCAAGACCAATGGTATCGATTAGAATGCCAAGGGCTGGCACACGGCTTAGTCGAATTCCCGGCCCGGCAATTGATGGCCACGAGTCCGACGCCCGAACAGTTGACAATGCCAACACGGACGATGAATCCGGCGTAGGCGAAGCTCCCGATGATAGTGATTACCAAGCACCGCCCCCAAGGGTAGCTGTGGGAGGGCCACGTAGGACAAGGAATTCTATTCCTCAAGATAACGATAATGCCCCTTCATGAATGAATATTTATAGTAATGTCAAATGTCCTATGGTGTTCAATGGGTTTAGTTGTATTGGTGATCAATTTTTGTAATAACTATTTTTGGGTATGTTTGTTGAAAAAATAATGTGAATTTCAAATTTGTATGTTGGATGTTGACTAGAAATTGAGCCTACATGTATGATGTAGGGTTTAAGAAATGAATGTCCAATGTGCACTAAGGTTAGGACTCAGGAGTAGGATACATGGAATTGATTTGTAATGCCAATAGGCCCTATGTAGTGTTGCATTTTTTATTCTATAGGTCGGAGGCGGCATTATAAAATAGTTTTAAGAATATTTAAGACTATTTTTATGTTTTTATTATTGAAAATCATCGAAGACATCAATCCGTGAGGTCCTTTATGGCAAATCATTGTCGAAAACATTCCCCTCTTCTAGGATTAGGTCATCGAGCTCTTCTCCGCCCAAATATTGATCCAAGAATGATGACATTGTAAATGCAGACCACCATTCACGACTTGTCCGATGTGCCATGTGGGACGTTATGTATTCCAATATTTGCCAATTTGTGTGGCAAATTGGCAATGCTCAAGGCTCAAACATTGCCATTGAGTTTGAATGTACTAATGCTATATGGTAATATGGAACAATTGTCAAAGTTGAGCGTGTCTATATTTGCCCTATTGCCATGGATTGGCTATAGTCGTGAACTTATAATAAAAAACATTTAAAAATGCCGTAGAAATTTGTCGAGGATTTTAAAATGCATTTTAAATGTGTATTTTAAGATAAAGTAAAAATAAATGCACCTCTAGCCCTATGTCATGTGGGAGGATGAAATGAATGTCCAATGTGCACTAAGGTTAGGAGTAGGACATATGGAATTGATTTGTAATGCCAATAGGCCCTATGTCATGGGCGAGGATGGAATTAATGTCCACACACACACACATATATATATATATTGCAAATACCCCCAAATATATATATATATATTGCACATACATCCATATATATAGCGCATACGTATAGAACATACGGTATACCGGGAACCCACATATATATTGCACATACACATACATATTGCAATTTGCACGTACACCCATACATGTTAGACATACATATTGCACACGGGTGTAGCTAATAAGGAAGTTATCATTTGTTTAAATAGCGATCCACTTTTATTTCACATTACGGATCATATCTTTTACATAGTGCGATTATATCCACTAGGCCTAAACACATATACACTGTGTTTGCTAGGATTAAATCGGCGAACTATATAGAACATGAACCGCTACATCTACATAGAAAAATTATAATGTCAATAGTCGCTCCGAAGGACAAATCCAAAAGTTGGTGCATCGACGATATTCGGCAGAACGTTTGTCGACTTGAAGCCAATATTCTCCATTCTCCACAAGCATATCCCGCAAGTATTCAAGTTCCATTGTGAAAATATCGTTGAGCCGAGCATGCTGAACTTGCCATCGAATTGGGATGGCAATGCGTTTCGTATGGCTGAACATGAAGAGGTTCAGTCGGAACGCTCGCAACAATTCGGCGAGCTCCGAAGTCCCTCTCACGCCCCTAAATCGATGCCCCATTGGTATGTCTACGTCCCAAATCGACATACGCAACGTATTGTAGACTTCTCCCATACCAAAATGTTCCCGCCAAGCTTTGTTAACTCCCATGTATTTAAAAATACATATGAGAGTTAAAAAATTCGCCCTCACTTCACACCCCCGCCCATACTCTCCTTGGTGATATGGCTCCAAAATATGCTCTAGGACCTTCGGCAATATGTGCTCCCCCACAATTTCCGCGGTCAATCCGGGTAAAATGGTCGACGGTGCCATGTTTGGCACAACCCTGAAATAGCAGCTTCTCCGCTCCTTCTCCCTTTGTTCTCCGTTTGCAAAACTTGCTAAAACAGGCTATGGCCAATGGAGAACTTGGGAATGAGGGAAATGGGAGGTTGGATTGCTATATATATGCATCTTTTGTCATGATTGTATGCATTTAATGCATGATTTGACTAAGCTAACGCTCTTCCCAAATCCTAACGCCTAATTTCGACTGCTGGGCAGCAGTCGATTCGCATATTCGACTGCTGGGCAGCAGTCGACTGTGGATGGTCGACTGCTATACAGCAGTCGACTGATAAAATCGACTGCTGGAAGGCAGTCGACTGTGGATGAATGACTGCCTTCCAGCAGTCGACCATCTTAGTCGACTGCTAGGAAGCAGTCGATTTTATCAGTCGACTGCTGTGTAGCAGTCGACCAGCCACAGTCGACTGCTGGGCATTTATCAATCGACTGCTGCCCAGCAGTCGATTTACATAGTCGACTGCTATGAAGCAGTCGATTTGCATAGTCGGCTGCTGTGTAGCAGTCGACCATCCACAGTCGACTACTGTGTAGCAGTCGACCATCCACAGTCGACTGCTGTGCAGCAATCGACTATGCAAATCGACTGCTACAAGGCAGTCGACTGTGGATGGTCGACTGCTACACAGCAGTCGACTGCCTTGCAGCTTAATTTAGACAACTAATTAGACACACCCGTAACCCAACCTGCCAACTCATTGGATGCCACCCGAGGGCCCACACTGCGATATCCCTATAAAATCAAGTGTGCTACCCACCATGAGGCCACCTTGCCTCGTAGTGATTTTGAGGACCTTGTATGCGTCGCATACATTGCCCAAGATCAACTACGGTGTGGGCAATCCATAGGATTGCGATGGCTGGGAGTGGCAAGATACGGGATGCGGGTGGTTCGTCAAGAAGTATGTATTACAATCCCCGACACGCATGGGGCTTGCCGGACGAACCGGACGAATTTACACCCGAGGTGGTTGCAGAGAACACTCGAAATGAGGACGATTTGCACAGTGTTTTACGTCCGATTCAAGGGTTCACTGAATTCTATTGGGTTCGACTGCCTAGGAGACAAGTTGATCATCACCACCACGGATACTTGGACGCCCAAGAAAGGCCCGCATGCCGCATCGGTTACAAGGAAAAACTTTTCCCATGGCACTTGTTTCAGGACCTTAGCGACGTTCTCACGAAGGGGAAAAATCAATTGTATTTTCGAAAAAACTATGGGACCTTGTGGAGGTTCTACCAAACCATAAAACACTCGGTGCATGACGCAATTCATTGGGGGTTCAACCGGTGCACCGCGCACCAAAAGGAATACCGGGTGTATAGAGAGTACACACTTAGGTCGTCAATGTAAGATTTGCCCACGAATATGGTGAGAGCGTAGTATCAAGTTTGTACTTGCACGTATACTTACGTATGTTGGTAAGTTGGAAATGCGCAATATATGAATTCCCAGCAATATTGCGGTGATGTTTTCCGCTTGGTGTGAACTTATAATCATGCCACATGGAATCATTGTCACAGTTATTTGCATCGATACGTGTTTGATTCAAGTGCAAATGCATGTAGATGCAAAGTCCATGGTTTAATTGGATGTTTGTGGCAACCGATTGTGTGGGCAAACATAAGAAATGATCATTGTGCGACACTTGTACATTACTCCCAAAATTGATAGTGAACAATAATTCACTTATAAACATTTCCAAAATCATGGTTTTTCCCGCATTGTGTACAATTCAGTATCAAATAATGCCTCCTAGTCCAACGCCTATCTCACAAACACTAGCCAACATTCCTAATCCGGCTCCGAATCACTATCCAATGGAATGGGGGGTCCGCGGCTTGAGCTTGCACCGTTCAGATTTGGTGGCCGTAGTGTCCGGCACCTCGCCTCACGCCTGCTCTCGGTGATGGCCCATAGTTCTTGCGCCGCAGTCTCCCGGTCAGCTTGTCCACGAGCGCGCGCGCGGTCTCCAATGTGCAACCCCCTCGCGGCATTCGGATGGCGCAGGACGTCTTGCATGGTGGGGCTAGAGGCCCCGTCACAGATGTCCAAAAGGCCGTTGACGTATTTCCACTCATTCATCCGGATTTGGACGTCCACCTCATTGAAGCTACCCTCTTGTGTAACGGCCTCCTGCCTCTCCAAATCGGCCTCAGAACTTGTTGTGTCCAACACGTGTTCCACATCCCAAGTTGTTTCCTCGCCCGGGACCGGTTCCCGTGGTAATACCCCTACTGTCACATTGCCGTTGGAGTCATACACGTATCCGTGGGGGTGAGGACCTGGGACGTATTCACCCGTCTCTCCGGCATGCCCACCCACAACACGGTACAAAAATGCCCTCAAACCTACGGCATGAGGAGAGGAGCCGGGGTAAAACTCATGAGCAACCCTTGTGTACATTTCAGGCGTGAAGTTTGTCGGGTAGCCTCGCAGGTCCTTCAAATACCTCCGTGCACGCCAGCTATAAGCAGAAGGATCGCCGTATTCTGCGGGCGGCACACCATGGATTATTGTGTATTCAAAATCGGGAGGCATTCCCCATTGCACTCCGAATTGCTCGTACAACCTTCGATGCAGAGGGGCTTGGCATGTAGGACAACGGCGTGTTTGCAACATGTGTGGCAACAAACAATTCGGGTGGACCATGTGACCGCACGACCCAACGATCCATGCGCCTTCGGGTCCCCAAGGATTGGAACAAATGGGGCACATGCTCCCGTCCTTGATCCAATCGGGGACGCATGGCCACAACAAGGCTGGTCTGGCCGGGGGTATCACGATGCGGGATGATACTGCGGTATCCCATTGGAATTCATCCTCGGGCCTCTTGGTCCACGCAATACTGGGGTAATGGTCGTCATCGACCGGGAGGTTCTCAGGATACATGAAATCCAATGGCGGCCACGAGGTAAAAAGAAGCCGTCGTTCGGGCCACTGTTCGCCGTGGTCCCTATAGTGTGTCAGCTCGTCCATCAATGCCCTCTCACGCGTGGCGAACATGATAGTGGCTGTGACCATGCCCATGTAGTCGTCCTCCAACAACCGGTTCCTCCTAATGACCCGGTCGTAATCAACCCTCATTGCCTCCAAGTTTGTTGTGGGCGACGGCTCCCGCCCTTGTCCATCACTACCAGACATTGCTTGCGGCAGTTGTGGCGCATCAGCCCTCGCAAGTTCAAGGTTGGTCAAACGTGCAATCTCGGCCTTCAACCCTTGGACCTCCTCGGCGTGTGCACGTCGGACCATCTCCAATTCCCGTTCGTGGTCAGATTTGCATTTTGCCAACTCCGCCCTCAACGCCTCCACAACGTCGTTGTCGGCAACTACCAGTGGTGGGGATGGCACCGCCGATGCCATCTCCACATCAACGGGCGAAGATGGAGGACAAACCAACCGGGAACCATGTGGCGGTGTCACGTGGACCCTTTGTCGCCGGCTAGGTGGTTCAACCGGCAACCCTATGGCAATGTTGTGCTCGTCCATGTTTGACTCGGCGGCCGGTGGAGTCCCCACAATTTGATGATCTGGTCCCGCAAGGAAATCAAAATAAGATCGGACGCTCAAAGGATTCATTGGAGTTTGCCATGCCAATGGAATCGGACGGCCAGCGTTCCGTCCTAGCACGGCACTTGGTATGACCGTGACCCGGCATGCCTGCCTCAAGTCCGGGCTCGTGCGGGGTATGGTGGACCAATCGATATCCACTCCCAAAATTACCTCCGCGTAGACCATTTGGCATAACCACATTAGCATATGCCCGCGATCAAATTTCCTCGGTGCACCCCACAAGAAATCCCACACCTCCTTGCACCGTTCTCCAAATATTTGATGGCTCACCTCCCTCCATATGCCATAGCGTTGTCTAGACATCCGTTCAGCATTCGCGCTAGGAACGAACATCCTCGTCAAATGGGTCTACTCTACGTACCTTCGGACCGTGCTATACAACCACATGCCCCTCTCATTTTGCCAGCCGGGATTGGCGAGAATGTTCGGGTCCTGCGCCACCTCCAAATTGATTGGTTGCGGCCTGCCCCTCGGCGCATTGCCGTGTCTTCTAGCGCCTGCCGACCCCGGTGTCGCTTGCGGAGTCCCCCCCGGATCCAAATCCCCGCCACGTGGAGGTTCCGGCGGCAAGTTATCTTCGTCTGCCATCGTTGCCCCTAACCCCTAGCTTTGTATGCCTACTATAAATTAAACCTAATATGGTAGCACTTCCAAAATAAGCGCCACCACCCACAATTTTTTTTCCAATCCACTAAATCCAAATTAAGGCCGTTCAAAGTTCAAACTACATAATTAGATGTAAACCACTTTCAAAATAAGTGTTCACATATAACAATTTCCGGTATGGTTCAAACTAACCGCAATGGGGTACAATGTATACCGTATGTAGGTGGGTTTCAGTACCATACAGATAGTAGGCAGATATAGTATACCGTTTGTCCCGTATACGTATTTCAGTACGTATGTCCACCTGTAGCCCTCCAGCTCACCTCTATCTCCAAATGGCAAGGGCTGATTAACAACCTAGGCCCAAATGGAGGGAGGTGGGAGTGAGGGAATGAGGGAAGTGGGGTCCATATATACCCCAAGGAGGCGTCCTTTCGATTAGACGCCCCCTGGACCAACCCATGGACGCCACGTACCCATGGGTGTCTCTACGCGACTGCTCATGAGCAGTCGCACCCCTTCGTCGACTGCTATTAGCAGTCGACCATGGGGTGAGACTGCTCACGAGCAGTCGCAACCCATTCAAGTCGACTGCTGATAGCAGTCGACCATAGGGTGCGACTGCCCACCAGCAGTCGTCCGCACTTTGTCGACTGCTATTAGCAGTCGACTTGGGTTGTCGACTGCAGTTGGGCAGTCGACTGCTAATAGCAGTCGACTTGAAGAGCAGACGACTGCTTGTAAGCAGTCGCACCCCTTCGTCGACTGCTATTAGCAGTCGACGAAGGGGTGCGACTGCCCACCAGCAGTCGTCTGCCCTTCTTCGTCGACTGCTAATAGCAGTCGACGAAGGGGTGCGACTGCCCACCAGCAGTCGTCCGCACTTTGTCGACTCCTAATTGCAGTCGACTTGGGTTGTCGACTGCAGTTGGGCAGTCGTCCGCTAATAGCAGTCGACTTGAAGGGCAGACGACTGCTTGTAAGCAGTCGCATCCCTTCGTCGACTGCTATTAGCAGTCGACGAAGGGGTGCGACTGCCCACCAGCAGTCGTCTGCCCTTCTTCGTCGACTGCTAATAGCAGTCGACGAAGGGGTGCGACTGCCCACCAGCAGTCGTCCGGACTTTGTCGACTGCTATTAGCAGTCAACTTGGGTTGTCGACTGCAGTTGGGCAGTCGACAGTCCAAGTCGACTGCAGTTGGGCAGTCGACAGTCCAAGTCGACTGCTAATAGCAGTCGACTTGAAGGGCAGACGACTGCTCACAAGCAGTCGCCCGCCTGTCGTCGACTGCTAATAGCAGTCGAATTTCCATGTCGACTGCCCAAAAGCCGTCGACAACCCAAGTCGACTAGTTATAGTAGTCGACTGCTCTTGAGCAGTCGACATGGAAATTCGACTGCCGTCAGTAGTCGACACACCTATACGACTGCCCTTTAGCAGTCGATTCAGTGTGTCGACTGCCTAGTAGCAGTCGCTGTAACTCGTCGACTGCCCACTAGCAGTCGACACTGTTGACGACAGTTTACCCTGTGTGACAACAGGGTAAACTATTTTATCCCCCCCAAACGGACGTGACGTTTTCAGGTCTGCCGTCACGTCGCTATCACAGGACGTGACGCGACGTGACGCGACGTGACGTGTAATCCCTGGACCCATGCATGTCATTTAGGTGTCCAATGAAGAGTCCAACCCTTGGGAGCAACTAGATGTAACATACTCAAATTTTAAATGTTTGTCGGTTAAAAGCTCGGGTACGCAGCTACCATATTATACGTAGGGGGCATCGGATTAAAAACGGCTTAGACGGCTTTTGTAAACCTTATAAAAAATTAAAAGGACCAAAAATTTGGGTGAAGACCAAATTAAATAAAATGAGATGTAGAAAAATTTGGGTTGCATATTAATTAATTTATTAAAACTCCACAACGTATATAAAGAATTGAAACACTTATTTTTTAACCTATGCCTATGCATAATTTTAAAAGATCCTCACAAGTAGTTGCCTCCAATTAAAATTAAAAGTCATTGGCAATGTTTTATTTATAATAAACAAATATTAATTTTTTAATAAAAAACCCAAAAAATTAGGTAGTATGACCTATGGTACTTGTATTAAAAGAACTCATATAATTAGGTTGTTAATACAATTATATGCTTCAAGGAATTATTTTTCCTATATATATTTATATATTTGGATTCTTTGTTAAAAAGACTACAAGAGTTTCCTACATTAACACAAATTATATCACTTGAGATTGGACTAAAATGCATTATAAGTGATTATAATCAGGGCCATATAATACAGAGTTGTATACTCGGGGCTAAAAGAAAACGTATAAGTGTCCCATACTAGTGAGAGTTGTCTGCTAGCTACACCCACCATTAAGTGTGGGTAGGGCATTAGTCTACTAGAGATTATTTGAGATGAATTGGCAACAAACCTATGGGGGGGGGCAAGTTTTCATGTTGGATGGATGAGAGGTGAGCTCGTATACTATAATTCCCTCTTTCCCTTGCCGGACTTTTCAAGCCCACATGCCTCAAGTAGATTGTGCATGGATGGTTTAAAGTTTTTACTTCCGCCATGCATTTGTTGTTCTATCGGACTACAACTCCTGAGCATTAGGGGAGGAATGAACTCAAAAGGTGCCCACGAGTTTGGTTCCAAAAAAGGATTTTCTCTAATATTTTGTCTTCGAAACTCAATTGAAAATGAGGTTTGGCTCCAAGGTACCATAAACCGGAACCACTAAACTATTGACACGTTAGGGTGTGGACTTGTCATGGTGTAGTCCTCTAGTACTTGTGATGTTGTTGTGACCCCCACAATGTACTTCCGGAGTCATATCGGCAAGGTTGAGTACGCCCTTGTACCCATGGGTCCGACTCCATTGGCTCGAACCCATGGCCCAAAACCACATGGCACCTTATGTGCCATGTGAGCTCGTGGGTACGCCCTTGTACTATGGGGCTTGGGATATTAAGAATCTATTTTTTTTGGTTATTACAAGGGTGGCAACCTTTTGAGTCCATTCCTCCCCTAATGTGCCATCTTGAAAAAGTGAAAGCAAAAAGTGTCAATTTACCTATAGTGATGATATGGACTTCGCAACTTTGCCCACTAGAATGTTGAGCTACGATTCTACAAAAGCCCCACCATCATTGTAAAACTTTTGGTGGAGGCACAAGTTCCATCACTTCAATAAAAAAGAAGCATGTATGTAATTTTATATGAAAGACAATTACATGAAGAAATTCTCGTCTAAAAAAAATACAATTCTTGGACCCACAATAAATTACTTATGAATTTTTAAAATTGAGTAGTGTGAGAAGTCACTAAGATCAATAAATCCGCCATCCAAAATAATGACGATATGGCCTTTGCAACTTTACCCACGTGGATGTTGAGCCATGAAAGCTCCATCATCATTGCAAATGTTTTGGTGACGGCACAATTTCTGACATTTAATTAAGTTGAGTATATATATAAAATTTTATGTGGAAAAATAATTATAAAAAAATCATAATAAAAAAAACCCATTTTTGGACCCACAGTGAATATCTTATAATTTTTTTGAACTTGAAGAATATGGGATCTTATCAAGATGAATAAATTTGTTATCCTCAAAATAAAAATAAAATCCAATTGCTAGTTGGGTTGTTTCAACTTTGTAAGTAACATGTTTACATAACATTATTTAGCGCCCCTGGATTGACCTTTTCAAAAGAGCATCAAACCGACACGTGTCAGTTTGATATTTTTTGAGAGCTAAGGTAGCACTAGATTTAAAATTTTACTTAGCTTATTTTTTATCGATTTAGGTAGTTACTTTCGCTATTTATCATTTATTATAAATATTTTAAAGACAATACCAACGCTAAAAGGCGAAAAAATATTCACCTAGACTAGGTTAAAATCAAAACAAATCTAAAGAGCAATATATCAACAATTTTTTTTAATGCAAGTCAACAAAGTGATTTTACTTTTTCAAAAAAAAATTGGGTATTGATCTAAATTAGATACTAGTCTAAATTTGTAAATAATTTTTCATTAATTGATCGCACTTTGTATAAGACGTTAAATTTGTACATTCCACCTTTGCTTAGCCTAGTCTTTATCTACATTAAGGAATATTTTTTTCACTTTCTGTATATTTACCTTATACTTGCTCATGGACCCAAAAGGTACTCCGGTAGCATTGCTACTTAATGTTATGTTAGAACTCACATGTGTTGGCAATGAATATATTCATTGGAGACAAAATGAAGATTGTAATAATTTTGGATGCCTTTATCATAATCACGATTCTCCAATTACAAATAATATTCTTTTTAAAGATGGAAGCTCAAGCATATGCAAAGTAGTTGCATTAGAAAATTTGACATGTGTCGACTAAATCATGATGGCGAGAGAGAGTCGTTGTACACTATCCCAATTTCATAAACCTACCAAACATGAGGTACGTACGTCCAAAACCAACACTATGTACCATAGTCATATATTTGGGAACATGAAATCCATAACTATTGTAAGAATCTCCAATTCTCAAAATGCCTATTATAGGCACTTCTCAATAATGCGTTTTGACAAACTCAAATAATGACACCTTATTGTGCACTACAATGTCACAAAGTGGACATTCTAAGCTTATGCTCCCAAGGTGGCCACTCTTCTTTGTAGAATAACTCTTGATTACTCCCATCTAAAGCATCTAGGGGTTTATGACTTATTATTATGTGAAGACTTGCAAGTTGCAACATGTATAGAAAGAGATCATTGAGAGGAACCCTATGACACCATAAGTGTCAAAGTTAGTAAAACTTGAACCTCCAGAAGTTGTTTTGAAAACTTACAATGAGCTTATTACACAAGAATCACCATCCAAACCCCTAGCTCTCCACAATTCTTTTTTATGAATTCATTATAAGACAATTTATGATCATATCTTATAATAAAAAAAAACCTCTTACTACAAGGACATGATATTGTTCTTACTAGAAATTTTAATAATATGAATTTCAATTCTACATTGACTTCTTAAAACATTGACTACTACTTTTGATAAACGAATTGTCACCCCGGAATTCTGCTGAGAGAGAATGTCCACTTTGTGATATTATAGAGTGAAGTATGGTGACATGAAATTGGTCAAATCACATTACAAATCTGTAGCCATACATAGTCCACAATACGAAGTGTCGGTAAAATGATCTTCTATCGTTTGGTGGCCAAGTTTTACGGGTTTCAACTTTCATCGCCTGATGACTTGCAAGAATTGCAGGTGGAATGCAGGGTCGTTATGCAAGTCCCCTACTTTCTGATCCTTCAATGCTTTATGATGATAACAAGACAAGGCTCTCATGGGAGCATAATTTGATGGCTACCTTTCTTGAAGTCGAAAAGTGAGTGCATGGCATACCGATGAATGGTACAGGAATGGCGACAAAAGAGGCAGATCAAACCAATGAACAGGGAGAACCTGCTGCTTGTTACAGATGAACCGGTCGAGTGTGAGAAATAACTGGTTGAAGTTCGAGATTTCAGGACACTTACTGATCATTTTGGAGTACTTTATGGAATATACCCCAATTTAATGAAGAAAAAACTGAAAGATGTCAACATGTAACCGGTTGCACTTGGAAACACTCGGATCTCGACCAACTATGCCCAAAATGTCCCTGGTCATTGGATCAAATCCAAATAGGTATACCGAATTGGTATTCTGCAAGTTAGCGGCAGGCAAAGCCAAAGCCAGTACATAACGTGAAAACCGATAGTATGTACGTACCAGCATGATCTATACGAAGCCCCTATATGTATAATGATTGTATAGTGTGATTTTAGGTTCAATGTTGAGATTTGGGTAAATGTATTTTACTACAACATCAGCTGTTGTGAATTGAGAGTTCTGCATGTGCATTAATGTCCACATAAGAGAAAACAAATTTAGCCCATGGCTTCCATCGAGGTGGGTGTTTTGTGAACTGGGTAGTGGATGTGAAGAGCCCTACCATGGGCTAAGGGTGACACTCTAGTCCACCAAGTTGCGGTAACTGTGAAGTAGGTACCAACGTGCATGTTACAACCAATGGTAGGGCGACACGTATTTGTTATTGGATGTAATGGTCGGGTCATGACAAGGTCATCGATGATGGGTGATAATGTGTGTCCTCGTATCCAATCAAGAGCATACACATAAGCAAAATCATTTTGCAATGACCATCACAATCCATTGTATTTATGATGAAAACAAGACAAGGTTCTCATCATAGGAGACTTTTGATGGCCACTGATCATGAAATGGGAAAGTGAGTGCATGATGTACTAATGAACGGCTACAGGTTTTGGTATGACATCTAAAACATTTCAATTATATTGAATGCGTATTCCCTTTTTATACTGGATGATGGGAAATCTTCATCAAATTCCTTCCCAACTATTTTTAACAATGTCATATTACTAATTGTGTGTTTCCTCTTCATACTGGATGATATGAAATCTTGATCAAATTCTTTCCAAATACCTTGGTTTGGGTGTCAAGTAGTGCAAACCTTGGATAGCTGACCAACTAGCATCACCTAGCTAAATTTTCCAAGCCCTTATTTGTCACTTAGCTTTAGCTAGCTAGGTTCACCGAACCTAGGGTTCTTACTTAGCTTTAGCTAGCTAACTTTTCCGGAACCCTCATTTTCACTCAGCTTCGACTAGCTAAAAAGTAGTGTGGCATGCATATTCATTCTTAACCAAAGAGAAATCCATTCAAATGAAACCAAACAATATATATTTGGTAGTATTGCTCTCAGTTGGCTCTATATTTTCATGAAGGCTTAAAATCAACATGTATAGTCGGCGTCCTCACTTTCGACTGACACCGGTGATAGATCATCATCTTCGTCATCATCGTCATTATCATCGTCATTATCATCATCATCATCATCTTCTTCATTTTCATTATCATTGGAATCGTCAATGTCATTTGGCAATTCAGGACGAAATGGAATTAAGGTGTTCCAAATTGGAGATTCCACGACATCTGTTATATTATTAGGAATTAGGCTCATGTTTAGCTTCAAAAACATCGTTTCTTCAACAAGTTTGGGTCTGAGAGATGCCCGTTTGGGTGCAATGACATCATTCATTCCACCGAGATTACATTCAGATTCCAGCTAGCTATTAGCTAACTTCAGCTAGCTAACTTTCCTCGCCCGGATTATGGCACTTAGTTTTAACTAGCTATTCTTTGAGGCACCGAATTCCTACGTAGTTTTAGCTAGTTGAAGCTTTTAGCTAGCTAAATAGCTGGCCACTTAGTTAGTTGTCCAAGGTCTGAAGTAATGTTACCTTCCATCATGACAAGAAGCTATGTCTATCACTATCTACCGAAAAGTCACATCCCAATCTAGTAGCATGTTGTAAAATCTAAAAATATGCCATAAACTGTACAAAACAGAATGTTGATCAAGTAGAAAAATCATATTAAGCTGCTGTGCCAAGGAATCGATGCATTGAGAGGCAATCAGGACACATGTAAGTCAATGTGGGTTAACGTCATTTGATGAGAGGTTGGAAACAAGATGTTCAATTGCAGAAAAGGGTGATTCATTGAAAAACTTTCATGGCCACCTTTCTTGAAGTTAAAAATATGGACACATCATCCAAGGCAAATTACAGGGACTTGGTTGCATGGCATACTGAATGTTACAGTAACCGGTGACAAAACTTGCAGGAGCAGAATACAATCCATGAAGGAATTAACAGATTAATGTAGATCAGCTAACTGCTCAATTGCATGTATGGTCGGTGGGGTGCTGTCTGGATCAACGCCAAAGAATAATAATAAATAAATTACTTAAAAAATTGAAGAATTTTGCTACATGTCGTGTCCACATTGGTCAAGACTATCTCAATTCCACGTGGAAAATAGCCTTTCGGCACGCAAAAGTGTTGAACCAGATCACAGCATTCCACGGCATACATGTCAATACGGATCAAGCGAAGTGATGATGAGAGGTTGACAACCAGAATCTGATGCTTAAAATTTCACTTGATCAAAGAAAATGGGAGGTTCGGTAAATAAATCTTCAATGGTCCCAAAAATTGGTCAGTACTACCTACCCTAGTGCTAATCTCACCTACACATCAACTATCCGAAGTCTACCCTAAATCTCAATCCGTGAGGACATTGAAAAACAGATTCATCATCACTACATGCAGATTACTGGCCATCGACATTCATGAGGATATTCATCGTGATCATCACCATCCCAAATCAAAGTCTACAAGTTACAGTAACCGACTCACTCCCTGCATGCCAAAAATCATCAAAACCACAGTGTGCCAATAGTACATGAGTGTCGATTCTTCGAACTTCGAACTTCGAAGAGCGGTCCAGTGGCAGCCGAGAAAATCCATCACGTACAGGGTTAGGATTAGGATTAGGATTAGGGTCGGTGATAGCTGCTGCCGGCTGGTGTTGTTGCAACTTGCAAATTACCGGTATGAAATAACCAGGCTGGTAGAAGTAGACCCTTTAAATTGCCTGCTTGCAACTTGAATGATATGTCCATATTTCGAAGTTGTGGATTTTTTTAATTTAGCTGCTTTTGGGCATCCAGATGAGGTCATTCTGTGCAGTCCAGTGACAAGCTTCAGCTCCCCTTGGGATATTGAGAGACGCAAACGCAGGATGCTCCGAAGCCCACATGGTGGTGTCAAGATGGCAAACTGCAACTCCCCGAATCACCGAACCGTCCTCCTGGGCCTCCAATTTCGCCTCCACAACTTTAGTTCCAGTGACATGGTGACAATAGTACATCTGCGATGGGAACATCAAGTTATGACAAATCACAATATGCTTCCCCTCAAAAATCGACCGTTTCGTAAACCCCAAAATCCTCACGGGCTTCAACGGTTTCATCACCGGTGTAATAAACTCCGGGGCTCCGGAGGTTGCCAAAAGCTCAACATCATTCCCGACTTCGGAGGAGACGAATTCAGCCATCGCCTCCACCGAGGTTGGGCATGCTCTTCGTTCTCCGGGTAGAGCAGGCTCCTCACACAACCTCACGGCAACCGCCATGATGTTTGCCATCCGGCTACCTGCTTGAATGTTGAAGGTTTGCATCAGCTTGGGTAGGTTAGGACTTGTGAGCGATGGGAGAGTGTCGGCCACCGATTTGGGAAGAAATGATCTCTTCGGAATGGGGTCGTGGAGATTCTCATCGAGTTTCATGGTGGCGCCGATCTGCAGGGATGTTTCGAGAAAGAAATCGAACTGGAAGTCGTTGATGGTGTGGATGGGGTTGTTGGATGCATAGATGGCGATGTCGATGTCTTGGTCGCAGAGGAGACCTGCTGCCTTGCAGAATGAGGCGGTGGTTGCGGGGAAGATCGCACCGCGGGTCACTGCGGTTGCGAAGCGGGTCGCTGTTGGAGTGCCGTCGAGTGGGGAGACGGAGGATCGCAGCGTGAAGGGGATGGCCACCGATGGGAGCGTCTTCTCCCAGTGGTGGAACGCCGGAGTGGCGGCAGTACCAAAAACTGCAACAACCTGATGGATGGATACATACAACATCATATGGGTTAAGTCATCGATCATTTCCGAAACCATGGCAATAATTACCTTTACACCGCCCATGACAATGGCAAGAATTTGATGGAAACATCATGTGGGTTATGTCGTGTATTCCGAAACCATCTCAACCTTTGCAACCACAACGGCAACAAGCTGATGAAAAACAAGGGCTAAGTCATGTCATCCGAAACCATTGCGACCATTGCAGCCACAACGGCAACCTTTCGATGGAAACATAAGGGTTAAGGCATACATCCCAAACCATTGCAACCATTGTAGCGACAACGGCAACAATCTGTTGAAAACATAAGTGTTAAGTCATGCATTCCGAAACCATCGCAAGCTTTGCAGCCACAACGGCAACAATTTGATGGAAACGTATGGGTTAAGTCATGTATTCCGATACCATCCCAGCCTTTGCAGCTACAACGGCAACAGCTTGATGGAAACACATGAGTTAAGTCATCCATTCCGAAACCATAGATCCATTGCAACTACGACGTCAACAATCTGAAAAAAATATATGGTTTTAAGTCATCTATTCCGAATCCATTTCCACTATGGCAGCCACGATGGCAACAACGGCAGCAAGCTGATGAGAAACAAGGGTCAAAGTCATATATTCCGAAACCATTCCGACCATTGCAGGAACAACGGCAACAGCTGCAAGCTGATGTAAACAGAAATGTTAAGTCATGTATTCGAAACCATTGCAACCATCGCAGCTTTGCAGACCACAATGGCAACAAGTGCAAGTTGATGTAAACACACAAGGGTCGAGTTATGTGTTCTGAAACCATGGCAACCATTGCAACTGCAACAACCTGATGGAAACCACTGCAACCTTTGGAGCCTCAAAGGCAACAATCTGATGAAAGCATATGGGTTTTGTCATCAACCTCGATTCCGTTGCAAGTATGGCAACCACAATGACAACAACAGCAAAAAGATGATGAAAAACAAGGATTAAGTCGTGTATTCCGAAACCATTGCGACTATTGCAACCATTGCAGCCACAAAGGCGACAGTTTGATGGAAACATCATTTGGGTTGAGTAGTTATGTATTCCGGAACCATTGGAACCATTGCAGCCACGTCACAATGGCAACAGTTTGATGGAAACGTCATATGGGTGAAGTCATCCATTCCGAATCCATTGCAGCCACAACGGCAACTGCAAGCTGACCAGTGGAACGTATGGATTAACCCATGAGTTTCGAAACCATTGCAATCAATCCAGCCACAAAGGCAACAACTGCAAGCTGATGAAAGTAACACAAGGATTAAGCCATGATTCAATTCCGAAAGACCATTTAGCCACAAACGGCAACTGCAACAATCTGGTGAAACACATGGATCGAGTCATGATTTCCGAAACCATTGTAACCATAGTTACATGACTGCGACTGCAACGACCTGGTGAAAGGCAACGTCAAGAAGGACTCATCATCATGAATTCTGAGCATGACATAGTAAGCATATATAGCAAGAACTTAGGCTTGCTTGCAATGTGTCGATCGAATCCCAGAAACAACAAGCCGAACACGCAACATTCAAGAAACATGATATCAGACCACTCTGACGATGATTTCAATGCTTCAATTTCCACATCTTGACTTCTTTTTTTGAGAGTTTTTTTTTTGTGAAACAGGCTTATTACTTTGCAAAAAAGTTACAAGAGCACTGACCCCACACACAGAGAGAGAGAGAGAGAGAGAGAGAGTGATTCATACAGACAATACATGTAAGGTTAAGCATGCAAAACTCACACAACATTTTAAAGAGCATTGAATGAACCAGTTGCATTAATCCATTCCTCAAAAAGACATACAAGAACATCACCGCGACCTGGAGTTCCATGTAGGAATCCAAAAGCTTAAACCCAAGGTGGTAGCTGAGGATGGAGTTGAGAGTGGGGAGTAAAAAGGGAATGAGGGAGGTTAATTACCAGGTTGAGTATGATGAGGAACCCAACCATGAACCTACTATGATGTCCTGCCATCGCTGCAACGGATGTTGGAATCACTAGTTTTTCTCAAATCGCCAGGAGCACCTTCTTGCTGCTGGTGGTGTTGATCCGCAACTCCAGCTACTGAGATGAGATGATTCAACTACAGTTGATGGTCTCCAATGGAGCTATCTACGTAAACTTCATCCGCTGCAACAACTCCAAGGAGATGAGAATGGCATCGTTGGAGCTCCACTGGTGCTCAAGTCCTACTTATAATTAAGGCGGTAGTCTGAGGAGTAGCTAGGGGGGCTATATATAATATATATAAGTATTGTTAGGCAGGCAGAGCGAAAAGGCTTGAAATTTTGACCTGGTATGTATTCGAAGCTGGATGTCATCATGCATCTCAAGCACCCTGACAGAAAAGGTCGACATTCCATGGTTACAGTTCAGGCCTTCATAAGCCCCGCTGGACCAGACTGCCTCTGGTGTTGGAATAAACAGCGGCAACTCCCGGGGTTTCACAAACCCAGAGCTCAGCTCTCAGTAATCAAGCAGAAATAAAATAATAAAATTTTGGAGATATATATGAATTTTTAATCTTCATTGACAAAAGCATCACCAGGATCGTCGGGATTTTGTGTGGGGGGGAGAGGGAGAGAGAGAGACACATAAAAGGAGCATCCGTAAGAATCACATAAACCCAACAAGTTGTGAACATTCTAAACATGATTAACTAAGCAATCAAGCGTAAACACCATGAAAATCTTTGATCATGTTGGAACCGTCGACATTGATGTTGGAAGACGATAGTATCTCATGTTGGAATTTGAAGAGTCTAAGGTAGCTCAAATTGAAAGGTCTGTAGTGATCATTGACCTTAAGCCATTCTAGATTCAAGTAGATGAACAACTAGCAAGTGATTGGTATTGCAGTATCTTGACCCAAAGTGTCAAGAAACTACAAGTGTAATTTACATATCAATAGAGAGGGTCGGGGGTGAGAGGAAGAGTATCAATTTGGGGCATGACTTCCTTCTTTGTGGTTGGGTGGAGAGCCTTTCGGAAACTTCCTTGTTTATCTCGATTCTCATGCATAACAGTATTAAGCAATGTGTGTTCGTTCATGTGGGCCCTGAGAATATAACCATGGAATGCCCCAACCTAGTGCAGATTCAAACTTAGTATGAGTCTCCTTACACTAGGTTGGGACATCCCATGATTATATTCTCAAAGCCCACATGAGCAAACGCACATTGCTTAATAATTTTATGTGTATATCTTGACAATTTATAAGAAAGGTCGTGCGTTTGCCAATGCAACAACTACACATGTCCTTAAATTATGTGAGTCCACCTACCGGACACTTGAAAATGTTACCTACAACCCCAAATATCCAGACCTTAAGATTTCAATCTACCTCATGGTGCACACATGGCCAATCTAAAGTACGCACCCATAATTGTTTCCAAACTAAGACCATCACTATGTACCATCATCATACATGTCACATGTGTGGGTTAAACACACATACTGTGTTGATTTTTAGGTTGTATATTAGGTTTAGGCTATGTGCTGGTTTTGGTATACCTACCATAAAACACTTTTCACAAAGAATCAAACGGAGGCTTTAGTCGTTCTGCATTCATGTCGCAAACCTCACTCTTCTGAGTGCAACAAGTATTCTGGGAGAGAGACAACATCAGCCTGAACTCGGGTCTAGAAAGCTTACTGTCACGGGCATCTTTTTGCTGCAAAGGTGAACACTCATCATCATCCCCTAAACCTGTAACTTAGGTTTTTTTTTTTTTTTTGTGGGAATAATTTCAGTTCGTTTGGGAGGGAGGCTTCATGAGTTGTGATGACTCAGAAATCATCATGGGCCCTATGAAGCTGGCATGGCGGTGAGAGCTTTGATGACACTGCACATTCAATGCGGTGGACCCCAAAAGCAATGATGCAATGATTTCCTCGTATCATGGGCACCATACATTTACTCCCTGGGGCCTGCAGGGTGATACCAAAGGATTGGAAGGCTAGCAACGCGGATGAGTTTGAGCCTGGTGGGATAAGATGTGGATCAATTTTCACCGTCGATTTTAGATTGGGGATGGATGAAGCCTGAAGGCTAGCTACTCGTATTGATACCCTGCTTACTCACGCATAAGGTATATGGGGTGTTTGTTTTTTATTTGTTGTTGTTGTTGTAATAAAGACAAATGAATCACTTTATTCCACTGTCAAAAAACCATGCAAGATGATCACCGGGACTTGGAGGGAGAGTAGCAACTCTATGGGGTGTACACGGTGGAACCAAACGATCACAAGAAGATTAAGACGACTCTTGAGTGCATGATGAACTAAGCCAATAAAAGAGAGAAGATGCTTGGTGATAAAAATAAGTATTGTTCCATGTGTCACTCTATGATATTGTAGGGTGGGATAAGATGCGTATGAGGGTGGGATATTGTAGGTGAGTAGGAGGGTAGGATAAGATGTGGATGGATTTTCACCATCGATTGTATATAGTGGATGGATGAAGGCTAGCTACTCATGATTAGATATTCACACATAAGGTATCTAGGCCTTTTCATTTTTTGAATCAAATGAAAAAACTTTATTTCATTGCCAAGTATCATATGAGGTCACTGGGACTCAAAGCAAGACAACTCTTTGGTGTGCACATTGAGGGAGGAGACAATCCCAAGACGGCTAAGGCGACTCCCAAGATTTACCTACAAAGGCAATCAAAATGAGAAGACGAGGTGATAAAAGCTAGTGTTGTCCATGTGTCACTATAGGTGTGTGGACGTGTGGACTTTTATTTTATTTCTGGAGACATCTAAAAAAAGTGTATTTTACTACCAAAAACCATACATATAAGGTCATTGGGATCTGAGAAAGAAGAGCACGAAACTATGTTGGAGAACTCTCTTGGGTTGGTTTGATTGTGACGTAATGCCCATGTAATGCCTTCAAAAAAACTTGTTTTGTATGGTCTATGGCCTCCTTCCTAAGCATACACTCACATATGGTTGACATGGACCAACACATGACTCTCAAAGGCATTGGATATGTGGACCGTATTATGTGTCACTCTTATGAATTGGTATATGGTTAGGCTTTTTTTAAGAGTGGACACCAAAAAGAAATGTATTATAATGAGACTGGACTATGTGCTCAAGATGTGGGCACCATATTAAATTCAATCATTAACACAATCTGGAGGGCGTACTTCAAGAGAAAGAAAATCTTGACTTTGACCTCCTATATCTTTTGCATCTTATCTCTGATCCTGAAACTTGATTTAAGGTAGAGAATGCCAAATCCAACATCCCACCCTGAAATCAGAACCCTAAAATCTTGCCCAATAAGGGCATATTAATTTGAGAATCATCGGACTCCAGGGTTGACTCTGAATCATCTATTGGTAAATATTTAAACCCTTATAACTTTTGCATACGGAATTCAAAGAAAACATACTTTGGTGCATTGGAATCCCTTGTCAATTGATAACAAAATTTACCTTAAGTATAGTAGATATAATTATAATATAATATATGGTCAGCGCTCAAAGTGACAGTTTTACCTTAAGTTCTTAACAATCTTTGTGATTCATGATGGCTAACTGGATGAGACATTTCCGATTCAATCCAAACCAAAAACTGTTTGTGGAGTTGGAAGTGCACATAATAGGGCTGCAAGCCTTAGTATTGACAGATTACTCATGAGCTTGTTTGGAATGCCACTATAGACCGGTAGTTGTTTAAACCTGAAATTCTTAAATTTCGCCTGTACAGTAGGAGATCATAAGATTGACATCAGATTTACGGAGCTCTGCATGGAGAGAGGGAATTCTAGTATATGAGAGTACCTCTCATCCATCCAACATAAAAATCTGACCCCCTCTAGATTTGTTGCCGATTCATCTCAAATGATCTCAAGTAAATTATATTTGGGGATTTTTAAAGTAATTCTAGTGTCAGATCAACTTTAAAAAGTAATCTCCAGGTTGCATACTATTTCAGGGCTTTATGTTGGATGAATGAGAGGTATGATTGTTTACAATAATTCCCACTCTCCAGCTCTGCATTATGCATGAACATTATCTGAAACAATCCATGACTTCAAAAAAAAAAATTATCTTCATAAAATTATAACAATATTGAGTGACATGCTGAATATGCTTGTTGCTCACAGATGAGTAGGGTTAGTAGCCAATTTAAAAGTAGTAGCAATGTAATTTACCAAACCCATCCTAACATGTATCTCCAAGTGGATAATGTAACCGATTTTCTGAACTGTGAAAACCGGAATGCTAGTCACCGAAAACTACATTCTCGTCATCTATAATCAGTAATAATCAGATTCAGTTAGTTGGACTTAATACTATTTGGGAAATTCATTGTGACCATATTCCATGGTCTCGAATGTATTGCATCCACCACCTATACAAACACCTCACAAGTATTCAACTGAGGTGGCAATAAATCTGCAATGCTGCTCCAGCTTTATGCACAACATTATGGTTTCAAATTTTGCCACATGTCATTCGCACATTGATTGAGACCCAATCAAATCTATCCTGGAAATCATATTCTAAACTAGGAAACACCTTCAAGTCATTCAAATCATATGTTTGTTGGGAAGAGAAGTCCAATATCAAAATAACTTACTTTTCTCTACTAAGCCTGATATGTACGAAATGAAGTGATTCCTTGGAGTTGTAGAGTTTAAAGATTGTGAATCTTGAAGTTGATGTTGTGCAATATGTCGAGCAGTGCAAGAAGTTGTTTAATTGAATATAAAGACCTAGTAATGTTTTGCGTTCTTCAAATATATCCATTATTCAAGAGGATCTACTCTCTTGAGGTTACAGTGCACTACAGTCCAAGTAATGTCGTTCTACAATATTTTATGCCGTAATGTCCACCATACATGGTCGTTATGCAAGGGAATACCCATCAAGGTTGTGCATTATGGAAGTTAAGGGCACATGTCTTCAAGCTCCCATCCTCGTGCAAGTGCCCTTAAATTCCATAATGCACTCCCCTCATGACATACCTTTCATTAGAAGAAAACTTGTTCATTGCAACCATCTGTTGCAACTTAGCCATTGTGACTTATGGCAAGAAAATGCATAAATAAACCATTTTGGTTGTCAATCAAAAGATTTTGGTTACTCATTGTTCACAAATCGCAGCCAAAAACCTCTTATTGACAAAATGATTTGTTTATGCATTTTCTCACCGTGAGTTGCCATGGCCAAGTCGCAATGGATGGTTGCAATGGACAAGTTTCCTTCTAGTGTCTATACATAAATTGTGAGCCTATTTACCTTCTATTTACCATTATCATTCCGTCTTATTATCTAATTTTAGTTGTGAGTTTCTAATATCATGCACATTAGTGTAATGCTCCATGTGGATAATTCAAGTAATAGTCGGGTGAGCTATGAACATTCTAATTAAATAATAGGGAGGGGTCATTGATCCCAAGTGCCTTCTTGAAATGCTCGGAATTAGGGGAGAGCATGCTTCATTTGCGCGTGGAAATACGGAATCTGAGCCATGTTGATTCTCGAGCAACTCCTCCTCACCGTGAAAAACGAAGCTGTCTATAAACCCGGGGCATCGACTCCCAAATTCAAGGTAAATTAGCTCCAAATTTAAAAGCAGGAGGTACCTCCCAAAGTCCAGGGAGTTGTTTCAGCCAAGAAGATTTCTTAGAAACATGCACATACACTAAGACTTGCCTATTTTGTACAATATGCATTTTTGGCTCCTTTTAGATCACTCATACCCTTGCACGATGGTATTGAATCTCCAACTAGGTGGTGTGTGGACCTATTGTAGGCACTTCCAACTTCACAGACGATTTTGGCCGTTGATTCGGAACCAAAATTGTCTTAGCAGTTAGCATATGCGAATTCCAACAATTGTTGTTTCACATTCAATCCGAAGAATCGGAGATGCCGTGCAAAAGTTATATATGGTTAGAAGCGAAGATCCTTTTTCTCTTCAAGTGATGACATATGCACTTTCAGTTTATACTAGTTGGATTGATTCGATTATGAATTCTATATTTGACCATAATATAGTTTAATCTTATCATAACATGTGTTTGTCCAATGTCTATTCTTAACTACAAACCTTACCATATATGTCTCAATTACAGGTGTCCAAATAAAAGAGTGACCGCATAAGAATCGCTTGGAAGTTGGGCCAAAGTCCTTAAGCATGCGGAGGAAGGTCTTCCACTATGAAGAAGTTGACATAGATAACTTTGGGCTGGGGCGAACCAACCCCTATATTCGTACCTTACCGGGGAGGGCAAACGGCTAGGGATTTGTGGCACTCACTTAAAATCAACCATCCTACATATCGTGGATGAAGTGGCTCCAATACAAAAAGACCCCCTATGAGGTTGAGGGCCGATTCATTCAAATGTGACATCACTAGACATCCGGTAAGGTACCAATGTATGGGTCGGTTCGCCCTAGCCGATAACTTTGATACCTTGTGGGGAGGCAACAACATTTACTTCTAGTCCAACTCCATGTTTTTGGGCATGTCAAGTCGCCCTTTGTTGACAGTTGGCTTAGTAGTTCATTCTTAGATATCTTCGATCCTCACCATTCTTAAGGTTCTTTGGTTTCATAGTGCGCACCCCATGGGAGGACATGCACCTTGATTGACTGTATTATATTACATGGGTGCACAATAAGGGTATTACTTGTGACAATGGGTTACAAAATATACATACTAGGATTTGGGAATTTTATTTCCTAGCAAATTATGTCCTATAGAAGATGGAACACAACTGTAGATATTCAAGAATGTCACTCATAGATGAGATAGTTTGAAGTTAGGTGGATTTAGGCTAAAGATTTAGGCTAGGGGTTACAGGGATTGGCTTCAGACACAATGTAGGACATCCTTGGAGTCTTGTGAATGGTTTTGAAATTTAGCAACTAGCTTGAAGTTTCTAGGTTACTAGGGTTTGGGTGTTTGAAGTTAACTTTTGCATAGAGATATTTTAGGCCTCGTTTTCACACACAAAAATCCATGTATGCTTATTCTATGTTAATACCTTTTTTTATTATAATCTTATGTGATACATGTACTTGATGCTATTTCTTAACCATACATTTGTATGTTTATCCTCCTTTTCTCCACCAAATCACAATATACAAGGGGTCCTAGTATGTGTTATGAAGGTGATGCACACATGTGAATTATGGACCATGGTTCAAACAAAGGATACACTCCCCAAGGTGCACTTGATAGAGCTGAGTCCCGACCCTCTCTATATTCCGGATATTGGTGACCATGTATATTTTGGGCTTGTCAAAAGAAAGTATCTTTTGGGTTCCAAAAACCAATATAGGTCATACCAATATTTGTCTGGTCTACAGGTGA